>OU343225.1:45435084-45621031 GCA_910596185.1 Chrysanthemum makinoi | reverse complement strand
GGGCGTGGTCTCGAATTATCTCATTAAGAACCTTGCCCCAAAACAATTGCTCATCTTGGTCATTTCCGACTTGGCTATCCTCGAAAACCGCAATATAACATGTGGCTAATAACTCTTCCTCTTGTGGTGTCCAGAGGCGCCTTTTGAGATTTGTGGTGGTGGCGGTGGTTTTTTTGTCTTTTGACTTTTCTTGATGTTTTTTCACGGGTTTCTTATAGTGCTTGTTGGGTTTGGTGGTGGTGGTGGTGATTGTGGTAGTGGATAGAGTTGCGGTAGATTTTGTTGAAAATGTTGAAATTGTAGTTGAAGTAGTTGTTGTTGTTGAAGATAGTATTTCTGGGTCGTGTATGGTGCGAGTATAGGGCTACCAAACGGACAAAAGTGAGTCGTGGCGAGGAAAATATTGAGTTTGGGTTGAAGGTGTAGAAGCGATTTACGAAGATGGGGAGTTTGGATGTTAGACATCTCGAGAAGGTTATTGAAGAATATATCATTTGGATGTTGAGACATCTTTTGTGATATAGTAAAGAAATGAAAGTAAAAGATTTTAGTTTGTGTGTAAAAGTGGTTGTGTAAAAGGGGTTTATATAGAGTAAAAATTTGTTGTGTAAAGATTTAAGTGTATAAAATTTTTTTTAAAAGGCAAGTAAAAAAATGCAAATTTCCCAATCTCCTGACGCCAAAACTTGGCTTGGGTCTTGGCGAACTACATAACTCATGCCGTGGCGAGGGACTTGGTACGCTTCACCTCGATTGGCGAGGGTGGCTCGCTACTATACCCAGTGCTTTTATAAATAGAAGTATTAAACTTTTCAAGTTTACACAACTTACTACATTAATTAATTTTTAAACCAAACTTAAAAATCCATTATTTACATATTACTTAATTGCATTAAATTAAATGTTACAATGATAAGATATAACTACTATAATAAATTTAATAAATTTATATGTGAAATCATAACTCTAAAATTTGAAGATAATAATGTTACATATTAACCTCTTCATCATCTCACATCACAAGCACACGACCACTAAAGACTATCAGTTATCATCGGAAAATGTCATTTACAAAAAAGAAAAAATGAAAATAAAAAAGATCACCCTTAAATATACTACTCGCCCCCGTTGCTTTGCGTGATTACCTTGTTATAGAAAGATATTTTTATATTTCTCGCAATGGTGTGATTAGTTTCACATGCGATTAACAGTTTATAAGATATTTAATTTTAAAAATGAGAGTGAAAGTGAGTTTTACTTTTGCGGTGGACAGTTGAGATCAACCTATGTGATTATGTAGATTTATTTTGAGTTAGGATAAGGAGGTTTGTGGAGATTTATTTTGGGTTTGTTGTAGATGCCTTGAAGTGTAGCCGTCTAGCCGATGACATACGGCCTTTTGGCCTAATAACAAATTCTGATGGTGTTTAGTTTGTGGCAAAATCTGATTTGATAAGGAAGTAATAGACAAATTTACGTATGTAAGTAAGTTTGTACTGCAATTTGATTTAGTTTTGTTGCAGCTAATATCAAACTGACAAGTCACTTAGTTTGAAAAAGTGCTTATCTTATGTTACACTTGTATATTTTACACAATTGGAGCTTTAGCTATCAAATTCCTTGGTAGGATTCTTGAAATGACTTAGCTAACAAAGCCTCAATCTTTCGGTTTTATTGAAAGTGCAGAACTGAACTGGAGATTGTATTGCAATTGGATCAAAATCAACTGCTGCTCGATTTAGCATTGACTCGAAACCAACCTCATATTAACCCCAAACAAAATTAGGCAAAAGGGTATCAAGAGTACTTGAAAGCAGAGAGGCTTCTCAATGGGAACTAGTTTTTTAACAAACAAATAATGCTATGACTTATGAATCTAAGAGCCTATAAAAAAAAACCTTATCAAATTTATAATGCAAATTGCTATGTAATAAGTTTTGACCCGTAGAAAATAGACTATGATTTTCATGAGATGTTAGAAGTAGGTTCATTGGGTCGCTAATTGACGACTTCTAAATCAGTGGGTATTGTTTTGGCTTCACTCAAGTCTTATCAATCAATTTGTGTGGACAATAGCAAAGGCAAGGAAGCTAACAAAATGCTAGTTGCATGTGCATGATAATGCTAGCTATTGACTTGACGATTTACTTTTAAGTGGTACCCAATTGCCTTGACTAGTTATTACAGCTTAATAGCGTTGCAAATAAGCTTCTCCAAAATACGAAAGTCTATTAACCTCTTCAGAAAAACTTATCCAAACTCCCTCTTATTCCAATGAGAACCCATCTCTGTTTTCACATTTTCTTCATACCCTTTTGCGTGTTTTTGTTAAATGTTTCTGGTCCGTGTCGAAACGATCAGGGAGTGATTTTGATCCAACTGAAGAATAGTCTCCAGTTTGATTCTGCACTTGCAACAAAGCTAGGTTCTTGGAATACTGATGTCACAACAGATTGTTGCACATGGGGAGGTGTTACTTGCAGCAGTAGTGGTCAGGTTATTGGTCTAGACTTGAGCAACGAAGCGATATCAGGTGGTATTGATAATTCTAGTGTTCTTTTCAATCTGACTAATCTTGAAAGTTTGAATCTTGCTGCAAATTTCTTCAACTTCACACAGATTCCTTCAAGATTTGGAGGTTTTGCAAGTTTAATGGATTTGAACTTGTCGAATTCGCGGTTTTCAGGCCAGATTCCTGGAGAACTCTCGCAGCTGACAAGGCTGGAAGTTCTTGATCTCTCTTCATATTTCTCCTACGGAATTCGCTCACTGAAACTCGAGAAACCAAGTTTAGCCACACTTGTTCGCAACCTCACACGGCTAAGGGGTCTTTATATGGATCGTGTGAACATGTCATCACATAAACTCGATTGGTGCCAGGGTTTATCATCATCTTTGCCTAATTTGGAAGTTTTAAGCTTGTCAAAATGTCAACTTTCAGGCCCTTTAGATGAGTCCCTTCAGAAGCTGCAATCACTTTCGGTAATTCGGCTGGCTTGGAACGATCTGAGTGCTCCAGTTCCGGATTTCTTTGCAAATTTCAAGAATCTGACAATATTGAATCTTGCTGAATGTGATTTAACTGGAACATTTCCCAAAAAGGTCATGCAGTTGGAAAGTTTACAGATTCTTGATTTATCGTTTAACAGGAATCTTTATGGTTCTTTGCCTGATTTTCCTATAAATGGATCGCTTCAAAGTTTAGTTCTTAGCTACACAAATTTCTCAGGGGAGATGCCAAAATCCATTGGAAAGCTAAAGCAATTATCGCGAATAGACTTGTCTTCAAACAAGTTTATTGGCGAAATCCCGTCATTCAAACTATGCAAGAATCTAACTCACATCTACCTCTCAAGAAATGGTTTATCGGGTATGATTCCTTTTGATCACTTTCAAGATCTCAATAATCTTATTTCGGTTGATTTAGGATTCAATAGTTTCAATGGAAGCATACCTTCATCTTTGTTCTCTCTGCCAAATGTGCAAGCGATAGATCTTTCCAACAACAATTTTGATGGTCTCCTTCCACAGTTTTCAAACTCGTCCATACCATTATTGTACCGGCTTGATTTAAGAAGTAACAAATTGAAAGGTGAAAGTCCCAGGTCATTTTTTGAACTTGGACAACTTGAATTCCTCTTTCTTTCATCAAACAACCTGAGTGGTGTAATTGAAACTAAAGATTTTCAGGGTCTCAGCAACCTAACGTGTTGGAATTATATATCAAGACATTCAAATAAATAATCACAAAACATCAAAGTAATATTGCGGAAGCGTTAAGAATGTATTAACGAATAATTAATTAACATAAAGAATATGCGTACCTTTGTTGATTCTAGCCGAACAAGAATCAAATCCACAAACTAGCAACGGATGAACCCTAATTTGATTTAGTTAGGATTATGTGAATTACCCTTACCGTTTTGTAATTCAATCCAAGATAATAACAAAAGTATGTTATTACTATGTTCTTATACACCGCATACTAAACCCGAATTAAAGTAATGCTAGTTTTAGTAACAGAATAACTTGATGTGGAAACGTTTGAGGATCGACACCCACAAAGGTGTGGCCGATCGGTTTTAGCAAACACACACACAAAACGATTTTAGGTTTAGCTAATGAATACAAGAGGTGCAAAAACAACACCCCTAGCCTTGTTTATATACCCAAGCAAACTTGGTGAACAAGTTTTGGCTTTTGTTTCCTTATCCCTAGCCGATCGGTTCTATACCTCAACAAGGGGTTCCGGAATCTTCCAAACTTTGAAATTAAGTCCTTTTCCAAATACCTTTAACGACCGTTAGTCCATTACATTAATTACTTAACGTCCGTTAGTTATTTCGTTTAATAAATAAATAAATATAACGTTTATATTTAATTATTAACTTTAAATTCTCATACGTAAAGTGTGCAATCCCATAGTCGAGTTCGATCCTAACTCACGTCTACTAATTTATATCCATAAAACCAACAGCTCCAACTTGGATATATCTTAATAGAGTGATCACATTCGGTTAGCGTCTAGCAACACTTCGATGCCTCTAGTACAACTCGAGCAAGGCTCCAGGAAAACCTTTTAATGATTTCTCATTATTATTATCCTTTTGTTTCTAATACCACGTTAAATAAAGATATGGAATTAAGTCATTCTTTATATAACAATTACTTTTCGTTTGTAAGTGATTGACCAAGATTACGAATCATCTAAACATATTTAGGGAGATTTGGGTGCGGCGCACAAACATCTTGTCAACCCTACGAGGCCCGATATGCTCCAAATAAATTTGAAGGAACAAATTCTATTTTGACTACAAGAATAACCCACAAACTTTGTAACATTTCTGAAAACAACCCTTATGACTACCGATTCATTATAGCGTTAAGTTGTTCCACGAAATGCACTACATTTATGACACTTATCCGGTATCTCAAGTCTGAGGATAACTATTCATAATTTACTTATAACAATATCCACAAAGTAAATTATGTAGTTGGGATAAGTCCTATATTCAATTCATTGAATATCATCTGAAATTGGTATGCATTCTTGTCACAATTCTCAATTTCCGGTCATTTCTTAAACTCAATATTCATCATATTAGTCATGCATGATTTTTCATTTCACCTTAAACGCGTAAATTTCATATTAAATAAACGTTATCGCGTAAGTTATTATTTTGAACATTTAATCCGATACTTCCAAAAATGATCCCGATATATTTTTATACTTACATTTAGTTTATAAAAATAATATTTTGAGTTTACCTAGTGTTTTAAATATATTTTGTATATAAATCGTTAAATTTATATTATTACGACGCTTTTCTTAAAAACTACACGATAATTATTATTTCACTCAAATTTTGCAAGAAACATATTTTTACAATTTTTATAACTACAATATATTTTACTTTGGCCTATTAAAACTTATTTGTAGTCAATACTACTCAAATTTCACCAATATATACAAGTTACAATATCTTGTACTTAACCACATTTTACTTACATCTTTATATATATAATAAAAAAAAAAAATGTATTTTGAGATACATCCCCAAACCGCCATGTGGGGAGGGTAGGCATTTATTGATTTGGTAGAAAATTCTTGATTGTATAGATCTTTACTTCATCTCAACTTCACACTTCATTCAATATCATTTTTCATAAGTAGTAAAAGTTTTTTTTCTTCTCTCTTGTTTCATCCTCCAAAAACCGGCCACTACATAAGAGTTAGAAGGGATCATCCAAAATTTTCAAGATCAAGTTTAAAACACTCTAGTTACACTCTTATTAAAGGTTTTGAAATAAAAACCTAGGGTGTTTAGGTTAATCCTTGTTCTAATCACCTCATCATAGTAGCTTGTAAGCATATCACTTTCATTCTACATCTTTCATTTTCATTTCATATGTATTTCTTCATTTTTGAGCTAGCATGCAAGACTTATTGTTGTTTATACCATTTTTACATTGATTTTTAAGAGTTTGATATATATAAAAGTCATCCTATAATTATTCCCTTGTTATATATTGGTCTTGATGATGTTTAGGAACCCATGACACCCTAAGAAGGTGTATGGTAGGATTAGAATAGCTTTGGAGTTGATTTGAAGGGATTGGAATAGGTTTAGTACGAGAAAAACTATTTTCGACAAGTATATAAAATGGTCTGATCTTATTTTATTTTTCTGGAAAATCCGACAGTAGACATGAGTTTTTGGCCTAGATAATTAGAAAATATACTTTAAAACGAATCCGTGGCCGCTTGAACGGATTAAAACGGAGTTATAACGAAGAAGTTATGAATTTTTCAAGTTTGACGATGAAATATATATTTCTGAAAATTTCAGCAAGGTGTTTTTGTTTTGTACGAGTCAAAAACGAGTATTAAGCTTTACAAATTATTTCGACTTATCAAAAATATATTATTATACTTTGATCTGAAGCTAAGGGCGTATAATACATTAGAAAACGGATTTGACACGACTAAGATATACACGTTTTCATAAAATTGCCGTAACTATTATTTTTAGAAAAACTATATATATTTTTGAGACAAGTGTTACGGTAACCAAAACGACCATATTAAAGGCTATTTTTAACCGATGAACTAAGAACTTTTTGTAGCGAGAATGTCTTTTAATAAAATTGCGATCACCAAGCATATTTTTTTCCAAAACTGATCAAACCGATTTGATAATATCTTCGCGCTTTGTAATAAGCTCTATTACGTTTGCTTAAACTATTGCCGAAATCACATTTTTACCACAACACACATTTTAGCCACAATCACCATATTTAAACTTCTATTATCTTATATGTTAGAGACCTCTATACGAAAACTCATGTACTAAAAAACAACTTCTAGATTTTGATACAAGCTTTTCCAAAACCGTTGATTTCGTTTCCCCCCTAACGTTCGGCGTACACACATTTTAACGACTAACTTTTCGAGAGGAGCCATTTTTCGTCACTTTTCATGAAATTTCCGACGACATTATTTAACAAACCACGAAAAGTTAAATTCACAATAAATCATTAATAAACTATTGTAGGATGACATTTTGACGTAAACACTTGTAAAGTAATTTAAGAATGGTCAAGACGTCAAAAGAGTATTTTTCGACGATAAGTATTATTTTCAAAACTCACAAATGGTATAAATAACATACGAAATGCATGCATAACATTACATCATAACTCATTACGTATCATATCATTCATAATAGGTCATTTTTGAGATTCACGCTACATTTCAGTGTATCCACTTTTGTCATCACATCATTGTACCAAGTGAGTAATCACATCCCCTTTTTACCGTTTTACTATATTTTGGGGCGAAATGCATGAACCGTTCTTGAGCTAAATTGTTTACTACTTTTATTAACTTGTTTGACTAGAACTTGTGAACTCGAATCAAATCCTTGAACTTAATTATGAAATTATGACTTGTTTGGACTTATTGAACCGTACTTGCTATGATCCTATAAAGTCTCCCATGTTCGGAGCATCACTATAAAGTCTCCCATGTTCGGAGCATCACTATAAAGTCTCCCATGTTCGGAGCATCACTATAAAGTCTCCTATGTTCGGAGCATCACTATAAAGTCTCCCATGTTCGGAGCATCACTATAAAGTCTCCTATGTTCGGAGTATATCTTTGGGAAGAGGCACCCAATATATCTTTGGGAAGAGGCACCCAGTATATCTTTGGGAAGAGACACCCAGTATATCTTTGGGAAGAGGCACCCAGTATATCTTTGGGAAGAGGCACCCAACATAACTTTGGGTAGTGGCACCCAGTATAATTTGGTTTCATCAAGCATCCACGAATTAATTATTATTCGTGGTACTATATTGTGAACTATTATGACCGCTTATACTTGACTACTTGACGCGCTATATTTTGCGAATGGTTTGTACCACACAGGTTGCAAGTATTTTATGGGCGGAACTTGGAACTGAGTGGATTTACAATGCCTTTGCTTTGTGGACTATTTTCGATAACCGAAACCTTGGACTCTTTCATACGAGTTTTCTTATTTTACGAAACGTGTTTACTCACCAACTATTTTCATAGTTGACCCGTTTTTTCTCTCATGCATTTCAGGTGATCGTTAGTAAGATTTTCTACCAGGTCTTGCATAATGAAGTTTTCACTTGTCACTACAAATCGTTATGTAATAGAACGAAATATTTTGGAATCTAAACTTTGTAATATATTTGCCGATGACGGCTAAACTGGTATTGTAATGGTGTACTCTTTCTTTTAAATATTAACGTTGGTATGTTCTATTATCTTGTGCTTATGTTCCCTTCCGTTACACCTCGTGTTTCCGCCTCCGGCGAGGGTGTGACAATTCTCATCAATATACTTTCAAGTATATTCTACCACATCTCTCAGATTTGTCTTAGTTTAATGATACTCCCATATCATTAATCGACAACGGACATTTAGAATAACTTAGTTATTCACGGATTAAACATGCAAATATAGGACAACAATATTATAAATGAAAATAAACATAATCCAAACTTTATTTCATTGAAAATAATAAATGTTTTACAATATCCTTTATCCAAATACTAATCACAGTTATGCATGAAACTATTAGCTAAACGAAGTCCAATTCCATTGGCAAGTCCTACAAGCTTGTCTTTAGCTAAAGCCTTAGTGACGGATCAGCTAAGTTATCATCTGTGTGAACTTTCAGTAGATTTATTTCACCTTCCTGGACTTGTTCCCGAACATAGTGATACTTCCGTAGAAAATGTCCGGTGCCCTTCATAACCAGGTTCATTGGTAAATATTATTGCAGCAGAATTGTCACAATACATATCAATAGGCGATTCAATTGAAGGCATAACACCACGCCCTGAAATGAATTTCCTAATCCAACAGCCTCTATTGCAGCTTTCGAAGCAGCTATGTATTCGCCTCTGTCGCAGATGCATCAATCGTACTCTGCTTATTGCTCTTCCAGTCAACTGCTCCTCCATTGATGACAAAGACATAACCCGTCTGAGACTTCGTATCATCTTTATCACATTGCCAGGACGCATCACAGTAACCTGTAACACCAAGCTCTGTTTCTGGATTTCCACCATACACAAAAACATATCTTTAGTATTTCGAGATACTCAAATATGCTTAACAGCAATCCAGTGAAGTTCACCCGGATTTCATTTGATATCGACTGTTCATGTTTTGAGCGAACGCCACATCTGGCCTTGTGCATCTCACAGCATACATAATAGATCCTACAGCCGAAGCATAAGGAACTTTCTGCATGCGTGCCACCTCCGCACAGGTTTGAAGCACACATATCGCTACATAAGCCATGCTTTACTTCCATCGGCAAATCTCCTTTCTTGGAATTTTGCATATTGAATCTCTTCAATATTTTATCAATGTAAGCGCTTTGACTAAAACCAATTAACCGCTTTGACCTATCTCGGTAGATCTTGATTCCAGAATGTATGCAGCTTCTCCTAAATCCTTCATGGAAAAACACTTCCCAAGATATGCCTTAACATTTTGCATACTTGGAATGTCTTTTCCCATAATTAATATGTCATCGACATAAAGAATTAGGAAAATTACATCACTCCCACTAACTTTGTGATATACACATGGCTCATCAAGATTTTGAATAAATCCATACCTTTTGATTTCTTCATCAAATCTTTTATTCCATTGCCTTGATGCTTGCTTCAATCCATAAATGGACCTTTGAAGTTTGCATACACGGTTTGGAATTGTGGGATTCACGAACCCCTCAGGTTGCTTCATATAGATGTCTTCATCTAAGCGACCATTTAAGAAGCTGTTTTGACATCCATTTGCCATATCTCATAGTCATAGTATGCCGTTATAGCTATGAGAATTCTAATAGCTCTAATGTCCGCTACAGGAGAAAAGGTCTCCTTGTAATCAATGCCATAAGTTTGAGTAAAATTTGGCGCACTAGACGAGCTTTATCGACGTGTACATTGCCATCCATGTCAGTCTTAATCTTATAGAGCCACTTACTCCCAACTACCGAGGCGTTTGGAGGTAAGTCAACCTCTACCCAGACTTCATTTTCTCTCATGGATTGCATTTCCTCATTCATTGCAACCTGCCATTTAGCCTTGTCGGGACTTGCCATGGCAACTTTATAACTAGTAGGCTCTCCAAGATCTCCTAACATAGTTTCCTCAACCTCTACATTAAGACATAGACGTTCAGGTGCACGTATATTCCTTACGGATCTATGAACGGGAATCACTTCAACTTCTGTTGGAGGACCTAGACTATCGTGTTCTACCGGAATGCTTAGTGTTTTTCAGAAGGTAATGCATCTTCTTGATCATCTTCCGATCATAAACTCCCCACTGAAATCTTGAGATACGAGATCTCTTTCAAGAAAATCTCCATACCTAGCAACCATTACTTTATTTTCAGTTGGATAGTAAAAGTAGTAACCCATAGTTTCCTTAGGGTATCCCTACGATACACTTTACAGATCTTTGTTGGAGTTTATCTGCCGAGTCACGTTTTTAATAAGACAAATTAGAGCTTTTACCATGCCATATTTCATATGGTGTCTTATCAACCTTCTTTGTGGGAACCATATTTAGAATGCGAACAACTGATTCCAAAGCATAATCCCAAAAGGATAAAGGTAGAGTAGTAAGATTAAACATAGATCGTATCATGTCCAACAATGTACGATTTCTTCTCTCGGATACACCATTTTGTTGTGGAGTATATGGAGATGTAAGATTCTGGACAATTCCATTCTCAGATAAGTAATCTTTAAACTCTTGGCTTAGATACTCGCCTCCTCTATCGGATCGAGGAGCTTTAATCTTCTTTCCCAATTGCGTTCTACTTCTACTTCAGCTTTAAACACCTTAAATGTTTCAAACACCTCATGTTTATGCTTAAGTAAATAAACATAACCATAACGGCTGAAATCATCAGTAAAGGTTAAGAAGTAGCTAGCACCTCTCTTTGACACATGTCTAAGTGGTGCACACACATCAGTATGAATAAGACCAAGTAGATCAGAAGCCCTCTCCATATTACTATGAAAAGGTTTCTTAGTCATCTTCCCATATGCATGACCACATTTATCAAATGATTCATCATTGATATTTTGCAAAAGCCCTTCTTGTTGCAACTTATGCATGCGAGCCTTGCCTATATGAGCAAGTCTACAATACCAAAGATAAGAAGAATTCAAGTCTAACTTTATCTTCTTGTTAATGCTAAACATTGAATTATTATTATTGTTAGATTCATTTCCAATCACATCAATTTCAAACACACCATTCACATTAATTGCTTTAAAATAAAATACACCATTTAAAGAAACATCAATTCCATTACGTGAAATAGTATAAGTAAAACCATCATCCAACAAAACTGAAAAGGAAACAACACCTCTAATTATAGAAGGTGCGTAATGACAATTGTTTAATAACAAACTAAGCCGAAGGCAATACTAAACTAAACGTTCCTATGGCTTCAACAAATGCATGCGCCATTTCCCGCACGTGCATATTGCTCCCCATAGGCAAGCTTCCTTTCCACTATAAACCCCTGCAGTGTATTACAAATGTGAATACCACAGCCCGTATCATATACCCAGGAATTATTATGATTTAGAGTAAATAATTCAATGACAAATAAATTACCCTGAAGTACCGGCTCCCGCACCCTTCATACTTCATCTTATTTGCCGCAATTCATCAAGATAGAGAGCACAGTTTCTCTTCCAATGCCCAACGCTCTTACAGTGGTGGCATGCTTGATCCTTTTAGATTATCCTTCCTAGGAGTAGGGTTCTTCTTGGGTTGAGGTTGATAGGCCATCACCCCGCTGCCTTTGTCAACCTTTCCCTTACCCTTCCCCTTCTTGTTGTTCGCGACGCTCGGTTTTGGCTTATTAATCCTTCCACCCCGAATAGCAAGTACCGGCGTAGGAACCTTTTGAGGCAACCCTTTCTCATAATCAATAAGCAATGCGTGTAGGTCAAGAATCGCTTCCCCACGCAGTGCAGATTGAAATTTCTGACAAAACCATTAAAATCCTTGTTAAGGGATCGATTAATCAGATTCACAGCCATGTCATCATCATAAGTTTTGCCAAGTGCTTTTAGACGGTCCATGTAACCTTTCATTTCCAGCACATGAGCACTTACGGGTTTACCCTCTCACCCTGCCTACGCTGTGTACGCTCGGTCAAGTCATAAATTTCGACGGCAGCTGGTTTCTCAAACATAGTTCGAAGTTCATTGAGCATATTATATGGGAAATAATGTTCAAACTGCTTTTGAAGAGCAGATTCCATTGTTCCCAACATAAGACAAGCCACATCATTATGACGCTTATACTCCAGTTTCCACTCGTCCTTTTGAGCTTGAGTAGCTTCGGACCGGTTGGTTCAGCGGGGCAAGGTTCATAAAGATATTTCATACGATCAGCAACTCTACAGACAATTCTCAAAGAGCGGTGCCAATCATTGAAATTCTTAGAGCCGGTCAACTTTTCTCGATCAAAAAAGCTTTTGAACGCAGAATTTAGAGCAGTGTTAGTGTTATCGGTGTTTTGAGCCATTTCTACAGAAAAAGTTCAAGTATTAGTATTTTCGATAATACACTTTTCAAGAAAATAAATACACCCAACGGTAATATAAACATATAACCATATAATTTTCTCGAAAACTAGGATCCAAATTATCATAGGTTCATTACATCAGTTGATCTGCTAGCAACGAGCGCATATAATAAGGTAATCTGTCGAACATTAATTGGCAAACAATTTCCAACTCCTAGATCATTATGGGATTTATATTTTCCAACGCTATTGCAAATATAAACATGTTTCATCCCATCTTATGCCATTGAGTCCAAGTCTCACTTTCTACTCAACTTAAGTGTCTAACTTAAAGAACTGCAAATATGTCCATATAAGGTCTCACTTTACATAGAGATTTACCTCTCCATCACAATCTAGCCAAGTACTCTCATGACATAAATTGCAACTTCAAGTGTTCCTTTTAATTAGATGGCATATTCTTAATTTAAAAGGGTACTAGTTTTGATTTTATGTGGTCAAATCAAATATGTACAAAGATGTCATGCATTCATCTTGTAGCATAAATTTAATAAAAACTTTTTATTACCAATTCATAAAGATCAAATTATCAAAGTTTTGATTGAGGTATTGGTTTCACCAATCAAGGAATTTAATATTAATCATCATCCATTATACCGTACTTTTGCATAAGTGTAAACACTTAGTGTTTCGGATAATTACCACCGAAGTGGCGCATGGAATTAAAACTAATTCGCCCTTAAGATGAGCTTGTACATTTTATGGCTTACTAAGTAGCTCCATTCGAACTTACAGAGGGCAGAGGACCAGGTAAGCGCAAACGCATAACCTTAGACATCCATTCAGTGTGACTGTGCGCACTTCTTAATTAACCCCTTTATAGTTCATTCGAATGGGTGAGCCGTTCAGTCATTGTACCAAAGTCACCAATCAATTAAACTATTTGACAACTTAACTCTTCCAAAACAATTAAATTTTCGCCATTGTTTAGTCCGTATTATTTTTCTATTCAAAAATTACCCTTTGCTTAAAACTGTCTAACATAATAAACAAACAAGTAACAAATAAAAAAATAAACTACTATAAAACAATGCGCACATAATAAACAATTTATACGTGTAAACAAGTAGCCTCATGCAACTTATTCGATAAAACCCTATTAATAATCAATATCTAGGTTAAATTAATGTATATATTAATTTAGGGTTTTCACTCCAGCAATAGAAAGTGAGCCACATACATCGATGAATCGATTGCGTAAACCCTTAATTAATTATACCAAATTGCACATAATTGATTCATTAATGTATATATAATTGGAGTCTTCCCCAATTCAAGATTTATCGTAAATAAATATGTCATAACAATTAAACAATTATCAAAGCAACTTATCCATGACTAACATGCATGTATAGTCATGGACATCATAACAATTTATACAAGTAAGTCACAAGATCGCATATAAAAATTCCATGACACATAACAAATTATTCATGAATTAATCACGTAATCAATATTAATTCTAGGTTTTAATAAGGTTAGCAAACAATTTTCAAAACCCTAAAAAAAATATGTATGTGTCGATTAAAAAAAATATGGTACGCCCCAATTTAAAAAAATCGACCAAAACATAAATTAAGCATAAACCCTAGATTAACATAGCAAACAACATACAAGTATTTGTTTTATTACGCGTTTATGTAATTAATTACTCATTAAAACCAATGACTCGTGATGCCACTGTTGGAATTATATATCAAGACATTCAAATAAATAATCACAAAACATCAAAGTAATATTGCGGAAGCGTTAAGAATGTATTAACGAATAATTAATTAACATAAAGAATATGCGTACCTTTGTTGATTCTAGCCGAACAAGAATCAAATCCACAAACTAGCAACGGATGAACCCTAATTTGATTTAGTTAGGATTATGTGAATTACCCCTTACCGTTTTGTAATTCAATCCAAGATAATAACAATAGTGTGTTATTACTATGTTCTTATACACACGTACTAAACCGAATTAAAGTAATGCTAGTTTTTAGTAAACGAATAACTTGATGTGGAAAAGTTTAAGGATCGACACCCACAAAGGTGTGGCCGATCGGTTTTAGCAAACACACACACAAAACGATTTTAGGTTTAGCTAATGAATACAAGAGGTGCAAAAACAAGACCCCTAGCCTTGTTTATATACCCAAGCAAACTTGGTGAACAAGTTTTGGCTTTTGTTTCCTTATCCCTAGCCGATCGGTTCTATACCTCAACAAGGGGTTCCGGAATCTTCCAAACTTTGCAATTAAGTCTTTTTCCAAATACCTTTAACGACCGTTAGTCCATTACATTAATTACTTAACGTCCGTTAGTTATTTCGTTTAATAAATAAATAAATATAACGTTTATATTTAATTATTAACTTTAAATTCTCATACGTAAAGTGTGCAATCCCATAGTCTCGAGTTCGATCCTAACTCACGTCTACTAATTTATATCCATAAAACCAACATAACGTACCTTGATCTTTCATATAACAAGTTTTCAATCATAACAAGCAGCAACAGCTCTATCGTGTCTCACCTTCCAAAGTTAATCTATTTGTATCTGGCTTCGTGCAATCTCGAAAGGTTCCCTGATCTACAAAACCAAACAAGATTGATATTTCTTGATCTTTCAGACAACAAAATTCAAGGAGAAATACCAAATTGGATATGGGAAGTTGGGAATGGATATGGAGGACTGTCGTATCTGAACCTTTCTGATAACAACCTAACTTCCCTCCAAGAGCCTTACAATTTTCATGATCTTGGAGTCATCGACTTGCATTCCAATCGCCTTAGTGGGGCGATTCCGATACTGCCACAAAGCGCTACCGTCATCGACTATTCAGACAATCTTTTCAACTCGTCACTCTCGGAAAGCATTGGGAGAAACCTCACCGGTGCCTATTTCTTCTCGGTTTCTAATAATTTGCTTACTGGGACGATCCCTGACACCTTATGCAACGCTACCTACCTAATGGTTCTTGATTTATCGAAAAATCATTTAGCCGGAAGGATACCACGGTGTTTGATTGAATTCGGTTTTGATCTCGGGGTACTGAAGTTGGCAAACAATGGTCTGACTGGTCAAATTGAGGGAACATTTCCAACTACCTGTAGCTTGAACACTCTAGACCTGCATGGAAACTCTTTGGAAGGGAAGATTCCACAATCTATTGTCAACTGCAGAATGCTACAAGTGTTAAACCTCGGGAACAACAAGATAAATGACACTTATCCGTGTTATTTGGGCAACAATACAAGGTTGCATGTTCTTGTTCTCCGATCAAACAGGTTCCATGGATCCATTCATTGCGGTGAAGGCCGTCACAACTGGTCAAATCTTCGTATTTTAGACATAGCTCACAATAACTTTAAAGGTGTGGTCCCACCAGAATTTTTCAGTCAATGGGGAGCTATGATGACCGTTGAAAATAGAGCAAGTACTACGCAGCTCAGCTATATGGTGTTTCAAGGCATTTACTTTCAAGATTCTGTGCAATGGCGAAGCATAATAAGGGCTAGAAGGGGTGCTGGCCCCCCCTATAATTTCTATTGTAGCTAGCATGTTTTAGTGCTATACTGATATTTAAACAATACTTTCATTATAGCCATTTAGAAATTGTTTACAAAACATCAAAATCCCCGAGAAATCGCAATTTAGCAAGATAGCTCTTATTTATATCCTTCCTTCAAAGTCAGTTTCTTTTTAGAAACTCAATAAATGTCTCATTGTATTTGATTATCTATATTAACTGTCATATATTTGCTAATCTAATTTTGTCTTGTTCTAATATGAATGAATCCTATATATCGTTAATTAGGAAACCGCTTGATTAATTTAACTTATATTTACATTTTTCTTATATAAAATGTTAGTTTTATGCTAGGATGGTTTCGGCCCCCCCAAATGTGATGCTCAAGCTCCACCACTGATTCTGTGACGGTCACGGTCAAAGGATTCGAGTTGGAGTTAGTTAAAATCCTGGCACTTTTCACAACCATTGATATATCAAGTAACCGTTTTTCAGGGGTGATACCAGAAACAATTGGCCAACTCAAAGCCCTGCATCTTCTCAACGTATCACATAATGAGTTCACGGGCTCGATCCCACCATCTATTGGAACTTTGAGTCAGTTAGAAGCATTGGACATGTCGTCAAACAAAATAACAGGAGAAATTCCATTTGTGCTCACCACCCTTCCCTTCCTTTCTGTTTTGAATTTGTCATACAATCAATTGGAAGGAGAAATCCCAACAGGCTCCCAGTTTCAGACGTTTTCGGAGGCATCATATTTAGGAAACAAGAGATTATGTGGTTTCCCATTGAACCCAAATTGCACTAGTTCAGTTGTACCAGTGCCATCATCTTCGCCAAATTCTGATACATCTGGTGATGGGAATGATTGGATGACCATATTCTACGGAATGGGAGCTGGAGCAGGATCATTAATTGTTGTAGCGGTTTTGTATACTCTATACAAGGCTAGTACTTCTAGTACAACTAGACAAACGAGATCTGTTTAGCTCGGGCTATTACTATCAATGTCAATGATTTCCTTTCCTGTATGTTTCAATTTGTTTACAGAGTCATAATGTAAGGTCTTGAAGCAATAAATAGCAAATATTTACAGTTTTTTTTTTTTTTTAATAACTGTTGATGACTAAAGAGTTTAAGTAATCACTTCACCATGTTACTATTATGGTAAACGGACAAGGTTTTTCCTTGTGACCGTGACCATTTCCGACCCCTTCCCTGGCAACCCCGAAGATGTGTATCAAGTGAGGTTTAAACGTGAGACCGCTTGTTAGTACATTATATGCCTAACCGCTTGTTCATGTTATGCTTGAGCTACATCAAAAATGAATACGAACTACGAAAAACAACTACATTGTTACATTTACTTAGGCATTTCATCAAACATTGTGGACGCAATCACTATTCACAACTGCATTTCACTTGGTAATCATTGCAATTCGATTGGATGAAGCTCGTTCATGGTGATGTAATCATTGATTGTCATTTTGTAAAGAGTAAACTACACGGGTCGTCCTTGTTGATTTACCCAAAAATGCATCTATAGTCCCTCAAACTATTTTCTTTCCCTAAGGTTAACAAAAATGACACCAACAATTCCTAAATTTGAAAATTAATAAATCCACCAGTCCCTCGACTTTGAAAAAAATCATAACATCAGCGGTACCCCGACTTTGAAAAAAATAACATCAATAGTAAGGCTGAGCAAACCACCCGAACGGACCGGACCGAGCCGAATACATTCGGCCTGATCCTCGGTCTAGGCTTTTGGGCTAATTCGGTCTTGGTTGGTCCGATCCGGTCCGGACCACAAACCGACTATTTTGCCTTGTTGGACTGGAGTGACCAACAGACCGACCGAGACCGGACTGGATCGGACCGACCACATTCGGTCCGGTCCTCGGTCTCAGCTTTTGGGCTAATTCGGTCTCGGTTTTGATCGCTCCGATCCAGTCCGGAAGCGATGCTCAGCTAGCCCTACTCTAGAGTTGTACTTATAAAATTAATCACTTAAATGGGTCATGTCAACTATAGTCCTCTTCATGATGAGCAATGAAATCTTTTAGTTCGACATCATACATTTCTTATTTGACCCTTTCGTCTTTACACTATCTACAAGTATACCGTAGGATTGGATTCATGCCTTATTATTGTGTTGTTTGCAAAGAATAAAAGGAAAAAAAAATCCTAAATAAGTAACCGCTGCTAATTATTTTATTCACGTTATGTAGACCCCATAACATACTTGACAAAGAAAGAGCCCCCAACTCAAATAAAAGTTAAATGCAATAAGTGAACCATTCTAAAATTGTAGCCCTCATTTTTAATTTAGGATGTCACAAAATAATAGTTTTTTTCTTGTGTCAAACAATCAAAAAAAAGTTTAATGGGTAGGGATGATATTTGATTGTCTAAAAAGTGTAGTGGTTCCATTTTTCATAAACTTTGTGTTTTTTGTTTGTGAACAATAACTTTGAAACAGAATGAGTAGAATATTTGGTAAATGTATCATGTGACAATTTAGAGTGAGTTCCTCTATAGAAATTTTAGAGTGAGATATAGTTTTCGTTTGGGCTCTTTTGGTCCTTTGTTTTATGTATTTTGAACTTTTGGGTCCCTCCGTCTTTTAATTTGCTTGATTAATTGTGGTGGTTTCTTTGTAATTTGGTTTTAGTGGGTTCTAATATAATATATTGTTGCTTTTCTAAAAAAAATATATTTGGTAATTAAAAAAAAGAAAAGAAAAAAGGGATTGATTTCAAAGGCCACGCACTTGCTGCATAAGCAAAACTTAATTGCAGTACGTAAATATTACGGATTATAGAATGACAAAGAGGAAGATGGCTGGTGGGGATTGATAGCGCTCAGAATGAGCATGTTTTTAGTTGTGTTATTGTTAGTTTTGTGCATCATATTTGGTTATATTTATATATTTTTGTTGCTTAATTGTTAAAAAGTGTTTATGCAAGTAAATATAGCCAAGTACATGAAGAAAGATGAAGAAAAGTGAAAGAATTTGAGTAATTATGCACATTTGGAGATTCCCGAGGTTAAAGCAAAGTTAGAAACTACGCAATGACTCAGTGATTTGGAAGCACCAAGATTTTCAGGATTCTATATCAAGAAAACATCAAGTTCTATGGAAGAAATCAGTGTCACAATCAAGGAAAAAGCATGCAACGAACCAAAACGAGAAAAAGGCAAGATGTGTCTACAGGAGGCCTCCAGCCGATCGGTTGGAGCTCGCCACCAATTCGGCTGGAGCTAGATGGAATCAAGGAACCGATCGGCTGCTCTTCAGACCGATCGGTTTGACTCATGCGACAATTACAAAGTCTCATTTAATGGTGGAATTAAGTCCCATAATCATAGAGACCGATCATTTCTTGTCTAATAGCTGTCCTAGGTCGTTTTTCTTGGAAAGTAAGTGTTCCATTTACTATATATTGGATCCTAGGCTAGTTTACTAAGTGTGACAACCCTAATTTGGTAATAAGCTTTACACCAAGGCTATTACTTTATCAATTTACTTGCCCTAAAGACTAAGAAATCATGTGAAGAAGTCCAGAAGAGTGTTGAGTCGAATCTCAATCTTTGTCCCAGTTTGGAGCTATTTTCGGGTTGTATTACTCAATTGGAGGAGCATGGTTGCTATAGTTCCACGAATCTAGTTCTTGTACTCTAAGATAGGTATATCTTGTTTCTTTTACAATGAACTACTGTTTTTATAAGTTTTATGAAAGTTATATTTGTTACTTGTGTTTCGTTATGATTGGTATTATGGAGTAATTTTTTGTTATACTTGTGTATATGATGTAACTATTGTATGAGTGTTTTTATCTAAATGATGCATGAGAATCTTTCTTGTTTTACGAGTTTGTTGAAATAACATCTAGTCTTGCTTAATTTGTTGATAATTACATTTAAAGGATAAAAAGACCGAAAGGATTTTGTTTTATGTTTTTATTCCAAAATATTAGTGCACGAATTAGTATGGAGCATGATGAGTGACAACCATCATGTTTACTCATTGAAATAGACTTGAAACGATTTCATCACAAATTTTGGCCGAAAGGACTAGTAAGAACAAATTAGATAAGAAACGATTTCAAACAAATGGACTTTGAAAAGAATTATCAAATTGGTTAAATAAGCCGAAAGGGTTAACTAATTGGTCAAATTCCTAACAATGATTTTCCATGATATAAACCATTGATTGTAAAATAATTTACTCAAGATTTGCACATCATTACAAGTTTACACCAAACTTATATGAAAACTCTATACATATGGTTATGGATTCTACACAAGTAATTGATTGAATTTTTGCTAAATTGGATTGACAACCTTTTTTACAAATGTTTGTTATATTAAATCACATTCATCACAAATCTCTTGGGGCGATCTCGACTTACCCACCTTTATTATTACAGACGAGTATACTTGCTCATATGTGTTAAATAGATAATCGGTAAAATTGTGTTTTATAAATTTTAAAACTCGCACACGGTGTAGCACATCAAGTTTTTGGCGTTGCTGCCGGGAATTTGATTTGTGTTTTATTTAGAAAATGTGTTTTAAAAAAAAAGAGGGAATTTTTTTTTGGGCTAATAATGCAAATACACCTTTTGCTCAAGGTGTCAACACTTTCTAGGAAAAAAGTTGGGGTATTTCCAAAATAGACTTTGAGACTTGTGACTTTTCTACTTTTCATCTAAGCTTGACAAGTGTCCTTCGTAATTTGTGTACCCAATTATTGTTTCTGACTTTTACAGCTATGATAGTACAGCGACCGAATCTCAGCGACTTTTTTAAGAATCTTGCGAATTTTTTTTGTCCTTTAGTAAAAAAATTCAAACTTACTAAAATATTTTTTTATACTTTTAGCTCCTTCCCAATGCTGAGCGACTTAAGCGAAATAATATTAGCGACTTTTTTTACTTTATACTTTTGTACCTTTTAGTATCTTTTTTACACTTTTCAAAATTATAATGTTAACTAAATTGTCTGTTATACTCTTGTCTCTTCCATTTCCACCAATTATTCTTTCCTCCCATTGTTAAAATAATTAAGTGGTACACCAGCCAACTTGTAATTGATAATCATGAGAAGATATTGCTCTCAAACACTTTCTATTTTTGCCAAAAATTTAGTCTATCTTCACACGGCAATCAATCGTATTTTTTGTTCCAAACCTTATCCACACTTGGATCTTCATCGGTCAAAGGTTATTATACATTTCTTTCTTTCTTATTACATTTTTCATGAATGTTTCCAAGATTCTTTCTGGGTCATGAAAAATTCTTGATTTTTAAGGTGATAATGTCAAGATTTCCTATTATTAATTAAAGGGAAAATGACAAAAAAATGCATCGAACTTGACACTTGTTGTCATTGTGTGTAGCCAACTATTTTTTTTTCATTGTAACACAAACCTTTTGAATTTTTGTCATTGTATGTAGCCAGTTAGGTGAATTTGTGTTATTGTATGTACCCAGTCAGGCTTAGCGTTACATCGTTAGTCCTTTTATATTAACGATCGTTAGTAAATAACTTAAAATTTCGTTCTCTTACGTTTTTATTCATTTTCATCCGTTATTATACGTTTTTGTTCGCTTTTTATACTTTTTCGTCCGTTGCTTTTTCCCGTTTTTTACGTTTTCGTCTGTTTTCTTACATTCTCGTCCGTTTTCTTACGTTTTCGTCCGCTTTTATACGTTTTCATTTGCTTTTATACGTTTTAGTCCGTTTTTATAAGTTTTCATCCGTTTTCGTCCGTTTTCATCTGTTTTTATACGTTTTCAATCGTTTTTCATCCGTTTTATATTTTTTCGTCCGTTTTTATACGTTTTCGTCAGTTTTTAAATGTCTTCGTCGATTTTCTAACGTTTTCGTCTGTTTTTATATGTTTTCGTCTTTTTTATCTGCTTTTATACGTTTTCGTCTTTTTTTTAAGTTTTCATCTATTTTCTTACACCTTCATCCATTTTTATACGTTTTTGTCCGTATTCTTAAATTTTATACATTTTAGTCTGAAAAAGTAAGAAAATGAACGAAAAAGTAAGAAAACCAACGAAAGCGTATAAAAAAAGATGAAAATGTTAGAAAACAGACGAAAACTTAAAAAAAAACGTACGTAAATGTATAAAAACAGTTGAAAACGTAAGAAAACGGATGAAAAACGTATAAATAAGAATGAGAACGTAAAAAAACGGACAAAACGCATAAAACGGATGAAAACGTAAGAAAACAGACGAAAACGTATAAAACCGGACGAAAACGTATAATAACGGACTAAAACGTAAGAAAACGTAAGTAAACAAACGAAAATGTAAAAAACGGATGAAAGCATTGGACCAAAATGTATAAAACGGACGAAAAAGTATAAAAACGGACGAAAACGTATAATAACGGACTAAAACGTAAGAAAACGTACGAAAACGTAAGTAAACAAACGAAAATGTAAAAAACGGATGAAAGCATTGGACCAAAATGTATAAAACGGACGAAAAAGTATAAAAACGGACGAAAACGTATAATAACGGATGAAAACGAATAAAAACGTAAGAGAACGAAATTTTAAGTTATTTACTAATGACCGTTAGTAAATAAGGACTAACGATGTAACGCTAAGCCTGACTGGGTACATACAATAACACAAATTCACCTAACTGGCTACATACAATGACAAAAATTCAAAAGGTTTGTGTTACAATGAAAAAAAAATAGTTGACTACACACAATGACAACAAGTGTCAAGTTCGATGCATTTTTTTTATCATTTTCCCTTAATTAAATATGATAAACATTTGACCTTGATCATCATATGTTTAGGCTTGTATATTGGTTTTCTTATATTTTAGTAATTTAAGGTGTAAATGTTATGGAAGTTTTAATCTTTTTTGGTTTTACGATTTTGTTTATGCTTTTTGGGTTTCATTTGATTCCAATTCACTGTACAGTCAATAATCAATCAAATTGAAGTTTGTGTTGTGGTGGTTAATGGATGAATGCATAACTCGGCCTCATGGAAACGGCAAGCTAGCAGTGGTACCCGATACCACTAGCAGTGGATTCGAGAAGCCTAGCAGTGGAAACGAATTAAAACTAGCAGTGGTTTCGAGAAGCCTAGCAGATACAAATGAAGCTGTGCACTTGATTTACCTGTCACAGTTGAGAATGGAATTAAGAACGGTGACTCATGTTGAATTGGCCATTGTCTTCACCAAAGTAGCACCTGTTGGATTCAAATAAAACATTAATGTTTGATGAAACTTAATACAAATGTATAGCTGTAAACTTGATCTATGTGTCTCAGTTGAGTACGTAAATTAGACCGTCGGCACATTTTAGACTTGGCCATTGTCTTAAGGCTAGATTATCACCCGCCAAGATTGCACATGTTAGACTTGGCCATTGTCTTAGACCAGATTATCACCGCCAAGATTCGAACAAAATGCTACTCAACTGACACTGATATATACGGAGTTTGGATATCGGTTCTCAAGAACACAAACAAATGACATGTTCGTCTAATCATTGCAACTTCTGTTCTGATACAATGTTGCAACATAGTATGTCTAAATTGCAAGTGTTACAAGTACATTCACTGATTCATGCAACATAGGAATACATTATCCAACACAAGACACTGGCATTTGTTAACATGACTCGATATGCCACACTTAGTTTCCGGGCTATGCCCAGAGAGCTAATGTCCGCGTGTTGCGGCGTGTATAAACAGACATCGATTTCTTTTAAATCGAGATCATAATTTTTACCAGAATTATTTATTGGATTTTAGCATTAGTCATAAGATAATAAGTATACGAATAATTTGTAGCCAAAAGTAAAAACCAAATAATCTACTAAAAATGACTCGCGTGATCCCAATCTTTAGTGACAAACATGTTCTTAACATAATACAATACAGCGTTGTACTAGTTAGGTCCAGCACAAACATGTTCTTAGCATATCAAGAATATGGTAGTAATAGTACACGGTCCAATGGTAGTAATAGTACACGGTCCGAATCTTAGTGACAAACACATTATCGGCATGATACAATTCGGTATTGTACCAGTTAGGTCCAACAATGTCATTTAGATGACAAATTAGGCTTGAATCACTAGTATTCGCAGAATGCATCAGTGATGCAAAGAGATCGACAAATATAAATATAGGATTCACACACAAACAAGGGGAATTAACCAATACCACTATACGTTCTTTCAGTCTTGATCATAAGTATCTGAAGCTTGCAACTTTGTGCATGCAAATCCAACCATCAACAATATATGAAACTATTCGATTATAACAATATAGACTGAAAGGAATGACATTCACTTATTCACAGTTTACTTTTTATAACAACACAGAACAAAAACTTTCATCTAGCAATAAGAAAAGGATGTCCGCATTTACGCGATAAAACTTGATATGCTGTAACTGAAGGTGATGAGCCCAATTGGAGCAACGAATTTAAGGGTTGAGGATTCTGTCTCCCGTAGACTCGTGTTGTAGGTATGCGAGTGATGGATGGTTGTCCCATTGTTGGCTTATAGTGTTTGGTACTGATTCCGACTGGAATAAGGGCATTTGGACCAAATGGGCTCTGAGGTTGTTGGCTTGTCTGTTTCTTTTTCAGTAGTTCCCACAACAGCTTGTCTTCTTTTGCTTGATCCTCAACTGGTGCTAATAACTGTATTACAGGCAAACATGAAGATATTAATTTACAATCAAGTGTTGGTTCAACCTATTTGTCTGAAAATGGGTTGAATTGGGTACTCCTTTATCAAAACCGGGTCAAACATCATTGCATATGTATTGTAACGGTTACAGCCTACTAAATTACTTTATCAAATATAATTAGTTTAAATTTTACAGGATGATGTCTTAATCATCTGTGTTGAATTAATTATTTATGAAGTACAAAGAAATAGATAACACAAGTTAACCCAAGTATCTAACTCAGCCCATATCGTGTATTTGTGCAGGTTGCTTTTTCGTGCATCAGTATTTCCAAAAATATAATTTACATAACAAGGTGTCTAACTTATAAGTGCCTCCATATATTATGTTATGAAATAAGTTAACTTTGGTTACATTTTGTTGAGAACGGGTCAAATAGGTAATACTAAATAAGCTAAGAAAGAGAACTGCTTTAAAAGTCTTCCAAAACATGATGAAGCGCTAACGACCTCCTAAACTTTACCCAATAAATGATAGCTCAAAATGTTAGTGATAGTCTTTGAAATCATATATATTATATATTAATGAAATTCAATTAGTGTACAAATTCTGTTATGTCTATCAGACATTCAGACCCAACCCGTATTAGAAGTTTACCCATTTTGACCCATTAGGCCATTACCCTACCATCCAACTCGTTACGCAACCTGTTCAAAAAAGGCAATCTTCAATTTCTGTTTTTCTTCTTTTTAGCTTGTTAGTGTGATTAAGTTTTATAATGTCGATTAGCATATAAGCATTTAAGGATTGATAAGAAAAGGACTGATAAAGAGTTCAATAAATGCTATCGATAAAGGTATAAAATAGCACATAAGTCTCTAACTGTGAGTGTCAAGGCGAGGACTTACTTTGTTCTTGGAATAATGACCAGTAGATTCCTTTTTATCATTGATGGAGAGCCCCATGTATTGTCTCATTTTCTTTAATTTTTCTTGTGATTCTTTCAGCTTACTCAGTGCTTCAAGCTTCCTTTCTTCTGCTAATCTAACCTTTTTTCTTGCTTGTTCCAATTCTACCCTTCCATCCCTTGTCACCTTTCTTATATTCTCCAATGTACCCAATAAGCGAGGGCATGTGCCAGTTGTCATTTCAACCTTACAGCTTTTGACATACTCCATCATTGGCTGACATATTCCTATGTGCATTCCAGTCCAAGATGAGTCTGTAATCAGATCATGATAATACAGACACTTGTAACAAAGAGTACAAGTTCAAATCGATGTATACTTGATCACACTCCACCATAAAACCCCGAAGTCAAAATACATTCAAACTGAAACTGTTTTTATTCCAAAGACTTCCATATCAATTGGTAAACTTCAGTACTTTGTTAAAAATTTTAAGCTCATGTGTCTGTCCGTATCATTACAAACTTTTGCTCTTTCAACAGTTTCAGTGCTACTCATGGGATAGATAACTACAGTTTACCTGACACTTACAGGTAGTTTTATAACCTTTCTCTGCGGAAACTACAAACAAACCTCTTGTCCAACACATATTTGGCAAACTTACAAGACTAATAATCCATGTCAAGGGGCCAGAATAGCAGACCAGTGAATTGTATAACTCATTCTAAAACACATACACGCACTACTACCAAATATACTCTCACGAAATGAATTGTATAACTCATCCTAAAACACATACATGCAAAACTGCCAAATATTCAATACACAGTTACTCGTATAATATTCTACTAATCGTGATTGCAACACTTCAATAAACTTTCAGCAGAGCAACGAATATAAGCCGTTTACGTAAACACTCGCACTCTACTATCACAGATCCACATAATTATCCAAAACACAATCACAAAATTCTACTAATCCTTACCAACTCAATAAACTTTGATTAGATCTCACAAAATGAATTACGGAACTTATCATATGATGACACATGCACGCGCTCCTATCAATTTTCTAAATATAATTAATCCAAACACGATTGCAAAATTCTACTAATACTGATTGCAGCACCACAATAAACATAGGTTTACTCTCACAAAACGATTTATGCAACTCGTCCTAAAAGACATCGATTTACTAAATATTTGCAAACAATTATCAGAAATACAATTGCAAATTCCTACTAATACTTACTGCAGCACCTTAACGAACATAGATCAACTCACAGAAACTGAAGTACATAACTTATGATATGAAAACACATACACACACTACTACCAGATATTCATATACATATACACGCAAAAACAATCACAAAATTCTGCGAATCGTGACTGAAACACTTCAATAAACTTAGGTTAACTCTCACGAAACGAATTACATAATTCATCATACGAAGACAACACACACTAACAATCGTGCGAAACACAGTCACATAATTCTACTAATCCTAATAGAAGCACCTCAATAAACTTGGGTCAACTTTCATGAAACTAAACTATATAACTCATCGTACCAAAACAAACACTACTATCAAATACTAAAATGGCAGAATTCTACTCATATTCCTTGCAAAACTTAATTAAACTTAGGCAGTTAGGCTAATTCTCACGCAATGAACTATAACGCATATACCAAATCACACACGCAGGAGCTAATATTGTAAAAACGGACAAAACCGTGTAAAAACGAACAAAACGGACGAAAACGTGTAAAAACGGACGAAACCGTGCAAAAACGGATGAAAACGTGCAAAAACGGACGAAACTGTGCAAAAACGGACGAAAACGTGTAAAAACGGACGAAACCGTGCAAAAACGGACGAAAACGTGTAAAAACGGACGAAACCGTGTAAAAATGGACAAAACCGTGTAAAAACGAACAAAACAGACGAAAACGTGTAAAAAACGGGAGAAAAGGACTAACGGTGCAATAATATAATAACGGTCGTTAAAAAACAGATGAAAAGGACTAGCGGTGCAATAAAAAAATTAACGGTCGAAATCACACTTAAAACGGGTAGCACTAAACTTGCCTAATTTTCCTATAGTAGCACTTAACTTGCCTAATTTTCCTTTTGTGACACAAAATCACACTTAAAACGGGTTTAAGAAGGTTAATTACACTTTAAGTGTGATTTGGTGCTACAATAGGAAAATTAGGCAAGTTCAGTGCTACAATAGGAAAAAAAAAGTTCGATGCCCAGAAAAGGAAAAGGTGGCAAGTTCGATGCCTTTTCAGATAATTTGCCCTTTTTTTTATCAATGCTCAACTTCACAATCTGTGAATGTAGAAAAAGAGGTAACTCATAGTAATGTTGCATTGGAACAAGATGACAACTTATCTGGGCAAGACTACTTTGTAGGAATTAAAGAGTCATGACAATTATACAATTAAGCATAAAACATCAAGAACACGCAACGTAAGCTAAGAATTAAATACTTGTAATTGGTTAACCGAATAATAAACGTATGCGTACCTTTTAGCAAATCCTAGCAATCACGTACAATCACCAAGGTAAAACCCTAAATTAGGGTTTATGTAAGTCGATTAGGAACCCTAATCAATCACCTCCAAGATACAAACAATAGTGTATTTGTACCACGTTCTTGTACACACGTACTAATCATGAATCGATGTAGAGGCTAGTTCAAGTAACACAACTACAAAGCCAAAACACTTTTTGTGTTGCAATTAAAACCGACCACCCTTTTGGGTTGTGAGATTCAGCCGAATGGAACACAAGATGGTGAATGTGACTTGAGCCAAAGGATTGTCGAGCCTGGTACAGGCCTGGTGGAGTATAGGAAACGGGGTTGGGGTTGTACGAGTTCCATGGTTGTGACCGAGTAGTATTGCCTTTGGTTGCCAAGACGGACCAATTTCTATGGTCATGTATAAACTTACATCGGTCCCCGAATTTACATGAACCTTTGTTAAAATGATTACGTATTTGCGGTAAAGATTGTGTTTTAGGGTGGTTACCTTTTATGTCAATTTTGGTTGCCATAAGGACGGTAAGGGACGAGCTACTCTTGTCGAAGGTTTTGCCCTGGTCAGTAGCTTCTTGCAAGGTAGATTCTTCAAGCAACAACATGTTGCGAGCATTATCGAATTTGGGTAAAGGTTCGGTGTGACGTGTTAATACAAATAAGATGTAAAAACGTTTATTTATATTTTACGATCTTCTAATGTTTTGTCGATAACAAACGTAAAATCATTTTAACGAAACAAATAAAATACGTAAATGGTTTGAGCCAATACTTTTCTAACACACTACGTTTTCACATAAAACACTAAAACAAGTATAAGTGATTTTATGATTTAACAATACATATGTACAACAACTAGTGTTTACATATTGGGTGAATATATACATAACTAGTATGTATTATAATGGGTAATACAATTGGGTAGAAACTTAAGTATTTGACCCATTGACCAAATACATTGAATGTAGTTGGGTACAACCCAAAGCCCATGACCCATACCTATGGAGCTTGACCCATAACCCATTGCATGACATCAAACTTAAGTCATATATGGATGATATCCATGACCCATGGTTTTAATCCATGACCCATGGTTTTAATCCATGACCCATGGTTTTAATTCATGAACCATGGACTAGATGCATTGCATCTTGTAGATACATTGTATTTACTTGGATACCCATGATCCATAACCCATGACCCATGACCCAAAACCCATGGGCAAAAGGGAGCGTCCCACGGATCCCCAGTATTACACTAGATGGATCCCTCAAGTGAGGGATCCGTGAGATCCGTGGAACAGTAGCCATTTTCTCTCTATAAATAGTGAGCCATTTCTTCATCGGTTTTTACCCCTTTCTCACATATTTTCTCTTTGAGTTATAAACTCTCTAACCTTAGATCCAAGTGATCTATGTATGTAGTTTTGTTTTTGTGTGATTCTCTAGGTTCCTCTTAAAGGCGAGATCACCACCTTTTGAAGTCGAGCAAGCTCAAGTCCATGAGTTACCATGCTTCATTATCATCAAGACTACTGAGGTTCTCTTGTTGATAGTTCTCTTCTTTCTTATAAGAAGTGTAGTGTTGAAGACATTAGTGAAAGATGTCTAAAAGAGTAAAGATGAAGACCTTAGTGAAGGGTGTCGATCGTCCGTATTGAAAGCACTAGTGAAGGGTGCTTAGAAGTCAAGGCTAAAGGCATTAGTGAAGGGTGCCTTGAGATCGAGTCAAAGGCATTAGTGAAAGGTGCCTAAGGTGTACATTCGATATGGTGTGTTCGATGTACACGATAGATTAGTATTGGGTCAAAGGATGTTGATATCCTTGTTGATGTTGTTATAAGGAGTTGATCTCCTTTGGGGTTAGTTGTTGTTGTAGTGTTGGGTAGTAGTTCCTCTGTTGTAATGGAACTCGGTATCTAGCCTACTACCGGATAAAGGGTAGGCGACGTTGTGATAGATTGGTTCTACCTCGTGGAAGAACCCGGTGGTTAGCCTAGTACCAGGAAAAGAGTAGGCAACGTTGTGAAGGCTTCTCCACCATAAGGAGTTGGTATCGTGTAGTGATTACAAACTCTCGAGTAGGTGACTCCGGGAGTGGAGTAGGGCAAGGAAGGTGTCCTTGTAGCCGAACCACTATAAATACTCGCGTTGTGGTTTTGTGCTTCTTACTCCTTATCTTTTCATTACATACTTATAAATGCTTGTCTATCTACATCCGACACGCATGTTTAAATAGATTGACATAAGTCGATCTAAATAGTTTAAAACCAAGTTTTAATCGGTAAAACTATTCAACCCCCCTTCTAGTTTTCCACAATTGGCATTAGAGCTTCGTTACCAAGTTTCTTAAAGTATATTGTACTTTAAAAACTTGATACGATCTGTGTTTAATTGAAAACTACAAAGAATGTCTTTTAAAAAAACAAACACCGTGTTTTTAAAACACTTTGTTTGGATGTTGATTAGAGGACAACATTTTTTTCTTACTATTTATTTAATTGCACTAACCTTCTTTGTCATGTTGCTTAGTTAAAGCTCATACCTACCAAGCCTTAGGAATTGCTTAGTAACAAGAACACCTTACCTAAGAAGGTATCTTAAACACGAAGGAACCAGAATTGTCCACTAACATTTGTTGTGTCATTTGTAAAGACATTCCTAAGTGCATTAGAGGTATGATTTTCCACTTATCTCTAAATAACATTAGCTTAATAAATAAGTATGTTTACATAGGAATTTATATGATTATCTTTTGTGCATATTCATATATTACACGTAGCTTCGTTAAGAAACTTTTCTCGCATACGTGTTGCTCTTTCGTCTAAAGTAGAGGTTTATAAAATTTGTGTTTTATCTCATTTAATCCAAAAATCATATCTTTCTAATAATAAAACAAAACACAAATCTCAAAAATTCCTCCTTCCCCATAAATCTCCCTCCGACGTCCACTCCACCAAATCCTCACTTTTTCAAATCATCCACTTTCAAAAATTACCTCTCATTCAAAACTTCATCTCAAACCAAAACCAAGAAGGTTCTTCATCAACATGGTTTACATCGCCCTCGTACTCATCGCCTTAACTTTCATCGCTCTCGTGTTCCCCATGATGAAGTTCTCATATGCAGACATATACTTTGTGTTGTTAATCTACATTAGTGTTATATACCCAATCCTTTGTATCGTTCTTAGCATTGAAATGAAATATTACTAATGTTCTAGTTTATCTAGTTTATCTCTCAAATTGTTTTGTCCTTTCGTTCACTTTTTATCTTTCGTATTTTTTGGCCTTGAGATACATTAGAAACCGACAATGCATGCTAAAGTAAACATTGGCTAAAATACATACCTTTGTATAAACATATAAGATGCAAAAATCTCTTTTTGTCAAAACCCTTTTTCTGTCACTACAGATCCACGGATCCCTGTAGGTATACTAGCCAGATCCCTCATGAAAGGGAACTGTGACAACCGTCCTTCTGGATAACAGTTTTTCATGCAATATAAATACCGTTTTCTTCCTAAAAGAAATGTTCCACTAGAATGTCAAACATTAAGTGAGTTAATTATCATTGTTAATAAACATCTTGTAAAAACGTTAGGTAATCACTGTTTTGCCCGTAATACGTCACATCCTATTAACTCTTTTTTTCTATAGGTATCGCTATGTCGCATGAATATGAGTTCGATTTTTCACTCACTTGCGTCTACACCCCTAACATTTCTCTTGAGCCCTACACACCTGGCAATCAAGTCCGTGGGTTCAATAATCTCAAAACCCGTCACTTCCATGAAGGACGTATTGTCGACACTCCTCTACAATACGAAGAAGGTATCAATACCTCCTTCCGAACCATAGGACTGGAATGTCTTCTCGAAATTAACGAGAAAATATGTCCAAGGTTTGTATTTGAATTCTTCCGTCAATTTGAACTCGTTCGTAACGAGGATTGCTCTCTATCTATTTGGTGTTGGATCAAAAACCAAAAGTTTGTTTTAACCCTTGGGCAATTTGATCACCTCCTTCGAATTCTAAATCATGGACAATGTGCCTTCACTGAAGATTGGTCTCTTTTCGTGAAGAAAATAGTCCATATTGTTCACACATTCCTTCCCCGCAAGACTTGACTCGCATGATATGCAAACCTCGACCCTATTACTCTGATCTAAACATTATCTATACACGGGATATCCGAGAAGAGTACAAGGCTCTCGCACTCATCCTACGTGAAAATGTTTGGAGTCTTAGGGGAAATCGAGAAATTCTTACGGCTTGTTGTGCTCACATAATGTATTGTTTGCTAACACAACAACCATACAATCTCGTTTACTTCTTCACAAGGTGAATTGTAAATCATTAAGGCTCCAAGAACAAACTAATCCCTTATGGAATGTTCTTGACACGCCTTTATCATCATATCATGTACTTTCACCCTTAATTTCAAATTCCGTTGTACGTACTTGTGAACAAGATGATGGAAACGCTGAACACATCTCTCATGAAGACTTTCTTCATCCCTAAATCGGCAAACACTCACCAACCATTTGATGATACATCTAGCGAAAATGCTCAAGGAACTTAGTTTTCTTTAAAAATAGGGTCAATCCTTAGTATTCATGCTTTATCAATGTAATGTAATTTCCTTCATGAAATAAAATACTTAACATTTGATATCTCTACTATATTAGTGTTAGAACTTCTTAGAAAACACTAACTTTGAAATATGATGCCTTGTGCAACCCTTGCATACCTTTTGTAAAGGTTCTGTTTAGCAGAGAGACGGATCCCAAAGTTTGTGCTAGATGGATCCCTACTCCTAGGGAACCGTGGGATCCGAAAAACAGAAATGCAGTTGCAATCATTTTATTTCAAAACATGTCTTTAGATCACTTTACACTAAGCTAAACATAGTGTCTTAGGACAAATTGAGTCCTTATCAAGCTGAGTAAAAGTCTCATACTCACGCATAACTCACTTAGATCACACTCAAGGCGCTTGTAGATATATCGTTTCATCAAAACTCATTACTCTTCCGCTCTTATACTCACACATGATCCCTTACATGTTAATACATCTAGCTTTAGAAATCTTTCAATTTTAGAAAATTGATTGTAGTCATCCTTACCTCAAAATAGGTCGAAATGGGTCAAATTCTAGCTTTTCCATCTTATGCTTTTAGGATATCCTCCAAAACATTATTTTAAGTTATTATCTGGTCTCTAGGATCATTTAGCTCCATTTGACACTCTCAAATCTTTAGTGTCATCTTTGGACACTCATTGGTACTCATAAAAGTTCTAATCTCTTTCATAAAATGCAATCATTAGCTACATCACTCATTGCCCTTAAGCATTTAAGTACCCTATCATTTAAGACACTTAGATGGACTGAAACACTCAAGAAGGTATAAGCATTAGACCTTACAAACATCATTGTTATCTTTTCCTAGCTGTTGAGAGTTGGATCCCTAGGATTAGCCTAGACGGATCCCTCATTGGAGGGAACTGTGGGATCTGTGTTACAGATTCATGTCAACTCTAGCTAAAACAATCATTTCAAGCTCATCTTGCTAACTTGAACACTCCATCTCATCTTAATTAAGCTCCTAGATTAGTACAACTCTAAAGTTGACTCTTGTGCATGCTAATCATCACATTCCAAGGATTTTTAGTGGCTTAAGTCCTGAATGCACTTGCCAAATCCTTTGCTTTATAAATCACATTGTTAGGACTCCTAAAGTCATCATCTTCAGCACTTGGAAACCTTTACAAACCTCTTTGAATTATCTCATCATGAGGAACGCTCCTAGTGGTAACTCATCCACCAAAGTTTCCAAGTGACGTTCCTAGGGGGAGCTTTGTGTCAAAGCATTACATTGCAAAATCACTTGCAATATTAGGATTACATTTTATGACATTCCTTCGCAAAGTTGCAATCATCAAGGGAGAGCATATTCGTCACATAAACGAAATATTTTGCAAATTTAGTTGCAAATGAACTAATTTAGTAATTTTTTTACTTGACGCCCTCACAAAGGGATTGACTCGTCAAGGGGGAGTTACGACGAGAACTCTTTCCGTCACTTGCTCTCTATTTTTTTTTTCTTTCACATATTTTTCTTAAAACAATGTGTTAGTTCCTTTCCAAAGCTCTTTTTGTTTCGACAAAAAGGGGGAGAAAGAAAGTAAAAACTACAAATTCAAATCTTTACGCATTTTAGTTTTTCCTTAAAATAATTTTATGTTTTGTCATCAACAAAAAGGGGGAGATTGTTAATACAAATAAGCCGTAAAAACGTTTATTTATATTTTACGATCTTCTAATGTTTTGTCGATAACAAACGTAAAATCATTTTAACGAAACAAATAAAATACGTAAATGGTTTGAGCCAATAGTTTTCTAACACACTTACATTTTCACATAAATCACAAAAACAAGTATAAGTGATTTTATGATTTAATAATACATACGTACAACAACTAGTATTTACATATTGGGTGAATATATACATAACTAGTATGTATTATAATGGGTAATACAATTGGGTAGAAACTTAAGTGTTTGACCCATTGGCCAAATACATTGAATGTAGTTGGGTACAACCCAAAGCCCATGACCCATACCCATGGAGCTTGACCCATAACCCATTGCATGACATCAAACTTAAGTCATATATGGATGATATCCATGAACCATGGTTTTAATCCATGACCCATGGTTTTAATTCATGAACCATGGACTAGATGCATTGCATCTTGTAGATACATTGTATCTACTTTGATACCCATGATCCATAACCCATGACCCAAAACCCATGGGCAAAAGGGAGCATCCCATGGATCACCAGTATTACACTGGACGGATCCCTCAAGTGAGGGATCCGTGGGATCCGTGGAACAGTAGCCATTTTCTCTCTATAAATAGTGAGCCATTTCTTCATTGTTTTTACCCCCTTCTCACATATTTTCTCTTTGAGTTATAAACTCTCTAAACTCAGATCCAAGTGATCTATGTATGTAGTTTTGTTTTTGTGTGATTCTCTAGGTTCCTCTTAAAGGCGAGATCACTACATTTTGAAGTCGAGCAAGCTCAAGTCCATGAGTTGCCATGCTTCGTTATCATAAAGACTCCTGAGGTTCTCTTGTTGATAGTTCTCTTCTTTCTCATAAGAAGTGTAGTGTTGAAGACATTAGTGAAAGATGTCTAAAAGAGTCAAGACGAAGACATTAGTGAAGGGTGTCGATCGTCCGTATTGAAAGCACTAGTGAAGGGTGCTTAGAAGTCCAGGCTAAAGGCATTAGTGAAGGGTACCTTGAGATCGAGTCAAAGGCATTAGTGAAAGGTGCCTAAGGTGTACATTCGATATGTTGTGTTCGATGTACACGATAGATTAGTATTGGGTCAAAGGATATTGATATCCTTGTTGATGTTGTTATAAGGAGTAGATCTCCTTTGGGGTTAGTTGTTGTTGTAGTGTTGGGTAGTAGTTACTCTATTGTAGTGGAACTCGGTATCTAGCCTAGTGCCGGATAAAGGGTAGGCGACGTTGTGATATGTTTGGTTCTACCTCGTGGAAGAACCCGGTGGTTAGCCTAGTACCGGAAAAAGAGTAGGCAACATTGTGAAGGCTTCTCCACCATAAGGAGTTGGTGTCGTGTAGTGATTACAAACTCTCGAGTAGGTGACTCGGGGAGTGGAGTAGGGCAAGGAAGGTGTCCTTGTAGCCGAACCACTATAAATACTCGCGTTGTGGTTTTATGCTTCTTACTCTTTATCTTTTCATTACATACTTATAAATGCTTGTCTATCTACATCCGACACACATGTTTAAATAGATTGACATAAGTCGATCTAAATAGTTTAAAACCAAGTTTTAATCGGTAAAACTATTCAACCTCCCCTTCTAGTTTTCCACATGACGTATTTGCCGAGCTATACCCTTATACCACGCGTCAAGCCCATTTAGTGCATACATACAAAGATTTTTATCACTAACATTTTCTCCTAGATTAGCTGATCGGTTTGCCATACCTCTTATTTTGGTGTAATAAGCTTTTATGGTGAGGTTGCCAAGCTTGATAGACCGAAGCTCACTATAACGGGTTATTGCACGTGCGTCTTTTTGTCGTGAAAGAGATCCTTTATGTGATCCCACAAAGATTTTGCATTCCCAGGGGTTGGGATAACTTGGTCTTGAAGAGATTCTTCTAGGGTACCAAATATCCATACCTTTACTAGGTCATCTTGTTTGTTCCATTCAGGGTCATTAGAGCTTGTAGAAGTGCCCTCGAAGTGAGTTTATAATCCAAGGCTACCGAGACGGATTTTGAGGAAAGAACATCAAGTGATATAGTTGTGTTTTTCAAGGCTCAACTTGATATGTATATTGAACATAATGATTTTAATGGTGGATGTAGTTGTCGTGTTACAAGAATGATACATATATATATATATATACATACATACATACATATATATATATATATATATATATATATATAGGTTACAAGAGAGGATTCTAGAATAATTACAAGAGAGGATTCTAGAATAATTACAAATGGGCTAGGACTAAATACAAATGAGAGCCAATCGAGCCTATAACATAGAGTCGGCTAATAACAATCACTATTCACAACATTTCACTTAGTTTAAGATCAGTTAAAGATACGATGTTTGATATGTACCATAATGCAATGATAATGAAAATGAAAATCAACATGTCAATTGCATTTCGATTGGATGAAGCTCGTTCATGGGTGCTCATTGTTGTTGGTTTACCCAAAAATGCATCTATAGTCCCTGAAACTATGTTCTTCCCTAAGGTTAACAAAAATGACACCAACAATCCCTATCTTTGAAAAAGAATGAGTGGGAGGGCCCACACGTTGCTGCGGGAATGCAGTGCTAAGTCTTCTTTGAAAGTTAATTATTACAAACTAAATTTGAAAAATACAGATAAACCCAAGAATTATTTTTGAAAATTAATTTTGGAAATAATATGTTTCTTCAAGAAAAGTTCCGTAAACCTTTCGGCGTGTTGCATTGTTAGTCCCCGAAAGACCTAACTTGCAAAGAGAGTTAGTATATAGGGACCAAGTTGCTGATGGCAACTGTTTTGTCCACTGTAGCTACAGTGCATTTACTACAGGGATGTTCCTGATTTTTAGTATATAGTATAATAACAGCCGCAGTTCCTCAACTTTTAAAAAATCATGACATCAGCAGTCCTCCGACTTTGAAAAGAGTAACACCACTAGTAGTCCTTCTAGGGACGGCTGGTGTTATTCTATGAAATTTTAGAGACTATCTGTGCGACGTAATAGTTTTAACGATGGTAGATGCAGTTTTAAGAAAACTACAGGGACAATTTATGTAATTTATACTTTTCTAAAATTGAATATACAAACGGTTAATTGCGACAGGAGACTAAGAATACATTTTTCTTAACTAAATATAAAAAAGTGTAGTCAAAGTAATATTACTCCATCCGTCTCAAATCTATTGTCCATATTTCCTTTTTGGGTTGTCTCAAATTAATTGTCCATTGCCAAAAATAGAAAGAAATATGAGATCAAATTACTTTATTACCCTTAGACTAATAAAGACATTAACTAGCAAAGTACAACTTTGATAACAACAAAACAGAAGTCCACTGCTACTACTTTGCTAAATATAAACAAAATATTTTACCCTTAACATTAGTACATGAAATTCTAAGTACAGGTAACTTCCAATTTTTCACAAAAAAAAAAGTCCAATGCTACCAAAGGAACTCCATTGACACTTTTGACGTTTCATTTTTTTTTTCTTTTTCTTATTGATCCAAATACGAAACAACATCTTCTATGAGATCTTGATCACAATCAATTTGCAACGGTAAGTTACCTTCTAGTGCCAACCTACCTTTACCGATATGTGGTGTTTGGTAATTGTTGCCACCTCGAACTTTCATGATTTCTTTCATACATGTTTGTAGAGTTAAAAAAACCTTGTTAAGTTCATGGGATTGCATTCTTTCAAATGATGTTTCAACCGCACCGACGAGATCATCAATTGTGCCCAATGACTCTTGCTCTTGAAGTGATTGGATTGCTCGAAAAAATCCAAGATCTAAAACATTTAAATCCGGACTATTTGGGGGTTGAAAACGAAGTCGAATATCAAACCCATCTCGAGATGATGCTTCAAGAAACTCGCTATCGTTAACATTAATATGGGGTTTCGCATTGTCTTGTTGAATATATATTGGACCCTCGTGACCTTGCGGCCATTTATCTCTAATAGCCGGTAATACTTTGTTTATCAACCATGTCCTTGTTACATCTTTAGTTACCGACAAAATAGGTTTTGTCTCTAATGTTCCCGCAACACGATTCTTACTTGAACGCTTAGCGGGTTCTAATGTTGTAAGCGGGAAAATACCTATCTTTCCGGAAAACACTTCATTGCCGAATTCATCAAAACGTGGTCTTGCAACCACGGCTAGAAACATGACTTTGGTGATAAATGCTTTGCTTTTACATGTTCTTAAAGGTTCATCTTCGTCGGGCGCTAGATAATAACGTTTCGATGGTTTTGACATATAAAACCATTTCTCATCAATGTGCACAACATTAAACATATCATGAAATTTAGGACTCGAACTTGACAATGAATGATTAATCATTGATAAACAAAATCTTAACCTCGCTATTTTATTCTCGGGAGTGAGAGTTGGCTTGATGGCACTTGTGTGTGGTCTAAGTGCACCTTCTTTAATTCGTCTATGCATAGTTGCTCTTGAAACATCCATTAAACTTGCAAGAGATCGAATATTGGTTCGACACCTTAGCGGAATCACCGACACGAGATTTATATCGATTTGCTTCCTTTTTCGTCCAACAACATTAAACATTTTTGAAGATAAATCAACTGTTGATCCTTGCTCGACTTGATGTCTAGCTTTGCGCCAAATCCGACTCACGGTACGATCGCATACACCGAATTCTCTTGCCACCTTACTTATTGATCCAAAACTTAATACCCCATTGACACTTTTTTGCAATAAAGCTTGGTATATAGCATTACGTTGGACTTCGGTAGTGTTTTTTTTAGTTGATGCATTTGTTAAATGCTCCATATAGTCAATCTAAAATGAAAGTGTTGATAAATTTAATTAATGGTAAATTTGATTAGTGATGAGTTAAGGAGTACGAGTATATTGATTGACTTTTCTTGGAAGGATACAAAGTTCTGTGATATTCAAATGTGATATGGCGCCACATTTTATTTAAAATATAGGAGTAGTATTTGTAATATGGCGCCACATTTTATTTAAAATATAGGAGTAGTATTTAAATTTTTGGAAAATTTATTGGTGGGAACTCAATTGGTGCCAACATTTTTTTACTGTAAAAGATAGAGTTAGGTTTACTAGCATAACAATATTGATGTACTACTCTTAAAGGGCATAAGTGTCATTTTATCATAAAAATGTACTAACTTAGTGGGATTTTCTTAATCTCCGTGTTTTCTCACTCATGACAATAAAACTGAGACGGAGGGAGTATATTTTTATCAATATCAATATCTATATTTATATCTATATATATAGTATCTATAATGCATTTAGAACTTTCAGAGCACCGTGGAGTAACTTAATCCAAAGTCTCACCTCAACGTCACCTTCGTTTTTTCACTTTTCACTTACCTCTCACTCACGCACTTAAAAGCACCATCCCTAATTAACTTAAGCCAAACACCACTTTTGAAACCCACCATTTTATTTTCCTTTTCATTTTTTTCAAACCAACTAATTTTTCATTCATTAAAATAAAAATAAAAATTACAATACGAAAAATTAAAAAAAAAATAAAAATAACGTAGACTACCAATTACGGTTCATTCTATTATATTTTGCTCGAATTTCTTCTTTTTGCATGTTAATGATGAAGGCACCATTGGTCCTTATTGTTTTACAAATTACAAAAATGGTAAAAAATGATCTAATATATATAGTTATACAAATACAAAACCAAATCAAAAATCCAAAGTCCAAATAAATCCACTACACTACCCTTTCACCCAAAAGCTCAAGCCCATCCCAAATAACTCTAGCTCGTATCCCATTTTACCCACCCAAGTCTCACGTTCAATAACCCACGGTCAAATATCCATTAACCCGATCAACTCCTTTTAACTCCCACTGGTCAAAATAACCACACCCCAAGTCAAACTATAAATAAAAAAAGAGAAAATTACCAAAAGAGGCCAATTTTTCAAGGTTGGTCCATTTTTAAGACTTTTTTCTCATCTCTTTCCCAAAAGAGCCATGCTCAACTGCTTAATGCTCAACTGCCCACCTGCTCAACTGCTCAAGTACAAAAGAATGACACATGGACTGCTCGACTCCATTATTTTTATGACACGTGTCATTCCTTTTGACTGCTCAACTGCTCGACTCCACCCAAACTTTGCCACGTGTCATTCTTTTGTACTTGAGCAATTGAGCAGGTGGGTAGTTGAGCATTGAGTAGTTGAGCATGGCTCTTTTGGGAAAGAGATGAGAAAAAAATCTTAAAAATGGACCAACCTTGAAAAAATAGCCTCTTTCGGTGATTTTCTCATAAAAAAAAATAAACTTATAACCAAGCGCGCCTAAATCAGAAATAACCTCCCATGGTTACTGTTACCATCCTTCCCATTTTACCTAAGTTACACGCCCACAATTACCTGTACTTAAAATCCTTCTGGAAGCTAGGTTTCTGACATGTCAGAGTATGACAACACTGAGGATCGCCAACATGGCAATTTGGAGCTCTCCTATTGGTCCTGACACCTCACACCAGTTGATCCAAGGGCTGAGATAGATTGGATGATGCAAAGGGTGAATCAAGGGTGGAGGTTTTGGTTCAAGAAGCTTCTGAAGATCAAGCTAAAGCTCAAGGCATCAGGATATAAAAACCAACCCCATCATTCCACACAAAATTCTGTCCAATTTCTCATTGTCTTAGAGATTTTGTTACCATTCTATTTCTTGTTATTTACTGTTTAATTCAGTTTGTATTTCTCTTTAAAGTTCTCTAAGAAATCCTTTTATTAATATAGTTGGATACCCGCGCACAGCGGCGACGATAAATATAGTTATATAACAAATATAGTAAATGAATTGCTAACCCAACTCTCCTCGCAATTCCCTACCCGCTTAGTGAATTCATTTCACAACACTCCAAATATATATGTGTTAGTTGTATGTGTTTGTTTGAGTTTTCCGTATCTTTCCCTTGACACCATTATTCCCGCATATAAAAAGACTTTCACAATCTCTTTACCGTCAAACACTTTCCCAAAAGTAAATGATTTTGATAAATTAAGTTTGTATTGATTGAAATAAAGGTTAAAGTTATATAAAAATTTGAATCAAAATAAAATAAACCTACTAAAAATGTAAAAACTAAAAACTCATAAAAATATATCAAAATGGATGTTGAATTAAAGAGCACAAAATTTTAAAAAATATGGTGAAATTAGATCATAAAAAAATTAAACGAATTAAAAGATATTTAAATTTAAAAATAAAGGTGATTAATTAGTTAAGAAGTGACATGTGTCACCCCATTATTGGAGCTCTTTATTTTAATTTGTTATGTTAGAGCTCCTCCCTTTTTGTTATTTTTTAGTTAGAGAAGTGACAATGTCACTCAATGATTGGAGCTCCTTATCTTAATTTTTTGTGGAGCCCACAACTTAAATGCTTTATATAGTAGTATAGATATAGAAAAGTTGCATTTTCAATTTCAAGCTCTTGTTAATTCAAAGTTACTGTTTCATTAGTTCACTTAATTGATAAATGAGCTCATATAAGCTTGTATGAATTCTTCTTTACTTTTACCGATTCCTGAAATCATTTTTCTCAAAAAGTCAATAATAGTCAACAAAAGTCAAACTGTTTCAAAGTTGAAAAGTCAAACGAATTTTTGATGCAATTCTGTTTTGAAATAGTTTTTAGGATGAGTTCAATTGTTATTTGATTCACAGTTGAAGTTTTAATCAGTTTTTCTTTAAAATCTAGTTTTGAAAATTAGTTTAGAAGCTTAAGGGGGTGTTTGGATTATGCTATTTTCATAAGTTCTGATTTAGTACTTTAGTGAGAGTTGATGCAAGTGATGTTACAAACTTATTGAGATGTTGTGTCAACCATAGTTTTTAAGTTTTCTAGTCAGGAATTGCTTTTTCAAGTGATTTACCAATTCTGTCAAGTGAGTTTAAGCAAATTTCAGTTGTTATAAAAAATAGTAAAAATTAAAAATCACTAGTTCAATAGTTGGTTTAGTTTATTGTAAAAGGAAAAAAATTAAAAAAATCTCTAGCTAGGTTTGTTTGTAGCTCTTATATGGTAATCTGGTGGTTTCCTGCCCTGCACATCAGCTTAGATAAGTATTTTCTCATCTCTTAATTTGCTTGATCCTTTGAAGATATTACTTGTTTCCGATGACTATTTGTAGATTTAATTGTAGCTTACATATTTGCCTTTAGATAGTTTCTTAGTGCTTTATCCAAGTAGCTTATTTCTAGCCTGCGATTTCCCTTTTTTGCACATTAACTGCTGTTACATCAGCCATTCTTATCCCAATAGGCTTTTGTCTTTTGAATTTTCATTTCCTCATACTTGATCCTTATTAGCTAAAATTCTAGATTTAAGTTCTCTGGTTGGTGATCTACAACTAGGTATTTTTAGTTCATTTTTAGGATTTTTTTTTTAATCACTTAAATTTAGGCTTAAAGTGGATGGGTTAGGAGTGTTTGGAATTAGCATTTTAGAATCTGATTTTGTGCTAAGTGCTTTGATCCTGTACTTATTAGGCTTTTTTATGATTGAATCAGGTTAGTTTTGGTTAGAATAGGTTTATTGCTGGTTGTTACAGCTTATGGATGCCTTCTAGTAGCTTTTAGCTTATTTCCCTAAGCTTTTCCATATCAGGTCAAGCCCAAATCTTACCTCCTATTCTCAAAAGTAGTTTCTGTCATTTTTCCCTGATTCACAGTATTATTTTAGAATTTTGTGGAATTTTTCATATTTTTCCATGCTCTTTTACTATTTTTCTACATTTAAATTCATTTTTAAACCTTTTTAATTAGCTTTTAATCCAAATAAATTAGAAAAAGGTCAGAAAAATACAATTTCAATTTTCTTAGGTTAAGAATATTCAAAAAGTAATAAAAAATATTTTTCCAGATTTTTCTTAGATTAAATAGTATTTTCTATCAATTTAATTAGTTTTGAATAGTTTTAAATTCATAATAATTAGAGAAAAAGTCGTAAAAATGTGATTCCATTTTTTAAAATTCTTTTTAGTTAAATTAGATTTTTGAAAAATATTTTTGTAATTTTCTTGCAAATTTTCATAAATTTTAGCATTTTAAATCTATTTTAAAATTACAAAATTAGTTTTTAATTCAAAATAAATCAAGAAAAACCAAAAAAATTAGTTTTCAAATATTTTCAAAATCACATTCTTAGCTGTAGAAAAATAGTAGTTCATTTTTATAGGTTAAAATAGTGTAGTTTGCATTTTAATTCACATTTTTATAATTACGTTATTCGCGTTTTTAGTTCTATTTTGCTTATTTAATTTTAATTCCTTGTTTGCACCATAGGTTTAGTACTTTTAATTGCATACCTTTACTTTTCCTTGCCCCGTAGTTTAGAAATCACTAAAAGTCGTTTTTACCCATTCGAATCCCGAATCATGCGACGTGAGTTGTTAAACTCCATTCATCCCTCGTTGGGAAAACGACCCGGGGAAAATACATACCTTTTTATTTCTTCGGAAAATATCTTTACACTAAAAAAGACAAATCAGTATACAATATAAAAATAAAATATAATTAAGAAAAAATTATCATTGTCTACCAAAAGCCACCCTACAGCTAGTCAACATCTCTATACTTTGCACACTGTTTTAAAGATCTCCATGTTGACTAATCACCATCACATATTTTAAAGATCTCTATGTTGACAAGAAATCACCATTCTTTTTGTACAGCATGTCAGCGTCTCCATACTTTGCACACTGTTTTTTCTTTGCTTATCCCATCACATTTCTCAAGTACATTTCAATACTATGCAATTTTGTTTCCTTTGCTTTTCCATAACTTCTTTGTGGAGAGAGTGAAGTTTTAATCACTTTGCCTAAAATATATAAAAAGGATTAAAAAAAAAAAAAAAAAACTGCAAAATAGGAAGCTAAAAAGAGGAACAATTGATGAGACTTTTTATTTATTGTTAAAGATAATAAAACGAAGTAACCACGCTACCACCAATGGACCAACACAAACAGGTATATCAAAAAAATGAAATGACCCAAAAGCCTATATCAACAAATACTAAATGAGTTTTAGTCGTTAAACCTCTTGTTATTAAAGCCCAACCAATTTTCACACTTTTTCATCTCATGCTTTCACTAACCTTCTAACCAGCTCTTTCCCCATCTTCTCACATCCTCTCTTTCTCCATTACTGTATTCAACTCCAATTCTGTGCATCATCAAAAACAGAAAAAAAAAACAAGCACACAACAAACCCACACATGCATATAAACACAACTACGTACAAAACGAGTAAAAATATTGCACATACCGCTCGTTGACAAAGGTTTTTTTGTCATTACTCCTCTTGTTGACAAAGGTTTTTTTGTCATTATTGATTCATTTTTCATCTAGAAAGATACATCAAGCTATCACCACCACTACTTATGATATCCAAACTAAAGAAGCAAAACCTACAAAAAATGGTGTAATTGCAACGTTATATATATGACAAGAATCAAATAAAGAGTAAAAAGAAAAGAAAAATTATGTTACCATCGTCGGACGTCACCGGAAAATGACAAGTGGGCAGAGGACCGAGGATGAGAGAGATGGAGTGAGGTAAATATAAATGTCGTCAGGAAATAGGAAATGGGGAGGGACAGGTTGAGTTTGAGAGAGATGGAGTGGAGTGTGTGAAATGAAAGAGTGGTTAGTTGGTTTTTAAAGATGGCAAGTAATGAAGATCAGAATTTCATTGAGCCTCTACATTGATGATGTGTCTTTTTATGGAGTTTCTAAGAGCCACGTGTAATTTTTTTAAGATCCGATGTGTCTTTTTTTGGGAAGGCTACAGTAAAAAAAAAAAAAGCCCCTTACTTATAATATAGGTAGATAGAAGCTCTTGTTTAACTTTGGTTAGTCTTGAACATGAGTCAAGCAAGTTATGTATAAGTGTTAAAAGTTAAACGTGTCTTAAAAATAGAACTAGAGGGACTGAAATTGCCACCAGATATTCTATAACTAGTTCAAGGTTGACTTTTGTTGACCCTACCCATCAAGTAAGTATATTCAATTGCTAGTGATTTTGTATTTTGACAATTAAGTTTCATAAGCTCTGTTTGTTTTTTCTTTTGAACTCATAAACCAAAAAATGAGCTTATGAGCTTGTTAAACTCGCAATAAGCTGTAAGTCGATCAAATAAGCTATTACAAACACCCCCTGAGAATAAGCCCAGTTTTTAGTGTTTATGAGCTTATGGCTTATTTAAGCTTATAAGCTGAAGTGGATACAAGTTTGATAAACTCATAAGCTCAACTTTTATTGGCTTATGAACTTATCAACTTGAGCTTAATTATATAAGTTCATTAGCTCATGTGGATAAGCTCATAAGCCAATAACAGTTGAGCTTATTGGCTTTTCTGATTTCAAATAAGCACCTGAGCCTAGGAAATAAGCTTATCTGTATACCTTCTTAATTTGATGTTTTGTACTGTACTATAATGAAAGGTTGTATATTTAATCTTTTTTTTATTTGAATTTTATATGTAACAAGGTCACAAGCTGTTAAGTACCTTCAAGTTTCGCTTAAAGTTCAGGTATCATTCGTTTCTGTTAGTTGATGATGATTAGGTACTAGAGGGATGTTTGTGGTAGTATATATAGCGTGCGTATGAGCTTATGTTAATTTTGAAAAGCTGGCAAGCCATTTTTTGGGCATGTAGGGTTAGCAAGTTGAGCAGTGAGTGAAAAAACTGGCTAAATAAGCTAAAACAAACACCCTCTAGAAGGATGGATATTTATTAAAAAGAGCTTATTTTTATAGTTATTAGTTGACGATCATCAGGGGGTGTTTGTGTTAGCTTGTTTTGGCAGACATATGAGCTTATGCTGATTTAGAAAGCTCCCTAGTTGTTTTATTGGACTTGCGAGCTTAGCAAGTTGAGCTTTTGACTTTGATAACTAGCCATACGGTCAACTTGATAACCTCGTAAGCCGAAAAAGGGAGCTTATGAGCTTTGTCAAAGCTTACACAAGGTCACAAGCTCGCTAAATAAGCTAAAACAGTATTTGATGTTTGGGGTTTTAACTGATATGTTACACATTTTCCAGTTTTTGCTTATAAGTTATAACATATCAAATCTTGGGTGTTCATTTCAACAGGAAATTATGTATCTTCAAAGGGGTTTTCCCACGGGATCCAAAGAAGAAGGTGAAGGGAAACCACCATACCTATTATCACATGAAAGATATCGCGTTTCTTAAACATGAGCCACTTCTCGAGAAGTTCCGTGAGATGCGTTCATATGAGAAAAAGGTAAAGAAAGCCATGTCTAAGAAGAACAAGGATCTTGCTGAACGCTTATTGACACGGAAGCCTACTTATACTCTTGATATGCTTATTCGTGAAAGGTTGGTGATACTCTCTCTAATATATAACTTTTTTACTCGGTTTTGCCAAATATTATCACCTTCTGATTGGTGTTTTTTCTTTGGCGTAGATATCCCAAGTTTATTGATGCGTTAAGAGATTTAGACGACTGTCTCACTATGGTCCATCTTTTTGCTGCACTACCTGCCATCGAGGGAAAGTATTCAACCGGAGCGAATCCACAACTGTCGAGGGTACGTGGGATCACAGTTTTCAGATTTATGTCATAGTTGGACTGGTTTTACGTGGGATCACACTGTATCATAACAATGGTGTATATGTTTCTTTAGGTTGAGCCTTGAGTGGCAGGCGTATATCTCTCGCACACATAAACTAAGGAAGGCTTTCATATCTGTCAAAGGCATATATTACCAGGTATAATGATCGTGCCATATCTGTCAAAGGCATATATTTGAGGAATCTAACCAGGAGATTGATTATCAGGTATGTCGTAAGACCCGGCTCTGATATCTGATAAAACAAACAAAATAAATAAACGCCCTACTTTATCTCTAATAACTGATCTGCTAATATCCCTTGGCTACGTAATTGAAGACTACTCCGTATTATTCAGCGTCGTTTTCATTATCTTATTGAAACTTTTATTTTGTGCAGATTGTTGATAGGCCGACTCAAAGTCACAAGTTTATTTCCAGAGACTATATACAGCCACAATGGATCTTTGACTGCATAAACGCAAGAATCATACTACCTACTGAGGATTATATGGTTGGAAAGTAAGTTTTGAAACTGTCTCGATTCATATACTCCGTAGTACTTTATTCTTGTTTTCTAAATGTTGACATATTATTTTGTGAATAATCAGGGTTCTTCCACCACATCTTTCTCCATTTGTTGACAATGAAGCAGAAGGGTATGTACCCGAGTATGCAGATACGATTAAAAGGCTTCAAGCAGCTGCGAGAAAAGAAATCCTTCCTATGCCCATTTACTTGCCGAAGGAATGATTGATAGGGCTGAAGCTAAAGAAGCTGCTGAAAGAAAACGGAAGGTTCGTTATTTGTTTCACAAATCTTTATACGTTTTCAGCGTCATATTCTGCTACTCATTTATGAGATTTTTGTTGTATGCAGATGGCCATTGATGAAAAACAGTTTCATCAAGAACTGAAAATGGAAATGAAAGGGATGCAGCAGACGTCTGATACTACTGAGATTAAGAAGACTGGTGAAAAAGATGACGCGGATGATGCATCTCCAAAACAGCTTATCAATGATGATGAAGACATGGCCATGCTAACTATGTCACGTAAAAAGAGGGGATTGTATAATGCCATTCAGGTTGGTTTTCGTTTATGTCACTAGTTAAATATCCGTTCTTTGTAAAAAAAAACATCCGAAAATTTCCATTGTCGACTGAACTATTGTTTCACTTGCTTTCACAGATTAGCAATCAACGGAAGAAGGCAAACGTTGATACTCTCGAGAAGAGGAAGAAAAATCTCAAGAAAAACAAGGAAACGTCATCAGACTGAAGCTGATTTTTTCTGTCAGGTTGCTGCTACGTGTATGGGCAGTATTAAATTTTGTAGCTATCGGTTTTTTGATTCTGTTTCCAGATGTTCTAATCGGAATTAATTATTCCCAGACTTTTTATATTTTTTTGTGACAATACTGTTTTTGTTACAATATATGGAAAAGCATCAAACTTGTTGCAATCACAATGTATGCGCCTACAAAGTACTTTGTCGTAAGCTCTTTTGAGGAGCTTAATAGTGCGTACAATGAGTGTATACAGTATGAAATCATATCAATTTCTAGCATTTGGTTATCGGTTTTCAATCACCCGTTTTGGTATATGACGCATATCGAGAATGAATGTGTGCATCATAACAAAACGGGTCATTACCAAAGTAAATTCACACTGGTCACAACCACCAACTACCCAAAATTTTGAAATGCAGATTTAATGTTCTCACAATTACAACCATCCATTTGATAATTGCATAAGTATTATTGAAAGTGCTGCAAGTGACACCACCTAGCCAATTGCAACAATTTGTGACATTTTGGTTCTAAGAGACCATTTTTGTTGAAAGTGTAGAACTGAAATGGAGATTGTATTTCAACTGGATCAAAATCAACTGCTAGCTGTTTGATTTGGCATTGACCCAAAACCAACCTCACATTAACCCCAAACACAATTAGGCAAAAGGGTATCAAGAAATCTAGAGTACTTGAAAGCAGAGTTTGATTCTCATTGGGAACTAGTTTTTTAACAAACAGATAATGCTACGATTTATGAGTCTAAAAGCCTATAAAAACAAAACCTTATCAAATTTATAATGGAAATTGCTATGTAATAAGTTTTGACATGTAGAAAATGGACTATTATCTTCATGAGATGTTAGAAGTTGGTTCATTTAGTCGCTAATTGACGACTTCTAAATACTTCTAAATCAGTGGGTCTTGTTTTGGCTTCATTCAAGCCTTATCAATCAATTTGTGTGAACAATAGCAAAGGCAAGGAAGCTAACAAAATGCTAGTTGCATGTGCATGATAATACTAGCTATTGACTTGACCATTTACTTTTAAGTGGTACCCAAGTGCCTTGACTAGTTCTTAGCCTTGCAAATTAGCTTATCCAAAATAGGAAAAGCTATTAACCTCTTCAGAAAAACCTAGCCAAAGTCCCTCTTATTTACCGTTCTACTTTATTATATAAATTTTTTGTTCACCTTTTTTGTTGTTACTATGATAGTGCATGCGCATTAGAAAAGATATTTTACCTCTGCAAAGATCACTTGCAGTTGTTTCTGTAGATACCTAGTATGGTCAGGTGACTTTCATTTTGTACTCAAAGTGAAAAATTCAGTTGGTTAGACGGGTTGGTAATGGGTCGAAACGCGTAATTCTGGTACAGTTCAAAGCAGGTCCTTTTGGGCTAACAGCCTTTAATAAGCCACCTGTTGAACCACATTATCTGATCTTTGAGCTCATCAGTTAGAAGCTAGGCAATCAAAATAGGGTACTTCTCTCCAATGCATGTTGAATATCAAACATCATTCGTTGAAAAACAAATCCTGTAAATCATTATAAAATACAATCAATTCATTTATAACGATCACAATAAGCAATACTGATATTAATACAAAGTTGTAACTTTCATGAAACGAATGGAGTAAATATTCTCAGATTCAGAAGAATTTCTGCTTGAGGGATTATTTTGTACAATCAGTTAGTAGTCATTAACTGTTTTTTTTCACTACTTGACTAGTAAATTTAAAGTAAACGTCAAAGTCAATAGTTAGTGAATACTTGACTAGTAAATTCGTATGACCAAAGCCAAGGTTGAGTGTATGAAACAAATATAAATAAAATACTTATCATGAGATCATAATTAAACACATTTGGCTCGAGTGTTCATAAACATCATTTGTGTCTAATTTTGGTTCATAATGAAAACCCATATATTCTTGTTACCCTTTTACCTGATCTTGTTTGGGGTTGATACAATCTTGGTTTCCAGCCAATGTCAAATAAACCACCAAACAATTTTGATCCGATTGAAGAACGAACTCCAGTTTGATTCTTCACTTTCAACAAAGCTAGTGTCTTGGAAGCCAAATGCCACAGATTGCTGCTCGTGGGGAGGTGTTACATGCAGCATCAAGGGTCAGGTTATTGGTTTAGACTTGAGCAACGAAACGATATACGGTGTAATTAATGATTCCAGTGCTCTATTTGGTTTAAAGAATCTTGAAAGCTTGAACCTCGCTGCAAATGAGTTTAGTTCTATACCGATTTCTTCAAGATTTGGGAGTCTTGCAAGTTTGTCTTATTTGAACTTGTCGTATTCGGGGTTTTCTGGTCAGATTCCTGAAGAATTGTCACAGCTGACAAGGTTAGAGATTCTTGATCTCTCTTCATGGGACTCCTACGATACCTCACTGACACTCGAGAACCCAAGTTTAGCCACACTTGTTCGCAACCTCACACGGCTAAGGGGTCTTTATATGGATAAGGTGAACATGTCATCACATAAACTCGATTGGTGCCAGGGTTTATCATCATCTTTGCCTAATTTGGAAGTTTTAAGCTTGTCAAATTGTCAACTTTTAGGCCCTTTAGATGAGTCCCTTCAGAAGCTGCAATCACTTTCGGTAATTCGTCTGGCTAGGAACAATCTGAGTGCTCCAGTTCCGGATTTCTTTGCAAATTTCAAGAATCTGACAATACTGAATCTTGCTGAATGTAACTTGATTGGAACATTTCCCAAAAATGTCTTCCAGTTGCAAAAGTTGCAGAGTCTTGATTTATCAGAAAACCCAGATCTTAACGGCTCTTTACCAGAGTTTTCTGTGAATAGAGCTCTTCAGAGTTTAGTGATCAGCGAAACAAACTTTTACGGTGAGATACCAGAAAACCTCACTCAATTGTCATACCTAGACTTGTCTTCAAACAAGTTTATTGGCGAAATCCCGTCATTCAAACTATGCAAGAATCTAACTCACATCGACCTCTCAAGAAATGGTTTATCGGGTATAATTCCTTTTGATCAATTTCAAGATCTTAATAATCTTATTTCGGTTGATTTAGGATTCAATAGTTTCAATGGAAGCATACCTTCATCTTTGTTCTCTCTGCCAAATGTGCAAGAGATAGATCTTTCCAACAACAATTTTGATGGTCTGCTTCCATCGTTTTCAAACTCGTCCATACCATTATTGTACCGGCTTGATTTAAGCAGTAACAAATTGAAAGGTGAAATTCCCAGGTCATTTTTTGAACTTGGAAAACTTGAATTCCTCATACTTTCATCAAACAACCTGAGTGGTGTAATTGAAACTAGAGATTTTCAGGGTCTCAGCAATCTAACCACTCTTGATCTTTCATTCAACAATTTTTCAGTCATAACAAGCAGCAACAGCTCTATCTTGTCTCACCTTCCAAAGTTATACTCGTTGCATTTGGCTTCGTGCAATCTCCAAAAGTTCCCTGATATACGAAACCATTCAAATATAGGAAGGCTTGATCTTTCAGACAACAAAATTCAAGGAGAAATACCAAATTGGATATGGGAAGCTGGGAATGGAGGAGTGTTTTATCTGAACCTTTCTCATAACAGCCTAACTTCCCTCCAAGAGCCCTACAAAATTCCTTATATTGATGTACTCGACTTGCATTCCAATCGTCTTAGTGGGGCGGTTCCAATACCGCCACAAGGCGCTACCTTCATCGACTATTCAGACAATCTTTTCAACTCGTCACTCTCACAAAGCATTGGGAGAAACCTGTATTTTTCCTATTTCTTCTCGGTTTCTAACAATTTTCTCACTGGGAGGATCCCTGACAGTATATGCAATGTTACTTACTTGGGGGTTCTTGATTTGTCAAACAATCATTTAACCGGAAGGATACCACGGTGTTTGATTGAATTTGGAAATGATCTCGGGGTACTGAACTTGGCAAACAATGGTCTGACTGGTCAAATCGAGGGAACATTTCCAACAACCTGTAGCTTGAACATTCTAGACCTGCATGGAAATAATTTGGAAGGGAAGATTCCGCAATCTCTTGTCAATTGCAGAATGCTACAAGTGTTAAACCTTGGGAACAACATGATAAATGACACTTATCCATGTTCTTTGGGCAACAATACCAACTTGCATGTTCTTGTTCTCCTATCAAACAGGTTCCATGGATCCGTTCATTGCGGTGAAGGCCGATACAACTGGTCAAATCTTCGTATTTTAGACATAGCTCACAATAACTTAAATGGTGTGGTTCCACCAGAATTTTTCAGTCAATGGCGAGCTATGATGACCGTTGAGAATGGAAATACAAGTAAGATGCAACTTAGCTTTACGGTGTCACAAGTTAATGAGTGGTACTATCGAGATACAGTTCCAGTCACGGTCAAAGGATTTGAATTGGAGCTAGTCAAAATCTTGACAATCTTCACAATCATTGATATCTCAAGTAATCATTTTTCAGGGGTGATACCAGAAAGAATTGGCCAACTCAAAGCCCTGTATCTTCTCAATGTATCACATAATGAGTTCACAGGCTCGATCCCCCAATCTATGGGTAATTTGAGTCAGCTGGAATCATTAGATATGTCGCGGAACAAATTAACCGGAAACATCCCATCTTCATTCACGAGCCTTAATTTCCTTTCTGCTTTGAATTTGTCATACAATCAATTGGAAGGCAGAATCCCAACCAGCACCCAACTTCAGAGCTTCGAGGAGTATTCGTATATTGGAAACAAGGGTTTGTGTGGACCTCCATTGAACCAAATTTGCATTAGTTCAGTTGTACCCATGTCATCATCTTCGCCAAATTCTGATACGTCTGGTGATGGGAACGATTGGCTGACCATATTCTATGGAATGGGAGCTGGAGCAGGATCATTAATTGTTGCGGCGGTCTTGTATACTCTATACAAGGCTAATACTTCTAGTACAACTAGACAAATGAGATCTGTTTAGCTCGTGCTATGGCTTTCAATGTCAATTTCCTGTATGTTTCAATTTGTTTAAAGAGTCATAATGTAAAGTCTTGAAGCAATAAATAGCAAAATAATATTAAGAGGGTGTTTGTTTTAGCTTAATTTCAGGCACATGAGCTTATTTAGTTTGGCATATTTCCATAAGCTCATTTTTACAGTTTTTTATTTATTTATTTATTTAAACTTATGAGCTTAATATGACTTAAGACTGCATAAAAGGCAAAAAAATAAAGCGTCTATGAAATATGAACCGAACAAATAAGCTCATAAGTCCGAAAATAAGCTAAAAAAACACTCGTGAAGGGTCTTATGATCTATTAGCTCAATAAGCCTTCACAACTAATGTTCTTCCTCTCATCTATTCTCATAATTTATATTAAACTAATGCTACCATATTTCTTGAAACATCACCATAATCCAATAGCTAGCAGATCATATAAGCCATACTAAAAACTCTGTTCTTCGGTCCAATAGTTTAAGACTTTAAGTATTCACTTCACCATGTTACTATTTGTAAAGAGGTAAAGTGGTTTGTGTCTTTATTATTGATGTGGAAGCATACATATATAGTGAAACCCTATCAACTATTAGTTGGGCTTTAGCCCATACAAAACATACCGCTAACACTCCCCCGCAATCCGAGCGGCGTAATCGCGAAAGCTCGGATTGAATTAAAAAGATAAAAACATGAAAACCATAATAAATTGTTGATGAAGATATCCGATAGCAAGCGATTGTAAATCTTCAAGCAGCAGCATGCATATAAATACGCAACAAAAGCAAAAGCAAATAATTGTTGATGAAGACATCCGACAGCGAGCGGAAAGCTAATCTTCAAACAGTAGCAGGCATAAACACGCAACAAAAATTAAAGCTAATAAATAATAGTCACTGAAAAAATCATACTCGACATAAACCAAATAAATAGGCAGGACCACCCCTTCAAATCATCTCTCTTTATCTCCTTTTTTTTTTTTTTTTTTTTTTTTTTCATCACAACCGACAATTCTCATCTCTGCCTTTTTCTTTTGCCTTTTTTTTTTTCATTCATCTTTTCACCTCTGTACTTGTTTTGCTCACTGAATCAAACAACAAAAAGAACAATCAAGATCCGTGTCTCGAACATATAACAAATCCGTCTATTTCTCCGGTGGGGCTTGAACCCATCGTCGAAGATAATATTTAGTCCCGGTGGGGCTCTAACCCATCGTCGGAGACCTTTAGCAACAAATTTGTCTATTTCACCGGTGGGGCTCGAACCCATCGTCGGAGAAATATTTAGTTCCAGTGGGTTAAATGATTTTCGATGTGCGTTAGGACACCGAAGTTGGTGCTATTGCTCGTCATGATGGTGTGATGTTAAACAGAGGGTGATTTAGGTGCTATAGGAGATTTTGAATAGGCAAGACCACTGTTAAATGGCGCTGCTGTAGGGTTTATGGTGATGAAGCCGGCGACTGTTGGTTTTTGGTAGAATCGGTGATGAGTTGACAAACTATGATAATATGGATCAGCAAAGAAAGGAGTGAGAGGAGGAGGATGTTTATTATGCAACATGATTAATGAAAATATGGAAGATGACATAGTTTAAGGATTAAATGAGCCCTCCGAACCTCCGGCGTGCAGCCGGCGGCCGGAGGCGGCGGCTAGTAAGTGACGGCTGTTTAGAGTTAGGTCTAGGATCAGTTTAGGTCTTCTGATACCATGTAAAGAGGTAAAGTGGTTTGTGTCTTTATTATTGATGTGGAAGCATACATATTGAAACCCTATCAACTATTAGTTGGGCTTTAGCCCATACAAAACATACGCTAACACTATTATGGTAAATGGATAAGGTTTTTCCTATTACCACCATGCCGAAACATTACAGACCTGCTGTAAGTCATGGGTTTTTTTTTTATAACTGCTTATTTTGGTTCATATGCTGTAAAGTTTGATGCTTTTATTATAGGGGGTGTTTGGATTAGCTTATTTCTGGCTTTTTGTGAAAGTGGGAACGAAAATAAGCTTATTTTCAGGGCTTATGAGCTTTTCAACTTGAGGGTTTTTTTATTTAAGTTCATAGGCTGAGCTTAAAAAAGTTGAGCTTATGAGCTTCATTAAATTTGATCATTTTTTACTGTAGATTATTTAAGTTTATAAATTTGCTATCTTTTATAAAGTGAAAATGATGTTCTTTTTTTATATGGATATTTATTTTGAAGTATATGTTGGTAAAAAGATTGTTAATTTGATAAAAAAAATTGTTAGGGGGTGTTTGGATTAGATTATTTTTTTGGCTTATATGAATTTGGTAAAGCTTATTTAAGTTCATAGGTTGGGCTTACTGCAAGTTTCATAAGCTCTGTTTGTTTTTTCTTTTGAGCTTATCAGCTTCAACTTATAGCTTATCTAAACTCATAAGGTAAAGAAATAAGCTTATGAGCTTGTTAAACTTGCAATAAGGTGTAAGTCGATCAAATAAGCTATTACAAACAGCCCGTGAATAAAAAGCCAAGTTTTTAGAGTTTATGAGCTTATTTAAAACTTAAAATGATGTTTTTTTACTGTAAAGTGATGGAAAAGGTTGTTCAGGATTATGGGATTTTTTGAAGTTGAGAAAGCCGATAAGCTTAGTTTTTTAGCTTACAAGTTTGATTAGCTCATAAGCTCAGTTTTTTATGGCTTTTTAGTTTAACAAATTGAGCTTATACCTTATTCAAGCTCATAAACTCAAGTTGATAAGCTTCATAAGCTAAAAATATTGAGCTTATGTGCTTAACAAACTTGTAGTAAGCTCTAAGTCCGTCAAATAAACTAAGACAAAGACCTTGAGAATAAGCCCAGTTTTTAGAGTTTCTGGGCTTATGGATTATCAAGTTTAATAAATTCGTAAGCTCAACTTTTTTTTTTTGGCTTATGAGCTTATCAACTTGTACTTATCACTTATAGAAGTCCATTAGTTCATGCGGATAAGCTCATAAGCAAAAAAAGTTGAGCTTATCGGCTTTTCTGATTTCAAATAAGCCCTTATTTTCAAATAAGCTTATCTGAATTCCTTCTTAATTATTACTGTATGTTTTGTACTGTACTATAATGAAAAGGTTGTATATTTGACCTTTTTTTAATTTAATTTTATAGGGAAAGAAGAAGGAAGGTAATGCGGCTAGATATGTAACAAGATCGCAGGCTGTTAAGTACCTTCAAGTTCCGCTCAAAGTTTTCAGGTATTATTCATTTCTTCATAAATACGGTTTACCGTATGTGCACTTGTGTTTTTATTTAGTTAATGATGATTAGGTGCACTAGAGGGATGTTTGTGTTAGTGTTATTAGCGGGCGTTTGAGCTTATGTTATCTTCTAAAAGCTCGCAACCCCTTTTTTGTGCGTGTGAGGTTAGCAAGTTGAGCTTATGATCTCAAATAAGCCACAAGGTCAACTTGAAAATCTCTAAGTTAAAAAGGGAGCTTGTGAGATTTTTCAAAGTTACATATGATCAATGCTCGCTAAATAAGCTAAAACAAACACCCTCTAGAAGAATGGATATTTAAAAAAGAGCTTATATTTACAGTTATTAGTTGACGATGATCAGGCACGCTAGGGGGTGTTTGTGTTAGCTTATTTTGGCAGGCACACTGACCTTATATTAATCTGGAAAGATACCAAGTTCCTTTTTTGGGCTTGTGGGCTTAGCAAGTTGAGCTTAATATCTCAAATAAGCCATACGGTCAACTTGATAAGCTCGTAGCCATAAAAGGGAGCTTATGAGCTTTGTCAAAGCTGTACAAGATCATAAGTTTGCCAAATAAGCTAAGACTAATACCAATCATTGCGTCATGTATGTGAATATTCTGTGAAATTGCTAATAAAGGGCTTAGAGAAGTAAAAAATGTGTTTATAATGTAATGTTTTGTACTCTTTTTATTATAAGTTGGGACTTTTTTTGAACGTTAATTAAGCTTTATTTGCTTAGTTTTACAAAAGTTTGTATAATGTACTCGTTTTATCGTGTTAGGTTCAAAAAGGTGCTATTTTTTATTCTAAGGTAGACGTGAATAGTTTTTGTAACTGAAAATGGTAACATAAGTTGAGTGTTGAATAGTTTAATTGTAGACCGAGTGGTATGGCTTGGCTTCTGTAGCAAGATGGCGGTTATATTGGTTTACAAGTATTCCCGTGGTACTAGATCAAGTTATGTGTCTGTGGACTGAAACAGGAAATAAAAAACAAGTGTTTGAAGCTATAAAATGTGGGCCTAATTGTGACTTTGTATAGGTTAGTTTCAAGAGTATGTAACTGAAGAATTTGATGCCGTCACGGTTTAAAGAGCATTTGTATGCATTATCGTACCTTTGTTTGCTTTGATAGGAAGTAGACAATTGTAGTTTTCAAGACCTGTGCTTACCAATGAAGGGTCTGGCTAATTTTTGGCTGAAAACAGTGTTTGATGTGTGGGGTTTTAAGTTTTAACTGTGATATGTTGTACATTTTCGACTTTTAGCGTATAACACATTAAATCTTGGGTGTTCATTTTCATAGGAAAATATGTATTTTCAAAGGGGTTTTCCCGCGAGATCCAAAGAAGAAGGTGAAGGGAAACCACCATACCTATTACCACATGAAAGATATCGCGTTTCTTAAACATGAGCCACTTCTCGAGAAGTTCCGTGAGATGCGATCATATGAGAAAAAGGTAAAGAAAGCCATGTCTAAGAAGAACAAGGATCTTGCTGAACGCCTATTGACACGGAAGCCTACTTATACTCTTGATATGCTTATTCGTGAAAGGTTAGTATTACTTTATCTAATAAATAACCTTTTTACTCGGTTTTGCAAATTATTATCACTTACTGATTGATCTTTTTTTATTTTGTTTTAGATATCCCAAGTTTATTGATGCGTTGAGAGATCTAGACGACTGTCTCACTATGGTCCATCTTTTTGCTGCACTAACTGCTATCGAGAGGGAAAGTATTCAACCTGAGAGAATCCATAACTGTCGAGGGTACGTAGGATCACAGTTTTCAGATTTTTGTCATAGTTGGACTGGTTTTACTGTATCATAACAATGGTATATATGTTTCTTTAGGTTGAGCCTTGAGTGGCAGGCGTATATATCTCGCACACATAAACTAAGAAAGGCTTTCATATCTGTCAAAGGCATATATTACCAGGTACATTGATCTTGGCATATCTGCGTGATTTCTGTTTGTGCTAATTTACCAAGTGTTAGTTTACCAATCAACTTTTGTTCAGGCTGAGGTTGACGGTCAAAAAGTCACATGGTTGACTCCTCATGCACTCCAGCAAGTCATGCCTCAAGATGTTGATTACAAGATTATGCTCACCTTTTTGGAATTTTACGAGGTTTGTTGAATCACACTTTCTTATGAGTTTCGTATTGTTGCTGTGAGTGCATTCCTTTTGCTATTCTTTTAAGAATTCGGTACTTACACATGCATCTATTTATCCGCGATTGAAAGCTTTAGCAGCTGGTATGAACTTGCTATCTCATGACAACCTGTTAACATGTCACTATACTCGAGTGCGCTGTTTATAGAGATGTTTAACTTTTTTTCCGTAATTGGCAGATTTATATGCTTTGACAAGATATGTTGATGCTAAAGACCGGATAAGTGTAAAAAACGATGAAGAGTCTGAACTTAGACTCGCTCAGCTTCAGGACCAACTTCCTAGTAATGAACCAGGTGCCTTGATGAACCTTGTTGTAAACGCTGCTTCTGTTAGTGAAGATGATGAAGAAACGAAGGCCTGTAAAACTCTCTTCCAAAACAAGACTTTCTTCTTGGGTCGCGAGGTAAAATCATTGTTTTGTTATAACTTTATATTTCCTTCTTTAGTCTTGTTGTGTATTGCACGTTCTGTTGGCATAATGTCTGACCGAGCATATGGGAAGACAAAACAGATTCCAAGCATATGGACATTTACAATTCTAGTTTAATTAGGACTCCTTATTTGTTAAGGACTATTTTGCTTTATTAGAATTGTAGTAGGATTAGAAAGCATATTCTAACACCTATATATACCAGCCGAGCTTGTGGTTGGATGTATGAGAAAACCGATCAGTTTTAGAGCCTATATTTTTCTGATTAAAGGAAAGCTTATTCCAGGATATCTCGTGTGTGATTGTTTGTGATAGTTCCAGTTTACTTGTTTATGTTCTTGTTTCAGCGCATGTAAATCAGACTTGTGGACTTGAATTGGTTTCAGAGCCAGGTTATTCAACAAGCTGATCGACCAAAGGTTTGAACCAGAAGTCGACCAAGGGTTTTTAGTTATCAAGCAGGATCGACAAAGGTTTTAATCAAGAAGGATCGACAATAGTGCTCTAGAACCTAGGGCTGGAATTCGAACAATCTACACCAGTAACCTACAAAAGACGTTCAAGAAGGATGGTGCAAGGCGAGTCGAGTCAACCACCTCCTGTTGAACATTCTAAAACGGCTCTTCAATGTCCAATGTTAACAAGCACAAATTATAACATATGGGCAATAAGAGTCAAAGCGGTATTCCGAGTCCATGGAATACTCGATGCACTGGAACCAGGGGAAGGAACACAAGTTGTTGCTAAGCAAGATCACATGGCGATAGCGTTACTCTTCCAGCGATTCCGAAGAACTTGTTTTTCAAGTTTCACAATTCAACACGCCAAAGAAATCTGGGGAGCTTTGAAGACCATGTATGTGGGTGTTGATCGGGTTCGAGACGCAAGGTTGCAAACCTTGGAGACGGAATTCGAATCTTTAAAGATGAAAGTCAACGAATCAATCGATGACTTTGCGGCCAGGTTGGGCAAAATTGTAACTGAAGTCAATAGCTTGGGAACAGTTTATGAAGACAAGAAACTTGTTAAGAAGCTGCTTGCATCCGTTAGGATAGGTATGTTGCAATTGTTGCCTCAATAGAACAATTTACTGACTTGAATACTATGTCTTTTCAAGAAGCAATTGGAAGGTTGAAAGCTTTTGAAGGAAGAATGAAGGGTGTTGACACCACTTCTGAAGATCAAGGCAAGTTGATGTTCGAAGGAGCTGAAAGATATGATAAGAAAGGTCGAGGAAGGAATTCCTCCGTGGCAACGGTAAAGGTCAAAACTTTTCTTCTCAAAATAAATCTCGTGGTAGTGGTCAAGCTAATAACCACAACCGTGGAAACCAAAACAACTCCGGGAGCAATACGGTTCAAAAGAAGAACAAAAGTCGAGACCTTTCAAAGATTCAATGCTTCAGATGTGATGAATATGGTCACTTTGCTTCTAATTGTCCCGAACGAAGTGTACAAAAGAAAAAGCATGAAGCAAACCTTTTGAAAACGGAGGATGATGATGACCCGACACTTTTTATGATGAAAAGCGTTCAAGAAGTAGTTTTCTTGAATGAAGAAAAGATTATCCCAAACCAATTGAATACTAAGCCAAACGAGGAAGACACTTGGTATTTGGATAATGGAGCAAGTAATCACATGACGGGGATCCGAGAATACTTTTCGGAGTTGAATGAGAATATCTCCGGCAGAGTGAAGTTTGGTGATAACTCCCGCATCGAGATAAAGGGAAGGGTTCGAAAATCATTGAAGGGAAAACGGGTGAGCAACGGTTAATCACTGGAGTCTATTACCTACCCGAGCTAAAAAGCAACATAATTAGTCTTGGGCAAGCTACCGAAGGCGGATGTGACATTCGTATGAAAGGTAATCTTCTTACTATGCGTGACTCGGATGGCAAGCTTCGATGAAGGTTCCTAGAACAAGCAATAGACTTTACAAGATTAAGCTCCAAGTTGGAAGTCCGGTGTGTCTCAAAGCAAAGATGGAAGATGATGCTTGGTTATGGCATGCTAGGATGGGTCACATTAATTTTGAGACGATGGAATTAATGGCAAGGAAGGGCATGGTTGAAAATTTGCCAATAATTCATCAAGAGAACAAGTTGTGTGAATCTTGTTTGGTAGGAAAACAAACCAAGAAGTCGTTTCCTAAAGCAGTGAAATTTAAGGCAACACATTCTCTTCAACTTATACATGCCGACCTATGTGGACCAATTTCTCCACCATCCATAGCACGAAACAGGTACATATTTGTTCTTATTGATGACTTCTCACGGTTTATGTGGACTTTTACCTTGAAGGAAAAAGGTGAGGCATTTGAATACTTCAAAAAGTTCAAAGTTTTAGTTGAGAAGAAGTCGGGAAGGAAGATTATAACCCTAAGGACCGATAGAGGAGGTGAGTTCACTTCAAAAGAATTTACCAACTTTTGTGAAAACGAGGGTATAACAAGACATCTAACCGCTCCCTACACACCGCAACAAAATGGAGTCGTGGAAAGGCGAAACCGTACTCTTATGGGAATGACTAGAAGCATCTTGAAAGCACGAGACGTACCAAACTACATGTGGGTTGAAGGAGTTAGACACGCCACATTCTTGATTAATAGAGTTTCAACTCGAGCTCTAGTTAATCAAACTCCATACGAGGCTTTCAAAGGAAAAAAGCCTAACTTGGAGGGTTTGCGGGTATTTGGATGTGTGGCTTATGCAACGGGAACAAGGCCATATTTACATAAGTTAGACGACAGGTCAACACGACTCATTTACATCGGAAACGAGCTAGGTACAAAAGGTTTTCGACTGTTCAATCCAAAACTAAAGAAGATAGTGGTATGTCGTGATGCGGAGTTTAATGAGGAACTTGGCTGGAAGTATGTTGCTGGAAGCGAAACACACGAGCTAAACCCAAGTATGTTTATTATAGAATGGCACGGTTCTATTGATACGAGTTGTGGATTTGTTAACCCGGTGTGGCCGATGAAGTTGAGGCGAAGATCAAGAGGTGAAAATCATCATGATGTTGATGAAAATCAACTGGTCAATACCGAACAAGAAGTTCAAATCGAGGCGGGTAATGACCCTAATCCTGTGACAGAAACTCAACCAATTATGAGGCGTTCTTCGAGGGTTTCAACTAAGCCAACTAGATTTAATGACTTTATTATGGGGTCTAGTTCAAGAACCTCAGTTGCTAATGAAGATCAAAATCTACTTTTGATTGAAGATGATGAACCAAGAACGTACCAAGAAGCAAAAGTCTCAAGCAAGTGGATGTTTGCTATGAAGCAAGAGATTGAGTCTATCGAGAAGAATGATTCATGGGAATTAGTTGAAGCTCCGGTTAATGTTAATCCCATTGGATTAAAGTGGGTGTTCAAAATTAAGAGGAATCCGGATGGTTCAATTAATAAGTTTAAAGCTCGTGTAGTAGCAAAGAGTTATGCTCAAAAGGAAGGAATTGACTATGATGAGGTATTTGCGCCCGTAGCACGGATTGAAACGATACGTTTATTGATCTCATTGCCGCAAAAAGAAGCATGGGAGCTACATCATCTGGATGTAAAGTCAGCATTTTTACATGGAGAACTAAAAGAGCAAGTGTTTGTTACACAACCGGAGGGGTTCGTGAAGAAAGGAGAAGAAAGGAAGATCTACAAGTTGAAAAAGGCGCTTTATGGACTTAAACAAGCACCAAGGGCGTGGAATACAAAACTTGATAGAGAACTCAAGCAAATGTCTTTCAAAAGATGCCAACACGAACAAGCGGTGTATGTGAAGAAGACAAACAAGTCAATCTTGATTATTGCGGTCTATGTAGATGATCTCTTAGTAACCGGTTCGAAGCTTGGCGAAATTGGTGAATTTAAGAGACAAATGCAAGAAAGGTTCGATATGAGTGACTTGGGAAAGTTAAGCTATTATCTTGGCATTGAAGTAAAGCAAGAGGATTCGAGTATCTCAATAAGTCAAGAAAGCTATGCAAAGAAGATCTTGAAAGATGCTGGGATGCATGAAGCGAATCCTACTCAATGTCCATTAGAACCTGGAATGAAGTTAAGCATGGACAAGGAAGGAAAACCGGTTGATGCAACTTTGTATAGACGAGTTGGTCGTCTAAAGTATTTACTACACACTCGACCTGATTATCTTATTCGGTTGGTTTGGTTAGTCGTTACATGCAAGAACCAAAAGAATCACATATGGCAGTTGTGAAACAAATACTAAGGTATATCCAAGGTAGTTTGAATTTTGGAATACGATACAACCAAGAGAAAACCAAGGAGTTAGTGGGGTTTAGTGATAGTAGTTTTGCTATGGACCAAGATGATGGTCGAAGCACAACTGGGCATGTATTTTATCTAGGTAAATCACCTATCACTTGGTGCTCACAAAAGCAAAACACGGTGGCTCTATCGTCTTGTGAAGCCGAGTTCATGGCTGCAACCTCAGCCGCGTGTCAAGGGATATGGTTACGTGGGTTGTTGAGTGAAATAACCGGAATGGAAGAAAGAGTGGTGGTCTTATTTGTTGACAACAAATCGGCTATTGCACTTATAAAAAATCCAGTCTTTCACGGGAGAAGCAAGCATATAAACACACGTTATCATTTTATCCGAGAGTGTGTTGAAAGAGACCAAGTAAAAGTTGAGTTTGTAAGAGGTGAGTTGCAGCGTGCTGATATTCTGACGAAAGCTCTCGCAAGGATTAAGTTCAAGGAGATGCAAGAGTTACTCGGAGTTGAAGACCTACCTATCTCGAGTCAGAAATTAGGGGGGTGAAAGTTCAAGCTCTCTGTGTCCTTGTCCTGCTTAAAATCAAATTGTTGTGTTGTTCAGGTTCCAAGGGAGTCATTGCTTTTTGTTATAACCTCCTTCGGTGGTGTGGTTTCGTGGGAAGGGGATGGAGCTCCATTTGAGGAATCTAACCAGGACATTGATTATCAGGTATCTTGCAAGACCCGACTATAATATCTGATAAAACAAACACAAATAAACTACTTTTTTTGTTGATGAAATTTTTTTCTCTAATAACTGATCTGCTAGAAGACTATTATACAGCGTCGTTTTTATTAACTCATTGAAACTTTTATTTTGTTCAGATTGTTGATAGGCCGACTCAAAGTCACAAGTTTATTTCCCGAGACTACATACAGCCACAATGGGTCTTTGACTGCATAAACGCAAGACTCATACTACCGACCGAGGACTATATCGTTGGAAAGTAAGTTTTGAAATTGTCGCGATTGATCTAGTACTTTAATCTCGTTTTCTAAATTTTGACATAATTTTGTGAATAATCAGGGTTCTTCCACCGCATCTTTCTCCATTTGTTGACAATGAAGCAGAAGGGTATGTACCTGAGTATGCAGATACCATTAAAAGGCTTCAAGCAGCTGCGAGAAAAGAAATCCTTCCAATGCCAGGTGCGGAATTGTCGAAGGAGTCATTGATAGGGCTGAAGCTAAAGAAGCTGCTGAAAGAAAACGGAAGGTTCGTTATTTGTTTTACAAATCTTTATACGTTTTTCAGCGTCATATACTTCTACTCATTGATGAGATTTTCGTTGTATGCAGATGGCGATTGATGAAAAACAGTTCCATCAAGAACTGAAAATGGAAATGAAAGGGATGCAGCAGACGTCTGATACTACTGAGATTAAGAAGACTGGTGAAAAAGATGACGCGGATGATGCATCTCCAAAACAGCTTATCAATGATGATGAAGACATGGCCATGCTAACTATGTCACGTAAAAAGAGGGGATTGTATAATGCCATTCAGGTTAGTTTTCGTTTATGTCACTAGCTAAATATCCGTTCTTTGTAAAGAAAAACATTCCAAAATTACCAAGTTCCATTGTCGACTGAACTATTGTCTCATTTACTTTTACAGATTAGCAATCAACGGAAGAAGGCAAACGTCGATACTCTCGAGAAGAGGAAGAAAAATCTCAAGAAAAACAAGGAAACGTCATCCGACTGAAGCTGATTTTTTCTGTCGGGTTGCTGCTACGTGTATGGGCGGTATTAAATTTTGTAGCTATCAGTTTTTTGATTCTGTTTCCAGATGTTCTAATCGGAATTAATTATTCCCAGACTTTTTATATTTTTTTGTGACATACTGTTTTTGTTACAATATATGGAAAAGCATCAAACTTGTTGCAATCACAATGTATGCGCCTACAAAGTACTTTGTCGTAAGCTGTTTTGAGGAGCTTAATAGCGCGTACAAGGAGTGTATGCAGTATGAAATCATATCATGTTCTAGCATTTTGTGATTGGTTTTCAATCACCCGTTTTGGTATATGACGCATATCGAGAATGAATGTGTGCATCATAACAAGACGGGTCATTACCAAAGTATTATTGAAAGTGCTGCAAGTGACACCTAGCCAATTGCAGCAATTTGTAACATTTGGGTTCTAAGAGACCATTTTTGTTGAAAGTGTAGAACTGAAATGGAGATTGTATTTCAACTGGATCAAAATCGACCGCTGTTCGATTTGGTATTGACTCGAAACCAACCTCATATTAACCCCAAACAAAATTAGGCAAAAGGGTATCAAGAGTAATTGAAAGCCTCGGATTCACATTGGGAACTAGTTTTTTAACAAACAGATAATGCTATGATTTATGAGTCTAAAAGCCTATAAAAACAAAACCTTATCAAATTTATAATGGAAATTGCTATGTAATAAGTTTTGACATGTAGAAAATGGACTATTATCTTCATGAGATGTTAGAAGTTGGTTCATTTAGTCGCTAATTGACGACTTCTAAATCAGTGGGTCTTGTTTTGGCTTCATTCAAGCCTTATCAATCAATTTGTGTGAACAATAGCAAAGGCAAGGAAGCTAACAAAATGCTAGTTGCATGTGCATGATAATGCTAGCTATTGACTTGACCATTTACTTTTATGTGGTACCCAAGTGCCTTGACTAGTTCTTAGCCTTGCAAATTAGCTTATCCAAAATATGAAAAGCTATTAACCTCTTCAGAAAAACCTAGCCAAACTCCCTCTTATTTACCGTTCTACTTTATTATATTAAATTTTTGTTCACCTTTTGTGTTGTTAGTATGATAATGCACATTAGAAAAGATATTTTACCTCTGCGAAGATCACTTGCAGTTGTTTCTGTAGATACCGAGTATGGTCAGGTGACTTTCGTTTTGTACTCAAAGTGAAAAGATATTTTACCTCTGTTGAAACGCGTAATTCTGGTACAGTTCAAAGCAGGTCCTTTTGGGTTGACAGCCTTTAATAAGCCACCTGTTGAACCACATTATCTGATCTTTGAGCTCATCAGTTAGAAGCTAGGCAATCAAAATAGGGTACTTCTCTCCGACGTATGTTGAATATCAAATCCTGTAAATCATTATAAAGTACAATCAATTCATTTATAACGATCTCAATAAGCATTACTAATATTAATACAAAGTTGTAACTTTCATGAAACGAATGGAGTAAATATTCTCAGATTCAGTTTCAACATGTAGGATTATATTGTAAATCATTATAACTAACAATATTAGTAGTCATTAACTGTTTTTTTTTTTTTTTTTCCACTACTTGACTAGTAAATTTAAAGTAAACGTCAAAGTCAATAGTTTGTCTAATTGTGAACACTTGACTAGTAAATTCGTAAGACCAAAGCCAAGGTGTAGTCTGAAACAAGTATAAATAAAATATAATCTAATTGAATTTTTAAAAAAATACTTATCATGAGATCATAATTAAACACATTTGGCTCGAGTGTTCATAAACATCATTTTGTGTCAAAATTTTGGTTCATAATGAAAACCCAACTCTGCTTTCAGATATTGTTACCCTTTTACCTGATCATGTTGGGGGTTGATACATTGTTGGTTTCAGGCCAATGTCAAATAAACCACCAAACGATTTTGATCCAGTTAAGAAACGAACTGCAGTTCAATTCTTCACTTTCAACAAATTTGGTGACTTGGAAGCCGAATGCCACAGATAGCTGCTCGTGGGGAGGTGTCACCTGCAGCATCAAGGGTCAGGTTATTGGTTTAGACTTGAGCAACGAAACGATATACGGTGTAATTAATGATTCCAGTGCTCTATTTGGTTTAAAGAATCTTGAAAGCTTGAACCTCGCTGCAAATGAGTTTAGCTTTATACCAATTTCTTCAAGATTTGGGAGTCTTGCAAGTTTGTCTTATTTGAACTTGTCGATTTCGGGGTTTTCTGGTCAGATTCCTGAAGAATTGTCACAGCTGACAAGGTTAGAGATTCTTGATCTCTCTTCAGTTGACTCCTACGAAATTCCCTCACTGAAAGTCGAGAACCCAAGTTTAGTCACAGCTGACAAGGTTAGAGATTCTTGATCTCTCTTCAAGATTTGGGAGTCTTGCAAGTGTAATGTACTAATGTGAAATTCAATCGTCACGACATTTCATTTATGCAAAAGTTTGATTGTTTGAGATTACTTGTTTTAGTTAATCAAGGATTGTACTAAAATAGGGGAGGAATGTTGGATATTTTAGTGTAATTGGATTAACTTGTTTTGACCAATTTCATCATAATAATACATCATTTAGGTTTGGAGGTGCGGAGTGCACACCTACTTGAATTTATTATGATCTTAGGGCGAAGCCCCTAAGGACGGGGGTCCGGGCTCCAAGGGCGGCCCCCTGCAGGGTCCAAGGGCGAGCCCCTGGCCGGGTCGAGGTCACTTGGAAATTTTTATTTCCACTAAGTTGTTATGTAAAGAATTCATGCTGAATTTTCATTTCTGCTGACGGATTCATTTCTGGCTGAGTAGTGTGATTCTCTGAAGTAGTATGATTCTGCTGAAGTCATTGATTCTGCTGAAGTTATGTTCCTCAGAAATAAACTTTCGGAAATTGAGGGACAAAACTTGACAACTTGGAAACCCTAAAACTGCCATTGGCAGTTATCCTGTAACATGTTATATACGGTTTGTTTGGTCATTATCAAATACTGGTTCAATATATCTCAGATACAAACATACAGAAAATTCTCAACTCTGAATTGTATCCGATTGAATAATTTGGTAGAACCGCCAAATTGATTCGATCTGAAAGTGTTCACACGCCTTTCAGAGTATTAAGCATATCCGTTGGAGTTTGTTATTGCGGTATATCCCCTACAAAGATCGAATCAATTCAAGATGACCAACCCTGATTCTGTGAAAGATCTGAACAAGACGTTTGCAAAGTTGGAGAATTTTTCTGGGCAGGATTTTCGTAGATGGCAAAAGAAGATGCACTTTTATCTGACGAATCTGAAAGTGGTATATGTTCTGAGTACCCCATGCCCTGAGGCTGTTGAGAATGAAACGCTGGAACAGACTCGTAATCGTTCTAAGTGGGAAAACGCAGACTACATATGTCGTGGTCATATTCTTAACGGTATGTCGATTCATTATTTGATATTTATCAAAACGTAGAGTCTGCAAAAGAATTATGGGATACCCTAGAAGCCAAATACATGGCGAAGATGCGTCGAAGAAATTCCTAGTTGGTAATTTTAATAACTATAAAATGGTAGACGCTAGGCCTGTCATGGAACAGTACCACGAATTGCAAAGGATATTAGGACCTTTGCACAATATGATATGAAAATGGATGAATCAATTTGTCTCTAGTATCATAGATAAACCCCCCTCTTGGAAGGATTTTAAAAACAATCTGAAACATAAGAAAGAGGAATTGAATCTGGTTGAACTTGGAAGTCATTTCCAAATTGAACAATCCATACGTGATATGGAAAGGGGTTCTGTTGGTGGTACTAAAACCATGGTTGGTTCTTCTGTGAACATGGTGGAGGAGGGTGAATCCTCTAAGGCTGGTAAGGGAAACGAAAGTGGCAAAGCAATAACAACAAAGGTTCTGATAAGAAACCAAAAGTGACCTGTTGGAAGTGTGGGAAACCCGGACACTTTAAGAAAGATTGCAGGTCTAAGGGTGGAGGTAAAGGAAAAAACGAGGCTGGTGCTAGTGGATCCAAGGATCCTGGAAAGCAATCAGGTTTGTTTTTGGTACCTACTGATCATTCTGTTGAAAATTATTATGTATCAATAATTTCTGAAACATTCTATGTACAGGATGATGATTTATCATGGTGGGTGGATTCAGGTTCAACATGTCATGTATGCAAAAATCTTCAATGGTTCAAGGACTTTAAGCCAATTGAAGATGGATTTTTATTAAAGATGGGCAATGTTGCAACTGAACCGATTAAAGGACTAGGATCTATTAATCTAGTCTTTACTTCTGGAAACTCTTTACTTTTAAACAATGTTGTGTATGTACCTGGAATTCGTAAGAACTTAGTATCTGGTATTGTATTAAATAATTGTGGCTACAAGCAAGTCTTGGAAAGCGACAAGTACATATTGTCTAGACATGGAACCTTTATTGGCTTTGGATATTTGAATGGCATGTTTAAATTAAATTTGGATGTATCGTTTCTTAATAATTCTGTTTGCATGACTTCTTCTAGTTCTAGCAATAATTGTGGTAAATCTGAATTATGGCATGCTAGACTAGGACACGTACATTACAAGAGAATGAAAGACATGTCAAAAATGAGTCTAATACCTGCTTTTGAATTGAATGGTGAAAAGTGTAAAACTTGTGTGTTGACTAAGATAACTAGACAACCTTTCGCCAAAAATGTCATTAGAGATACTAAGGTATTAGAACTTGTACAAAGTGATTTGTGTGATTTTCATTCAACACCTTCACTTGGTAATAAAAAGTATGTGGTTACTTTTATTGATGATGCTACTAGATATTGCTATGTTTACTTGTGTCATACAAAAGATGAAGCTCTTGATAAGTTTAAAATTTATAAAGAGGAAGTAGAGCTTTATCATGGTGTGAAGATTAAAACACTTCGCACTGATAGGGGAGGTGAGTATTATGATCCAGTTTATTTTCAATCTCTGGTATAATACATCGACCAACGCTCCATATACACCTCAACAAAATGGTATATCTGAAAGAAAGAATAGGACATTAAAAGAAATGGTTAATTCCATGATATGCTATTCTGGCCTAAGTGATGGATTTTGGGGTGAGGCTATGTTGATGCTGTTATTTATTAAATAAAGTTCCTAATAAAAGGAACAAGATAACCCCTTATGAACTTTGGTATAAAAAGGCACCAAAACTGAGTTATCTCAGAGTTTGGGGCTGTAGAGCTTTGGTAAGATTGACTGATCCTAAAATAAATAATATAGGTCAAAGAGGTATAGATTGTGTATTCACTGGCTATCCTGAGAATTCTAAGTGCTATAGATTCTATGTCATAGAACCTAATGATTATGTATCCGTGCACTCTGTTATTGAGTCACGAGATGCTGATTTTGGCAATGAGGATAGGTTTACATCTTTACCTAAACCTGCAGACATGATTGCAAGTTCTAGTAACTTTGGTGCATCTGACCAAGTGACTGTTTCCCCTCCTGAGCCTTCTGAGCCTAGGAGGAGTGTAAGAGCAAGGAAAACCAAATCTTTTGGTGGCGATTTCCAACTATATTTGGTTGAAGGATCAAGGAATGAAATTCAATTTCAATATCAATATTGTTTCAATGTTGATGAAGATCCTAGGACCTACAGTGAAGCTATGGCTTCAAGGGATGTTGCATTTTGGAAAGAGGCAATCCAAGATGAGATTGACTCTATTATGCACAATAATACTTGGAAACCGTCTGATTTACCACCTGGTTTTAAACCATTGAATAGTAAATGGATCTTCAAAAGGAAGATGAAGGTGTATGGAAGCATAGACAAGTATAAAGCCAGATTGGTTATCCAAGGCTTTAGACAAAAGGAAGGTATTGATTTCTTTGATACTTATGCTCCTGTTGCTAGGATTACCACCATTAGATTATTGTTAGCACTAGCGGCTATACATAATCCTGTAATTCACCAAATGGATATGGTGAATTGGATGAAGAGATTTACATAAGACAACCTGAAGGTTTTGTCATGCCTGGTAACGAAAATAAGGTTTGTAAATTGGTTAAGTCTCTTTATGGCTTGAAGCAAGCTCCCAAGCAGTGGCATCAGAAATTTGATGATGTTATCTTGTCTAATGGTTTTGCATTAAACCAAGCAGACAAGTGTGTATACAGCAAGTTTGATGCTTCTGGTAAAGGAGTAATCATTTGCTTGTATGTTGATGACATGTTGATCTTTGGTACTGACCAAGATCAAGTTGATACAACTAAGGAGTTCTTGTCCTCTAAATTTGAGATGAAGGACATGGGGGAGGCTGATGTGATTCTTGGCATTAAGATCATACGTGGAGAACATGGCATTACTATCTCTCAATCACATTATATTGAGAAGATGTTGGATAAATTTAATCAAAGATTGTTCTCCTATAGGTACTCCTATGGATCCCACAACAAAACTTGTGCCTAATAAAGGTGTTGCTGTGAATCAACTTGAATATTCAAGGGCTATTGGATCTTTAATGTATGCCATGATTAGTACTAGACATGATATAGCCTTTGCTGTTGGAAAGTTGAGTAGATATACTCACAATCCAGGTTTAATCCATTGGCGAGCAATTAATCGAGTATTTATGTACTTGAAAGGAACAATGGATTATGGTTTGACTTATAGTGGATTCCCTTCTGTTCTTGAAGGTTATTCAGATGCAAGTTGGATTTCCAATCAGGAAGATCATTCTTCCACAACTGGTTGGGTATACCTACTTGGAGGTGGTGCCATTTGTTGGGCATCTAAGAAGCAAACTTGCATAACTGATTCAACAATGGAATCTGAGTTTGTGGCATTAGCAAAGCAGTGTAAAGAAGCTGAATGGCTGAGGAACTTAATTTATGAAATTCCATTGTGGCCTAAACCGATATCATCCATTTCTATCAGATGTGATAGTCAAGCTACTTTGGCTAAGGCATACAGTCAAGTATATAATGGGAAGTCTAGACACATAGGTGTTAGACATAGCATATTACGTGATCTTATCACGAATGGTGTGATATCTGTGGTGTTTGTGAAAACACAACACAATTTAGCCGATCATTTAACCAAAGGGTTGAATAGAGATCTCGTGAAAAATTCGGCTATAGGGATGGGATTAAAGTCCATCAGAAATCTCTAATATTAAGATACCCAATTCCCACCTAGTATGACGCTAGGTGCTGAATTCAATGTGGAAGGCTTAATATTTAGAGATTGGAACACATTTGAAGAATCATCCCAAGGTATGTGTTCAGACCTACAAGTTAGGGAGGTTGAATGAATATATTCTTAATAGTTCTTTTGACAAATTGCATTGTAGGTGCAAGACTAAAAGAGCTACCTATATGAGCATGAAGTTTAGCCGCTTCAAGAAGCTGGGACTTGGCTTTGACATGCTTATGAAGGATAAGGACATAGGCTAGTAAAACATATGTCAAGATAGAACTACTATGTATGTAAACTTTTGTGTACATTATCTTCGTGTATTCATATTGAATTCCCAGGGTTCAATCCTAAGCGACACCCTGGTATTCGAATATTTGGAATGTGTAATGTACTAATGTGAAATTCAATCGTCACGACATTTCATTTATGCAAAAGTTTGATTGTTTGAGATTACTTGTTTTAGTTAATCAAGGATTATACTAAAATAGGGGAGGAATGTTGGATATTTTAGTGTAATTGGATTAACTTGTTTTGACCAATTTCATCATAATAATACATCATTTAGGTTTGGAGGTGGGAGTGCACACTACTTGAATTTATTATGATCTTAGGGGCGAAGCCCCTAGGACGGGTCTGGGGCAGCCCTGTAGCACTTGGTCCAAGGGGCGGCAGCCGGCAGGTCCAAGGGCAGAGCCCCGTGGCAGAGGTCGAGGTCACTTGGAAATTTTTATTTCCACTAAGTTGTTATGTAAAGAATTCATGCTGAATTTTCATTTCTGCTGACGGATTCATTTCTGCTGAAGTAGTGTGATTCTGCTGAAGTAGTATGATTCTATTGAAGTCATTGATTCGCTGAAGTTATGTTCCTCGAAATAAACTTTGGAATTGAGGGACAAAACTTGACAACTTGAAACCCTAAACGCCATTGGCGTTATCCCGAACATGTTATATACGGTTTGTTTGGTCATTATCAAATACTGGTTCAATATATCTCAGATACAAACATACAGAAAATTCTCAACTCTGAATTGTATCCGATTGAATAATTTGGTAGAACCGCCAAATTGATTCGATCTGAAAGTGTTCACACGCCTTTCAGAGTATTAAGCATATCCGTTGGAGTTTGTTATTGCGGTATATCCCCTACAGAAGACTCTAGACCTGCATGGAAACTCTTTGGAAGGAAAGATTCCACAATCTTTAGTCAATTGCACAATGCTAGAAGTGTTAAACCTCGGGAACAACAGGATAAATGACACTTATCCATGTTCTTTGGGCAACAATACCAACTTGCATGTTCTTGTTCTCCGATCAAACAGGTTCCATGGATCCGTTCATTGCGGTGAAGGCCGACACAACGAGTCAAATCTTCGTATTTTAGACATAGCTCACAATAACTTTAATGGTGTGGTCCCACCAGAATTTTTCAGTCAATGGGGAGCTATGATGACTGTTGAGAATAGAACTAGTACGAAGCAACTCAACTTTGAGGTGACTGGGCTCAATGATTTCTACTATCAAGATACAGTTACAGTCACAGTCAAAGGATTTGACTTGGAGCTAATCAAAATCTTGACAATCTTCACATCTATTGATATCTCAAGTAACCGTTTTTCAGGGGTGATACCAGAAACAATTGGTCAACTCAAAGCACTGTATCTTCTCAACGTATCACATAATGAGTTCACGGGCTCGATCCCACCATCTATTGGAACTTTGAGTCAGTTAGAATCATTAGACATGTCGTCAAACAGAATAACCGGAGAAATTCCATCTGTGCTCACCACCCTTCCCTTCCTTTCTGTTTTGAATTTGTCATACAATCAATTGGAAGGAGAAATCCCAACAGCTCCCGTTTCAAACGCTTTGGAGGCATCATATTTAGGAAACAAGAGGTTATGTGGTTTCCCATTGAACCAAATTGCACTAGTTCGCTTGTACTGTGCCATCATCTTCGCCAAATTCCGATGCATCCGGTGATGGGAATGACTGGCTGACCATATTCTACGGAATGGGAGCTGGAGCAGGGTCATTAATTGTTGTAGCCGTTTTGTATACTCTATACAAGGCTAGTACTTCGAGTACAACTAGACAAACGAGATCTGTTTAGTTCGGGCTATTGCTTTCAATGTCAATGATTTCCTTTCTTGTATGTTTCAATTTGTTTACAGAGTCATAATGTAATGTCTTGAAGCAATAAATGGCAAAAGAATATTAACGGGGTGTTTTAATTTCGGGCACATGAGCTTAATTCGTTTGGCATACTTTCACTAAGCTCATTTTGCAGTTTTTTTTTTTTTTTTTTTTTTTTTTGAGCTTAATATGACTAAAGAGTTTAAGTAATCACTTCACCATGTTACTACGTATTATGGTAAACGTATAAGGTTTTTCTTATTATCTGGGAAGGGCGAATCTTTGACTAAGATGTACATGGCCTCACCGAAGTATCCTTGTGACCGTGACCATTTCCGAACCCTTCCCTGGCAACCCTGAACATGCGTACCAAGTGAGGTTTAAACGTGAGACCGCTCGTTAGTACATTATATGCCTAACCGCCTGTTCATGTTATGCTTGAGCTACATCAGAAATGAATACGAACTACGAAATACAGCTACATTGTTACATTATATGCCTAACCGCTTGTTCATATTCGCAACTGCATTTCACTTAGTATAAGAGCAGTTAAAGATACATATTTGATGTGTACCATAATGCAATGATAATGAAAATGAAAAGCAACGTGTAAATTGCAATTTGATTGGATGAAGCTTGTTCATGGTGACGTAATCATTGATTGTCATTTTGTAAAGAGTAAACTACACGGGTCGTCCTTGGTTTACATCTATAGTCCCTCAAACTATTTTCTTCCCTGAGGTTAACAAAAATGACACCAACAATCCCTATCTTTTAAAAACATCAGCAGTCCTCCAACTTTGAAAAGAATAACACCAGTAGTCCTTATATGCACATACTGATGTTTTGTTTAGCTAGCAAAGTTTATGAGAGCTTGTAAAACTATAATCTTTTCAAGAGTTTTTTATTACACCATAGTGATTTAAAAAGATAAATACATAAACGTTGTACTTCTAAAATTATTTACAATATAAAACGTTTTGTTCTCTTTCCTCGCTTGCACATAGAAGACCCAACGTAATCACTTTTTCTTATTATTTATTTTTTTTTCTTTTGCGTGTTAAGACCGGTCTATAAAAATCACTCGTAACATTGTATCATATTTCATTGGAAAAAGATGATCTTTGATGTTTCAAGTCGAACTGTATGCAAATTGGACATGTGAGGAAGAAGTGATTAATGAACTCTAGGCTTTTGGTTACACATTAAGTACACGTTTGGTATGTGGGTGTCAAGTGGTTTAGATTCATTCATTTGCTAAATCCAATGTTTGGCACACTTATTTTGGATTCCATTAATGCTTTGATACCAAATAATGAATTCTCACCCCACTCGGTGGGTTTTCAAAAAATTTGTCAGAGGAATTGCTTTTTTTTATTTCACAAAAAGTATCAACCACATGATCCTTCTTTCTAGTACTTTTTATTATTAAATAATATGTTTTATTATAATTTTTTAATAAAATAAATGTATTTTTAAAATATAATAAATAATTTTGTCTCTCCTCATTTTCTTTCAAACCTTTCCCAAATCCAAATACAATTCCAATCCCACTTACAAACCAAACGAGCCCTAAATGTTTATGAGTTGATATTAAGGTGCTAGACTCACAATCGTATGTTTACTGTAAAGTTATACATTTATAACATTATTGTTTTGAGTGCAGTCAAACCTAAATAAATGATATTCATTAAATACCAACAACTCATCTCCATTCTCTTATATTAACAAGTACCCACTCACTTATCTTTAACAAACAAACATTGCAATACACATACAAATCCTCTCATCTTTTAATTATGTTCCTCTCAATATTAGTCACACACAAACACCATAATCACCATCTTCGACACTAGTATGTTAGCATCAAGTACTCTTGATCATACAACGACTCATGTCTTACCAAGAAATGTTTTCAAGCATGGGCGAAACTCTCACCGAACATGCTCAAACTCGTTTATATTACTACTTCTATTTTACGCATGACAAGCAACAATACATTCTATTATTGAAATAGGTGTTCTTGGAACACTGTCACGCCTCTTTCTTTGACCAGCTTCTGGCATAAGGTTAGATTTGGCTTTTATCTCGTTATTATATATGTAAAATCTATAGATTTACTTTTTGTTTGTGTATTGTCTAAAGTACTATGTTTATGTGTTTAGATGCTTATACTGTATAAGGAGCCCTGGTTGCCGACTGGAAGGATTTGGTAAGATGTGCAACGATTGAGAAATATGCTCGGGCTCACGATTGAAGTTTACGAAGTCTAGCATTTTTTATAGCATTTTAGTAATCTATTTAGTATTGTTTTGTAATTTTTCCTAAAAGACACCCAGTTATGCTATGATTTACCATTACAAGTGTGTATGAATGTAAATGACATTTGACTAGTGAAAAGTGTTGGATAAATCGTTTATGCGAGGCTCACGTATGCATGCATGGAATATATATATATATATATATATATATATATATATATATATATTTATGGTTTTATATTTTAGTTGTTGTTAGGTGTAATAAAGCTCATGGATTCCACCTCATAAGTTGGGTAGAGTGGACAATTATTGAGTAGTATTATAGTGTTATTTTCCTGCAACTGTTGCTTTCAAAGGCTATATATAGGCCTTGTTTTATATGAATAAATTAGTACCAAGTTTTCCTTCTTCCTGCCTTACTTTAATTGGTACCAGAGCAGGTGTAGTTCATTTTGAAGCCTCTTAAAAGCAGCCTCAGTTTCTTGATCAGGTATGTTCATACGAGAGTCTAACCGGTGGTGCGTGATAAACAAACAGGAAGACATCAAAGCAGGTGGCTTTGATTCGGTTTGTTTTGCGGGTGTGACGGAAGACGGTAAAGGTGGGTGTGACCTTGTCTTGTCAACCGGTGGAAGAGTGCTCTCCGAACAAGCTTGATCAAAGAGGTTGGGGCTGTCAAAAGGAAGACTAGAAAGGCGATGGCACTAGCTAGAGAAGGAGGTCCGATGACGTATCAAGTCCCCATTTTAACTATAATAAATTATCCTGTGTGGGCGGTCAAAGTGAAATCCATTATGGATGCTCACGGCATATGGGAGACGGTCGATGTGAGGGTGTTAGGCGAAGAAGTGGATCCAAAGAAGAAGAAACAAGCACTTGCTTTCTTGTTTCAAGCTATACCGGAAGAGATGGTGTTGCAAATGGCGAGTTACACAGATCCAAAACAAGTGTGGGATGGTTTGAAGACATGGTATTTGGGTGTGGATCGGGTGAGAACGGCTCGGGTTGCAACCTTGAAAAGGGAGATTGAAGGCTTGCGCATGAAGGAGGATGAAACGATTGATAATTTTGTGACAAAATTATCAGGTTTGGCCTCAAAAGCAAGGAGTCTTGGATATGAGATTGAAGAAGGTGATTTGGTAAAAAGGTTGTTAGATTCGATGCCTAAGTCATTTCTTCAAATCGTGGCGTCAATTGAACAATGTTTCGAGTTGGATTCAATGTTATTTGATGAAGCCGTTGGTAGATTGAAGGCATACGAGGAGCATATAAAAGGAACGGTAACGGAGGATGTTCAAGGTAGTTTATTGTTGGCTAATGGAGAAAATTCGAACGTTTGTAAGCATTGTGGCTATGGAGGTTCAAATCAGGATGGCTTTGGACGTGGCCGAGGAAGAGGTCGTTGTTACACCCGTATCCCGAAATACAACTAGGCCCTACCCTAAATGAATATGGTCTAAGGACTTGACGGGATTGACTAGTTGACCCGATAGTCAAAATAATAATTTTTAAATGTTATGTTATAGTTATATAAATGAGGGGGACTTAAGTTGCCAGATTGTAAACTTGAAATAAGTATCTTGTGGCCAAAATAGAAGGAAATGAACTTGAAGGACCAAAAGTGTCAAGTGATGAGATGACTTTAAAATGAAGAAATGTTTAAGTATTAAAAGTCCAGAATTCTCATTTCTTCTGGATAATGGAGAAATGTCGGTTTAGAGAATGGAGGGAAAATATGGGTTGGTCATGTAGACCAACTGGTGATAAATTAAGGGTGTCATCCCTAATGGGAAGTCATAAAGATGATCCTTGCAAGGTGAGTAATCCTTAATTAGGTTTAATTGTGAATTGAAGAGTTAGGGTTCATGTACCCAAGTTGGGGGTTTTGGGTAATTGTGGTTTTATACATTAATTGAGATGTTATAGTGTAATTGGGTGAAACCCCTTTTTAATAAATTGAAGTAAATATATAATTTGGGATATGATCATGTTATGATCATTTGATTGATTATAAAAGGGTTATAATAATCTTGGGGTAATTTTATTATGGGTAAAAGTTGGGTAATTTATTGGTTGGATCATCATATAATCATGATATGATTATATGATGATTAGAGATTAGTTATGTTAGTCATGGTTATAGTTATTTGATTATGTACTAAGTGCATGTTATAATTATGTGGTTAAAATGTTAGCTATGGAAAGTAATGGATGATGATATTGATGAAGATGGTGGTGATATAGTAATGGCTTAGCTTTGATTTCTAAGGTAAGTAATCCGGTTACTACATGCTTAATGTGGATATTATTGTATAATGTGTTCATGAATGGTATAGCAAAGATTGGTTATAGTTAAGCTAATTAATTATAATGAGAATTGATGATGGTTATAGAGTTAGTTGTCTAAAGATGTGTTAAGGTATGTGTTATTGCCTTATGTGCTATTTGTGCTATGGTTTGTGTGTTAGTGATGTTTATGTGAATTGTATAATGATAGAAGCATTGCCATGTATTAGCCGATTACTTACTAAGCGTTGTCGCTTACATGTTATAGTTGTTAATGTTATTGTAGGTTCATGTGCTTGAAGCGATATGGCTTGGATTGGGTATGGTTCATGGATTGATTATTGAAGATGGTAATATGTTATATTAGGAGCTAGGTAGATACCGAGCTCGTATGATGAATTTGTACCCCCGTGAGTCTTTTTATAGTTTGTAAAAGTGTCGTCAATCGACAAGTGTATGTCATAGTTGTTATAGTATTTTAAATGGTCAATTTGGAAGTCATGGTTAGTTTAAAAGGGTGTTTGGATTTAAGTGTATTTCTACCCATTTTGGGTTGGATGGGTCAAATAAGTAATAAAATACATCATGGTTGATTTAATTATAGTTTGTAAGGTTTTTAGTTATTTTGAAAATGTTCAAGTGTTAATTTGATTGAAAGGAGTCAATTTGGTTGTGCAGTTTTGCTGTAAAAAATATGTAGGTCTGTGGTCGCGACGGCTTCGCAGTTATAAGGCGACGACTTCAGGTTATAAATCCTCTGAGCCGTCGCGTGTTAAATCTGAAAATGTAATTAAAGGGCAACGGCGTCGCAGCTATAAGGCGACAGCTTCAGCCCTTATTACAGCAAATAAATGAGGTTTTATTGTAATCTTTGGTCATCATTTTAAAAGGGTAAATAAGTATAAGTTATAAAAGGGTTGTCAAGGGTAAATTGTTATAGTTTTGCTATTCTTTGAAGAGTTAAAGAAATAGTCAAATGTTCCGCGTCAAAGTTTTAAAATTTGAGTAATTTTCGGTCAAATCCGGAATCGGGGCGTAACAAATTGGCATCAGAGCTTCGGTTTAAATGAATTAGGTTTCCACTATAGGTTGCCTAGTCTTAAACCACTCTTACTTGCGAAAATAAGTGAATCGAAATTATGTATGGTATGTTATAGAGTAAAGCTATGCCTTGTGCTATATGGTAACTAGATGATGATGCGTTATATGTATAGTGATTGTTATAGAATAGATTATGCGTTTGTGCTAAGTGAAATTATATATATATATATATATGTTATAGTGTTATTATGTAATTTATGTAGATTCATGGCGGACCATGTGTGTATAGGTGAGTAGAACACCATAAACTTCTTATGATTGTGTAGTTACGTGTATAGAATTGGGTTGGTGTATTTGATGAAAGTCGATGACGAACTAAATGTGTTAAGTTATAGAACGCCGTACACATTGGTAGTGTCGGTGAATATATAAGTATATAATTTGTACGTTATAGTAATGATATGATAGATAATTATAAAACGTTTACCGTGGATGGTGACGGTAGGCGTGAAATGAGTTTTAATTATTTGTCATAGAAGCCATAATGAGACTTGAATAAGATAGGGTATGACTTGTGTTGTGTTAATGACCAACTTATGGTCTTATTATGTGAATGACTATCGGATAGCCAATATGATGGTATTAGAGATGGGGTAATCGTAAGTCACAGAAAGTAGTAAGTAAACCTAAATGCTAATGGATAATAAGTATGTTATAATGTAATATTAATTGTGTGTAGTAATACATGTGTAAATGTATAGTGAAAATTTGACATATAATAGTTAAGTGTCTAAAAATATAAAGTTGTAGAATGAGATTCAAAGATGGGAATGAGATAGTTTACTTACTAATAATTAAAATGAGGCTTGTGGAAAATGTAGGGAAGAAGGTTTATAGTTGATGACCTATGTAGGGTCTAAAAGTGGAATAAAATAGTAAAGCTAAGTGCTAATTAAATCAAAAGGTGAAAAGGTTAAAAATACAAAAGGATTTTGAGGTAGGTGATATAATAAAACGTGTTTAAGTTATAGAACGTGAAAAATGGAATAATTGAAAGATAACAAGTGTGTAATGGAATAAACCTATAAACGGTTTATATGTGGATAAAGTCAAATAGACTAAAAATAGTAATGGTAAAAATGTGGAAATGGTCAACAAGGATTGGCGGGTATATGAAAAAGTGAGATGAGTAAGCACATAGAAAATTAGTAAATGCTATATTAGATCAAATGTTAAGAAATGAGAACTGTGAAGATAAGGAGGTGTAACCCACTTGGGTCATAAGATGTAAAGGTGAGCGATTGAGAGTGCTAAGAACAAATCGAAGAGAAAAATGGGATAATGATAGTCTAAGAAATGTTGAATAATGATTAATTGGTGAAACATAGAAATAGTAGGTTAGATATGATTGCTTAGTTGTACCACGTAATGAATAGTTTGTTAAATATAAGAAATGAGTTCATGTTAGACTGAAGATGTGTAAGTAAGGGATTAGGTTACGTTTCAATAGTGTTGATAATTGTTTAATAATGATGTGAATGATAGGTTTATGGGATTTAAAAGTTTCTTAAGTATAAGTTAAAGTTGTGGAGAATTTATGTAATAGGTTCTATATAGCCTAAGACGACAAGTGAGGTGAATGCTTACTCGTAAGGAAGGGATATATATGTTGTGAACCTATGGAGGACTAGATGTGTGTAAGTGATGAAATTAACGTATAAGTTATTGACCTAAGGTTGTGTGATATAGAGGGGTGGAAATGGCAAGATAAGATTTAAATTGGTAAGTAGTATTAGAGATGGGTTAGTAAGTAAATTAAGTAATGAAAGTGTTTTCTAGTAATGAGATGTAAGTAGTGTAAGTCTAGAGTGGAATGAAATTGTATCTATGTATTAAGCACACCGTGCGCTTGAATCGTATCGGTGAGTCTAGTATGAGCATAAGAAAGGATGTGACGAGTCGAGTAATGGTGTATAGATACTTGACCCATATTTAGCATGTATGAGTTATGTGTTAATAATGATCAATATAGGGTCTCATTAATAAGTCATATCTAGTGAAGATCATTAAGTGGTATTAAAAACGAGATAAGAGTGAACTTAAATGCAAGGTATGTTTGTGTGAATGGTATGATGTGACACAGATATAGTAGATGTTGACACATCTGTTACTAAGCGCTTAATATTATGGAAGTTATGAAAGTGGACTAAGCACATTGTTAAGTTAATGATGAGATGAACTGGTATAGCTTAAACGCTAATAGTTAGATAAGATGAAGTATGTATGAGATTAAGATGTTGCTTTGAAGTTATTATAACACGGCTATTGTTCCCCATTAGTAATGACTAATATAACAGAAGTGTCGATTAATAAAACGTGTTTAAAACATGTAAGAAGAATAGATGGATGCTAATGAGAGGTTGTAGTTGATGACCTATATAAGGTTTATATATGGAAAGTTGGATAGACTAAAACTCTAATAGTATAAGAGTTGAAATTGGTCAACGAAGAGTTGACAAGTGAAAGTCATAATGAGACATATAAACACATAGAGAATGTGTGGGTCATAAATCAGGTAATATCTCATCGATTGTTATAAAGGACAAATAGATATGTATGTATGTATGATAATAGCATTAATCCACAGTTACAGTGTTACAGTATTGGTTACAGAGAACCTTTGGAGGAATACGTTATAGAGGTGGATCCCTACTGGGAAGGGCCAATTGATGTTATAGAGTCGAAACCCTACGAGGGAAGAACCGACGAACGTTATAGCCCCTTTTTGGGAATGTTATAGTAAAGATGGGTCCAAGTCTAAAAGATAAAAAGTGTAAACGTAAATAAAATAATATAATGTGGTATTAAGTGATATGAGTACTTGTGTATGTCGGAATTACATAACCATGAGTTCATGTTTCTTGATTTACATCGATTGGGACGCCTCTCCATGTAAATGAGGAAATATGAACGAGTAGGCTTATGTGCTCCCGACATGGTACGAGTAGGTTTAGATGAGTAGAGGGCGAAAATCTAAGATAAGTTAGAACTTATAAAAAAAAAACTAAGATAGAATAGTAGGATTAGAAGCAACTTTTAGTTAAGGCCTTATGAGAACCTTCATGTTGGGTGACTTAAGCATAAGTTAAAGCGATTATGAGTGTAAAGTAATGTTTATAGCATACCTTGTAGCATGATGTGGTGTAATAATGACCATGGTGGTCGTAAACAATTAATTATGAGAAGGTAATAAAGACTAGCAAAGTATTATAATGAGAACGCTAGTCATAGTTATGTAAGGAAGTAATAGTTAGCATTCGACTTATAAAAAGATAAACGATGTGTAAATAAGTAAAAATGTGGAATGGTTGGTTAACTTTGACTAAAAAAAAGGTCAAAATAATATGGCCGTGACTATATAGGTGAATGTTATGGTAAGAAATTGAATAAGGGAATACTTGATTTTGCTAAAATTTTGTCTTGGATGACGTAATGATGTGTTGTTATAGAAATTTTATGATGAATCAAATGCATTTGGAAATTACTTGTATGGTATGACATAAGTTAAGATTAAGTGTAAATGGCAATAAACGAGAGATTTCGGGGACGAAATCTAAATAAGGGAGGTAGAATTGTTACACCCGTATCCCGAAATACAACTAGGCCCTACCCTAAATGAATATGGTCTAAGGACTTGACGGGATTGACTAGTTGACCCGATAGTCAAACTAATAATTTTTAATGTTATGTTATCGTTATATAAATGAGGGGGACTTAAGTTGCCAGATTGTAAACTTGAAATAAGTATCTTGTGGCCAATAGAAGGAAATGAACTTGAAGGACCAAAAGTGTCAAGTGATGAGATGACTTTAAAATGAAGAAATGTTTAAGTATTAAAAGTCCAAAATTCTCATTTCTTGTGGATAATGGAGAAATGTCAGTTTAGAGAATGGAGGGAAAATATGGGTTGGTCATGTAGACCAATTGGTGATAAATTAAGGGTGTCATCCCTAATGGGAAGTCATAAAGATGATTCTTGCAAGGTGATTAATCCTTAATTAGGTTTAATTGTGAATTGAAGAGTTAGGGTTCATGTACCCAAGTTGGGGGTTTTGGGTAATTGTGGTTTTATACATTAATTGAGATGTTATAGTGTAATTGGGTGAAACCCCTTTTTAATAAATTGAAGTAAATATATAATTTGGGATATGATCATGTTATGATCATTTGATTGATTATAAAAAGGTTATAATAATCTTGGGGTAATTATATTATGGGTAAAAGTTTGGTAATTTATTGGTTGGATCATCATATAATCATGATATGATTATATGATGATTAGAGATTAGTTATGTTAGCCATGGTTATAATTATTTGATTATGTACTAAGTGCATGTTATAATTATGTGGTTAAAATGTTAGCTATGATTTCTAAGGTAAGTAATCCGGTTACTACATGCTTAATGTGGATATTATTGTATAATGTGTTTATGAATGTTATAGCAAAGATTGGTTATAGTTAAGCTAATTAATTATAATGAGAATTGATGATGGTTATAGAGTTAGTTGTCTAAAGATGTGTTAAGGTATGTGTTATTGCCTTATGTGCTATTTGTGCTATGGTTTGTGTGTTAGTGATGCTTATGTGAATTGTATAATGATAGAAGCATTGCCATGTATTAGCCGATTACTTACTAAGCGTTATCGCTTGCATGTTATAGTTGTTAATGTTATTGTAGGTTCATGTGGTTGAAGCGATATGGCTTGGATTGGGTGTGGTTCATGGATTGATTATTGAAGATGGTAATATGTTATATTAGGAGCTAGGTAGATACCGAGCTCGTGTGATGAATTTGTACCCCCGTAAGTCTTTTTATAGTTTGTAAAAGTGTCGTCAATCGACAAGTGTATGTCATAGTTGTTATAGTATTTTAAATGGTCAATTTAGAAGTCATGGTTAGTTTAAAAGGGTGTTTGGATTTAAGTATATTTCTACCCATTTTGGGTTGGATGGGTCAAATAAGTAATAAAATACATCATGGTTGATTGAATTATAGTCTGTAAGGTTTTTAGTTATTTTGAGTGTTAATTTGATTGAAAGGAGTCAATTTGGTTGTGCAGTTTTGCTGTCAAAAATGTGCAGGTCTGTGGTCGCGACGGCTTCGCAGTTATAAGGCGACGGCTTCAGGTTATAAATTCTCTGAACCGTCGCGTGTTAAATATGAAAATGTAATTAAAGGGCGACGGCGTCGCAGCTATAAGGCGACGGCTTCAGCCCTTATTACAACAAATAAATGTGGTTTTATTGTAATCTTGGGTCATCATTTTAAAAGGGTAAATAAGTATAAGTTATAAAAGGGTTGTCAAGGGTAATTTTTGGCTATTCTTTGAAGAGTTAAAGAAATAGTCAAATGTTCCGCATCAAAGTTTTAAAATTTGAGTAATTTTCAGTCAAATCCGGAATCGGGGCGTAACAGTCGTGGGTTCGGGAAAAGTCGGGATGGGGAACGTTTCCAACGGGATAAAAGTCACGTTAAATGTTTCAAGTGTGGTGAATTTGGTCATTATAACAATGAGTGTCCTAAGTGGAAAAAGCAAGAGGCAAATCTAATTGAAGATGAATCAGGAGTATTTTAATGGAAGACTTTGGATATGACCGAAGTGAAAGTCGGCTATCCGGGAAAGGTCTTGAATGTTGATGTGAACGAGGAAATAAACGATTAAGGGGGTGAATGTTGGATAAATCGTTTATGCGAGGCTCACGTATGCATGCATGGAATACATATATATAGATTTATGGTTTTATATTTAAGTTTTTGTTACGTGTAATAAAGCTCATGGATTCCACCTCATAAGTTGGGTAGAGTGGAGAATTATTGAGTAGTATTATAGTGTTATTTTCCTGCAACTGTTGCTTTCAAAGGCTATATATAGGCCTTGTTTTATATGAATAAATTAGTACCAAGTTTTCCTTCTTCCTGCCTTACTTTAAAAAGTGTGATTATTACACATTTGTGAAATTGCGTGCACTTTCTAATGCACACTTATTTTGTAACTAGTATTAGCACTTATATACAGTGTTTAAAATAAAACTTTGAATTGTTTTGCTATAAACCTGAGTTTGACATGTTATATATGTTCCGAGCTCAATTAGACTTTGAGATTGAATTGTTCATGAAAAGCTTGACACATGCTCAGCTCTAGTTCTAGTGATACGTCTAACATGTCTTGAATGTGCACTTCACTGAACTAGTCCAAACACCAGTTCTAGTCCAAACACTAGTTCTACTATTCTAGCTATACGTCAGGCATGTCCTGAACTAGTCCATCTGGACGAAACCCGTTTACACTAAACCTGTTTGACCTATTGCCCCACCCAACCGGCCATATCCGCTCATCTTTCCAAACTAAATACGCATCTACTGATATGGGCCCCTTCTGAAACCTTATTATGCACGAATAATCTCAGGGTGGTTCAATATTTAAACCAGCTGAAGTGCTGATTGGTATCCATGGCACTCATAATGAGAAAGACTTTTTTCTTTCCTTGCCTTTGTCCGTTTTGCATTTAAGTATGCAATATGTACTTGCTTTCAGCAATGACAAGTATTTATCCAACAAGTTCTAGAAAAGGTTTAAAATTAACCGGTATGTTCAACCTTTCACTCTGCGGTAAAATGGGTGGGTTAGGTAATGTGTCAAAATGGTTTAAGTTAAGCAAACACTAGGTGTTTGGATATGCTTATGTTGCATGTAGTTATAGTAATCACTTTTTGATTTAGTTTTGTGGCAGCTAATATCAAACTGACACAAGTCACTTAGTTTGAAAAAGTACTTATTGTATGTTACACTTGTAGATTTTACACAACTGGAGCTTTTATGATGGTATCCTGTATGTCTTACAGATTTGGAAAAACCAAAGCTGTGGTAGGATTCTTGAAATGGCAAAATAAATGGTAAAGAAACCTACCCAATCACAACAGTCCAATTCATTGCCCTTAGCACCTGTAAATATCAACGCGGATCTAGCTCTTAATCAATAGACCAATGTTCTGTGTTTACTTGCTGTTAGTTTAGTTGATCCTGAGCACGTATGATGAAGCGACTTCTGTTGGAGTATAATTTGGAAAGGGAAAAAATCAGTTGGCCAGACGGGTTGGGTAACGGGTCGAAACAAGTAATTTTGGTATTATACATTTCAGTTTGGGTTGACCCATCTTCAGTAACTCTAGGGAGTAGTATCAAATGCACATCACTCCTAACCATCTTGAACTGTAATTTCCAACCCTTCAAATCACACCTAATGCACGTTGAATGTTCAATACTTCAATCATCTTTCACTAAAACTTATTCCTGTAAATAAAAACATATTACAATCAGTTTATTTATGATAATGATAATAAGCTATTTTAGTTTTGAGCCAAGTTGTAACTTTCATAATATAAACCGGCTAATTATTTTCATACTCAGAAGTAAAATATCCTACTTCATCCATCCTAAAAATTATAACGTTAGACTGATTGTATTTAAACTTGTCGAATTCGATGTTTTCAGGCCCGATTCCAGAAGAACTGTCACAGCTAACAAGGCTGGAAATTCTTGATCTCTCTTCAGTTTTCCCCACATATGTTTATGTTGGAAAATTTAGTGCACTTGTGGGATGGTTCACACCTTGTATTGGGTTAGGAGGTACGGAGTGTACACCCATAAGGTCCATGAACACCCTGACTCTAATAGTGGTATGTATTGGTAGTGCTTGGTGAAAGTATTGTTGTGGTTAACACTGATTATGAGTGTTTCCACTGAAGCAGTACTTCAGCAGGATCAGTGTTTCCACTGAAGTGGTGTTTCCACTGAAGTGGTATCTCACTGAAGTTGTGTTTATACTGAAATGGGGATAAATGACAGTTACAACTGCATCATTATGACCACGTTTAATTGGTCATGTAACCACTAACGGCTATAATAGGGATAATTATGAGGCTATTAATGGGCCGATTAATACTCATAATTCCATTGGAACGGTCAAGAGTAACCTCCTATAAATAGGAGATCTGAACATGCATGAAAGACACACAGAAAACACTAAACACTTATAAGCGCAAGGGTTAAAGAATTGTGCCAAATTCTCTAACTGCATTTGGTCTTATCCCAAGTAGATATTCGTGATACCCAGGCATTAGGGTCGAATAGTTTACTTTGGAAAGTGATCACACGATTCCAAGTGATATCCGGTAACCACCTGGTGGTATCTGTTACTGCTGACCATTGTTTGTTTCTGCTGAAGTTGATTATCTACACCCTGATTTGGGACGAATAACCACCAACAATCAAAGTAAACTATTTAGTGATAATCAATGGCAACTGCTGCTATGAAACATATGGCTTCAAACTTTGCAAAGCTGGACAAGTTTGAAGGGGTGGACTTTAGGAGGTGGCAGAAGAAGATGCACTTCTTGCTGTCAAGCATGAGTGTGGTCTATGTGCTGACTACTCCAATTCTTGATGTTGGTGGGGATGATGCTACTGTGGAGTAGATCAGGAGGAGGAGCAAGTGGGAGAATGATGACTACATATGCAGAGGTCTTATTCTGAATGGTATGTCTGATTCTCTGTTTGATATTTATCGAACTCGAATCTTCCAAAGAACTGTAGGATTCCTTGGATGCCAAATATATGGCTGAGGATGCATCAAGTAAGAAGTTCCTTGTTTGTAATTTCACAAATTACAAAATGACTGATTCAAGACCAGTTATGGAACAATACAATGAACTTCTTGGAATACTTGGAAGGTTTACACAACACAATATGCACATGGATGAGGCTATTTCAGTCTCTTGTGTTATTGACAAACTTCCTCCTTCTTGGAAAGATTTCAAGCATATCTTGAAACATAAGAAAGAGGAATTAACTCTTGTTGAGTTGGGCAGTCATCTGCGCATTGAGGATTCTCTCAGGCTGCAGGATAATGACAAGCCAAAGAGTAGCACTGCTACTGGACCATCTGTTGTCAATATGGTGGAGCATAACAACTCCACCAGGTACAATGACAACAAAGGCAAGCGCAAACATCATGATAACACAAGGGCGGATCCTAACAAGAAGGCAACACCTACTTGGTGGAAATGTGGCAAGACTGGTCACATTAAAAGGGACTGCAAGGGTGTTAATGTTGGTGGTAAAGCCAATGGATCAGGCACTAAAAGTTTAGGGAGTGGTGGTTCAGCCAACTCAATGAAAGGTCAGAATATGTTTAATAAGTCTTTTCAGATTTATTATGTTACATATGTATCTAAATCTTTTATGTGCGGATGATGATGTTATGCGTGGTGGGTTGACTCAGGTGCAACAGTTCATGTGTGCAAAGATAGAAGCTGGTTCAAGACTTATGAGTCACTGAATGATGGTTCTATTCTTCACATGGGAAATGAGTCAACAGCCTTGGTGCATGGTCGTGGTTGTGTAGATCTTAGGTTTAGTTCAGGAAAGATTGTAACTTTGTTTAATGTTATTCATGTTCCTGATATAAGGAAAAACTTGGTTTCAAGTAGTGTTTTGAATAATCATGGATATAAACAAGTTATTGAATCTGATAAATTTGTTCTTTCTAAATGTGGTGTTTTTATTGGTTTTGGTTATTTATGTAATCAAATGTTCAGGCTTAATATTACCACTGACAGTGTTATTTCAGCTTTTTTGACCACATATGATCAGAGTGTTTCTAACCTTTGGCATGCTAGACTTGGTCATGTTCACTATAAAAGGATGCAAGATATGTCTAGGGATGGTTTAATCCCTGCTTTTGACATGGACACTAAAAAGTGTAAAACTTGCATGTTGACCAAGATAACCAAGAAACCCTTTCAGGGTGTTAGTCGTGAGACTAAGATCTTGGAGCTTATTCACAGTGACTTGTGTGATTTGCATGCCACTCCTTCTTTGGGGAATAAGAAGTACTTTGTGACATTTATTGATGATGCTTCTAGATTTTGTTATGTCTATCTATTACATACCAAGGATGAAGCATTAGATAAATTCAAAGTGTTTAAAACAGAAGTTGAATTACAACTTGGGTCTTTGATCAAAAGATTAAGGACTGATAGGGAGGTGAGTACATGGATACTCAGTATTTCTTGTTGGAATAATCCATGAAACGACTGCCCTTATACTCCTCAAAAAAATGGTATTTCTGAAAGGAAAAACAGGTGTGAAGGAGATAGTTAATTCCATGTTGTCCTATTCAGGACTGAGTCAAGGGTTTTGGGGTGAAGCTATGTTAATGACTTGCTATTTGCTAAATAAGGTTCCCAACAAAAGGAACAAGGTTACCCCTTATGAACTCTGGACTAAAAGAAAACCCAACCTAAACTATCTCTGTGGTCCGGGTTGTAGGTCGTTGTAAGACTCCCGGATCCAAAGCAAAAGACTTTGGGTGAAAGAGGCATTGACTGCATCTTTGTTGGATATGATGAGCATTCCAAGGCTTTTAGGTTCTATGTTATTGAACCTAATGAAAATGTTTCAATTAACTCCATCATTAAATCAAGGGATGCAGACTTTGATGAGAATAGATTCTCATCAGTCCCTAGACCAAGTCAGAGGATTCCTAATGGAACTCATGACACGGTGTATCGAGGTACTGATGATGAACCATCATGGTCCTCGATGAGGTTGTGGTTCGGCAAGAACTGAACTCGTTTCTCGGGAAAAGCAAAAGGGTCGGACTCCAAAGTCATTTGGACCCGAGTTTCAACTATACTTAGTTGAAGGTACCAGGGATGAGGTCTCGGACCAATACTCCTATTGCTTCATTGTTGAGGATGACCCCAAAACATTTGAAGAAGCAATGAAGTCCAGGATATTGCTTTCTGGAAAGAAGCAATCAATGATGAGATGGATTCCATCATGGGCAACAACACTTGGTTGTTGGTTGATCTACCACCAGGTTGCAAGCCTCTGGGTTGCAAATGGATTTTCAAAAGAAAAATGAAGGTAGATGGAACTATTGAAAAGTTCAAGGCTAGACTAGTCATTCGGGGCTTTAAACAAAAGTCATGGATAGACTATTTTGATACTTATGCCCTCGTGGCTCGTCAGACGTACCATAAGACTGCGCGATTGCTATGGCATCAATTCACAATCGATTATTCATCGATGGATGTGAAGACAGCTCTCTTGAATGGTGAATTGGAAGAGGAGGTTTATATGAACCAACCTCAGGGCTTCATCTTGCCCGGAAATGAAAACAAGGTGTGTAAACTGATTAAGTCTCTTTATGGACTGAAGAAGGAACCTAAGCAATGGCATCAAAAATTTGATGAAGTGGTTTTGTCTAGTGGTTATGTTCTTAACCAAGCTCACAAATGTGTATATAGCAAATTTGATGAATCTGGTAAAGGAGTCATCATTTGTCTATATGTTGATGACATGTTGATCTTTGGCACTGACCAAAATCAGTTGACCGACAAAGGAATTTTTGTCATCAAGGTTCTCTATGAAGGACATGGGGAGGCTGATGTTATCCTTGGTATAAGGATTAAACATGAAAGTAAAAGAATTTCTATCTCTCAGGCTCATTATATTGAGAAGGTGTTGAGGAAATTCAATTACTTTGATTGTACTCAAGTGAGTACACCTATGGATACTTGTGAGAAGCTAATGCCTAATCATGGCAAGGTCAGTATCTCAACTTGAGTATTCTAGGGTAATTGGCAGCCTGATGTATGCCATGACTTGTACAAGGCCTGATATTGGCTTTGCAGTGGGAAAATTGAGCAGGTATACTAGTAATCCTAGTGCTCATCATTGGCAAGCAGTTCAAAGGGTACCGAAGTATTTGAAGAGAACTATGGATTATAGTCTCTCATATACTGGTTACCCATCGGTGTTGGAAGGTTACACTGATGCAAGTTGGATCAGTAACACTGAAGAAAATTCGTCTACCAGTGGATGGGTATTCCTACTTGGTGGAGGTGCAATTTCTTGGGCATCCAAGAAGCAAACTTGCATCACCATTCAACAATGGAATCTGAATTTGTGGCTTTAGCAACTGCTGGTAAAGAAGTTGAATGGTTGAAAAACTTGCTTCTTGAGATTCCATTGTGGCCTAAACCTATAGCACCCATTTCTATCCGGTGTGATAGTGCAGCTACATTGGCTAGGGCTTATAGCCAGATGTACAATGGTAAGTCTAGACACTTAGGTGTCAGGCATAGCATGATTCGTGAGCTTATCATGAATGGGGTGGTATCTATAGAGTTTGTTAGATATCAACGAACTTAGCCGATCACTTGACGAAGGGTTTGGCTAGAGACTTGGTTATAAAGTCTGCTAAAGGGATGGGTTTAAGTCCAACTTAGTCATTGAATGCTAGGACACCCAACTCCCTCCCGAGGAAACTTAGGAGATGAGTTCAATGTGGAAAGCTGAACATTCAGTGGACTGGAGCACATGTTTATTTTACATCCCAAGGTTGTGCTCGGAACCTGCTGAAAGGAGGATGAAGTCTTTACTTCTTAATGGTTAACTTATCTTTGAAAAAGTGCTTGGCAGAAGCATGAATAAAGAGGAACCACCTATGTAAATGTTGAAGTTTTGCCGCTCAGGAAGCTTTTGGACTTTTAGCTTTACAACATTTATGAATTTGGATATGGACACATGGCTTGTATAGTGTCAGGAGCTTTTAAGTGTTTGAAAACTTGTGTGTAGTTATCTTTAGGTATTCAAATGGGTTGAAGGGTTCAATTCTTAGAACACCCTGATTCTCGAATATTTGAACGTGTAATTACTAAGATGGAAATTCAATCCTCAGGACATTTTCGTTTATGCACATGTTTTGCTTGATGTTTATTTTACATGCAAAGGGAGTGAGCTAAATTTGGGGAGGATTGTTGGAAAATTTAGTGCACTTGTGGGATGGTTCACACCTTGTATTGGGTTAGGAGGTACGGAGTGTATACCCATAAGGTCCATGAACACCCTGACTCTAATAGTGGTATGTATTGGTAGTGCTTGGTGAAAGTACTGTTGTGGTTAACACTGATTATGAGTGTTTCCACTGAAGCAGTACTTTAGCAGGATCAGTGTTTTCACTGAAGTGGTGTTTCCACTGAAGTGGTATCTCACTGAAGTTGTGTTTATACTGAAATGGGGATAAATGACAGTTACAACTGCATCATTATGACCACGTTTAATTGGTCATGTAACCACTAACGGCTATAATGAGGATAATTATGAGGCTATTAATGGGCCGATTAATACTCATAATTCCATTGGAACGGTCAAGAGTAACCTCCTATAAATAGGAGATCTGAACATGCATGAAAGACACACAGAAAACACTAAACACTTATAAGCGCAAGGGTTAAAGAATTGTGCCAAATTCTCTAACTGCATTTGGTCTTATCCCAAGTAGATATTCGTGATACCCAGGCATTAGGGTCGAATAGTTTACTTTGGAAAGTGATCACACGATTCCAAGTGATATCCGGTAACCACCTGGTGGTATCTGTTACTGCTGACCATTGTTTGTTTCTGCTGAAGTTGATTATCTACACCCTGATTTGGGACGAATAACCACCAACAGTTTACTCTAAATACCCCTACGAAACTCGCTCACTAAAACTCGAGAACCCAAGTTTAGCCACACTTGTTCGCAACCTCACACGGCTAAGGGGTCTTTATATGGATAATGTGAACATGTCATCACATAAACTCGATTGGTGCCAGGGTTTATCATCATCTTTGCCTAATTTGAAAGTTTTAAGCTTGTCAAATTGTCAACTTTTAGGCCCTTTAGATGAGTCCCTTCAGAAGCTGCAATCACTTTCGGTAATTCGTCTGGCTTGGAACGTAAAAAACGAACCAAAACAGACAAAAACGGATGGTAATAGACGAAAACGTAAAAACAGACTAAAACGTATAAAAACAAACTAAAACGTAAAACAATAGATGCAAACATTTAAAAATAGATGAAAACGTAAAAAAAGGGACAAAAACGGGAAAAAAAATAATAAAAAAAAAATTAAAAGAAGATGAAAACGTCAAAAAACGGGCGAACACGTAAAAAAACGAATGAAAACGTAAAAAAAAGTACGAAAACATAAAAAAAAAAAAATAGGACAAAAACGTAAAAAATGACAAAAAACGTAAAAAAACGGACAAAAACGTATAAAAACAAACGAAAACGTAAAAAACAGATGAAAACGTTTAATAATGGACGAAAATGTAAAAAAAGCGGACAAAAATATTAAAAACGGACGAAAACGTAAAAAAATCTACGAAAACGTGAAAAAACGGATGAAAAAGTAATAAAAAACGGATGAAAACATAAAAAAGATGGACAAAAACGAATAAAAACGAGTTTTTAATTCATTTTTTAAAATGAGGACTAACGGTGCAAAAAATCTTAACGGATTGACTAACGGTCCAAACAATTAAAGGATAAACTAACAGCCCATCCAAAATAAGGACTAAATGTCACACCCCAAAAATGGAGCAGCGGAATGGCATTTACGGGGCATGACTTCATAGTCAAGAACAACAGGCGTCCAAAATAGAGAAATACTAAATGCATATCACAACATAAGTCAGGTTACAATAATCCCAAGAGTCGGGTGCAAACAAGACTTGATACGTAAGCTAAATGCATAATTCCTCGGAAACGCAGTCCATGTGGGTCTTGTCTTACATCTGCTAAGCCGGGGCCAATTCAACCTCTTAAGCTACTTTGCTAATAACACCTGAAAATGGATACTCGAAAACGTCAACATAATGTTGGTGAGCTCGTAGGTTTAATAGTTAAACCACTAAGCTGTGAATGATATAGAGTAGGACAATAGTGAGCATGATATACAAATATAAGCACTAACTGAAACCACGATGCATGCAACAACTGAACCTACCAAAATGTTACACACTTGTTACCACAGTGGGGAGCTACCCCAGATAGTATTATCTATAATGTTATAATCGTTTCGGCTCCATCATGGAGTTAAACAGTTGCGCACAAATGAACACACAGCAAGATCAAATAGAAAGCACATATTGCGACCAAACGCACATAATTGTCCAAAAATATGTAAACAGTGAATCACAGCATAAAAACATTCAGAAAACATTTGAGTACCATTTTCCCCCAAGGAAAACATAATGAAAAAGGGGCTATGAAAACTCGCCTTGGTAAATCAGCAGTCTAAAGCAGTAGTCAAGTAGAACTAGTGGATGGCACCGACACGCGACCTAAATTAGTACGGCACGTTCAGCCTTTATTCATATTTAAGACTCGATAAAGTTTAACATAATTTTATAAGCTTTAAATGTTTGTGTTGTTGTTGCTTGTGTGGCGTTGTTTAAGTTTAAGAACAAATTTTCAAAAGTTTGGGTGTATATCGGCTTATGAAAATGTAAAAATGGAAACATATCGAGAATCAACGGGACTTTGGTTAGATGATGACCGAATAATGATGTACGAAGGATAGCACGTATGATGAGACATTGTCGGCGTAAATGGTTATATACCTATGTTGAGTGTATATATTTCATGTATCAAAAATATTAGATCGTAACTAAATTTTTCATGTGTTTATTGTACAATGAGAACTTTAAAATGCATCATACTAATAATGTATTTTTGAAAAGTTTTGTACGTTTTCATTTAAAAATGTAAGTTCTTGTGAAATATATTTCGTTTTAGATTCGTGAAAGTAGTTTATATAGTTAAGCAAAATATTGTGACTTGGTTGTGGTTAGTTAAATCGGTTTGACTATCTACCAAAGTCATAACACGAATCTCTTTTACTTGTGTTGACAAATTTTCAAGAGTACATACCCCGCTTCCATGTCCGGTTTTTAATGATTTAAAATGCGTACCTACTAGTCTTACCATAGTATAATGTATAGTTTATCAATTCATTGTATATTTACTTGTGTCTTATATCCTTTACAATTTTGTTAATTTATTAACTAGCTTACGTGTGGTATTGGTAACTCATTTCACACTACAAGAAAAACTGGATTTAGTGACAAAAGGAATATGGTCACTATCAGTATAAAATTCGTCACTAACACTGTTTAGTGACCGAATCCTAGGTGGTCACTTTTCGTCACTATAGCTCCGTCACTATTTTTATTAGAGACCAAAAATAAAAATCCGTCTCTAACCAATGACCATAATACGGTGGTCACTATATTTGTGACGATATATTCGGTCACTAATTTTGGTCACTAAGACGTGAAGGTGGTCACTGAATTGAAAGATAGTGACAGATAATGATGGTCATGAAAGTGGTCACTGATTTATTAAAGATAACGGACCCGTTAACTCACTGTTAACACCCATCAGTGACCTTGTGTGTGGTCACTTCGTATATAATTTAGAGACCAACTGGTGGTCACTCTTAAAAGCAAAAAGGTGGTCACTTATTCAAACATATTTGCAAAACGATTTAGCAATTTCACAAAATATATACCTGCATTAAAATTGAAACCTAAGGATTTTAACAACAAAGATATCAAATACACTTATGATTGCATAACATAAGTGAACAACAAAATCTTTTGGTCCCAAAACATTACTACGACTGTACATACAAAGGCAACTCCTGGAAGCAAAACCGAAAACTAACTTAACATAGAAAGTTTCAATAAGAAATCTTTCCATAATTAATGTCAGAGAAACCAATGGATTATGATCATGCATAATCTGAATGGGAGTCGTAGAAGTCACTTGGGCAGGGTGACATCACTTCCTGTTCGAGAAACTGCAACACTTGTTGCATAGATGGTCTGTCCTCTGGGTTCGCATCAGTGCATCGCCCTGCAATTTCTAAAATAGCCTCTACAGTTGATGCATCCGCGTCGGTACACCTAGTGTCTACCACGTCTTCCAATTGGTTCTCTTTTCGCAGGGTGTTTAACTGTCATTTTTTCATAACAGAAGAAAATATTAGGCTTGATATAAAAAACTCAGAAATACATACCCAACCAACAACATTTAGGCCCCGTTTCACGAAAGCTGGATCAATTGGTCTTTTTCCCGTTACAAGCTCTAACAATAAAACACCAAAGCTATAAACATCTGATTTCACAGTGGCTCTTCCGCTTTGCAGATACTCTATTTCACATAACAAATAACAGACCCATAAGACATAATATACTAGTATGTGTTTATTAGTATGTGAGGAACTGGACAAACCTGGTGCAAGATAGCCGAAAGTGCCAGCAACCACAGTAGTCACATGAGCCTCCTCATCTACCAAAAGCTTTGCAAGACCAAAGTCGGAAACACAAGGCTCGAGATTATCATCAAGGAGAATGTTGCTAGATTTTATATCACGGTGAATTATTCTTGGACTGCAGTCATGGTGTAAATACGCTAATCCACGAGCTGAACCATATGCTACTTTCAAACGAGCATTCCAGCTTAATGTTTTATCTCCATCTCGAGTTTCTAAAAAACATACAAGTTTTATAAAGCATTAAAAACCAATTTTGGGAAATCCATCAAATTTGCTTTGAATTTTTTTTAAACCATAATGTCACTTAAATCTACTGTAATAAAATTTTGTATGTGTGTTTATTAGAAAAATTCCAACACTTTGCGAACTAGCCAGTCTTTGCACAAAAGTTCTGATTTTCCAAAATATTCTATGTATCTTATTTTCGAGTAATTCCGGAAGAAAAAGATAACCTTTTAAGAGAAAGTAAACTTAGTAAAAAAAAACACTTCAAGAAAGCTTATTGCACATACTAAATTTGCAAAACTGATGATCATTTTGGTATAAACACATACTAAACAGCACATCTTTCCAGTTTGTGCTTCTGAGTCGCTCCCTGTTTGCTGCATTTGTCAGCTCGGCAATAGCTGACATATGAGATTTGGTTGAAGAACCTAACCATATCTAGTCAATAAATAGAGAGTTTGGAAATGTTTTAATACTTTCAGGTATCTTTATTTGATTACATCAACCGAATTATTACTAAACGGGTAGCATCCAAAGAGCTATCCTATCACTTAAGTACAGACGCTCCCATGTTACTTAACTATCGTTATTGTTTATTAGTCAATATATTAAAAGCTTGGCAATCTCAAATCCAACCAAGCTCTCTCATTTGACTATCGGAGCCAACATCTGTGTTTATCATTGCTTGGATGGGAAGTTTATTATTACTTAGTCTACCTTTATACAATGCCATATGTTTTAATAGGAAGCTAGCTTAGCTAATGCTTGTCTTAGCACAAAAACACCCCTAGCTAAACATCACCTCACAGGAATTGATGATTGTAATATCATAAGGTATACATTATTCATGATGACAAGAACCATGCCTACGACATAATCAAATTATATACCTGGCTACAGCTGTACAGAAAATGTCCATCATTAGCCCATGCCAAACCTGTAACCTAATTCACCACCAACATAGAACAAAATTTTTTAAAAAAAAGTTGAACATTATAAACCAGGCTAAAACTATTACTATAAGAAGGCAATTATAATGAACACTTACAATTTGGTCATGATCATAAAGTGGACCAAATATTTGAAATTTGTCAATGGAAGTATGATTGATCCATACTTCTAAAGATCCTGAGCCTTTGCCAATAGCTAGGATTATCTTGTGTGGGGATGTCTCTGGTACAATAAGTGAAAGCGCAGAGGTGGGGGCTGATCCAGCATTTATAACCTATTTACGCTTTAAAAAAAATAAGAATTAATAGCGCCTGTGTGAAAATACTGGAGTTTATCCGGAAAGAAAATCACATTTGTAAATCTATTCATATTTGCTATCCGTTTAAAACAATTAACCAATAAAAGCAGTATATAGTATCATGCATATACCAAAAGAAAAGATAACTTTATTTCGAATAACTTTCACACAATTACTTATACACATCAAACTCGGATTATTTCACGACTACTTGTATATAGATAGTATTCAAGTTATTTCACAATCGCTTCTAAAGTACAAAACACGCATAATACACAAACAAAAAATTACTAAAAAATACACAAAACTATGTCATGCATTTCGTCAAACACTTGATCGACACATCCAATCCACAACATTTTTAGCGAAAACCACACACAACTAAGTCAGGCATTTCGTCGAACAGTTATTCAGCACAAACAAAAAATTATAACCTAATGATAATAACAGAATCACACAACTAAATAATATGAACTTGAATTTGATACAACTAGCAAGACATACAAAATAACACTGATTCATATAAATGCAAGCAACTGAGCTAACCTAATGATAATAACAGAATCACAAGTATAACCTAATGATAATAACAGAATCACAATTATAACCTAATGATAATAACAGAATCAGTTACTACAAAATAGATCGATAAATACCTCAAATCGATAGCTGTGGTATGAGAAGATGGCGGTGGCGCGGTTGTGGTGGTGAGCGACGGCGGGCGTGGTGGTGAGCGACGGCGGGCGTGGTGGTGAGCGACGATGGTGAGGGCGGTTGTTTGATGGTAGCGTTTGTGCTAGTGAGAAGACGGCGGGAGTGTTAAGTGATAAATACCAAATGTTTTTTTTTTTATTTAAGTGGAAATTTAATCACAAATGTTTTTACTTATTAACTTATTTAAATGTAAATTTAATTTTATCAAAGTTATTTAAATAAAAGGAAAAAGTACTACATAATATAACAAAATCTTAGATTGTCAGTGTATTTATATCATATTAGAAAAGATATATAACTTTAGTATATAATATTGATGCATTTTCGTTTTTTAGTTGGCTTTTAAATTGAACAAGTTTAAATTTAATTTTTTTGATTTGAAATTTTCGTAATATTTCATATTAGAAAAGATACATGATCTTGGTATATAATATTGATGTATTCATTTTAGTTATTCACCTTGTGGATATTTAAAAAAATCTCAATTTTACTAACTTATAAAATTCATAATTTAATGACCACTGTTTTTCGTCTCAATATTTTATAAATCAGTGCCCACCAACCTTGGTCTCTAATTTGAAAACCTAGTGACCACTAATATTTGGTCTTTAAATTTTAGGGGTTAGGGTTAAAGTTTAGGGGTTAGGGTTTATGTGACCACTGTTTTTCGTCTCAATACTTTATAAATCAGTGACTACCAACCTTGGTCACTAATTAGAAAACCTAGTGACCACTAATATTTGGTCTTTAAAATTTCGGGGTTAGGGTTTTTGTTTGGGGTTAGGTTTATGTGACCACCGATTCTCGCCTCAATATTTTATAAATCAGTGACCACTAACCTTGGTCTCCAACTTAGAAACCCAGTGACCACTATTTTTTGTCTTTAAACTTAAAATACCTTTTTCGACACTGACCACCACTTTTGGTAACTTACTATTTCACTGAAAAATATTAGATTTAGGACTATGTGACCCTTATTTGTCGTCACTAATACTTGTCATTGTGACAACTTAGTGACCACATTTTGTAACGGTCACTAATTCTGTGGCAATGACGAAAATGCAGTGACGATAATTATATTGGCGACTAAACTACGATAATAGAGACCAAAGCATGAGTGGTCACAAAATAATTGGTCACTAAAGGAACTTTTTCTTGTAGTGTCATTTTCAAAATCTTGTTTACGTTTAATATTTGTTTCACATTTCATTTTAATGCTAATGTTATTATTGAACATTCTTCGTGTGAAGCTTTTGATAAGTTGTGTTGGTCGAGAATAACGTTGCGTGAGGTAAGTTGAGACAAGACGAAGACTAGCTAAACGAAATGGAATTGTGTTACGGCCGTCTCGATGCACACATGAACAATTACGCCCCTGATGGGCTGACAAAAAAAACGAACCCTTTTGAGATTGGAAACTGGGCTTCGGCCCAGTTATACTCACATACATAAAACCAAAAGAGCCTTATAACTCTTGATGAGCCTGTGAGTCCATGACTAACCAAAACACTCTACATACTCAAGGATCAAACGGACTGCTGCAAAACATGAAACGCACTCGTTTGTGTGGTGAATGACTCGGGTCAAAACGCACCCTAAGTTCTTGTCGGGATTCACAATAAGTACATACTACGTTTAGAAATGAGCTGAGAAGGGTAGCTGGTATAATATACAACTTACCAACCGCACTCCAAGGGTCGACTTGACTCAGGTAAGGGCTTGACTCCATTCACACCCTTACGAGCAATGGCGGACCTTTATGAGGGCAGGGGAGGGTCCCGACCCCCCCAAAATTTACGGCACCTAGTGTAAATGTTATAGGTTTTAAGGGTAATTTAGTTGAGGTTAAAAACAAATCTCTGATTCCCCCCCAAAAAAAAATAATAAACGGTCAAGTTCCGTCACTGCTTACGAGTTTGAGATGGTACAAGTCGGCATAAAAATGACACAACTCTGAATTAGGTTACCCCCACCCCTATTACCGAGGCAACAATCGAACGAAACAAACACCTCGAGCGAGGTTTCCTATTCCGACGGATTATAAACACATCTGGTTAAGGCTGTAAACTGTGGTACTATACTAAAATATAACCGAAATAAGGTGTCTAGTAAACTTAGGATTTAGGCTGAAACTACAATAAGCTCACAAGTTTGAACATAAGCCAAGACTTTAATGGGTTTATTCACAAGTCGAAAACCAAATAAGCTGAAATAGTCGATGCTAAGCAAGGACTGATGAGCTGAGAATCGAGTAGGATTGGAAACAAAATGATAAGAGTTGTTAGTGAATAAGCTCTTATAAGCTGGTAAGTTGGCTAAGCCAAATGGCACGTGAGGCGTTGGTGTGTGTATATACACATGAGGTGCATGTGACAAGCTCTCCTTTGGCTTAACCAACTCTCCCACCCAAATATCTTCCTTTAAATACTTGTAACCACATTTTCATTCATTAGCTTTTGTGATATACACTTTTCTCCTGAATCTCTCTCTCTCTCGTTGTAACAAATCCACCATTGATAATACATTGAAGCTTTTGATAATCTTTTCTTCTCTTGATTGTCCAAGTTCTTGTAAAAAACATTTATCGATCTTCATTGATCCTAAGTGTGTCTATCAATTGGTATCAGAGACCTTTCCTGGAGGTCTCATTATCACAAAAATTCAATTCATTTTTCCCACCAAATTCTGTTATCAAGATTCAAGATTCCGGCCAATCTTTCCAGATTCCGGAAATCATTTCAAGATTCAGAGTATTACACTGATACTCTGATTATACGTTTATGCTATCCGTCAGAAAAACGACCAAGTTGTCAAGTAATCATCGCAACCACGAGAACAACGCATTAGTGCTTAAATCCTCTGTTTTCGGACGAATGGTTTGTTTTGATTGACTTGAAGTTGGCAAAGAATGGTTACGGTTGTTGGTAATTGTTCGATAGAAGAAGAAGGAGTGATTACTAACAACTATTTCATACAAATTCAAGAAATAGCATAGACTGATGGCACCATCAACAAGAAATGCAAGTACAAGGAGTCATGGGGAAAGTGTGGATGAAAACACAAGAAGATACATTAATGAGACATTGGCTGGGTTCAGACAAACTATGGAGGAAATGATGGGTCAATTCTTGCAAAGTCAAATCTCAAACAGTGCTATATCAAGAACATCCACTCAAGGACAGAATGGTCAAACTCAAGTTAGTAGGATGACTAAAGTGGAGTTTCCAAAGTTCTCAAGGGATGATGTGAGGGGATGGATGTTTAGGTGTGAACAGTTTTTTGCCATTGACAATATCCCTGATGAACAGAAGGTAAGACTCATCTATGTCCATCTTTTTGATAAGGCATTATTGTGGCAAAGACAATTCATTAGACTGCATGGTGAATTGGTGTTATGGGCTGTGTATAGAGATGCTATTATTCAAAGATTTGGTACAGTGTATGATGATCCCATTTCTGAACTTAAAAATGTGAAGTATGAGTCAAATGCTAGAGATTACCAAGATGTGTTTGACAATTTGTTAAGTAGGATGGAAATAAGTGAAGAACATGCTATTAGCTTCTATTTGGGTGGGTTGCCTACTGAATTAGAAATGGCGGTAAGGATGTTTAAGCCCAAAACATTAGCTGATGCTTATTCTCTCACTAACTATCAAGAAGCCACTTTGAATGCTATTAAGAAGAAGAACATGTTACAGACCAATGTGAGTAACAACAGATTTGGTCCTGTTAATCAAGTGGCTAAACCATTGTTAGCATTTCCAAGTGCTAATAAGAGTTGGAGCAATAGGCAAAACAATACTCAGCCTAGAAGACAGTTGACACAAAAAGAGTATGAGGAAAAGAGGGCTAAAAATCTCTGTTTCTATTGTGATAAAAAGTTTGTACCAGGACATAAGTGTGAAGGGCAGTTGTTCAGTCTAGTAGTGTTGGCTGAAAATGAGGAGGTAGAGGATGAGTTTGAAGATGCTACAGATGAGTTGGAGGAATCACAGTCTCTTGAAGTTCAGCCACAAATTTCATTAAATGCATTGAATGGAGTAAGTTCTTATTAGACATTGAGGGTAGTAGGGGTGTTTGGTAATAAACATGAATTGCACATCCTTGTTGACTCAGGGTCTACTCACAACTTTGTTGACATTAATGTAGCCAAAAGGATGGGGTGTAAGATTAGGCAGACTTGTCCTTTGACAGTCATTGTGGCTGGTGGAAGGAAGTTGCTCAGCGTCAGTGAGTGCAAAGGATTTACTTGGAAATTGAAAGGGGAAACTTTTGTATCTGATGTGATGTTGCTTCCTTTAGGAGGATGTGATATGGTTTTGGGAATTCAATGGCTCTCTACTCTTGGAGAAATCATGTGTAATTTCAAGGAGTTGTGAATGCAATTTATGTACAAGGGTAAACATGTGGCTTTAAGAGGAACTTCTAAACCAACAGTTCAGTGGTTAAAAGGGAAGAAACAATTACAAAGGCTAGAAGGTACACCACAAGTAGAGCTTTCAATGTTATGTGTGTACCCAAATACTGGAATTGAGCTTATGTCTGTAGAAGGAACGGGAAAAGTAAAGAAATGAACCCTGCATTGGTGGAAGTGATTAAGGAGTATGCTGATGTGTTTGAAGAACCCAAGGAGTTGCCACCAAAGAGAGATTTTGATCACAGAATTCCTTTATTTCCAAATACTCAACCAGTTAACACAAGATCTTATAGACATCCACCTGTGCAAAAGGATGCCATTGAGGCCATGGTAAAAGAGTTGCTTGAGGCAGGTGTGATTAAACAAAGCCACAGCCCATTTGCTTCACCCATAGTAATGGTAAAAAAGAAAGACAATAGCTGGAGAATGTGTGTGGATTATAGACAATTAAATAAGCACACAGTCAAAGACAAATTTCCTATTCCAGTCATTGATGAGCTTATTGATGAGTTACATGGGGCAGCAATGTTTTCAAAATTGGACCTTAGATCAGGGTACCATCAGATCAGAATGTTTGAAGATGATATAGCTAAAACTGCTTTCAAAACACATGAAGGTCATTATGAGTTCCTTGTCATGCCTTTTGGACTCACAAATGCACCATCTACCTTTCAAGCTCTCATGAATCATGTGTTCAAAATCTATTTGAGGAAGTTCACCTTAGTATTCTTTGATGATATTTTGGTCTATTCCAAGAATATGTCTGATCATGTGGAGCATTTAACAATGGTACTCAAGACTATGAGGCAGAATAGGTTGTATGCAAAGAAGTCTAAATGTGTGTTTGACACTACTCATGTGGAGTATCTCGGGCATGTTTTGTCTAAAGAAGGAGTTGCTACTGATCCCACTAAGATAGTGGCAATGCAAGGATGGCCTATACCAACTAATATCAAACAACTAAGAGGATTTCTTGGACTCACAGGGTACTATAGGAAATTCATCAAAGATTTTGCTACTATTAGTAGGCCATTGACTCAGTTTCTCGAAAAGAATGCATTCAAATGGTCTGAGGAAGCTATGACAACATTTGAAACACTAAAGAAAGCCATGACCCAAGCACCTGTTTTGGCACTTCCAAACTTTGACATTCCTTTTGAAGTAGAAACTGATGCTTCTGGAAGTGGAATTGGTGCAGTACTACAGCAAAATGGTCACCCTATTGCCTATTTGAGTAAAAGTTTGGCTCCAAAACATCAAACACTATCCACTTATGAGAAGGAATTCTTGGCTGTTATGTTGACATTGGAGAAGTGGAGAGGTTATTTGTTGGATAGACATTTTGTTATCAAAACAGATCACTATAGTTTGAAGTATTTACTGGATCAAAGAATATCTACCCCTGCACAAATGAAGTGGCTTCCAAAATTGATGAGGTTTGACTATGAGGTGAAGTACAAAAAGGGAGTTGACAATGCAGCTACTGATGCCTTATCAAGGGTACAAGAAGGGGGAACCTTAATGCAGGCTACAGTAGTCACCATGACCACTGAATTGGCTGCTAGAATAGCTGCTAGTTTGAATACAGATGTCACATTGAAGACCATAATTGATCACTTGCAAAATGGTACTCCTACTAAGAAACATTTCATTTGGTCTAATGGACAACTTTTAAGGAAGAATAAGATGGTGGTTGGTCAGGATAAGGAGCTAAGAAAAGAATTGATTGCTCATTTCCATGGTGGATCTGTGGGAGGACATTCTGGTGTTAAAGTAACCACCCACAAGATCTGTTCTGCATTATATTGGAAGGGGCTGAGAAAGGAAGTCAAGCAGTTTATTAATGAGTGTATTACTTGTCAAAGGTGTAAACCAGATTTGGCAGCTTATCCTGGTCTTTTACAACCTTTGCCTATTCCTCAAAGGGTATGGGAAAGCATCTCCATGGATTTCATTGAAGGATTACCCAAGTCTAATGGGTATAATGTGATTTTGGTAGTGGTTGACAGGCTTACCAAGTATGCTCATTTTATGGCTCTAGCTCATCCATTCACTGCAGTTCAAGTTGCTCAAAAGTTCTTAGACACTGTCTACAAATTACATGGGTTGCCTTCTACCATTGTGTCAGACACGGACAAGGTGTTTCTCAGTGGTTTCTGGAAAGAATTGTTCAAGCTATTACAAGTTAAACTATTGATGTACACCTCTTATCACCCACAGACAGATGGGCAATCAGAAGTAGTTAATAGATGTTTGGAGTGCTACCTTAGATGCATGTCTGGGGAAAGGCCAAAAGAGTGGACAAAGTGGTTATCATTGGCTGAGTTGTGGTATAATTCTAACTTTCATACTTCCATTTTAACTACACCCTTTGAGGCACTATATGGTCAAGCTCCACCAATCCATGTGCCATACATAGGAGGTCTGAGTAAGGTTGATGCAGTGGACAGAACATTGGCAGCTAGAGAACAAGCTATTCAACTGTTAAAGTTCCATTTGGAAAGAGCTCAAAACAGAATGAAGCAACAATCAGACAAGAGTAGAAGTGAAAGAGTTCTGAAGGAAGGGGATATGGTGTTCTTGAAATTACAACCTCATAGACAAGTGTCTATTAGACAAGGAAAGCAGAATAAGTTCTCTCCAAAGTATTTTGGACCCTTTCGGATTACTAAGAAGGTAGGACAAGTAGCATACAAACTGGCATTACCAGTTCATAGCCAAATCCACAATGTTTTTCATGTGTCTCAATTGAAACTTTGCAAAGGAATACCACCACCAACATAAGTCAGTGATCTTCCCAGCTGTGATCAAGAAGGTCTAATAGCAGTTCAGCCTATGATGATACTGGATAGAAAAATGGTGAAGAAGAAGAATGTTGTTGTAGTGTATGGGCTGATTCAGTGGACAAATGGTACCAAAGAAGATGCTACTTGGGAAAACTTGGAGGATTTATATGCCAAGTTCCCATCTTTTGATTCACATTCTTGAGGACAAGAATGATTTGAAGAAGGAAGGATTGATAAGAGTTGTTAGTGAATAAGCTCTTATAAGCTGGTAAGTTGGATAAGCCAAATGGCACGTGAGGCGCAGGTGTGTGTATACACACGTGAGGTGCACGTGAGGCGCAGGTTTGTGTATACACACGTGAGGTGCACGTGAAATGCTCTCCTTTGGCTTAACCAACTCTCCCGCCCAAATATCTTCCTTTAAATACTTGTAACTACATTTTCATTCATTAGCTTTTGTGATATACACTTTTCTTCTGAATCTCTCTCTCTCGTTGTAACAAACTTGTAACAAATCCACCATTGATAATACATTGAAGCTTTCGATAATCTTTTCTTCTCTTGATTGTCCAAGTTCTTGTAAAACACATTTATCAATCTTCATTGATCCTAAGTGTGTCTATCACCAAATCAAGCCGATGAACTGATTAAGCTTTAAGTCGAGTTTTATGTGCTCTTTCCTTGACTTCCTACCACTTTTACGCAACAACAATAATAACTTGCAAACCCAATTTCATTATATCAAAATAATAACTTGACTTCCTACCACTCTTCGTGGCTCACGTCCCTTTCCACAGCCGCTCTCAAAGCAAGATGGAGATGGTCTATGATGATAGGTATTCGTTTTGGAGAGGGTGACAATGACATCTCCTGGGTTTGACTTCAAAGGAAGAAGAAAGACATCGATATTCGTGTTTGTTGGGGTGGTGGTTTTCGAAGAGAGAGAGAGAGAAAAAGACACATAGGATTATTATAAGTTTTATTTTGTTTTTATTATTGTAGTACTCCGTGTAAATTTGTGTAAACGTATCTTCTCGGTATACATAAAATATAAAAATTATATTTTTAGAAACGTTTTCGTAAGCATAATAATATGGTATTTTATTACGTAAATTTTAGATTATATTCGTTTTGCTGTTATTGAGTCAGTGTCGGTACGCGTGCAGTGCTGTTTTCTGAGAAAAACGAGATAACCTCTGGTTTTTGAGTTTTTAAATATCAGGAATAAGTATTTTTTATTTTTGGATAAAAATAAATTATTTTTCTATTTTAATAATAGTCTGAACATTTCCGGTATTTGTTTAATAAAATCTTCAGTTTATGCGATTTAGTCGGACATTTAACGAAAAAGAAATAAAGCACTCGCCGAGTATTGCCCTAAAGATGCTAGTTGCTACACTAAATGAGTGCAAGGTTTTAAAAAAATGTATCTCCGATGTAGTTAAAACGACCTAGGGACTAAACATGAAATCTAAGCAAACGCTAAGGACCAAACGTATAATTTTTTTCTAAGTAAATATTATCTTGAGTAAATTGCAAAAATCGTCCATGTGGTTTGCCTAGATTGCAAAAAGCGTCCCTGTGGTTGGCTAATTGCAGGCGGTGTCCCTATGGCGAAACTTTGTGATTGTTTTGGTCCCTGATTTTAACTAGCGTTACATGAATTTCGTTAGAAGTTACACATTTAGCCCTTTTGGCCAATGATCGTTGCAGCGTCCATCCTTTAAACCAAAGGGACGATTTATGCAATTACACCGTTAGTCCTCAATACAAAAACAATTGCACTGTTAGTACTCAATACATAATTTCAGTTAAAAAAATTGCACCGTTAGTCCTTTATACATAACCTAAGTTAGTCCCACCACCACCACTTACCACCACCACCATTACTCACCACCCCACCCACTGCACCACCCACTACCACCACCACCACCAATACCCATCGCCATTCACCACCACCACCACACACACACCACCACTGCCACCAGTTACCACCACCAATCATCGTTGCTACCCACGTCTACCACCACCACAACCAATCACCACCACCACCACTTACAACCACCACCACCCAACACCACCAAAAAAAAAGTCAAAAAAATTTGTAAAACTAATTTTCAAAAAGAAATTGATTTTTTCTTTCAAAATTTTCAATATTTCGAAACAACTTTTTTTTTTCAAAAAAAAAAATTCAAAATATTTTTTTCCAAATTTTTTGTTTTTGAAATTATTTTCCACATTTTTGAAGAAAATTCTTTTTGGAAAATTAATTTTTAAGAAAAGAATTAAAAAAAAATGATTTTTTTTCTCAAAACTCGCAATATGTCGAAATACCTTTTTTTATAAAAAAAATTGCATTTTTTGTCTGATATTTTTTCCAGATTTTTTTTTTCAAAATTCTTTTTTCTAAAATAGATTTTTAGAATTTTAGAAAAATAATTTCGAAAATAAAAATTTGGAAAAAGAGTATTTCGAAATTTTTTTTTGAAAAAAAATTTATTTCGAAATTTTAAAATTTTTTTTAAAAAAAATCAAATATTTTTTTTACAAATTTATTTTTGACTTTTTTTTTGTGGTGTTGGGTGGTGGTGGTTGGTGGCGGTGGTGATTGGTTGTGGTGGTGGTAGACGTGGGTGGTGACGGTGATTGGTGGTGGTAACTGGTGGCAGTGGTGGTGGTGGTGGTGAATGACGATGTGTATTGGTGGTGGTGGTGGTGGTAGTGGGTGGTGGCAGTGGGTGGCGTTGGTGGTAAGTGGTGGGGGTGGGACTAACTTAGGTTATGTATAAAGGACTAACGGTGCAATTTTTTTAAGTGAAATTATGTATTAAGGACTAATGGTGCAATTGTTTTTGTATTGAGGACTAATGGTGTAATTGCATAAGTCGTCCCTGTGGTTTAAAGGATGGACGCTGCAACGATCAATGGCCAAAAGGGCTAAATGTGTAACTTCAAACGGAATTCATTTAACGTTAGTTAAAATCAGGGACCAAACGATCACAAACTTTTGGCACATGCATGCCGCCTGCAATTAGCCAACCATAGGGACGCTTTTTGCAATCTGGGCAAACCACAAGGACGATTTTTGCAATTTACTCTATTATCTTCAGGAGCGTATACAGTTATTTGTTTAGTCTAGTTTTTCTCATATCGGGGGGAATTGCATAAAGCCTTATAATTGCATATATATATAACCAAAACTCATAATTACATATATATCTTTGCAAAGCTTTAAAATTGTCAAATATATCTAAATAATTGTTTTAAATATATTTATTAAAACAATATAAAATAATTATAACTGATATATAAAATGACGATTATACCCTTATTCTTATTAATTTTTTCTTACAATTAAAAAAATATCCTTTAACCATTTTTTAAGGAAAAAAAATAATAGCAACCATGTTCGGCGACTCAATCATGTTCGGTATCAACGAATCTTAAATATGAATATTAACAACACTATTCATCATTTCATCTAAACGTAAACTCATATACATATATATATACTAGAAGGGTACCCGCGCAATGCGGCGGCGGGTACCCGATGACTATTTTGAGGTGGTGATGTGATGAGATGGTGGTGACAATGGGCGGTGGTGGCACGGGTGGCGCGTGTAGGGGAGCCGAGGGCTCAAAATCTCCAGAAATGATGTAGGTTAACCGATCTATCGAATCGGCAAGAAAAAGATTTCGCCGGAAAATTTGCCGGCATTGGTGGTTGCCGGAGAAGAGGGTGGCCGGCGAGGGTAGAGAGAAGAGAGAGGGAGTGTGTGTTTTTATGTGTAGTATCTTTCCATAATAAGTAACTTTAAAATTGAATTTTAAGCCTTCTAAATTTAGAAGCCTAAATGCATTATAAAGTAGTATATATATATATATATATATATATATATATATATATATATATATATATATATATATATATATATATATATATCAAATGACATAATAAAATTCAAACCAATAAAAAATACTTTTTAATTGTATAAAAAAGAAGAAGTTATAATCGTTATTTTATATATCAATTATAATTATTTGACATTTTTCTTCTATTAAATATTTTTAAAATAACCATTTGGATATATATGATAACTTTAAGGCTTTGGAATGATGTATATGCAATTATTAGTTTTGATTGGATATATATGCAATTATAAGACTTTGGAGGGATATATATGCAATTATCTCTTATATTATATAAAAGTATATAAAAAAGAAAAATTGTAAAAAAGTCTGACCAACCGAATTTGAACCGGTGAGCTAGGGATCTACAGTCCCCCGCTCTACCAAGACCCGAGAGCCCATATTTGGCGCATAGCCAAGACCCGGTCAAGACTTTAGCAAAACGAAAATCAATCGAACTCGAAACCGAATTTATATAAATATATACTATATTTTTATATATTTATATTTAAAAAAATACGTTATTAATTTTTCGTACTATAAATATAATATTTTTTAAGTTTGTTCTTTTTTTAAAAAAAATAATCTATATAATTAAATAAGTAAATAATTAAAATTATGTAATTCGGGTTATTAGGTTTGGTTTTCAGTCATTTGGTTCGGTTTCGGTCATTCGGTTCAATCCGATTTGAATTCGGTTTAGTTCGGTTTTTATTTTACCCATAGAGAATTAACTGAACTAAACGAACCGAATAAATCAAACAACCCGATAACCGAAACGATGAGCACCCCTAACTTAAAGTCGTTCGTGTGTGACATATTTAAATGTTAAAAGGTAAAATCATAACAACTTGAATTAGGTGCATTACAACTGTTTGGTGACATATATGTTGATGTCGAGTTGACATAATAACAATAGGTTTAGTAACCATTACATCCGGTCTTATGTTATAATTCGAACTCATCTCATGACTCAAACTCAAGTTTGGCTCGTTTTTAATAAATCTTGACTTAAGTTGGACCTATTAAACATTCCAAGTGCATTTTTGGTACACAACGTTTTAGAGATATTTTGCGCAAATTTTTTTATTTAAAGGAAAGTTACACCTATATCTTTAAAAAACTTCATAATTACACCAATAACCTTGTAAAATATAAAATTACTCCAATATCCTTTTAAAATCTGAAAATACTCACATGTATCCATAATTAAAAGGAAAATGATTTGCATGACTAATAAACATCATGACTAATACTAAGATTGCAACACTTGTCAAGATAAATGGTGAAGATAATGAGAGAGAAAATGGATAGGACATGTGTCAAATAATGAATTGATTAGGCATATATTTTAGTCATCTATATCATTACTCTAATTAAAATTAGATGATTTCATCACATCGTTAAAACTTCAACATAAATATTACTTAACATGCTAAAATTACATTATTACCCTTCTCAAAATCAAAACAAACACACGGGTCTTTCTTCTTCATCGTGAATGGTTTGATGAACTCTACGAGCCTACGACATGAGTGTTAACCCATATTCGTATATCTTGTGTAACGGGCTCTAGCCCGATTCTAGATCATTCATTGTAGTGTTATATATACATTGTATGTGTGATTAGTCAATCAATAAACACAATCATATCTTCAATCTATTAGAGATAAATAGTAGGCCCAAGCCCGGTTTGTGGGCTTCGGGTTCATTAGGGTTTAATATCTCTCATGTAATTGTCATCATAAATAGTGATCAATAATAAACATAATACCTACGGGTTTCATTGTCTAACATGGTTGTAGCGGGTCTGATCCTCAGACCTAGGTGGCTATGTTGAGCCGCCTACTCTAAGCCAAACCTCCTATCTCAAAACCTAAATAAAAAAAAAAAAAAAATAATAATAATAATAAAATAAAAAAAAATCCGCTGCCTCTCCTTCTTGGTCTACTGCTTCTCCCTCTAATCTCTCTTCTATACTACCCCTCTAATCTCTCTATCTCAGCCGTCAACCCATCTATTTTGCACTGCTGTCATTATAATCTTTCTTTTATGGTTTGTGTTCCTTTTGCTTAGCCGTCATTGTTGACCATCAAATATGGCAACAATCTTCTTTTCTTCTTTACTCGTAATTAGTATTATTATTTATTTTAGTTTCTTTCTTGTGATGTATGATATGCAATAATAAAAAAAATGGTAGAGAATACATTGACTTATTCTCTGCAATGGATACTTTGGGTTATCCGCAAGGATACTTTGGTTTATCTGCAAAAAGAGTTACTTCGGTTTTTTCCAGGTTTATCCGTTCATGACATTCGGTTTTCAAGATTTGCTTCTCGCTTGATGTCGATGTTTTCATCAAATAACTAGTTATTGCTTTAATGTTTTATTTTGTGTTTACTCATCGAAATGATTTCGCCGCCGGATCAGGGGGTGTATTAGAGATAAATAGTAGGCCCAAGCCCGGTTTGTGGGCTTCCGGTCCATTAGGGTTTAATATCTCTCATGTAATTGTCATCATAAATAGTGATCAATAATAAACATAATACTTACGGGTTTCATTGTCTAACACAATCATATCCTTACGTTGCTAAATACATGATATCAATCTACGAAGTGGGCTCTAGTTTTAGCACCAAGTACCAACACATAAATGTTATGTACCCGTAAATATATCTTTGGCCACAAGTTTAATCATGCATGTCGATAATTTATTGGCATGCATGTACTAATATGTTATAATGATAGCAATTATTGATTCAACAAAATGTTGTAGGAATATATTTTTAAGGATTAATTTTATATATCACCCTACTTTCATAATTAATTTCATATATACCCAAAGTGCAATCGTCGAATGCATAATGTACAATGTTTTTAAAGCATGTCAAGGGAGATATGAAATTGCCCCTTTTTAAATGGTTGTTTGAGATCTATAGTTGTTTTAGCAAAATTATTTTATGATGGTTGTTTCATAGAAATACTTTGGCTACATGTTTTCAAAGATTAGGGATTCATGTCAGTTGGATTAATCCATATTTTTTGTTCTCTATAGATTTTTTTAAAGGTCTATTACAGCTTCTTTTACCAGCTAATAGGATAGTTTTGAATTTATTGATGATCAATCTTTGCGTTGCTAGCCGACTTATCAGGAGAGGAGCTCAAATGACTCAGTGATTCAGCACCCGCATGTATCTAGGCCAATTCTAACCAACTCTGGATTAGGAATGTCAACAACCGAAGCCATTATATCTTAAGACTGCTCGGTTGTGCTTTGTTTATAGGCTTGAGGCATCAAAATGAGTTCTGATTTTATTTTTAAATCTTGGGAAGACGTATGGATGTAGAAATAGAGAGGCAATGTAGATATTAGAGTCTGCAGCCAAACATGTAAGACCTGTAAATAGTTATTGTTAGAATCAACAACCAATAATCAAAGATGAAGCACAAGAGAAGAAGCAAGAATCGACAAATTTGCGGAAGCTTTTCTTTATTGCTAAACGAAATTCAAAGGTACAAATGAAATTCAAAAGATACAAATGAAATTCAAGATACAAAATCTCTTCCTCCCTCACCTCTTTTTATAAGGGTGGAGGAAGCAAACTTCAATTTGGATTTAAAGACGGCTCTTCAAATTCAATTTGGACTTCAAGACATGTAGCTTAGGACTTAAGCAAACACCAACCGACCCTTAGGAGTTCCAATCACATTAATAACAATCTCCACCGTGATTAAAACTCCTAAAGAATATCATATGTTCCAAATTAAGCTCAAAATTGCAAACGCTAGAGATACTAGCCTAATTAAAACAAATGATTGATTCCCCAAAACAATCCAAGACAAACACTGATGACTTCAAAAACGAATAACCAAACGTTAACCGAAAATTTTTAAATGGTCAACCAAACAAACAAATCGGCTCAAACGATCTTCAACAAATACAATCAAATTCGAGCAACCAACTTCAAAAGCCCGACAAACAAAGATCCAAATTTACAAACTTCCAAATGATCGAACCAAATCAAATGACATAATTATAACCAAGGCTTCAAACACAAAGTCAATCTTCAAACTTCAAATACCAAATTCAAATTCTAATGACCCACTTTTTTTAATAAGAATACGATCCATCTTTAAATACCAATACCCAAATAACCTAATCACGGGCTAATCTTCAAACAAACGAACAAATCAACATCTAAATAGTAAAAACCTATCCATACATCTAAATCATAGAATAGCTCCACCATAATTGATTATTCCAAAACTCAAAACAAAAACCAACGTGCAAACTTGAAATCCAAAATTCAAATTCAAGCCCAATCACAACAAAAACCCACTTTCCAGAAACAAAAAAGGCCCAAATTCAAAACAAAAGCCCAAATAATTCACAAACACCAGAGCATCTTCCAGCAAATATACTACTAGTTATTCCCAAATTCAAAACACTCCGGTTCTTATCAATAACGAAATTCCAAAACCAAAAACTGAAATCGATTGATATTAAGAACCCGAACTAACTCAAGAAACAAGTTTCTTGATATCAAACAAATGGGAACCGATCAGTCAATCAAATCAGCAACAAAAGCGATTAACAAATGATTGATTCTTTTATCGAATAATTCCAAACGACCCTTATGGAACCCTAAATCAAATGATTCCAGCCTCTTCAAAAACCCATAGCGATCGGCACTCTTTGATACCACTTGTTAGAATCAACAACCAATAATCAAAGATGAAGAACAAGAGAAGAAATAACAATCGAAAAATTTGCGAAAACTTTTCTTTATTGCTAAACGAAATTCGAAGGTACAAATTAAATTCAAGATTACAAATGAAATTCAAAGATACAAATGAAATTCAAGATACAAAATCTCTTCCCCCTCACCTCCTTTTATAAGGGTGGAGGAAGCAAACTTCAATTTGGATTTGAAAACGGCTCTTCAAATTCAATTTGGAAGACGTGTAGCTTAGGACTTAAGCAAACACCAACCGACCCTTAGGAGTTCTAATCACATTAATAACAGTTATCATTATTCGTTTTTATGTACTGAATGAGCAAGTTCGTCGTGACTTGTACTCTACAATCTATGGTGGTGTATTGATATTTTCTAACCATACATGCTCCTGTAGTCCCGCTAAAATACCCAAAACCAAATACCAATGACCTATCCTATTAGTTAACAAAGCAAGCAACAAATTCGAGAATGGGCATATAATAATTCCTATGGACCATACAGATAACAGCAACTAATTAAATACCAAAAGAGCTTCCCATAACGTTTGTGTTTTTCATCATACTATAGTCACATACTACTAGTCTACTACTAATGAACTTGAACAAAACTCCACAGATGGCACACGTTCCTCTACAGCATCTACTTCATGGTCCTGAAATGCATATAAATTAGTTAGCTATGCATAATAACTTTTACACACATTTGTAAATAAACCATATAAAATGCTAACAGGTTGTTAAAAAGTCTAGAAATCACATCAAGTCATCGTATAAAATGCATATAAAGTCAACGAGACGGGGACTTAATTGTATACGGCAACGAGGATGTTTCGTCATATCTTGTCACTAATGAGTCAAACCAGTTTGGTCACTAGATTCAGCTGAAAAAATGGAGCCTAGTAGATTATACAAATAATGGTTCTTACGTGCAGAACAAGTTTCGTCGAATCATCAAACCCACCCAGTCCGTCCATATTATATTTTTAGGTGACAATCTTACAGAATTTATTTTTCATCCTATCCAAATACGTGTGTCACAACCAATCCTCTCCTCCCAAAATATCAAACCAAACAAGAGGAGCATTATGATTAAGGTGTTGAACATGCAATAGAGGTCTCAATTTTGACCCATTTAATCGTAAACGGGTTCATTTGGGCTTAATGAGAAAAGATGGAGTATACAACATCAATTGTGTTATATCCTATATACCTAGGGGGCTAATTTTCAATTGATCCCATTTCATATTGGTATTTACATGATGCTTTAGCTCTCCCAAGATCCCAACCACTTGTTTATGTCCATTAAAGCAGTTCCGTAATAAGCAGTGCATGACAAAGTGTGTGGCGCCTTTGAGGAGCGCTTTTTGGCGCCTCATGTGTTTTTTGGTCTAAAAAGTAAAAAGGACATTTAAACTTAAAGTTTTTGGCGCCTCATGTGTATTTTTGTTCTAAAAAGGACATTCAAATTAAAAAGGTTTAAACAGACTATTATTAGTCTCTTTCAGTTGGGAATTGGGCTTCGCCTCATGCATTGCATGGTTTTTGCATAAACCCCAAACTTTGAGAATGAATGGGAAATGTATGCTTTCATCTGATTTGCATAAATCCCCTTTCGTTCTTATGCATTGCATGGTTTTTGTACACGTGCATGCCTTTGTGGTCCTTTTGTTATTCTCCAGTAGGAATTTGATAAGCTTATGATCTTTGTTTTGTAATATCTAGCATTTTAGTGATATAGAATCGTAAACTTTGAGAATGAATTGTTGTTATTGTTGTTAAATGTCTTCCTGATGTGTTTTTATATATAATTATGCTTTCTAACAAAGTGTTTTGTACAAAGTGTGCGCCTCGCCTACGAGAGGCGTGCGCTTTCGCCTCATCGCCCCGCCCTTCGGTTTTTTGACCCTTAGCCCAACGGAACGCTTCGCGCTTTTTAAAACCCAACAACAAGTATATAGTTAAATAAACTCACATTCCTACCATACAAAGTAGCTTTTGAGTAACCTAGAAAAGAAATGCACCAAAACTCATCAACGAAGTACCCACTACCTCTAGAAGATTAACAATAAACACCTTTGACTTATCAACCAGTAACAAGACAACTTGTTGTTTAGGGCATAATGTGTCGCAAATGATGTATCCGTGAATTGGAACTTGCATCAGAACTTTGCCTTAAATCATGCGTACAACGAGCAACACAAGTTTCGTGCAGTGATATATCTAAATCACATGGCAACCAAAGAGATTAAAAGGCTTTCTTCAAATGTATAAGATATTTTTTGTCCAGTTTTTATACTATTACTGATTCTGATCCACAAACTACAATGACTACGTGCAAGGATTTTAAGAATCCAATAGGTCAAAATAGTCAAACCAGTAAAGCAACTAAATTTCTTAGAAGAAATGAGCCTAATATGAGATACAAATATGGGTTTCGTGAACAAGATGAATTCTTCCCATCATCAAGCCCACCCGCCACATTGAGAGAAAGAAATACTAATATTCCAACTACTTACAAGTTCTAGCAGATAGCTCAAACAACGATTGACACCTTTTTGTCCTCAACCAGTAACACGCTAGTAGACTTGGACCAGACATTTGGGTTTTTATTTGAGACTCTTTGTGACCTTCTTGGCTAATTAAGTACGCTTAGTATTTATTGTGTTCTTGAGTATATGTTTTGTAAGTGGTAAAGAAAGGAAAAGGAAGTTAACAATATTACCAATATGCCCCTAAAAGTTTACATGATAGCACAAATGTGTAGTAATTGGTATGGAAAAGGTTGTTCTATTCACAGATAGCTTGATAATGATATGCTTGAATACTAAATCTGTTTATTCAATAAGAAAAAGCTTGCGTTAATCAAATAATCAAACTTTAAAAAGCAAATCCAAACACCCCTTAAGAAACAAGAGGAAGTGGTTAACATATGCATACATGATATCAGATTCTCCTTACCTCAAGAGAGTTTTTGGGATGTATGTTTACAGCATTTCAGGCATATAAAGAGCCAAGTCAGAAGGTAAATATATAAGAAATCCAAACACCCTAAATGAGGTAGGTTTGGACCTCTTACATTACTTGTTTGTAAAACTAAGTTGCTGACTTGCTGGCATCAAACATGGATGATATTTCTGGTTTATTGACCAATAAAAAAAATATTCAAAGGAAAAATGTCCTCGTATGACTCGTGGGTACCAGAGACTAGATGAGCCTCAACATCATTCAATTTTCAAGTTAATACCTATAATTTATTAAAATAGAAAAAGTACTATAACCAAATTCACCCTTGAAAACAAACGAAAAACAAGGTACTTGATTATGAATTTAATAATATACTATAAGTGAGCAAGACCAAGAATGTCTTCATTCATAAGCAAACTTGCTTCAATTTCAATTTCTTTAAGCCACAGTTTTAACTTTTATTTCGATATTGTTAAGCATATAAAGAATCGCACTACAATCATCATAACTCAAGAAACATAAGGATTTTTCTCTATATCTAAACATGACTTTAAACCCACCTAGATTTAAAAATCAAAAATGCAGTCAGAACCTATGGTTCGACCTTCATGGTCAACGCACTCTTATATTCACTCAATTCTAGAGCAAGATGGTCTAAACATGGAATTCATACAAATGACGCCATGGAAATCGAGTCCCAAACAGGACTCCGGAACCTACTAATGGCTTATTCAGAGGCTATTGATTTAGGACAAAAAGAGCTTAGCCAAAGGGATTCAGAAATGAGTGCCAAAATGCTAGCCCAGTTGGTCCAGCAATTGAACGGTTAGCACTTAATTTGTTCCAATGTGGTAAAAATGAAGGAGAAAAGTAGGAGTCGATGAGAAACTACAAGACATCGTTTAGAGAGTCCTATGAGGGGCAGTTTGCTCATTTCACTGCCAATTCAGCCATCCCCTGAAGTGGTTTTGGTTCATATTGTTGACTTTGACATATGTGAAGGAAGTCAATGACCACCATCATCACAGAAGCCATAACACAAATGAACAAATCATTGATCATTACAAGCATCAAACTTGATCAAGATTCAAAATTTGAACAAACAAAGACGCAATTGTGTAGCTTTGAAAGAAGTTCTTGGAAGGTACAATAGATGGATACGGCACAAACCGACAAACTGTATTGGTTGGCCTTCCACATATAGGAAGGACAAGAAATACAAGTCTGAGTTATGGACTTTGTAAAAGTAGCAAAATCGGTTTAGACAAAAATGACAACTTCTAGTGATTTTTCTTCGCTTTTTCAACGATTCAAGAAAACATCCTAAAGAAAAAATTTATGTTGAAATCTGACTTTTGCTTCACCAGGTCACTCTTACTTTGACTCAAATCTTATCGATATGGTCTTAACATGGACTTTTATACGAATGTAACACAATAACTTTCCTCAAAGTTAAAAATTAAATTAAAACTTGATTTCACTAAGAGGCTAAAATGGTGACTTGCAAAGAAGGGGCTTGTTCGGGCAAGTCAGACACATAAGCAAAAATAAGTGGTGCTCAAATCAGTACTTCAGTACTGGTTGAATCGGTCCATGCTACAATTTATATCTACTACCTACAATTCCAGTTTAATGCTAGGTTGGTATCTCTAAATTCAGCAACAAGAATTGTAATTACAATAGAAAACGAGATTTATTGTTCGACATACCTTTAACCCGCAAAGTTAGGGATCCTCCCTGCTCCTATCAAGTCCACAGCAGCAAGTTCGACGTCTAGACCAACGGGCATTCCATACTTTTCCACACATTCGACATACTCGCTATACTCATCAGGAGTCAAGTTATTGGTGTTGTAGAGCGCGGGATTTGATTTCATCTGCAAAAATAATGACAGTTAGGGGTCATTGTTCAAATCTTCATTTATAAAAAAGAAAGCAGAAGCAATTTACCAAAGCCGCAGTGGCGGAGCGAAAAGGAATATTAATCACATCTCTTTCCCAGAGCATCACTGTTTTAGTTTTTTTCATTCTTGATTTTTGATCCTATAAACAGAAATTTCAATTAAAAAAAAAAAAAAAATAAAATAAAATAATCAAACTAATCCTAAAAGATATATAAACTTCTATCAAATGTGAAATTACTAAATGCTCAAGACATTGTGGCGCGTGTTGCTACTCATATCTTTAGTAGCATTAGTTTTGCTATTGCTAAAGGGGTGGGGCCCAGTTAGTTTCAAGACTCCCGACTAATTTCTTGTAATCATATGGTTAGTGATGTTATAAAAAAATAAAATAAAAAATAAAAAAAAATAATAATAATAATAATAAGATAAAACAAGAAATACATACTCGAAATGTGGCGTTAAACAGATCAGCGTCGAATTTCCTGCTGCTGCTAGGGTTTTGTGAATGGTCCATTTTCTGATTCTGATTTTGATTCAAGGCGCTGCTAGTGCTAGGGTTTTGTGAATGGTCCATTTTCTGATTCTGATGATCAAGCAGCTGCTGCTGCTGCTAGGGTTGGGTTTTTTGCCCTTGTTTTTTGAGGATAGTATTTTGTTGGCTTCAAATGTTTAGTTGTGAGTTTGCCTAATTGGCAACTATATTCCCTCAAGTTTCTTTCTCTAACACTCAGTTCAGTGAGGGGAAATGGAAAAAAAAAAGAATTGAGAAAAAAAAGAATTGTTATTTGATATGTTCTTGAGATAAATGAAATAAAAACGAAAGTATCAAATCATGTTCGAAGTTGGAAGAAAAAAAACAACTTTTTAAAATTACATGGATGCCCTTTAGTTGTTTATATCAAATCTTTAACCAATAATCATTTTCTCTTCCTTTCCATTTCCTCCCATTTTTGGGAGGAAGCTTTTATAAACAAAAAAATTTCCTCCCATATTTCTTTCCATTTCCCTTTCATCTCTTGAAAAAAACTAAAGAACACAAAAAATATTTCGTTTCTTTTCCTTTCCTCTCAAATTTTAACTCGATAACTGAGTGTAAAAGTGTTTTAAGATATGTTATAGGATGAGTACCCTTTCCTTTCTTTGCTAATGCAATCGTTTTGTGGCAAAATCAGATTACTCACAAACACCCTCATTAAATCATCCCCCAATTCATCTAGGCTTTGCTCTTCACTTTTTATGGCAAGCTTTTTGTTTTTACTGTTTATTTTATTAGAATTTGTTCATTTCAATGTATTTTTGTGATTAATTTCATTTTGAATTTAAGGTTGGCTTAGTAGAAAAAGAAAGAGAGGTTCACTTGTGTTTGTTTCGATAGTATAGTTTAGGATTGTTTTTCGAGTTGGCGCGATTGATACTCGTAAAGGAGGATGCGAGTTGTGAAATGAATAAAATGAAACTATAAGCACGTATTTTAGCCTCTCACCATTCCTAGTGAATAAAAGTATTTGTAAAAAAGGAGTTTGAATGGATTGCATTTGTTAGTGCAAATATTACGATATTTAATCTATATAGTTTCGTTTGTTTTGATTGATGACAAACATGTAACTTGTAATACATAATGTAAAATGTACAAGTTACTTGTAATCACACTTTGTCTCAAGATACATTCAACACCTCTCGATGTCTCAAGTCCTCGTATGTTACAACACAGGTTCGTACATGTTTGTTATGTGGCATTATGATCAAACCCATTAACAAATCATTTATAACGTTTAAAATACGTTTAAAGTCACTAAGTATTTTAATACTTTAATCATTCTATTTCGAACCTCATTTTACATTTTGCCTTCACAAGTATTTTATACAAATACATCTTTTGTAGAATGTCTAACAAATATATACTTTTATTTGTACAAGTAAACTAACTATAATATTCATACAAGTACTAAAAGTTTACTTACACTTGACAAAATATATTTTATTTTGACAAGCACTCAACTAGATATTTTTACAAAAGCTAACTAGACATTTTATTAACTAGTTACATAATACATTTTACAAGTTTACTTTGATAAACTTTTTAATCTAAAATAGAAATACATATTACATCATCATCTTTGAAATACTTGGAAGATCTCTTGAATATTTTGGTTAGATTGTCACTCAATATATCAAATGTGATCTTAGTAAGATTTGGTAATATCTTAGAAAAATTTGAAGAAATATTTTTTAGATTTTACATGGACACCCACGTCACAAAAGTTATAAAGGGCGGAACCCTTTTTGGTTCCTTGGTCCGCGGGCAATGCTGTTCCCTTTTGCCTATAAATAGAAGCTCATTGTTTTCTCATTTCTTCACCACTTCAAAACACATCTTCTCCACCTTCTTGCATACATTTAGATCAATCATTAACAATGTAGTAACATACATTAAACACCCTAATCATCATGATCATAATGCTTCTAACGTTCATCTTTGTTGTAAGCATACTCCACATTTTGATCAACCAAGGAAAGCTTGGAGATCTAGCCATCCCCACTCACCACAAGCTGAAGATCTATCACAACAAGTTTAGGGAACTTGTGATCTTCATCATGAAGGCTTTCTATCAATAGAAGTTCATTTAGAAGTAGTTATTCATATCCATTAGACATTTGTGTCATGGATCATTATTGTAAAATTATTGCATCATCACAACACTTTCACCAATCTAGATTAGATGATTTATGTGTTTGTGCCATAAAACACAAGGTTTGTTATGTTGGGCCATAAAACATAATGGGAGTGGTTGTACCCTTGTAAAAGAATTCGACATCTAGCTTAGTGTCGAAAATATTGTATAGGCGACGTTAGGTTGGTTCTACCTCGAACTAGAACCCGGTATTTAGCTTTGTACCGGAAAAAGTGTAAGCGAAGATTGTAAGGTTTTCTCCGCTGAGAAGGGAGCTTGTTAATTTAGTGAAGTAACTCTCGAGTTGGGTACTCGGGGAGTGGAGTAGGGCGGAGAGGAGATCCGTGACCGAACCACTATAAATCCTCGTGTTCGGTTTGTACTTTCCTTTCTTTATCTCTTTACTTTTATTGCACTATACTATTGCTTGTGATGTGGTTTGATGTTCATGCTTGTGTGACAACTTGGTTTACTATGCTTTATATTGGTCACAAACAATAATTGAAACTTTCATATTATAACAAGCTTCATAAGCAATTTGATACTAAAGATCTAAAGATTTTAAACGGTAACGTATTCACCCCCCCTCCCCCCTCTATGTTTTCACAATTGGTATCAGAGCCACATAGCTCTTATTTTCAAAATAAATGGTTTTTAAAATAGAGTACGATTTATGTATCAAATTACCATTAAAGCGAAAAATAATATGAAAAATGCTTTGCTAATTATACTTAGAAATTTTATTCACTAGTACAAAAACAGGATTTGGTCACGCATGGTCGAAATGGAACGGCCACACATTCGCATATTTGTGTGGCTGAAGGTACGAAAATTGACAACATTTACTAATTAGTCACACATGAAAATTTTGATTGTGTGACCATTAGAACTATATCGCCACACAATTGAACATTGTGTGGCTAAAGGTATCTGGTGATTTTGTTTCAGATCATTTAGCCACATATGAATTTGGAACACGTGACAAATACAAGTAACCTTGATGCGTTAGACATATGAAGTAATTTTTTGTGTGTCTAAATCATAGAGTCAAGTTTTGTCAAACATTATTTAAGGGTGACTGATATGTTTTGCCAACTCTTTAGCCACATCTGAAATTGGAACAAGTGACAAATGAAAAGTAAGGTTGAAGCATTAGTCACGATATACATATAAACAGTGACAAATATATGTCACACACTTGAACATTGTGACCAAAAGCCATATATGGTCACACTAAATGTTTTGTCACACATTCGTTAAGTGTAGCCAAAATCCATTACATATGTTCACGTAAGTTAATATGTGTGTTTAAAGTTTAGTTTGTGTTAGCTTGCCAAAAGCTAATCTATAAAGTCACATTTGCTACTAACACCGTGACCAAATGCCATATATGGTCACGCTAAATGTTTTGTCACACATATTATTTAAGTGTAGCCAAAATCCAGTACATATGGTCACGTAACTTAATATGTGGCCATTGGATGATCAATAGTCACTCAAAATACACGTTTCTTCACTTTAAACACCATATGGTCACACTTATTAACACTTTTAGCCACTTTATGGTTAATTGTATGTGACTAAATACCCAAAACAAACATGCTTTGTGTGACTAAATGTTAGAAAAGGCAACACAAACATAAAATTCATGTGGCCATTGGATGATCAATAGTCACACAAAACACACGTTTCTTCACTTGAAACACCATATGGTCACACTTATTAACACTTTTAGCCACTTTATGATTAATTGTATTTGACTAAATACCCAAAACAAACATTCTTTGTGTGACTAAATGTTAGAAAAGACCACACAAACATAAATTTAATGTGGCCATTGGATGATCAATAGTCACACAAAACACACATTTCTTCACTTGAAACATCATATGGTCACACTTATTAACACTTTTGATACAGCTGGTTTGAAGTTATATGGGTGTTTGGGACTGTGGGTAAGAACCATTTCTGTCATGGGTGTGTTGGTTTCGAAATGAAGCCAAAAATGAAATATTTAAATTCTATATTATCAATTGGGAGCCATATTTTAAAATTATCAAATTTGGAGCCAAATTTCAGCCAAAATTTTTAAAAGTACTTAGGAAATTATGGTTTCCTTAATTGAAAAAGTGCCCCATAATGAGCCCTAATTTGACTTCAATAAATCAGGATTCAAGCAAAACAACCAGAACTTCAATTTTACACCATTATTTACCAATTAAGTTTACTAATTTTCTTTAACACATTACTTCGATGAATCATGGCAACTCAAACCAATTGTCGATGATTTGGTTTATTCTCGATCGTGAAAATGATAACTCATTTGGATATGAATCGAGGCGTATTCGGATGAGGGTGAGGATGCTGAAAACAACTATTCAAATGCGAATGTTGTTAAGAGGGGCATAACTAGGTTAGCTAAGTTTCGCAGGATTCGGAAAAACCGACGGAATAAAGGTCGGTGTAACCTTCGATGCACCGAATAGGATATCGAGGAAAAACAGGGGCATTGTTTTCGAGTTTTTGGGTGATTTGGTTCGTGAGCATATAGGTGTCGATTCTATCCGGAGGAAGGTTGATTCAGAAGCAAGAGATAAAATGTGAGACGAAATCACGGTACACATATACTTTTTTAACTAGTAGTGGCTTGGTGTCAGAGGTACAAGGTGTTAATATGTTTATCTCTGCATTTACATTATGTGCAACTAATTAACAACATTGTGTTAATCTTTGCAGCGATATTTTGATGTTGACTTGGCAATCCGAAAGCGATAATGAATCGTCTTGGTCAACTTCTAAGGAATTTCGAAGAAATTGACCGAAAACTACATATTGCCCAACCAAAATACCCTCTCAAAACTTAATGAAGTCCTGGCGAAGTATAGTGCAATTATAAAAGTCAAGATTGGGTAAATTTTGTAAACTACACGGCCACCAAGGAATACAAGGTGTTAATTATTCATTTTTATTCAAGTTCAAATATCTGCCACATTTGATGTTTCCATATATATTAGTTGTATACTATCAACATTACTACATCTAAACACCTTTTTTATTTTGTGTTGCAAGGTGAAATCACTGCATCTAAAGTGGCACGTTCAAGTCTGTTATCGATAGAATGGGACGAGGTGGATACGCCCGTGTGATAGATAAAATGGTAACATTAAACATTAAACATTCGCATTTAATAGCATCATACTTTCGTTTATATTGGTTTATCTTACAAGTGTATGTATTTGATGTTTATAAGATCGAGAATAAAGAAATTGAACCAGATGAAGAACCACCGCGTGGTACGCTGTGGTTGAAAGGAAGGGTGAATAAAGACGGAGAATTTCACGATGATGATATTAGAACAGTTGGACAAAAAATTGTAAGTTTGACTCATTTTATGATTATGTTTTATTGTTAGTTGTAAGTTAATACTGATAGTGTATTAGTTAAAACTGATAGTGTATTAGTTAAAACTGTAGTTATAAGTTAATCTTGTTATTTATAATTTAATCTGGTAGAATTAAATAACCTATTTCCCATATTGTGTGTGCGAGAAAGAGACGGAGGAAGATCAAACAAGGAACCCTGAAGCTTGATCATGGCACTGATGCCATGACATTTGTATTAGGTAAGAAAAAGGGAGGATATGCGAGAGGAGTGGGAGGTTGAGTAACCTACAAGAGGTATTTTGATTCTTCGAATCGACAAGCATCCGATGAAAGAGTGGTGTTACTTCAAAGTGAACTTGATGATGAGAGACGCCAACGTCAAGAAAAAGAGGCGTATACTGATTTGATGAAACAATTGGTGCACAAAGGGGGGCAGCTTGGCAATCAACTTCAACTCCATTGACACAAACGGAAGTAAGACATAAGAAAGTAACATTCCATCTTTTTTTACCCTTTTAAATACTGCTGCAGTCTTCTTAAACAATTTATATTTCGGGTGTCTCCGGTGAACATTAATCTTATAAATAGCGATCTTGATGAGGATCTTTGGAACACGTGTTGCTGGCCGTGAGAAAATTGCGAGCATTGAGAAGTCTAATGGACTTGCAACTTTGGAAAAGGAAATGGAAATAAGTGTAAGTAATAAATCATCCCCAGGATTTTGAATTCTACATACATGTATTATTTACGTGTATTATACATATAGGAAATGTTAAATCATGCATCTAAGAAATCGACTATATCAAAACGAAAGGATTCTTCACGTCAACTTTCCGGATCACAAGAACATGAGTCTCCATTAACAGTACTACCACAAGTATGTATTTAAACATTTTCATATGTTCTTTAGTTTAATTAATTATCGATACATATATACATGCAACAAATTATCTTTTTAGGTAATTAAGTGCGCTGTGGCACTTAAAGAAATAAACTATTATTGCGGAGGGTACCGTGTACAAAACTGATGGAAAACAAATGCTTCATAACAAACCACTCCCAAAGGATTGCTACAGAGTGTCTATTGAAAAATCTTTAGTGGATGCAGCATGCATACCGGATGTAGGAAGTAACGGTCTCAAAAGTTAAGGATGCAGAGGTGGTTTTATGCATGGCCAAAGGATCAAGTGGTTTTCGATGAAAAGGTACATACATGCATGTGTTTTATAAACCTACACCCCGGCTTTTGTTTCCTACAGGTAACACCACCAAGTACCATAAAACTGATTGGTGAGAACAGAATTGCACCTAAATTACAAACGAAGCGCTACATCTCTAGTGATACCATGCAAAAGGAAGCTAAGAAGATCAAGAGTCAGAAGTCGTTAAATTATTGAGAATTTTATTATGTACGACATAACAATTTTATATACATTCCAATTTTATTGTATTTGAATATATATATATATATATATATATATATATATATATATATATATATATATATATATATATATATATATATATATATATATATATATATATATATATATATTTGAATTTGTTTTGATATATATTGATTTCTTATATGTGACTAAAAGATTCATATAGTCACAATTATTAACACTTTTGGTTACAGTTTGCTTAATTCGATGTGTGACTGAATGTTAGAAAAGGCCACACAAACATAAAATTCAAGTGGCCATTGGATGATCAATAGTCACACAAAACACACATTTCTTCACTTTACACACCATATGGTCACACTTATTAACACTTTTGACCACTTTATGCTTAATTGTATGTGACTAAATACACAAAACAAACATGCTTTGTGTGACTAAATGTTAGAAAAGGCCACACAAACAAAAAATTAATGTGGCTATTGGATGAGCAATAGTCACACAAAACACATTTCTTTCACTTAAAACACCATATGGTCACACTTATTAACACTTTTGGCCACTTTATGCTTAATTGTATGTGACTAAATACCCAAAACAAACATGCTTTGTGTGACTAAATGTTAGAAAAGGCCACACAAACATAAAATTCATGTGGCCATTGGATGATCAATAGTCACTCAAAACACATATTTCTTCACTTTAAACACCATATGGTCACACTTATTAACATTTTTGGCCACTTTATGCTTAATTTGTATGTGACTAAATACCCAAAACAAACATGCTTTGTGTGACTAAATGTTATAAAATGCCACACAAACATAAAATTAACGTGGTCATTGGATGATCAATAGTCACACAAAACACACATTTCTTCACTTAAAACACCATATGGTCACACTTATTAACACTTTTGGCCACTTTATGGTTAATTGTATGTGACTAAATACCCAAAACAAATATGCTTTGTGTGACTAAATGTTAGAAAAGGCCACACAAACATAAAATTAATGTGGCCATTGGATGATCAATAGTCACACAAAACACACATTTCTTCACTTAAAACACCATATGGTCACACTTATTAACACTTTTGGCCACTTTATGATTAATTGTATGTGACTAAATACCCAAAAGAAACATGCTTTGTGTGACTAAATCTTAGAAAAGGCCACACAAACATAAAATTCAAGTGGCCATTGGATGATCAATAGTCACACAAAACACACATTTCTTCACTTTAAACACCATATGGTCACACTTATTAACACTTTTAGCCACTTTATGGTTAATTGTATGTGACTAAATACCCAAAACAAACATACTTTGTGTGACTAAATGTTAGAAAAGGCCACACAAACATAAAATTCATGTGGCCATTGGATGATCAATAGTGACACAAAATACACGTTTCTTCACTTTAAACACCATATGGTCACACTTATTAACACTTTTGGCCCCTTTATGATTAACTGTATGTGACTAAATACACAAAACAAACATGCTTTGTGTGACTAAATGTTACAAAAAGCCATACAAACATAAAATTCAAGTGGCCATTGGATGATCAATAGTCACACAAAAGACATATTTCTTCACCTTAAACAACATATGGTCACACTTATTAACACTTTTGGCCACTTTATGCTTAATTGTATGTACTAATAAATACCCAAAACAAACATGCTTTGTGTGACTATACAGTGTTTATGGTCACTAATACGGATTAATCCAACAAAATTTGTACCTAATTAGTCACACATGTTACGATTTTGGTTACTCTTTTGCAATAGAGACCAAAAAAAAGTCAAACACGTGACCATAGAGTACCTATGGTCGCGCGACCTTTAATCACACACGGCCGAAAAATCATGTGTGATTATATGTATATCGTCACACATATTCGGTGTAGCCAAATCCACTTTTTGTTCTAGTGATTGTTAAATGTAACTTTGTATACAAGCTTGAAGATTTTCTTGAAAAATAAAATAAAAGTTTCTTGAAAGAACTTATAAGTATGGTATTGTGTGCTTATAGAAAAGTTACGAAGAAATATGATTTTAAAAGGAGCGTTTGGGATAACTATAAATTTAGTTGAAAAATCACCTCCGTAAATTTTAAAATAAGTTACATAAGTAGAAATGTTGTTAAATATGTGTATTATATGTTTACTATCAAATCTAGTAAGTCCCATACGTTTTCTCTATGTCAAAATACTAGTTTTGATGAATCTGTCTCAGAGGACCACGGAACCAAATCATATAAAGGGCGGAACCCTAAATTTGGTTCCTTGGAGTCCGTTTGTACAGTATGCAGTTTTTTGGGCCAACTTCAAAAAATCATAACTAATTAACCGTAAGTCCGTACAAGTCGAGCCACCTATCATTTTAAAGGGAATTGAGTCTACCTTCATTTAAAAATACTCTCATGGCCTGAGTCTAATTTTAAATAAGTGAAATAGACCAAATACTATAATATGTCTAAGATATTAAGTTTCGCTTTAACATAAAAACTCAATTTTTTGAATCAAGCAATCTAAGTTGGTATCCTTAGAACTTTGATACAATTTCTTTTTAAACTAAATAGTTTGGTAATATTTTAAAGGAAACTAATCAAGCTTGGTATACATCGTCATATATAAACGCAAAATGGCGAAAAGTGTTTTTCTTGTTATGCTATGATAAAGGACCACTTGTTTATGTTGTTTGCATATATGTTGCTTGCTTATTTTCAAATTGTTGTTTACAATTGTTTGTTTGCATAATATAAGTGTCAATCTTGCCATGTTATTTACTCGTTTGTTTGAGGATTTCTCGTTTATGCACAATAAGATATTTGCTAAATTTTGTGCACTAAGTTGGAAAATTGTTTTACCATCGCTTGTAGAATTAGATCAATTTCTTTGCATATGTTATACTAACATCTCACATAACTTATGAAATGTCATAACTCACTTAGCAATGATTACTAATTAAATTAGTCAAGTACTTTGAAAAAAGTGAGGTTTTAAAGGAGTGTTTGGAACAAGACAAAAACAATGGTGTATAATACTATTTGGTCGTTTTTACTTTGTAGGATGATAAAACAACTTGAAACAGTGTTGTATGCTAACCGATTCATGCAGGGGGATAGCACACGGGTGTTATCAAATTTTACCCATTTACACTTATATGTGAAAATCGTTAGCCCTTGGTCATAGTTTATGCTCCACTATGTTTGTATGTGTGTTATCGACTTTTCCTAACTAGAAATAATTAATGTCATATGTTTTAAGCAAAATTTCAGGTTTCCGAAAAGTCCCCGATAGTTAAAATATGGGTCTCATAAGATTTACGGTCACCACGGACGAGCGACACCAAATATTTGGTTCGCTCATATAGCTTTTGGTACCGCTATACATGTGGCACCAAATTAAGGGTTCTGCTGTTTAAAAAATTGGTGTGTGGATTCTCTGGTGGTAAGTTGTTTAATTTTACTAAATCCCGCAATTTAATTTACCAAATTTCGTTTCTAGGATAGTTGTTAATGCATATCTTTCATATCTCATTCAACACATCCTCAATGGATTAACTTAGGATGTTTGACATGATCTTAGACACTTCCATCTCATTAGAAACTACCATCTTTGTATGGATTAACCTCAAATAAGCCACTTAAGAAAACCACTAGGATTAGCATTCAATCTTGTTGCTTCATTAACTTGAACTCTTCATCCTCAGACTCGTCACCTATCAACATCTCATCACCCATTCAAGATGAGAACTTTCTAAACTTAAGTACTCCAAATCCACCACCAAAAACACCCACCATTATGACTACTTCACAACCATCCAAAACACCTTCACTACCAAAGTCTCCAAAACTTATACCTATCAAACTTTGTGCAACACCACCAATATCTCCTTACCCATTTGCGGATGACTTAGATGACTTACCGAGACTAAAAATCTGGACTCATTATTTTCAAAGATATCATACACAAGTCTAACATGACTATAGATATTGTTTTGTATCTACATGTATTGCCTCGCTTGGTTAACATGAAAATAATGTGTCATCCTTCAAGACGATAAGTTTTTACATCGAGTCATAACTCACACATATGTTAAAGACATATTATCAAGTCTTGTTATCCTTGAGTTCAATCTAAGCTTTATAATCTCAACAAATTAGGATTGACAACTTAAGTATTTCATCCAAAATATTCAAGTATATGCGACTTACGATTGTAGTCATTAAAAGTCATATCCGAAAAAAATCAACACCCAAGTATTTTAACAACACATATTGAAACACTAATCCTAAAATGAATCAAACACTTATCCAAAACAAACAACCCACTGTGCTACTTATCCCTCCTTGACACCTACTATCCCTCTTCTGTCACACCCCCAAATTACCTGTTTTGCAGCGGAATGGAATACCAGGGGGATGACTGCCATAGCATCACAGTTACAGTTATATTGAACGACCTAAAGTGTCGTTTGGAAAATACATCGTTTGATTGAGTAAAATAATCAGAGTTTACAAAAGATAGGTCCCAAAAAGTAGTCAACATTTGCGGAAATAAGTTTGTTACAATCCAAACAATGTTTAAAGTGCATAAATCCCATGTGAGACGCGTCGTCACCACGACTCTATGATAAGTCCACATGCATGCTATGAAGTGTATGCCTTAGATACCTGAGATAAAACATGCTAAAAGTGTCAACACAAAGGTTGAGTGAGTTCATAGAGTTTGTGTTGTCATGAAAAACCTTTAAAGAACGTTCATGCAGCAAAGGCATTGCAAATCCACTCAGTTCCAAGTTCCGCCCATACAAAACTTGCAACTTGTGTGTTTACAACCCAATGCCAAAATATGTATAGTTTATGTTCAAGCACATGTTGTCAAATGAGTTCACATAATAGTACATAACTTAATGTATCAATAGTCAATTGATATAACACATAGTTCGTATAGTTTCAAATAGTTCCAAGACCATTAGTTCATGATTGTACCAAGTCCGCTAGTTCAACCTTATACCAAGTCCGCTAGTTCAACATTATACCAAGACCATTAGACCGTGATCATAGCAAGTCAATTAGCTCAATGATTTATGATATAGAAACTCTAAGTATGGCAATATTGTTACTTCGTATGAATAAACATTCAGTTCAGATAAACATATAGTTGCAAATAATCATGATTGTCATAAAAGTTGATGAGCATGTATCTCCCCCAAAGAGTTTAATAAAAGTATTAAAAGAGTAGGGGCTATAACTCACCTGATGCAATGATTATGATGACAAAAGAGGATATACTGAAATGAGGTGCAATCTCTATCTGCAACCTAATATGAATGATATGATCTATTATAATTCATGAATATATATCGTACATGCAAATCCACATGTAATCTATACCACTTGTTCAGTTTTAAAAATAGAGTTTATCGTCGGAATATATGTTTATAACGTATTGTCAAGTTATAAATTACTTTATAAGTATTTACGTTGAAATGATACCCTACGATAGTCGTTTAGTGATTTATCAAGAAATTATAGCTTTTCGTTGTAAAACAATACACTTTGACAATTCATGAAAGTGACTAAATGGCCTCGAAAAGCTAGTCGTAAAATAGTGAGTATCGAGTGTTAGGAAACAAACTCAATGGTTTTGGAAAGCTTGTCACATTATCTAAAAGTCTTAGCATTTAACTTTTGATCATAGAGGTCTCGATCATAGAGAAAAATATAGGTGAAGTAAGGTAGTTGGACTAAAAATATTGTTTAAGGTTAGTTTTCGGCAAAGTTTGAGTGACCGTATTTTATTCGTTACAACTCTGTTTCACGAACGGTTGAACATTTTGGAAAATAGGCTAGGTGAACTTACTTTTACTTGAAGACATCGTTTCCTCAAAAGTATTCTATCGATGTGAAAAACGACTCAAAACATGGTCACTTGCGACAACTATTTTGACTAATAGAATATATATATAAGTGTTTATACTTGTGAAAATAGTTACGATAACTCTATTTAAATCGCGTGTAACTTAGTCGTTATAAGTCCGTTTTCTACGTTTTATATATCCTTAGCTTCGTGTTAATGTATACAAATATATTTTTGACAAATCAACTCATTTAGACAATGTTTAAAACTCATTTTTGCCCTTAAAATAACTCTTAACAGCATGCATTTTCCTGAAAATATAGTTTTCGTCGTTAAACTTGAAAATATCGTAACTTCTTCGTTATAAATCCGTTTTAACAGGTTTAAGCGACCACGGTTTCGTTTTAAAGTATTATTTCTGAATATCTAGCCCAAAATAATCCATGACCTGTCGAAATTTCGGATTTTACAAAACGCATCGGACCACAATCTAAAGTTGTCGAAAATGGTTTTTCTTGGGTAATACTTGTTTCAATCACTTCAAATCAACACCAAATCTATTCTAAACCTACCATACACCTTCTTAGGGTGTCATGGGTTCCTAAACATCATCAAAAATGATATGTTTCAAGGGATTAATTATAGGATGAATTATACTAATAATAAGTACCAAAAACAAGTAAAAGTGGTATAGATACACATGAAACTTGCATGTTTTCTTACTAAAATGATAAAATAACTTAAGTATGAATACGAAAGAGTAATAAAGATCATGAAATGCTTACTAGTTGTATGATGAGGTTTATGGACTAGGTTTCCTAAATACTTCTTGGTTTCTATTTCAAAACCCTAAATAGAAGTAATATAGTGTTATGAAATCACTTGTAGCTTGAAAAATAAATATTTTCTTCTTGTTTCTTGATCTTGGCCAGTTCCTAGAGAGGAAATTGGAGAGAGTTCTTTCACTTTACACCTTATGATAAGTGTTTGTATGTGTTTTAAATTTAGTGTAATAAGTGTATATTGTAAATATCTAACAAGAAGTAAAGGTGTACACTTAGGTGTTGCATTTAATTAATGAAAATAGTGACAGGGGGGGATGTCGGCCAAGGAATAAATGGGGAAAGGTGGTGAATTTTGGATGACTTATGGTATTATAAGTTAAGTGTAGTATGTAGTTTATAACTATAATTAAGTATTTAGTGTAGCGTTAGCTAGAAATCGATTTTAACGGAACAAAATAAAATATATCGAAGTCGTAAAAATTATAAAATATATTTCTAAAGAATAGAGTGAATAAATAATTATCGAGTTGAATTTACGAAAACCGTCGTAAATATATATACATAACAATTTATATACAAAATAAATTGAAAACATCGGGTAAACTAATAATATAATTTTTATAGTCTTAAAATGAGTATAAAAATATATTAGGATAATTTTTTGGAAGTGTCGGATCAAATATTCAAAATAAATGATTATGCGATAGCGTTTATTTAATAAACAAATATACGTTTAATGAAATATGCAAACCCATGCATGCACTAATATGATGATGATGTTACTGATGATATGTAGACTAAATCTAGTCTATATGAAATGTCCTCAATGATGTTTCATGAATTCGCAGCTTAACCCTTACAGTTACGCGAATTTGATACTCGTAAACCTAGTTTACGATAAATGATGAATAATGAATCATGAATAGTGATTTTTCTCCGGGAATGAATAGTATTTCGTGAATAGTAAAATTTTGAAATAACCTTTCAAAATATCAAATCGACTTCGAAAACAATGAATAGTAACCGGTGAATAGTAAATTCCCGAGATGAATAGTGAAATTTTCAAAGTTTTTAAAATGACCTGAAATTATGAGTTGTCACATTCGCCCACCCAAAAAGGAATTCAGTCCACGAATTCAGGTTAGTGTTGGTCTCTCGAGTTTAGGGTTTGAGATGAATAACGAGGAGAGAAGACATGAGGAAGTGTCGTTGTGGTTATCTATGATTAAGAGTGTATAAACATCGCGCTAGAGAAAATATTGGAAGAATATCTCCGATGAGCATTACTTTGACTTTTAGGAATAGGTAAAAAAAATTCTTGCACTAAGATTTATAAATAACTGCTCCCAACATAACATGATCCCTCCAGAATTAGACATAGTTAGCTAGGCTATGTATACTTAAGGAACCATAATGTGACGTTCGGTTTAGTTGTTATAACTCTCAATGTTTACAAAGATTTAAACCATGTCGTTAAAATGGCAGTTAAGGTGAAAGGAAGTAAAAATTTTGTAAGTGATAACAAATCAGAAAGGAAAATAAAGTACGATAGATGAGAATATTTCACAACGAGTGGTTTATCAAACAGTAATACATCTTAAGTCATAAGATCCAAATACGATGGAAGGCATAAACTTAGTACGACATAGTGCATAAGGAAATAAGACTATTAATTTCTAAACTTCTTTAGTCTTCCGCGTTGTTGAGACCATGGCGAGCTTCTCCTCCTTCTAACATGTATTCTTTCCCATGAGCTCCTTCAATATGTTTGTTGGAATCACTCCTAAACTAGAATTCAAGTGTTAGTAATTAATATGTAATATTTAGCTTAATTATGGCTTTTATGTTAGTTATCATGCCAAAGCTTATGTAGAAAGCCCATGAGACTTGACCCAAGACCATAAGAAGGGAAGGATACTAGTAGTGTTGCCCTAGCTCCTTGCCCTATAAATAATCATTGTAAACCCTCACTTGAGGGTTGGTTGTTCATTTTACACATTTCCTACGCATAACTCTTCTCATATCATACGTGTTTGTGTGTGTCTTGTTCAACCGGTCATCTTATCTTTCTTTCTTACATATTGAGGCTTGTGTTACAAATATGGGAACCTAACAGTGGTATCAATCACCAAATAGTTGGGTGAAAAGGTTTTTGTTTTTGAAGTTTTTTGTTTTACGCGTAGGTCTCGGTCTACAAACTTTTGCACGCTTAAAAACTCATTTTTTACATTTTTCAATCCAAGATTTTTGTACTTTCAAAGTTTTTAGGTGTTAAAATTTTAGTTTTTGGCAAAAAGTTTCAAACTTTACGTTTAATTTAGTGTTTTTAAGCTTGGTTTTATACGTGTGTTCATTTCTATGCGTAAGGTGTTTATAAGCTTTGGATCATCAAGTTTCACACTTTTGTGTTATTTTGGTGATATTGAAGCTGTTTCATCACAAAAATCTGGTTTAGAATCACTTTGGGCAAAAAATCCATTTTGGTTAAGTTTTACGCGTAACAAAACCCTAGAGTTACGCGTAATAAATCTGTGGCTTGATCTTGAGTTTCTTGGTTTTACTCGGTGTTTTCTTGCTTGGATAAGCCCGAAAACACTTGACTTTGGATATCGTTTTCACTGTGATAGTGTAAAGGATTTTTGGGCAAAACCCTAATTTTACGCATAAGCTCAAACTTATGCCTAGAAATCTTTACGCCTAAGATTTTTCTTACGCATAAGCCTTGTCTTACGCATAAGCTAATCCTACGCATAAGTTTTCTAGGTCTAACTTTCAGTTTACGCCTAATCTTAGTGTTTCTCAATTCTTAGGCGTAAGCTAATCCTACGCGTAAGTTTGGTGTTTTTACGTCTAAGCATTACTTTGCCTAAACTTGGTTTCTACGCCTAAGGACACTTCATCAACAACGTTTCATTCGACTACAAAGATCCATTTTACAACACAAGTTTTTCAACATGTCTCAACCTCCATACTCTAACTACTTTCCTTACACTTATAATCAACAACAACAACAACAACAACAACTTAGTCCACAACATCAACAATTCAATCAACAACAACAAATTTATCAACAACAATTTAATCAACAACATTATCCACAACAAGGAGCAATTCAACCACTAATGGTTCAACCACCACCTAGTCTTCAAGTACAACCTTACACAAACGTTTACAATCAACATCCATCCAGGAATACTATGAAGGAACCGTCTTGGTTTGCGAATATGTATGAAGCTTTAAGTAGCCAACAATCCATTCATGAGGCTGGATCACTTGATAGACCTCCAATGCTCACTCCCGGAAACTACGATCAATGGGTGATACGGTTCTTTAGATTTTGTGATCTAAAGAAGCCACATGGAAAGTTCTTAAAGAAGGTCATCTTGGAAGGTCCATTTCAGAGGCCTATTGTCGTTACACCCGGAGATCCAAATGCTACTCCACCAAGAGATGATCTCACAAACATTGCAACTGGTTTATTTATTTGACCTTCAGTGATGAACTCCTACATTTCGAAGCTGATGAGCTAGCCATGCAATATATCCTTTTGGGATTACCAAATTCAATCCTTCGAAGTGTTGATACTCAAAAGACTGCAAAAGAAATGTGAGAACATATTCATCTTCTTATGGAAGGCACTGAACTCAATCAAGAGGATATGGAATCCAAAATTTACTTGGCCTATGAACACTTCATGATTGAACCAGGAGAGACATTAGAGTCTTATCATCATCGATTCTCAGACATCATCAATGATTTAGAAAAACACAACATCATCATGCCAAGAATTGCAGTCAATACTAAGTTCCTAAGTAGTCTTGGTCCTGATTGGGAGAAGTATGTCGTTTTCATCCGTCAAGCTAAGAATCTTCATCATGCTACATACGGATTGTTGTACGACTATTTGAAGCCTTACCAAAAAGAAGTTGACAAAGAAAGGGCTATCCGTGGACTCCCGGCTCCACCATCACTTCCGGACAATCAACAACTTGCTTTGTAGGCTCAAACTAGTTATCCTCCTCAACCCGCTCCTCAACCAACTGCAACAATTACACCATATGATCCGTCCGACAACAATCTCAACAAACTCAATTGGTTCCATTCAACAACAACAATGATCAAGCACTTTATTGAAGCTAATGAGGACTCGATGCTTTGATGCATTGCAACAAGGATTTGTTATGATTGCTAAAGTCTTCGGCCGGTATACAAACAAATCCAACAATCGCATTGTTTCCTCATCAAACACAAGGAATCGGGCTGTTGTGAACAATGGACGTGTTGAAGTTGAATCGTGGTTATGGTGCGTCGGATGGGAGGTGGTCAAGGGTTTAATGCTATGGAAGGAATAACATGGATGCTCCACAACAACAGAGCTCAAGTGGTTGAACAGGAAATGCTCGAATGGGATAAATGATCTTCGTTGCTACAACTGTAATGAGAAGGGTCACTTGGCTAATGCATACCCAAAGCCGAGGACTAGAGGCAGTGCTTATCACAAGGAAGCTTTACTTTTGGCTCTTAAGGATGAAGTTGGTGGAACCCTCACAAACAAAAACGAGCTTTATGGCGGATCACGGACTCGAGATGATGATATGGAGGACTTGCGGGCTAATGCAATGATGATGTTGATGGCACAAATGCAAGCTCTCCACATGGTGACACAGCCCAATGTATGACAGCGATGGCTTGTCTCGTACGAACAAACCATATTCATCAGCGATCTAATATCTCGGCCAACATCTGAATCCGGCAGGCCGAGAATGTTCAACATGAGCCGTCCACATCTCATTCGGCGATTCTCAACTAGACACCCCCGTAGTTACATTTGATGATCAAGATAACCTTATGGTTACATTTGATACTCAAAATGACTCCGTGGTCATACTTAAGGATCTGAATAGTGATCATGTTGTGACTCACGTTGAACACGCTGAACCTTTGCCTAATCCGGATGTTGATCTCTTACTTAAAGACCAACAATCCCGAATGGAAGAATGTTGTGCACTAAATCGCAATTACACAGATAAAGTGCATTGTTAACGTGGATTTTGAATGCTTAAAACAACTCAATTTTTCAAAACTCAAGAAAACGTGAAAAAGGTTTTGAAGTCGCTTGTGCTAAATCACACCAAAACGAAAAATCATTAGAGCGACGATCATTGATCTAGCCGCATCAAAGAATGCTTTGTTGTCTCAAATAGAACAACTGAAACATGAACATAAAAACAACTTAACGCTCTTACTTTGGAAACTCAAAAAGCCAAGGCTGAGTTGTTAACTTGTCAAAAGCAGTTCTGCATACAAAAGCATTCAACGAAACGAATAGATGACTATCTTGAAGAAATTGTCGGCTTACAAATAAAACTCAAAGAGTTTCGAAATGTTGTTTATAAACATGGTGAGTCAATCACAACTATTCAAAAGTTTACTTTAAACCCCAATCCAAATGGATATGGATGAATCTTCGATTACAAACCAAAGCTTTCAAAAAAGCATTCAAACGAAATCTCGAAGTTTCCAAAGTAGAATACAAAATTGATGATTCATATGAGTGTTGTTGAATATCATTGTCAAGAGGAATTAGATGTAGAAGACAAGAGTCGATCTAAATTAGAAAATGTTGTTTATAACAAACCATTTAACTATTCAAAATCCGTCACTTTCGTCACACAAAAGGATTCTTCTAACACACCTCGGGTTATCACACCTATGTCTAAGTCTTCTAATGTTGCTCCCCAACCAAATTATGCACAAATTTATGGTCCTTTACCTTCACTCGGTGAAGTTAATTCAAAACCCAAAAATCGTCAAATACTTAGATATTTTGACATTTTCACTTCTGACATCAAACTTTTAGAACGTGAGATTGAATTTCATTCTGAGATAAAAGTTGAACATTTTCAATCGCCTCGGTAGCGAGAACAAAGAGATATTTTTTAGAAAAGAATTTTACCTCATGTTAAAAATTTGAAAAATTGTGCATTGTATTGGGAAAGGGAATTTCATAAGGAACTTGGATTGATGAAAATCATTTTCGAGAAAACAGAAACATCTATTTCAAATACAAAACATAAAAAGAAAATGTTATGAAAAGATGTTGATCGACTCTTGGAAGATGTTATCTGTGCTGATATCCATAATGTTGTGTTATTGCATTATTTGTCATATGCATTTGATTATATCTCTGGCGATTACGTTGATTATGTTGAGAATCTTGATAATGTGCCTCAGAACGAGTCTTTAAAAGTTGAAAATGAACGATTGTTAAACGAGCTTTCAAATGCAAAACGTCGTCTTCAATGGTGTCAAAAAGATTGTCAAAATCGTGAACTTGCTTTGCAAAACAAAATCAACCAGTTGCAATCCAAAAATCTTAATCTAAAACTTGAGCAACTGAATGATCATAACGCGTCTTTGAAGTGTTAAATCTCAAAATATGAACAAGAACTAGAAAAAGTTAAAAAGGAATATGGTGTCATATTTGATTTACTCAAACAGACTCTTGATGAAGTATCAAACGAACTCGATCATTATCTTGCACACACTAAAGAAGTAATGAATTTTTCTGGAAATCTTCGTTCTGAAAATCAAGATCTGTTACACACTATCATTGAGTTAAAGGAGAAGTTTTTTTGGGTAAGAGTTAAAGTTAAAGGAGAAGTTAGGAAAGTATGAACAAGTTCAGCTTAGCAACATTAAGAAACTTGCACCAGTAACACTTAGAAAAGTGACACTAGAATGCCTACTGACAAATCACAAGATACTAATGTGCTTCCCTCTACTGAAACATGAATAGTTGCCTCTTTTCCCAGCGTCCACTTCACGACCTAAGAGCAATACAAGGAAGAATAGGAAGTTGCGACCTAAGAAAAGAACAATAAAGAATCCTGAAGTAGAAGAACACCCTAGGACTTTGAATAAGACTCAAGTTGCACCCACTTTAGATATTGCGTCGGACAAATGTAATAGAAAAAGTGATGTAACGAATCTTGAACCTTTAAGTACAATTGATATTAAGTCTGAAGCTTCTTGTGTTATATGTCGTAAAAGTATGCTTTCTGATTGTCATGATAAATGTGTTGCTAAAGCTATCTTGTCTCATTTACGGAATCCTAAGAAACAGAATACCTCTAGGCCCACTAATGCTTCAAAGCTTGTGCTTGGTAAACCGCCCTCTTTAGATTCTAAGAAACGCATTGATGTCCCTGTAGCTCCAGTATCACCTCCAAAGAACGTAGTACCACCTAGTGCATTCACTAAGACTAAAGCAAAGACTAGTTGGAGATGGCAGAAATGGATACATAATACACTAGGATTTAAATGGATACCTAAAATCATTGATGTGTGTATTTCTCCGATAACTGATCTTCGGGTTCCACATCTACTTCTATTCCATCTGTGTCTTCTGTGTGTAATGCAGGTGATACATATCATCCTTTGGATTGTTGATAGCGGATGTTCCCGACACATGACAGGCAATCTCAAGCTGTTATCAAACTTTGTTGCAAAGTTCATTGGCCTGTCGGATTCGTGAATGATCACTTCGCAGCTATCATGGGCTACGGAGATTACATCAATGGAAACATCGAAATTAGCAGGGTTTATTATGTGGAAGGCCTCGGTCACAATCTCTTCTCGTGGGTCGGTTCGTGATGGAGATTTGGAAGTTGCTTTCGGGAGAAAACTTGTTTCATTAAGTGATCTACAAGGAAGCGATCTTATGTCGGCATTCGCAATTCAAGTCTCTACACTATCTCTATGCAAGACATGATTGCTTCATCTCCCATTTGTCTACTTTCAAAGGCAACATCAACAAAATCTTGGCTATGGCAACCGGCGTCTCTCACATTTAAACTTTCAAACCATAACCAACCTTGCTCGATACAAACTTGTTAAAGGTCTATCGAGATTCCGGTATTCTAAAGATCACCTTTTCAGCCGACTTGTGAACAAGGGAAAAGCACTGCGTGCTCATTTTCCTTCAAAGGTGGAACCAGACTCTCGGCATGTGCTTCATCTTCTTCACATGGATTTGTGTGTCCGATCGCGTGTGCAAGCGATTAATGGCAAACGCTACATCCCGTAATTGTAGATGACTACTCAAGATGGACTTGGGTCTACTTTCTTTGAAGTAAAGATCAAGCTCCACAGATGATCATCACCTTTCTCACGAAAATTCAAGTTCACTCAGAACACCGGTCCGACAAATCGAGAGCAGACAAAGGCGAATTTGTGAATCAAACTCTTCGGGAATTTTATGAGAAAATGGGAATTGAGCATCAAACATCTATGGCACGCACACCAGAACAAAACGGAGTTGTTGAAAGACGGAACCGTACGTTAGTGAAAGCTGCAAGAACAATGTTAATCAATGCTAAACTTCTAGATTACTTATGGGCTGAAGCTGTATCAACTGCATGCTACACTCAAAATCGCTCAATGATTACTAAACGGCACAACAAAACACCTTTTGAGCTTATCCACAACCAAAAACCGAATCTCAAACACTTTCATGTATTTGGATCCTTTTGCTACCCAAATAATGATCGTGATGACTTTGGAAAGCTCAAAGCCAAAGCTGACATTGGAGTCTTTATTGGATACTATGATAATTCTAAAGGTTACCAGATCTGGAATCGTCGTACAAAGCAGGTTATGGAAATGATTCATGCAAATTTCGATGAGCTTATAGAAATGGCTTCTGAGCATAACAGGCTTGGAACCGGTCACAACCGTTTAAACTTCCCTCAAACCCCATCATCAGTGAACCAAGCCCCGACTTTCTCGTCAACAAATGGAAAAGCTATTTGCTCCTCTGTTTAGTGATGATATTGATGAACGTGCTCGAGGTGTATCCAATGTTTCACGCTGCTCAACCCGATCATATTCCAATACGATACACCTGCTACAATAACTCTCGTTGAAGAAGCACCACCAGTTGACTCTACAACAACAGTTGAACAAACTTCTTCCATGATGTTGAACGGTGATGGTGTTACGAACAATGAAGTACCCCCACCTTCCGATTTTGATCCAAATGCGTTCTTTAACCCGTTTGCTAATGAAACTGTGCGATGTTGCGGAATCATCTACAAGCCATTTGAATCCTCAAAATTTTCACAATGTATACCAACATCAACTCATACACATCGTTGGACAAAAGACCATCCTCTTGAGAATATTATTGGTAACCGAATCAACGATCGTAACTAGACAGCGTCTTCACACGATGGTGAACATTGCATTTATGCACTCACCATGCACAATCTGAACCTAAAACATTAAAGACGCGCAATGACCAAAGACAACTAGATTGAATCCATGCGGAGGAACTCAATCGGTTTAAACGTCTTAAAGTATGGGAACCTGGTTGAAAGACCAATAAGGGTCTACGTCATTGGTCTCAAATGGATTTGGAAAAACAAATTGGATCTTTGAAGGGCGTGTCGAAATAAGTCACGCTCGGTGGCTAAGGGTTATAGAAGGGAAGAGGGTATTGACTTTGAAGAATCATTCGCTACGGTTGCTCGTCTTGAGGCTGTTAGGATATTTTTAGCGTTCGCGGCACACATGAACATAACGGTCTTTCATATGGACGTCAAAACCGCTTTTCTGAATGGGCAACTGAAAGAAACGGTTTATGTCGGCCGACGAAGGATTCGTTGATCGAGTTCGAACCATGTTTACAAACCGAACAAAGCTCGTATGGACTCAAACAAGCTCCGGGATGCGATAAGTTATCATCATTCCTCATTGCCAATAATTTTACCAAAGGTTCGGTCGACCAAACTCTTTTCATACAATATCACGGGGCACACATTTTAATTGTTCAAATTTACGTGGATGACATAATTTTTGGATCAACACATAAAAAGTACTCAATCGCTTTTGCAAAATTAATGAAAAAACATTTTGAAATGTCCATGATGGGTGAACTTACGTTCTTTTTAGGACCGCAAGTTCATCAATCACCCCGTGGTATTTTCTTGAGTCAGCCCAAATATGCCCTTGAACTTTTAAACAAATTTGGAATGCAAAGCTGTGACACCTATGCCACACCAATGGCACATACCAAGAAACTTGACCGATTTACATGGGAAATTGGTGAACCACACAAATCTTGAAGTATCATTGGTCTCTCATGTATCTAATAACTAGCGAGGCCCGATATTGTGTTTGCCGTATATCTTTGCTCCGTTATCGGTCGAGACCAACGAAACCCACCTCTCCGAGGCCAAAAGAATCCTCAGATACATAAAGGGAATCATTAACTTGGGATCCGGTATCAGAAGGATTACGTTTTGAACTAATATTTTTTCGACGCCGATCACGCAGGGATGCTTAGATTCACGGAAAAGTACTTCAGGAGCATTACAATTTCTTGGTGATAAAGTGGTGTCATGGCAATCGAAGCGAGGATTGTACATCGTCCCTCAACCGGCGAGAATATGTAGCCATGTTAGCGTGTTGTGCTCAAGTCATTTGGATGCGAACACAACTCAAAGACTATGATTACGTATTTGATGTAATCCCGATGTACTTTGCGCAATAACGGAGTGCTATTGCGATCTCGTGCAACTCTGTTCAACATTCAAAATCAAAGCACATCGATCTTCGGTATCATTTTATCAAGAACACGTGGAACATGTGCTGTTGAATTATACTTTGTGATCTTGAATACCAACGGCGATCTCCTCACCAAAGCTTTAGCTCCTGCTAGGTTTAATGAGTTGGTCCACCGGATTGGTATGCCGTGTTTGACTCCAGAGGAACTGGATGAACTTTTAAAACATTCTTAAAACCTGTCAAACACCAAAACCTCTTTTGTAAATATTTTTCAAAAACAAAATACAAAAATATAAAATCTGATAAAACAACAAAAATATTCTTCTATCTATCTATCTATCTTTTAACATGGCAAGTACAAATCTTCCGTCAACAATTTAATCTTCCAAAATTCAATATTTTCTCGGTCAAGTGTTGAGGGGAAGAAAGCAAATATTTTTCGTTTTCATTAAACCTTGTACTTGCATGTTACCTCATCCCAGTTGTTTCTTTGATAATGGTGGTCATATTTCTGATTTACTGACACTCCCCGGACTCAAATTTATAAAATTTCATTATTTCTTAAGTCGAGGGGGAGTGTCGTCAAGTTTCTTTCCAAAATATCATTCGTTTGGTAACCAAAATGGAAGTTATGGGCGTTGGATGAAAATGGTTAAGGTGGAGGGACTAAAGATGTCAAATGTTCAAACTATTTTTAAACAAAAACACCTCCACCAACTACTCTTACACATTCATTACTTACATTTAGTACCTCAACAACCTCATCCTACGCCTATCATACAATCTTCAAATCCCGTGTTCTTGATCATCATTTTGTAAGTGATTTCATAATCTAAACGTGTTTTCAAACAATGGTTTTTGATTTCATCAACATCCAATGGTTTAATCTTGGGTTTGAATGAGTTTTGTGTTCTCGTAGAAAGCCATGAACACAAACTCTTCATTTGTGTGTTTGTGTTAATGAAAATAGTGTTAAAATGCTTAAAAGTTCATACCATAAATGTTTTCATCAAGCAAATCCACCCAGAAACACGAATTAAATGATTTTTAGAATTAGGGTTTATGCGTAAGTTTGGGTATTTTCAAATGTGAGTATTTCTGGTTAAAAAGGTAGTTGTGTGATGTTGTTTACATGTTGAATTGATCAAATCCAGGCTTAGAACTTACCCAGAAACAACAATTATGTTAGAAATGAAAATTAGGGTTTATGTTGATAGCATTTGGGTATTTTTGATCCGCTTAGGTTTTGATATTAAAACATAGATAAAACAACTCAATAAGCTTCCTAGACATCCCAAAAAAACTTTGGTGCATATCCTATGGCTAGAATCCTTACTCGTAATTCTTGAAAACCAGGGTTTAAGCTTTACGCATAAGCCATTTTACGCATAACTGCTTTAATGAGTATTCATGTTTAGAACTAAAAAGGAATGAATGCATATGTTAATATTGGTGATATGATGAATTTATTTCAGGTTTCTACACGTGAATAATTCAGAATCAAGGTTACTTGAACATCTACGCATAAGGATCACCTTACGCCAGAATGTTATGCATAAGAGTAATCTTACGCGTAACCTTTACGCGTAAGGTTCTACAATGGGGACTACTCGTATCCTGTGAAGGATATGCGTAAGCAAGATAACCTCTACGGATAAGGTTCACTCTTACGAGTAAGCCTTAGCGTAAGGTTCCATATACGCTTTACGCATAAGCTTTGCGCTTAAGGCCCTCTTTTCCTCTGCGTAATATTTCTTATGTAAGTCAAGATCCTACGATAAGCTTATGTTTACGCGATATAACCACTCTGTTACGATAAGCTTGCAAAACCTACGCCTAAGCCTAGTTTTAACCTAAATTATGAATTGTTACGCGTGCAGACTTGTAAATAAATAAATCATAACGCCACGAAACCAAAATGTCACTAATAATCTTAAATGTTTAATAAGTTGTGAAAAATAAGTGAAAAATTGGACTTTAAAACTCAAAGTTAATTAACTCACGAAACTTATCACGATGTCTTTGGACTATTGGACTAACAAGTGACATTGAACTCGTAACAATTATCGATATATCACATTCAATAAATAGACAATAAAATTGTTGGGATATAGAAAGTCAAAGTCTTTGAAGAGTTAAAGTACTGAAGAGTCAAAGTCTTTGAAGAAGTTAAAGTACTGCTCATTCATCAAAGTACTGCATGCTTAAAGAACTGCTATGCAAAGACGTTAAGGATTAATGTGTAAATTCTAGAATGTTCTAAGCTTAATATAGTATTACTTGTCGTACAAGATTACAAATTGTAAACCGATTAGGGTTATCCTTAAGCCTATAAAAGGACCCCTAGATTGGCATTAGAATATCGGTGTTTTTTAGAGTTTTAGAGAAGTACGATATTAGAGTTTTAGAATTGTTAAAGAATGCATACAAGCGATTTAGAGTTATTAATAAAATCATTGAAAGTTAAAGTTAATTCTTCTTAGCTTTGTTAAGTAAATTCCGCATACTTAATAGAGTTTGCTCAGTGTTTCATTGTTAATAACTTAGGATTTATCCGAGGTTATTAAACCCTTTACAAGCTATATAGTTAGTTTGGTTAGAGTACATCGATCCAACAAGTGGTATCAGAGCTTGTGTGGAAACTCTGACTAAGAAGAAATCCTCAAAACCTACTTAACAAAACCCTAAAGATGTTGATCGTCGAAGCTGCACCACCACCATCCATCACCTCACTAAGAATACCAATTATCAAGAAGGGATAGTATGATCTATGGTGTATGAAGATGAGGCAGTACATTGCTATTACAGACCATGCACTGTGGAATGTAATTGTCAATGGCAATGAAGTTGTGGAAGAACCTATTGATGTTTGCCATCTACATGGCATGTGATTGCTACTATGATCAGAGGACAATCTGGTTTGGATGTTATGGACTTTGATGATCTCTACAACCATCTGAAGGTATATAAGCATGAGATGAATGGAAAAACTAATTCAAAATCTCACAGTATTGCTTTTGTGTGTGTCGAATGAGAATGAAGATGCTTCCACTAAAAGTACTGCTTATCCTACTCAAAGTACTGTGCCTCAAAGTATTGCATATCCTGCTCATTCAATCACAACCATGACCAACCCCACACCATCACCAACAAACACCCTCCATTCTGATGAAGTTGTGTGCTCATTCTTTACGACAAGCTACCCTACCATTACTTATGAAGAAGATTTGTCCTTTGAAGAGGATGCTCTTGAAGAAATTGATATCAGGTGGCAAGTTGCAATGATTACTGCTAGGATCAAAAAGTTCATGAAGAAAATAGGAAGAGGCATCGACTTCAAACCTAAGCAGGGTATCACTTTTGACAAATCCAAGATTGAATGCTTTAACTGTCAAAAGACTGGACACTTTGCAAGGGAGTGCAAGTTTGCCAAATATCAGGCAAACAGGATGACTGAGAAACCTAAGCTTGAACTAAAGGAAATTCCTATTACTGAAACAAAAGATTTGGTTGCTCAAGAAAATCTATCAGAGGTTGACTAGAGTCTTTGAGTTTGATGATGAACCAATAACCTATTGCATAGTAGCTGTGGATGAAGCTGTGGAAGAATCAGTGAAATAGTTTGATTGGAGCATAGCTTTTGATGAAGAACCTGATTTTCTTTGATTTGGAATCCAGAGATTGCTTTGGAAGCTTTGATTGGAGCATGGAGAGTGAAGATGAACATGTTCTACTTGCTATGATGGCTACTTCACCAAGTTCACCCCTATCTCTGAGGTATGTTCTAAGTGTCATGACTTTTATCAAAAAGTACTTAATGATTATGTGACTGAAAGAGATAACTATAGGAGGGCGAGGTCTGAGGTAGCTGGTTATCAAATAACCTTAGAGTCAATGGAAGCCAAAATAATAACACATGAAAATAATGAAATGCCTTGGCGTAAAAGTATGAACAACAGATTACCAATTAAAACTAAGTGAATGGAAGTTAGGATGTAAGATTTAAATAGAAAAAGCCGACTAAGGAAAGGCATGATTTGTTAGCAAAATTTCTTTTGCTTGGGAGAATCTGGACTTTCACATGTTAGTTATGTTGAAAAGCGTAGAAGAGCTTACATTAGAACTGGACTAGGTTTTGGTATGGATTTAACATAGAAGAGAACCACCTAGTGATCGGGATAACCTTGATTTTGAGGATATAACAACTAGTGATGATGAACTCATTAACTATGTAGACACATCTAGTAATGAGGAATAAATTAGTGAAACACCTCCTGAGTATAAGAAAGACAAAGGTTATCATCTTCCCTCATCCCACGGTAGTTTTCAATCTCTTAGACTGTGATGTTTCTCGCTTTTGGAGTAGATAACCTAGAGTTTAGGAAAAAGCTTACTTGTCAATCTAGGTCTGAAACCCCAAAATAAAATGTTGAAACACCTAAAGATAATGATGTTAAAAGTCAAGCAAGACCTTCAACTCAAAGAATCTTTGCTACATGTTAAGCATCTTTAGGAAAATCTTTATAAATACTGACTAAACCTTTTTGGATAATTTTAGTCAAAGCAGCTTTAATCACTCACCTAGAAGACAAAATAGTTTTGGTCATAGACATAGACGAAGCAATTTTGGGAGTTTGGGTCAAAAATTGTGTTTTGTTTGTTACATAGCCGATCATTTGATTAAGCACTGTGACTTTCACTCAGAATACCTAAGCAAATTTCCAAAGAACATGTCTGCCAACCAAAAACCAAGAGAGAATAAACCAGTCTGGAATCACTCATATAGGGTCAACCGTAGCAATTTCTCACAAAACCATAGGTACCCTCACCAAAGAAGACCTTTTTCAAAACCACGGTACCTTCTACAAGCAAAGACTTCTCAAAGTCTGCTCAGTTCTCACCTAAACAAAGTGCGCTAACACTTTTGGGCAGAGCCCTAGGAGATCTCGTTACTATCAACCTAGAAGGAATTACACTTCACATAGAGTATCTAGATCACAGGAACCAACACCAAGTGTTAAAACCAAATGGGTTAAGAAAGAAAGTACTGCTCAGGGACAAATAGTACTTTCAACAAAAAGTGAATAAGATGTTTTGTTTTACAAGAAGAAGAGAATTTAATTGAAAAAAGAGAGTTTTGTTGAAAATCCAGCAAGTTTTGTAAATCCACAAGCTAAGAATCAAAAGATAATTCTGGATCATGTTTTAAAAAATAGTGGAAATTACATACTCAAATATTTGAGTATGTGACTCCTAAGGGGAACACAAGTTTGACGATAATGGCTTGGGTTCCTAAAAAACAACTTTTCTCATTTTTTGTGCGTGGCAACCAGAGAGGAGCTTTCATAATTGTAGATAGTGGTTGCTCGGAAGCATGATAGAGACAAGGAGATTCATCGATTTTAAGTCATATTGTGAAGGAAGAGTTGCATTTGGGAATGATCGGTGGAAATAATTAGTGGGAAAGGAACCATTAAGGCAGGGAGCATAGATTTTGAGAATGTTAGATATGTGAAGGAGCTCAAGTTCAACCTATTTATGCGTATCTCGATCTGTGACAAGAAGTACCTTGTGCTATTCACGACAAGGAATGTCTTATTCTTTCCCTGAGTTCAAGCTTGTTCATGATAACTTGGTAATTCAGAGAGTACCAGGAAGATGATGTGTAGATCTTGATATGAAGACTCTCCGACTCTTACGAGAGAAAACATGTTTAGTAGCAAAGGCAACACTTGAAGAAGCACATCATTGGCATAGAAGACTGGGCCATGTAAATTTAAAGAATATCAACAAATTGGTCAAAGGAAATTTAGTTAGAGGTTTACCCACCAAAACTTACAAGAATGATCACTCCTGTTTGGCGTGCAAAAAGGGTAAACAACACAAAGCTTCATGCAAGAAGCTTGATGATAGAACCATTAGAGAACCTTTGGAGTTGCTGCACATGGATCTATTTGGTCCTGTTTCTGTTCAAAGCTTAAACAAGAAGAAGTACTTGCTGGTTGTATGGGATGACGCATTATATTTAGTTGGGTATTTTTCTTGGGATTTAAAGATGATACTTTTGATGCCATTCATGATCTAATCATAGCCCTTGAAAACCAATTGAGACTCAAGGTAAGAGGAATTAGATGTGATAATGGGACTAAATTCAAGAAAAAACTTATGGATGAGTTTTGTGCCAACAAAGGAATCAAGAGAGAGTTCAGTATTGCTAGAACTCCACAGCAGAATGGTGTTGCAGAAAGAAATAATAGAACCTTGATTGAAGTAGCAAGAACAATGCTTGCAGATTCACAATTACCTATTAGATTTTGGGCGTAAAGTTTGTAAATCTGCTGCTATGTGTTGAATAGAGTTTGAGTTACTAAACCTCGGATGAACACCTTATGAGTTCTTTGATGGGCAACAAACCTAACATTTGATTTATGAAACCTTTTGGATGCCCTCTGACTATTCTCAACACTATTGATAATCCAGGAAAATTTGATGGCAAGTCGGAAGAAGGATATTTATTGGGTTCTTGCGCACAGCAACAAGGGATTTAGAGTTTACAACAGAGTCACCAAGAAGGTTCAAGATTGTCTTCATGTTGAATTTTTAGAAGATCAAGAAAATCGAAAGGGTAAAGGTCCTGATTGGATGTTTGATCTTGAAGTTTTGACTCCTTCCATGAATTATGTCCCTGTTAGAAAATAAAATCAAGCTATCCACAAGGAAGAAGATTTGTAGTACATTGTTCATGGAGTCAATATTAGTCCTGGTGCTATTGAGACAGAGAAAAGTACTGATGAACCTATAACTGTTGAGACAACGAAAAGTACTGATGAACCAAAGTCTACATTTTCTGTTGAAGATCAAGCTATTCAAGATGAGCTTAATAGGATGCTTTTTCAAGATGTAATAGCACAATCTTATGATGATGATCAAAGAAGAGCTTATGAAGAAGCAAAAAAAAGAACAAGACTCTTGGTCTTACTTCTGATTACTTTGGTTGTGATACCAAGATTTTCGATCAAATGCTTTTCTTATTAATGACAACGACTTTGGATGATCCTACCATGCCTAGCTTAGAAGATACTGATGATGAGTTTGAAGATGAAGGTATTTTTTCAGATTCCAATGAAGATGCTGATTTCACAAACTTTGGTGATAATCTTGAAGTTCTACAGACTCTTACATTAAGAGTTCATAAGAATCATCCTACTGGTCAAATCATTGGACCTTCTACATCAGGGGTGCTAACAAGAACCAAGGCTAAAGGTCTTTCTACACCTCACAATGCTTTACTTAGCTTTGTTTATAAACAAAACAGGTTGAATCACCAGGATCATCAAACATGCCTGTTCACTTGCTTTATCTCTCAATAAGAACCCAATAACCTAGCTCAAGCATTATCTAAAGAAAGTTGGGTTGACTATGCGAGGAATGTGATCTACGGATGGAAAAAGTTATTGGAACCGGATGGGTTTTGAGTCAAGAGATGAAAGAGGTAATGTCATCAAGAAAAGGCAAGGTTAGTAGCACAAGGCTACACAAGAAGAGTAGATTATGATGAAGTATTTTGCAGCAAGGATTGAAGCTATTCGAATATTCCTTGCTTTTGCATCATATATGGGATTTCGGGTTTATGAAATGGATGTTAAGAGTGCCTTTTTATATGGCAAGATTACAGAGGAGGTCTATGTCAAACAGCCTCCTGGTTTTGAAGATCCTGCACATCCAAACAAAGTCTACAAGGTGGTTAAGGCTCTTTATGGGTTACATCAAGCACCTAGAGCTTGGTATGAAAGGCTCTCTACTTTCCTATTGCAACATGGTTACAGGAGAGGAGCTATTGATAAGACTTTGTTCATCAAGAGAGATAAGAAGGATATCATGCTGGTTCAAGTATATGTTGATGATATCATCTTTGGAGCTACCAAACAGTCCATGGTTAAGGAGTTTGAAGCGGTGATGCAGAATGAATTTCAAATGAGTTCTATGGGTGAGTTAACATTCTTTTTGGGACTTCAAGTTAAATAGTCAAAGGAAGGAATTTTCATCAGTCAAGACAAGTATGTATCTGACATACTCAAGAAGTTTAATTTTGATGCTATGAAGCCAGTCACTACACCTATCAAGTCTATCAACTCATTGGGCAAGGATGAAGATGGTCAACCGGTTGAAGTCAAACTATCTGAGATCTATGATTGGCTGTCTTATGTACTTAGCGCATCTAGGCACGATATCATGTTTGCTATCTGCTTATGTGCAAGATATCAAGTCTCACCTAAGGTCTCTCATATGAATGCAGTGAAGAGAATTTTTAGTTATTTGAAACAACAACCTAAGTTGGGGTTGTGGTATCCAAAGGATTCCCCTTTTCACTTGGAAGCTTTTAGGATAGTGATTATGCGGTGATAACTATGATAGAAGATCAACCAGCGGTGGATGCCAATATCTTGGAAGAAGATTAGTTTCATGGTAGTGTAAGAAGCAAACAATTGCGGCAACATCCTCTCTGAAGCGAGAATATGTGGCTGGCACAGGCTGTTGTGGACAAGTCTTGTGGATGCAGAATCAACTCTTGGATTATGGGTTCAACTTCAAGGATACTCTTATCAACATTGATAATGAGAGTACAATATGCATTGTCAAGAATCCAGTTTATCACTCCAAGACCAAGCACATTCAGATTAGGCATCACTTCATCCAAGATTGTTATGAGCATAGACTTATTAATGTTGTCAAGGTGCATACAGATGATAATGTAGCTGATTTACTCACCAAAGTATTTGATGTTTCACGATTTAATCACTTGGTGGTGAGCATTGGCATGATTAATTATTGAGCTACATTTAAGGGAGGGCTGATTGAGTTAGTTAGAGGGTCACTTGCTTTGCTTAAGGGGAGGTAATACAATGGCCACATGGAGGTATTTGTTATTATAGAAGAAGATGGAAAAATACTGCTTTGTTTTGTCCTATGAAAGTACTGCTTTAAAAGTCTTTGCTCTGGAAAGTACTACGCACTTGGAAAGAACTGATTGTCTCATCAACGTACTGTTCCAACGGTAAAAAAGAAGGGTAAATTCAAATAATGGTAACTTTGTTATTATGGGCTGTGATTTTTCAAATCCTACCTATAAATAACTACTTTTCGATTTTCCCTCTCATCTTTATTCGTATCAATCTTTTCCATATTTCTCTCTCTATCACACACTTACGTATTCAAGAATCAATCTCTTTTACAATCATCCATGGCAAATCTACACACTGTTTCTAAACACAATATGGTGGCGAATCTAGATAAAACAGCGGCTAATGTCATCTTCCATGACATCATTGATTTCTTAACCGGTTCTCCAATCGGTTATGCTTTAGTGGAACTCGATGTAATTGAGCCTCGGATACAGCAATTTTGGGCAACTCCAAGGACGCATGTGGAGAATGATGAATCTTATATTCAAGCTAAAGTTGCTGGAAGACTTGTCAAGATTACTGAAGCATCAATTCGTGAAGATTTATTGTTTGATGATGCAGAAGGAGCTATTAGGTTTGATAAGCGACTTCTTTGGGATACATTAAGAGATATTGGATATGAAGGGTCTTTGGTTGACACAACAACATTCAAGAAGCCCTTGTTGTTACCCACATTGGAAGTACTTGGTACATGTTCTTCTTCATTGTATCGATTCTAAAAGTACTTCTTGGGAGCAATTTGGTTCAAACATTGCATCTGCACTGGTTGGATTGGCTACGAACCGTATGTTCAACTTTTCAAGGCTAATCTTAGATGGAATGCTCTCTCACATCTCTCATGGATCAAGATGGTTAATGTATCCAAGATTTATTCAAGTCTTCTTGAATAAACAACTTTCAGATGTACCAAAGCCTGCAAGTCTTTTACCTATTGTGGTACAACCAGCCAAGATCTTCACATTTATGGCTAGGAAAAGTGATATGTTCCTTTGGAAGGAACACTCCATTGACTACTTCAATGATGGAGATTGTTCGGGCTATTAGAGATGAGGCTTCAGAGAGTGAAGAACAAGAAGGTACTACATCTTCTCAAGGTCTTTGCTTCTCAAGGCTTGATATATAAGAAGGTACTGAAACTTCACCTCCTACATCACCACCATCTTCTACTCATGGAGATTTGGAACCTGAGGTAAACCCACCATCCTCTCCCAATGATTACACTTCCACAGATGGGCTTCAAACATCTGGAGAATATGAGGTTGATATGGCTTCTGAGGGTCAGGTTCTGGACACTTATGCCTTAACAAGGGAGCTGATACGCTTAAAGAAGGATTTTGAGGCTCAAGCTGCACAAATGAAGAAGTTAAACACCAAGTTTAAACGATTAAAGAAATTTTTATGGCCTTTAGTTCAACATCACAAATTATGGGTCAAGTCTCAAAAGAAGCAAGGAAGGCCAGTTAGGAAATTTAAGAAAGCTTCAAAGAGCAAAAAGGTTCAACAGCAATCTTCTGTCCAATTGGGGAGGAATTTAGAGCAAGAGAATTTGAAAGAAGATGCTAAACTTTATGAAGAAAAAGAAGATGAACCTCAAGTACAGGTTAATATTCAAAGTACTGAACCTGAAAGAACTGGAGTTCAAAGTACTGATGTTCAAAGTACTGATGATCAAGGTCACGATCAAATATGCTTTGCTTTTCAAGGAACTTACAGACAAGAGCTTATTACACCAAGGGTGTTAGATTTTGAAGAAGAAGCTGGTCCTTCTACTGTCATACATGAAGAAGAAGTTGGTCCTTCAACAATTATACAAGAAGAGGAAGCTGATACACCTAAACCAGTGCATACTGCAAGTGATGATGAAACAGTTGCTGAGATTATGCTCAATCTGATTAGGCCAAGAGGTGTTAGCATTCCAGGAGTTGTTGAAGAACAACCACAAGTTTCTCAACCAGTTATAGATCCAAAAGATAAAGGTAAGGGTAAACTGGTAGAAACTAAGAAGAAGAAAAAGCTGACTTTAGTACAACTTAGAGCAATTGAAGTGGCTAAGAATGAAGAAGCTGCTAAAAAGGTACAAGCTGAATTAAATGCTGAAGTTGATATTGAAGTAGCTAAGAATGAAGAAGCATCTAAGAAATTACAAGATGAACTGAATGCTGAAGCTGCTATATCAGTAAAGGAATCTGAAGTAATTATACCTAGAAGACCAATGAGTAATGCTAAAGAAAGAAATGCCATGATGGCATATCTAAAAGGTCAAGGGTATATTGGATTACAGAAGCTGAATTGTATTGAGATGAAAGATTTGTATGAGAATGTTAGAAGAGCTTATCAGAAGCAAGTTGAAAGCATTATTTCTTTTAAAGATGATAAGCAGAAGGTGGATGCTGGAAAAAGAAGTTTAAAAAGAAAAAGAATGACTGAAGCTGAACAGCCATCAAAGAAGGTTGAGTTAAGATATGATACAGTTGATGAGCTAAGGAATTATATTAGAGTTGTTGATTTTGAAAATCCTAAGGCTACGGATATTACTGAAAAGAAGTCAAAGATTGTTACATTTGAAGTTGTAAAAGCACAAGATGGAGATTATCTTATGTTCCACAGAGAAGATGAAAGCTTTAGAGTGTTTAACTCATTGTGGGATATACTGCACTTGATAAATAGAGAAGACCTATTTCATCTGTATCAGCTAATACAAAAGTACTTTGAACATATTCCATCAGAAGGAATTGGTTTAATTTTACTTGGAGACCTCACAACTATCTTTGAAACTGAGGAGACAAGTACTGATGCTATATGGAATAATCAAGATGTATGGGAAATTAATTGCTGGAGATATTTTGATGAGTCTGGAGTGCATGTTTTGGAGCTAGAAGATGGAACAATGATTCATATATTAGTAGAAAGAAGATATCCACTCATGTCAGATCTTATGAGAAGAATGCTAGATCATGGAATGGAAGTGGAAGAGGAGAATGACACAACACTTATGGTCATTGAATTATTCATCAAATGGACAACAATTGCTGATGATGAAGAATAAATACTGGTATGATTTATAATTGTTTAAAATCTTTTGAAATATAAGTACTTTATTCAAAGTACTGCTGGACAAACAGTACTTTATCCAAAGTCTGCTTACTGCGAATAAAACCAATAATGTTTTAAAAGAAAATTTTTGTGAAGTGCAAAATACTTTTTGAAGCACAAAATATCAGCAACAAATGGTTTTTGAGATGGTTACAACGTAGGTTATCAATCCACCATGTTTAACAAAAGGATTGGCTAATCAATGAGCAAACGGCTCTGGTAAAGATATCTCAAATCCGTTATATAGTTGACAACTTGCTAATAAGTTGTATGGTAATCAACTCACCATATCAGCAAATGTAAAGAGTTGGCTAGCCCACAAGAAAATGGCTTGTGGTAAAGGCTGTGGAAAAACCATTCATATGGTAATTAGTTCACCATGGTAGTAAGAACTAACTAGTCCAAAAGGGTACAACTTTTAGTAAAGACAAATCAAATATGTTGATAGTTGATGATTTGCTAAAAATCATATGGTTATCAATGTACCATGGTCTTACACACCTAAACATTTGGCTACTCGAGAGTTAATGGCTTTGGTAAAGAGACATCAAAATCCATTAAATTTTCAATGATTCACCTCTCACGGAGTTTACACACACGAAGTGATGAGAATAGACTAAAACTTAATTGAATTAATGTACAAATTGTCATATGTTCTTTGAGTAGAGAAGATGGAGCTTGCGATAAAGGATGATGTCGAGAATGTTACTAAAAGAATAAAGACTACTTTGATGATGATGATATAAGCACAAAATCTATAAAGACAAAATTTGAAGATAAAGCCACAATCTCTCTTGAAGACAAAAGATGTTGAAGCGAATATACAAAGGAACTTGAAGTCAAGCAAGTAAAATTCAAGTTAGGGGAGGATTGTTGGGATATAGAAAGTCAAAGTCTTTGAAGAGTTAAAAGTCTTGAAGAGTCAAAGTCTTTGAAGAAGTCAAAGTACTTGCTAATGAAGAAGAAAGTCAAAGTAATCTTGCTCATTTATCAAAGTACTGACATGCTTAAAGGCTGCTATGCAAAGACGTTAAGGATTAATGCGTAAATTCTAGAATGTTCTAAGCTTAATATAGTATTACTTGTCGTATAAGATTACAAATTGTAAACCGATTAGGGTTATCCTTAAGCCTATAAAAGGACCCCTAGATTGACATTAGAATATACGTGTGTTTTTAGAGTTTTAGAGAAGCGATATTAGATTTTTAGAGTTGTTAAAGAATCGTATAACAAGCGATTTATAGTTATTAATAATATCGTTGAAAGTTAAACTTAATTCTTCTTAGCTTTGTTAAGTAAATTCCGCATACTTAATAGAGTTTGCTCAGTGTTTCATTGTTAATAACTTAGGATTTATCCGAGGTTATTAAACCCTTTACAAGCTATATAGTTAGTTTGGTTAGAGTACATCGATCCAACAAAAATCAACTATTGACTAACATAATGTGTTTCGATATGTTGGTTCTTTTGGCTAAATATCTTTCAGATCACGACATGGGCCTTTCAAATGCAAAACGTGGAAGCACCAAATGTTCTCACTGTTGAAGATATCTTCCCTCATGGTTACCCAATGAAGATCGGAAAGAACAACCTTAGAGTTGATTTTGATAGTTTCACTGTTCGAGTCTTCATGTGAGATTGCATGGATATTATGAAGACTCACCCTATCGAACATGCTCACCAACTCGCTCTGAGTCGAAGATCTACATTCACCAATTACGGCATACAATGCGAAAGATCAAAGGTCAAAATCTTTGTGGCGTTGACGCTCAACCACAAACAAGTCACCATCACACCCGTGATTTAGGGCTATTCTTCTTGTTCCGTCATCGAGCCAATCAATACAAAGCCACACCAATGAAGAGGTCGTTCTACAATTCATGGTGAGCATTGGCTATGACGAAGCTCTGAGGAGTAATCACAAAGCATTCATCCGTGGATCTTAAGAATATTCCCTACCATGGAGAACCCTCTACATTATTATTGCCAAATCGGTTTACGGGCGTGATAGTGGTTATGAGCATCCTAAGCTCATGGAACTACAGATCTTTTGGGCTTTGGTCAACATGAAACACATTGAAGTTGAAGCTCGATATGGGGACGATATGATATCTTTCCTCAAAAAGCTTGGCACCAAGATCCCATATATCAGATATACCAAACTGTTGATCCAAAGAGCTCTAGGGTATAATCATGATATTCCCTTGAGACTCAATGACCCCAACAATCACTCCGCGTTGTATGAACCTACACTCACGGTCGATTTAAAGAATCAACAACAAAGAAACAAGGTGCGGTGTTGCGGATCACCTTCTTACTAATGCGGTCAAACAACTTTATTCATACAAAAGGTATCTGGTAGCAGTTGATGAAGGAAAAGTAGGTTTTCTTGATGAAAAGTCCTCTGGTACACCTACTAGGAAAACCAAGAGAGGCAGTCAGAGGAAGCATTACGAGCACTGAGAGTCAGAGAAAGTTTCCTAAGAGGACACATGTTCTCAAAAGGAAAATTCCCTCTAAAGAAGCCATTCCAATTCCCAAGCCTGAACCTCAACAAAAGCTAATGGATGAAAGCTCACGAGGATCTTGAATCGAGGGAAGAGGTCATCTACTCAGAAATGGCAATCGATGACACTCAAACAAGAGAAAAGCCTCCCAGTCCAAAAGGCGATAAAGGTAAAGGGAAAACTCCGGTGCTTGAGCATGAAAAGCTCGGATGAAGAGCCATTTGATGAGGAAAGAGACTATCGGAAGAAGTTGAAGAACCTCGGACTCAAGCATCATGCCACAGCGTTGAACAACAACAAATCATTGGCCCCGTAGGGTCAAGTGGTGGAGTCCAATCTACACCAATTCCTATTGCGGTTAATCAACCCGATAAGGGAACTGGTGCCACCACTCTTGTGCAACAACAAAGGCGACAGGATTCTATCAATTATGACTTTGAGGAACCAGAAAAGGAGAAGTCCGAGAAAGAAAAGTTGATGAAGAGGCAAGCTCAAGCTAAAGCAGATGAAGAAGCGGGATTAAGAGCTGAAGAAAAGGAAAAATCGGACAAGATGACGGTTAATTATGATGATTTTCTTCTCGATAGTCCAAGTACATTCAAAGGAAGAAACTTGAATGGCCAAAGGACCTGAGCCTCCTCATGTCTCCTCTCATCGACTCTTCCTCGCCTCTTCACCTCCACCATCATTGACAACAGATCCACATCTAAATCTGTGAAAACCGATAAGGTTTTAAAAGGTACCTTTTTGAGGTGTCGTTTAAGCCCTTATTTGACCACTTTTGTATCCGTTATTGCTTAATATCGTTCCTTTTCACTTTTTAGGTCTCTTGAAGGCAAAATCTTTGGAATGGCTCTTATTTGGACGAAAAAGCGAATATCACGAAGAAAATGGCCAAAGTCAGATGTCGAGACACTCAAAGCTGCTGAAAACATAAGGTGGCGGCGTCCATTGCTTCGCGACGCCGTCGGAGGATTTTGTGACGGACGAAGCCAAAACTTCTATTTTCAAGTGACGACGTCAAGTTATAAAGAGTAGGCCGTCCAACTCGGGCGGCCTAGATGCAATCAGATCGGGTCGAGAAAATTTGAAGAGGGGCGTCACAAGCATAAGGTGACGCCGTCGCAAGTCTAACGTGGCCAAGACGAAACCCTAATGGCGGCGACACGACGGCGTCACAAAACATAAGGTGACGCCGTCGCATGTGTAATCTTATATATAGAATCCGAATTTTTAGTTTTGAGTGTGTAGTCTTTTGGAGTAAAAACCTAAACCAGAAGCCAAAGTGTCTTGTACAGTATTTTAGGGTTCCAAACCCTATCTTACACCAAGATAAGCGTTTTACTTCATTAATACAATTATGTCTTTGATTATTTGTGTGTATGCTTGCATGTTCTCCATGTCGAGCTAATTTACTTGTGTGTTTGCTTAGGGAATATGAAACTTAATTATTGAATATTGATTGGTTGTCTCTTATCTTAGTTGATTAATGATCTAGTAATGCGATAGGTCATTAGTTGTGTACTTAATGCTTGATTAAATCTTTGTGAACCTTAGAATATGAATCCTTGAGTAGTTGTAAGCTAAACCATCCAAAGAGTGCCTTAGAGTAAGAGTTTATTATCCCTAGTGGGTTTTGTAGACGAGACCCTTTGGTAAGTTCAAAGAGTTAGGGAGAAACACATACCCTAAAACCTTAGACACACAACGCAACTAAGAATAAGGACGTGACAATTCAACCACCAATAGGAGATAATTAAGGAGTAGTAAAACCTAAGTAAACACATCTTTAAACTATCATACGAGCACACAATAATTAGACATAGACTACATACACCTTAGATTAGATAATTAGATAAGTAGAGTAATCGGTAGCAATACCAACCCCCCAAATCCAAAACCCGAGATTCGTACCTTTCCTTTTCTTAAAAAATATAAAAAGATAAAAAATAATCTTCCTCAACCCCAACCTTAGCGTAGTAACTTCTTACTAGCATTCCTATTCCCTAGAGAACGATATCAATACCCGTGGCTTACCCTAATACTACACTACAACGATTAGGTTCACTTTCTAGGGTGTTGAAAAACTTGCTCGACGAAAAGGAAGTTCCTTTGACCCCGAGCGACGCGTGTAGCGTTATCAAGTTTTGGCGGCGTTGCAGTGAATAGAATAGCTAGTAAGTAGTCCACCTCGTTTAGGTTTCCTTTGCTTGATTCCTATCAAGTAAATTTTTCTCATTTTTAGCTTTCTCTTAGTCTATCCCCTTTCTTCGTGACCTTTGTTCATAACCCCATCACTTTTCATCATGGAAGGTGATAACCACCCACCATTCATCAACCCACCACCAATTGACCGCCAAGAGCCGTACTCTTGGTGAATACTCAAGACCAAGCTACCTAGGCTTTAGGAACACCATTGAGCTTCCCGACCAAGCCCAAACTACGGCCCTACGATCCGACACCATCGGTTGGTGCAAAGCGATGTGCATTCCATGGACTTCATTCGAAAATCCAAATCGACATCTTAGGGATTTCCTTAAAATTGTCGATTCCATCGACCTTGATGCTACTACTCGGGAGACCGCAGCGCTGCGTCTCTTCCAATTCTCTCTACGGGACCAAGCTAGTAATTGGCTTGGCGACTTTCCGGCGGCTCCATCTCAAGTTAGGATGATCTCACCTCTCGTTTCCTTGCTCAATTTTTCCCACCGGGAAGAACCACTAAGCTTAGGAATGACATCTTGATGTTCCAACAACATCGGGGTGAATCTCTCTGAAGCATGGACTCGATTCAAGGACTTACTTCATAAAGTACCTCATCACGGCATTGATCTTTGGCTCCAAGTCCAAATCTTTTATGATCATGTCAACTTCCCCACCAAGCGATCCATTGACCAAGCGGCGGTGGAAAACTTAGTGATCTCACCGCGAAAGAATCATGGGGTATAATAGAGGACCTTGCTCTCTATGACAACGAAAGTTGGAATGACCCCGTGAGCTGCCCAAAACCGTTAAGGCAATCTCCTTGCCTCCCATTGACTCACAACCTTCTGACCGTAGGATGATCGAACTTGAAGATCAAGTAAAATTCCTAATGAGTTCCTACGAAAATCCTAAGTCTTCACACCATGTTAACAAATTTTCTTCCTCGTGTGAGCCGTTTTGTGATCCTTATAACTGCAGCACTAGCACAGATCCCAGAATATTCTTAGTTGACTCATCCTCGTATTAATGGAGCGGAGGAAGATTCCCTACAATACCGGACCTAGGAATTTCAATGAAACCCGAGAGGCATGGAAGGCAAGCCCGACTTTCTTGGGGACAAACCAAAGAATTCACTTCCAATAATTTTTCATGGCCCCCACGGTCCTAACCAACAAAACATCGAGGGGATGTTGCAAAACCTAGTTGCATCCCAAGAAACCCAAATAGCTAAACTCTCGGAATGCTTTAACCAACAACAAGCCGAAATGGATAGGAAGATAGACAACCTTTTTGAAAGCCATAACCAATAGTGATAGGAAGGTTAGTGCTATCTCAACTCGAGCCTTCGGTGTGAGAGATTAAGGACCCAAGTAAGCTAGCTAAGCACGTTCAATTCGTCAATACGATCGCCTTAGTAAAACCTAATGGAACAAATGACGAAGAGGACCATACACTTGAGAATAATGAGACAACCGAGGAAGTAGATGAAGTAGACAATGACTATTTCAATAAGTTTCCTACGGAAGAAGAACTATCTCACCACCTCACTTAGTCGTGACCTCCGTCACACGTATGTTAGGAAAAGCCCTAGAATCAAGTTTGGGAACCCTTGGAATCTTAACATACCATGTTGCATAGGACACCTTTTCGTGGCAAAGGCCTACATTGATAGCAAGTCCCCAATCAACATAATGACTAGCACCTACTACAATTGGGTAATGAAGAAGCCTATTCCAACTAGGCAAGACCCCGATGATCCTAGTGTTAGTTGCAATTTTCTCGGTAGAGTTAAGGGATTGCCCGTTTATGTAGGTAGTTTCCGTTTCTCTGAGACTTCATAATTGTGGATGATATTAGCACCATAGACCCTAGCTTGTCCCCGTTATTCTAGGAAAACCTTTCATAGAAAGCAGCGGGATGACATATGATCCCTCGTTAGGAGTAGTGCGATTCAAGGATGAGACCGATGACATAGCTTACCAAATGTCGTTTAAGATTGAGAAGTTTTCATCACTCTTTAATGGTGAAAAGGAACTTAAACTGCCGGTCTATTATAGGAATGATGAGGATAGGGAAAAAGGAGTAGATTATGTTATGGCTAAGATTTTTGGATTCTATAAGGATTGCTTGAACTTAGGACCGAAATATAGGACCAGAGTGGGAGAGGGCCAGAACACTTAGAGAGGTGCATCATAGGGCACTTCTACAACATGGAATCCCCCATTAGAGACCCGTCAGGTGGCGGTAATGAAGTAGCGTAGGAGCGACTCGAGTCTAGCTACATGACTCATAAATAAAGAAAAGCGCTTCGTGGGAGGCAACCCATGCTTAATTATTTGCTTGTTAGTGTCATATGTCTTTTACTGATTGTTTATTCTCATGTTTAAATTTGTAAAAATGCTTTATTTTGTTTTTAACCTCGTCTTAATTATATATAAATGTATTTTACATAAGGGATAAGTGTAGGGAGGATTACACACGTTTTCAAAGAAACGTAAACATGAGAATAACAATTCATTAAAAGATATATATGTGTGTTTTTTCGAGTCAAATGCTTGTATCGAGTCATAATGGGTGTTTTAGAAATTTTCCGATTCTAAAGATGTAAATTTTCGAAATTTTTCGATCGCCGATTTTGTCGAGGATATCTGTGGCGTCCCGAGGGATCGCGAAACTGGCGTCGGGAAGATAAAACAACATATTACTTTTTCGTTTTCGAGCTACTTAAAAATTTTGGAATTTTCGGTCTTAATTTTCGAAATTCGTAAACATCCATTCCAAAAGCATTATATCCTAGTTTAAATCGAGTCTTATATATATTATTACCGCCGATTTTCGTGAAGGTTTAGTTTGTTTTCTTTAAGTGTGCAAGTTTAATTTACCAAGAAGAAGTTACATAAGATTGGAAGGAGCTTTTCACGCATAAATTCTTCTTGGAAAGGATTTAACCACTACTTCACACACGGATCCTACCGAGCTAATGAGGGGAGTATTAGTTTCTTTCATTTTAATCACCTTCTATTATCATAACTTTGATACTTTCGGGGAACATTGGGGACAATGTTCAGTTTAAGTGTAGGGAGGGAAAATAAAACGGGAACTTTGAAACTATGCTTATCCTTGATTATTTGCTTTGTCCAATTATATTTGGGTAATAAACCATGAGAAAATGTCGGTTAGGGTAATTTTGGCACCAAATTTGAAATTTTTCATGATTAATAGGAGTGGGCCATTTGTCTTAATAAAAGCGTCTCACGGATAGGAAGTTATATGACTAGCACAAAAACCCTTTACCACCTAAATTCCACCCAAAATGTGAGGATCGCCCTTAGATTAGTAGGAATTAAAAGCATTCATCTTCAATGCTTAGAGTGTGAACCGGTAGTATATTAGATTCTAGAACTTGTTTTGTGATGCATCCCGAGATCGCTAGTAAGACTACACTTGTGTAGTTAGGAATAACTAAATGATAAGAGGCATTAGGATAACCCTTGTTTGATACCCGTAATATAATTACTTCTTCCACATCGGTTGAGTAATTCCCCCACACCCTTTGCGTTGTACTCATCTTTAGTACACGATACCCCTAGTTAACCCCTCTGAGCCTATCCTTTCACGGTTCTCGTGATGTTTCGATTTTCGGAATATCAATGAAGAGCATTGTTTGCACCCCACCCCCAAATATACACCCAAATCGCCTTAGCCTACCCGGTATGCACTTACTTTTAGTGCATTATTGTTATCACCCTAAACCCTTAGTTCAATTATCAGGTTGCTTGCATGAGTTGCTAAGTCGAGTCATATCCTTTGTATCTGATTTTGGGACGATTTGGACTCATGGGAAAAGTTAAAGTTTATGAAATGACGGGAAGGGAACGTTAAATTGAAATTCCCTTTGTTTGCATAATAATGTACCCCAAGTGTTTTGATCTTTTCAATTCGGGTCAAATTAGTGTTAGAGTAATAAAAACTCAAGTGTAGGGATGTGCCTATAAATCCCTATCATTTTGATGTTACCGTAGAGGATGGTAGAGTAAAAGTGTATGAAAAAAAAAACATACGGGATACCATCCTACATCTATCCTTTAAATTTATGTTTGTTTGTTTCAGTTAGCTAGAGTCTAGAGTGCCGAGTCTTGGCTTAGCAACTCCATTCTTCGTATGCATTTAACATAGAGATTTTTGACTTGCCACCACTAAATAGCCTATCCCACCAAAATTTTTGTTTCCCTACCGTAAGCCTAACATTACAACCCTTTAAAGACCTCTTTGATAGTCTTTCCTAGGTGCTTACGCCAAAGCGATGGAGGTTTGATCTATTCTCAAGCCTATGGTAATCTATGTACTAGGACTGGTTAATGAGTGTTTATCTTCCATTTCCAACTTGTTATATTTCATATACACCGAGAGAGATGTGAGTATCCAAACACCCCATGTGAGGTGCTAGTATGTGATTTCCGTGCTTGTTATGACTTTTCTTGGGGCTTATATGTGTTGTGAACTGTCTTAAACCAATGCTTCATGACCCCTAACTTATAAATTAATTGGCTAAAAGCACATTTGCTTGAGGACAAGCAAATACCAAGTGTAGGGATATTTGATAAGGTTTTAAAAGGTACCTTTTTGAGGGGTCGTTTAAGCCCTTATTTGACCACTTTTGTATCCGTTATTGCTTAATATCGTTCCTTTTCACTTTTTAGGTCTCTCGAAGGCAAAATGCTGGAATGGCTCTTATTTGGACGAAAAGCGAATATCACGAAGAAAATGGCCAAAGTCAAAATCGAGACACTCAAAGGCTGAAAACATAAGGTGAATCCGCGGCTTAGCTTCGCGGCGCCGTCGGAGGATTTTGTGACGGACGAAGCCAAAACTCCTATTTTCAAGTGGCGGCGTCAAGTTATAAAGAGTAGGCCGTCGCAACTCGGGCGGCCTAGATGCAATCCGAGGCGTCGACTGAAGAAGGGCGGCGTCACAAGCACAAGGTGACGCCGTCGCAAGACTAACGTGGCCAAGGCGAAACCCTAATGGCGGCGACGGCGTCACAAAACATAAGGTGGCGCCGTCGCATGTGTAATCTTATATATAGAATCCGAATTTTTCAGTATTGGTGTGTAGTCTTTTGGAGTAAAACCTAAACCGAACCAAGGTTATCTTGTACAGTATTTTAGGGTTCCAAACCCTATCTTACACCAAGATAAGTGTTTTACTTTATTAATACAATTATGTCTTTGATTATTTGTGTGTATGCTTGCATGTTCTCCATGTCCGGCTAATTTACTTGTGTGTTTGCTTAGGGAATATGAAACTTAATTATTGAATATTGATTGGTTGTCTCTTATCTTAGTTGATTAATGATCTAGTAATGCGATAGGTCATTAGATTGTGTACTTAATGCTCGATTAAATCTTTGTGAACCTTAGAATATGACTCCTTGAGTAGTTGTAAGCTAAACCATCCAAAGAGTGCCTTAGAGTAAGAGTTTATTATCCCTAGTGGGTTTTGTAGACGAGACCCTTTGGTAAGTTCAAAGAGTTAGGGAGAAGCATAGCCCTACAACCTTAGACATACAACGCAACTATGAATAAGGACGTGACAATTCAACCACCAATAGGAGATAATTAAGGAGTAGTAAAACCTAAGTAAACACATCTTTAAACTATCATACGAGCACACAATAATTAGACATAGACTACATACACCTTAGATTAGATAATTAGATAAGTAGAGTAATCGGTAGCAATACTAACCCCCCAAATCCAAACCCCGAGATTCGTACCTTTCCTTTTCTTAAAAAATATAAAAAGATAAAAATAATCTTCCTCAACCCCAACCTTAGCGTAGTAACTTCTTACTAGCATTCCTATTCCCCTAGAGAACGATATCAATACCGTGGCTTACCCTAATACTACACTACAACGATTAGGTTCACTGCCTAGGGTGTTGAAAAACTTTCGACGAAAAGGAAGTTCCTTTGACCCGAGCGGCGTGTAGCGTTATCGAGAAACCAACCGACTCTTGGATATCCTGGCTAAAACCAAGATTGTCAAAGCTGTCCAAGTAGGTCGGGAAAAAAGATGTGACCAACAAAAAGTTTAATCTACTAGCTAACAACATCAATCTTCTACATGACGAGATGGACAAGATGTCAAGTGAAAGGGAGTATGTCCAGAAGATGATGCAACGGCGTGTCCAGGGAAATGAACGAAATGATTAGGGGCTATACTCACAAGTTCCTACTCAAAATTGTTCCTGGAGTGACAAAAGAGATGTTCACCAGACAACTATATCCGAATCTCATGCAGATTGCCAAGCAGACAATAAGGTCAACGCCTTAACGGTTACAATTAATCCAACTGACCCTATAGTTTTCTCTGATGAATTGGTTTCCAAGTTGGTAACACAAATGTCAAAACGATCACGCAACATTTACATTCGGCGAAGGTAAATTGTTTGACGCATTCCGGAATACCAACTCAAAACGACATGCGAGCGAAGCTGAAAGGCCTAAGCGTCAAGAGCGATGATGATAAGGATAAAGATAAAGATAAAGAGCCTAAACGCCCGAGAAAACGGTGAATCACCCTCCATGCCACCACCACCTCAAAGGACTCCAGCCGAAAGAAGATCTCCACCAAGTTCTGCTGACAAACCTCGGGACTCAGTAACCACCCAAACGAGAGAAAACCGGTGATCATTTCGATACATTGGTGGTGACGATGAGGAAGTCCCTGACCCCAACAACAACCCACCTCTCCGCCGAAAGAAACCAACATCCTCATCTAGGCCAAAGAAGAAGAAGAAGCCTAAGGCTAATGTCAGTATCATGGCTAGGCGAAGATGACGGTTTTCTACACTTGTTGATGCTACTCCTCCTACACGAAAGGTCAAGATATGGTAGAAGGTCGAACATTGGAGCATGCTAAATTACTTCAAGAAAAATTTGAGTTGAAGAAGATGACCAAGTCGAGGTTAAACGCATCAAGAATGAAGCTTTTCAATTGCTCAAAGACAGCTCGAAAAGTGCTATCGAAGTTGAATATCATCTTGAAAACATAGCACGAGCCATGTCTAACAACATCGATTGGCTCAACCCTGAAGTGAACATTGACTTCACCAGAAAAGACAAGGCTCTATACTACACAGACTGGACCATACCTCTACCTACCATTGGCCAACCAGATCAACCTAAGATTCCATTCCGCTACTTCTTCAAAAAAGACCTGGAATTTCTTCTACATGGTAGCGATGTGTCTAAGAAATACGCTACATCACTTACACTTCCGTTCCCGGCAGCCATATACTCCAATTGCATAGCCATCGAGGAAAAGGCTACTCACATGTTTGCCAACAACATGGAAAAGTACGACCTTGACGTGATATATGGGATTCACCATTGGCCTGAACGCCGAAGAATCTTCTACAAAAGCTACCAGGTTCAAAAGTCAACACATGAAGTGTATAGTGATAAAGGGATCGTTGCATTAAGCATGTAACTCTCGCGTCTAAATAGGACAACACATTTCTCAAGACAATCGTGGTCAAAAGACAAGACGAAGAGGACTATGTTTTTTGTGAAGCGGACTTTCAGAATTTGTCTCTCAACGACATTGAATATCTGTATCTTGCCAAGGTACATGGAAGAATGAGACAATTCTCGACAGAAATCCAACGTGAATACATCAAGTCCTTGCTCATCTTCATCAGAAGCATAGTGATCCAGGAACATGTAGAAGACTTGCAACTTGCAGTGGAATCGTATCAGACACGTGTCAACCTCACCAGACCTCAGCTAGACCTTCCTGACATCAACCACCTTCCTCAATACACTCTCATCAGCAAACCATTTGGCGTAGTCTACCGTAGTGAACTACACCACATGCCTAATGGTGTAAAGAGCTTCATAAGTTTGGAGATCACACTTGAAGAAAGTCGAGGGGCGGCTTAGCTTATAGGTTGAAGGAGATACATCAAGGCATTGGGTCACCAAAGCGATGAAATTGAGGAGAGACGGATGTGAAGAAAATCATCACTCGCATCGATGAAAGGTTGTGCGAAGGGACCAATTGAGAACTCTGGAGAGCCGTAGGTGGTCGTCCCAGCATTTCTCTCACAGGCTATCAACGCCCAGTTCGCATTCCTGGAGATATTGCTGGACTACCTGAATCTCCTGGTACCCCTTGAGCTGTTTCATTTTCAATATTGATTTGGATGTATGATTGTTTAATGACCATGGTTTGTGTACACATAACAGTGTACAACCCGTACTTGTAATGAAAGGACTCGGTGGTACGCTTCAGTGCCACAATCCTCATAAAAGGAGCGAAAGCTTCTTACTTTTGAGTAAAACTTATCAAACCTTTCACTTTTAAAAGGTTTTGCTCAAAAGAACAAGTACTTCCCCTTATGATTTTCAAAACCTCAAAAGTTAATATCACTTGTTGAGGGGGAGTATTTGCCTAAACACTTTGTTCACAAATTGTTCTTCATGGTAATCTTCCCGCAAAACTCGAAATGGACATATTCGATATCAAAATTTCGTCAAAAATAACATTTATATGCCATTTTTTAGGGGAGAAAAATTATGTGATAAGAAATATGTTGTGAAATTGCAATTAAATCATTGTGCTACAGACTTAACCAATGAATTGACGAGATCTTAAATGTTAGTAACTCGAAAAGACTTGTCCGGGACGGGTAATAATTTCAAGCTAGCTCGCTAGTGATGTAAACGTGTCTCGCAAAGGACTTGTCAGAGTAGAATGTACCATTCGAAAAACTCTTGGTAGACATGAACTTTGACGGGTTCGACAACCTTTCGAGGCTTGTCCACACCTTCAAGGTAGTTATTAGATCTAGTTGTCACCTAAAAGCTGACAATGTAACTCTTTAACTATGCAACGTAACCGTGTCTCGCGGGGGATTGTCTATCTGGAGTTGATCAATTCAAAAGTGTGCGCTTTTCTCTCACCGTGCAGATTTTTGTAAAATACTTAAGCACGTGTGGAGGAGGAGTACTTATACAAAGTCTTAAACTCTCAATAGTGGTATTAAATGTTTTTACTCATAACCACTTTGAGATATTTTCATGAAAATGGTTTTATGGCAACATAGGTTAGCCGGAAGGATCTACCCAAGGACACCACCAATAGTTAGAATTAGAAGTCCTTAGGTATGATCATAAAAAGAAGAAAATGAGAATCAGAGAAAGAAGGAGTTGAAGAATTAAAAAGAAAAGTAAAGAAAAGGGTGAAAAGAAATAGTCCTCCAGATTATTCAACTTAGGGCAGACACCGAGTTCAATTCATATGCTACTGGTTGTCACTTGATGACACCGGTATTGAAGATTAAAGTCGTCATGGACCCAATGACACATGCACTAAACCTTCTCACCACTCAAGTTTCTCTCAGCAAAAGCTTGTTTCATTCTCACAGGGAACCCTACGTAAACTATCGGCTTTCTCTTAGAGATTGATGGTATTAAAGCAAGGAGACCCTCTCCCTAGTCTCTGCTCAGGAAAACCAAAATGCACTATTGAGTCTAGAGCCACGAGATTCATCGAAAGATCTCTTAGGTACACTTGACATTTCATCACTTGTTATTCAACAATAAGGGCATAGTGATACAATATCGAGTCCTTCACAGATCTTAGCAATCTGTCGAGAACATTTATGAGAGATTCACACATGTGATCCTCAGTGATTGAATGGAAACTCGCGAGGGTCAACATCAAACACCACGGCAGGGTCACTTCGGTAACTCCCGTGGATTACGCAGTGTGTCTCAAACGGTCTACCGGTCGAGGGTGATGCTTGGTATACCTTTGCGACTCATCTGAACTGGGGTGTACCGGTAATTTAGATTTTTTATCGTTATCTCACTTGTGGGAATCCATTCGAGCAAGCCTTTGTGAGAATTAGAGTTGTGTTTTCACACTATGTTGATAACACTCTCGAAGTTCAAACTTGTAAGTGCTGGAATCCGCTTATCACTAACAATTCTTATGTTTTCTTCTTATGGAAGCTCGGTAGATGCCGGTGATCGTCTGATTCTTCACATGCTCATACCAACAACATCACTAATGGAATTTCTCTCAAAAGGCAACACAAAGTCAAAATGATTCTTCGTCAAAGTCAAAGAATCTACAAAGTTTAAAGACTAAGAGAACTACATAAGTACTGAAAACCAACGTTAAAGAGCGTGTGAGCATGTTGGAGAAAGACGTGGAGACACTGGAGTAATGAAGCGGACCTGATGCAGACAACCACAACATACTATCACTTCCATCACAAAGAACAAAATTAAAAGAACAAAGAAAATGAAGACGTCAAAGCAGAATACTTCAAAGGAAACAATTTCTCTACACTGGGGAGATTGTTCGAATCAAGGCACTTCTTCTCAAGAAGAGAACTCGAAAGACGTCAAAGCTACTATTACATCAGCACCTTCAACGTTTATATCATCATTCACTAACACTTAGGGGATATTGTTGGAATCACTCCTAAACTAGAATTCAAGTGTTAGTAACTAATATGTAATAGTTAGCTTAATTATGGATTTTATGTTAGTCATGCGAAGGCTTATGTAGAAAGCCCATGATCCTTGGCCCAAGCCCATAAGAGGGGAAGGATGCTAGTAGTGTTGCCCTAGCTCCTTGCCCTATAAATAATCCTTGTAAACCCTCACTTGAGGGTTGGTTGTTCATTTTACACATTTCCTACGCATAACTCTTCTTATATCATACGTGTTTGTGTGTGTCTTGTTCAACCGATCATCTTATGTTTCTTTCTTACATATTGAGGCTTGTGTTACAAATATGGGAACCTAACAATGCTGACCTTGGTTTTGGGGACATTGGTTCTGATAGTGTCCTTGCTCCCCACATCCGAAACATGTAATTATAGCCTTGCCTCTACAATTCTTGGCAAGGTGTCCCAGTTTTTGACACTTGTAGCACTTAGCAAGGCAAATACCCGAGTGATGATACTTACATCGATTACATAATGGGTAGGTTCCAGCATAACCTCTGCCTTCTATTGGTGTAGCAACATAAACCATTGCAACTTCTTGTCTTATATTCTGTTGTTGATGATGGTTAGTGTTACGGTTTTGGTTGTCGTTATCATAACCTCCCTGGTCATTTTCCCATTTCCTTTTGTTGTTGCTAGTTTGGTTGTTGTTGTTGTTGTTGATAATGTTTTCCCTTTTCACAACTTAAGCCATGAGTTTTTGAGTTATCCTGATAGTATCTTCAATTGTTTGTGGATCAGAAGAAGTTACATCTCCTTGAATACATTGTGGAAGTCCTCCAATGAAATTTTCCAGTAATTTCTCATTGTCCGAAACCATCGATGGACATAGTTCAGCCAACTCTTGAAACCTCCTGATGTAGGTCTCGATGTCATAACCAATAGTCACTAACTCATAAAATTATGTTTCTAATTTCTTCACCTCCGTGCGTGGACAATACTTCTTAGTTACCAGCTTCTTGAATTCATCCTACGTGAGCTTGTAAGCATTTTCGATACCAATAGGCTGCGCATACGAATTCCACCATGACATTGCGCCATCTAAGAGTGTACCGGTGGCGAACTTTTACCTTGCGGTCATGCGGGCAATTGCATAGAAGAAATACGAACTCCATCTTCTCAAACCAACGGATCATAGCGGCTCGCCGGATGCCTTTGAACTTTCTGGGATCACAGTTCTTAAAGTCCTTGTATGTACAATTTCGAACTCCAGACCCTCCTGCAGCTCTGTAGCGTGAACAAGTCTAGCACTTGAGACGGCCTCGGCGGCGCACTACCGTTGCTCATTCTTTCCTTAGTGCCTCGGCTATACTATCCTCTACATACTTTTGGATAGCATCTGGTGTCATTTCTGGTGCAGCTTTCTTTGGCGCCATAACTCTTCAAAATAAGAGGAAGGGTGAGACATAGCAAAGTCCTATGATAAGAATAAGCACTCTAAAGAGATGTGATATGAGGTAATAAGTTTGAGGTTATTTTTCAAAATGAGTGACGGTTTAGTGACTTAATGTGTGAATAGCGTGTAACTCGACATGTTGGTGGTGAAATAGAGAGTGAAGCGACTTCACCCTCCTTGAAGGTTTCGTCTCGGCATCCGATGATATCAGTGATGAGTCAACTGATGTTAAAATTGGGATAGGGAATGACAAGGCATTCTCCACATTAGAATATGAAGAAAGGATAATGGAATGGGTATCTGAGGGCATCTATGTGACAATCGGTTTGAAATGAAAGTAAATAACTTGAAAAATGTACGTATAAACCGCATGTATAGTGAATATGCACTTATGATGAAATGATGAGATGCTATGATGATGTAGTTATAGTCTAGGGTCAATGATGCAACCTAGTTCTCTATAACCGAAGCTCGATACCAATCTGTCACCCCAAATTACTGTTTTGCAGCGAATGGAATACCAGGGGGTGACTGCCATAGCATCACAGTTATAGTTATATTGAACGACCTAAAGTGTCGTTTGGAAAACACATCGTTTGATTGAGTAAAATAATCGAGTTTACAAAGATAGGTCCCAAAAAGTAGTCAACATTTGCGGAAATAAGTTTGTTACAATCCAAACAATGTTTAAAGTGCATAAATCCCATGTGAGACACGTCGTCACCACGACTCTATGATAAGTCCACATGCATGCCATGAAGTGTATGCCTTAGATACCTGAGATAAAACATGCTAAAAGTGTCAACACAAAGGTTGAGTGAGTTCATAGAGTTTGTGTTGTCATGCAAAACCTTTAAAGAACGTTCATGCAGCAAAGGCATTGCAAATCCACTCAGTTCCAAGTTCCGCCCATACAAAAGTTGCAACTTGTGTGTTTATAACCCACTGACAAAATATGTATAGTTTATGTTCAAGCACATGTTGTCAAATGAGTTCACATAATAGTACATAACTTAATGTATCAATAGTCAATTGATATAACACATAGTTCGTATAGTTTCATATAGTTCCAAGACCATTAGTTCATGATTGTACCAAGTCCGCTAGTTCAACCTTATACCAAGTCCGCTAGTTCAACATTATACCAAGACCATTAGACCGTGATCATACCAAGTCAATTAGCTCAATGATTTATGATATAGAAACTCTAAGTATGGCAATACTGTTACTTCGTATGACTAAACATTCAGTTCAGACAAACATATAGTTGCAAATAATCATGATTGTTATAAAAGTTGATGAGCATGTATCTCCCCCAAAGAGTTTAATAAAAGTATTAAAAGAGTAGGGGCTATGACTCGCCTGATGCAATGATTATGATGACAAAAGTGGATACACTGAAATGAGGTGCAATCTCTATCTGCAACCTAATATGAATGATATGATCTATTATAATTCATGAATATATATCGTACATGCAAATCCACGTGTAATCTATACCACTTGTGCAGTTTTGAAAATAGAGTTTATCGTTGGAATATATGTTTATAACGTATTGTCAAGTTATAAATTACTTTATAAGTATTTACGTTGAAATGATACCCTACGATAGTCGTTTAGTGATTTATCAAGAAATTATAGCTTTTCGTCGTAAAACAATACACTTTGACAATTCATGAAAGTGACTAAATGGCCTCGAAAAGCTAGTCGTAAAATAGTGAGTATCGAGTGTTAGAAAACAAACTCAATGGTTTTGGAAAGCTTGTCACATATTCTAAAAGTCTTAGCATTTAACTTTTGATCATAGAGGTCTCGATCATAGAGAAAAATATAGGTGAAGTAAGGTAGTTGGACTAAAAATATTGTTTAAGGTTAGTTTTCGGCAAAGTTTGAGTGACGATATTTTATTAGTTACAACTCCGTTTCTGACGGTTAAACATTTTGGAAAATAGGCTAGGTCAACTTACTTTTACTTGAAGACATCGTTTTCTCAAAAGTATTCTATTGATGTGAAAAACGACTCCAAACATGGTCACTTGCGACAACTATTTTGACTAATAGAAAATATATTTAAGTGTTTATACTTGTGAAAATAGTTACGATAACTCTATTTAAATCGCGTGTAACTTAGTCGTTATAAGTCCGTTTTCTACGTTTTATATATCCTTAGCTTCGTGTTAATTTATGCTAATATATTTTTGACAAATCGACTCATTTAGACAATGTTTAAAACTCATTTTTGCCCTAAAAATAACTCTTAACAGCATGCATTTTCCTGAAAATATAGTTTTCGTCGTTAAACTTGAAAATATCGTAACTTCTTCGTTATAAATCCGTTTTAACCCGTTCAAGCGACCACGGTTTTGTCTTAAAGTATATTTTGTGAATATCTAGCCCAAAATAATCCATGACCTGTTGAAATTTCCAGATTTTACAAAAACGATCAGACCACAATCTAAAGTTGTCGAAAATGGTTTTTCTTGCATAATACTTGTTTCAATCACTTCAAATCAACACCAAATCTATTCTAAACCTGCCATACACCTTCTTAGGGTGTCATGGGTTCCTAAACATCATCAAAAATGATGTGTTTCAAGGGATTAATTATAGGATGATTTATACTAATAATAACTACCAAAAACAAGTAAAAGTGGTATAGATACACATGAAACTTGCATGTTTTCTTACTAAAATGATAAAATAACTTAAGTATGAATATGAAAGAGTAATAAAGATCATGAAATGCTTACTAGTTGTATGATGAGGTTTATGGACTAGGTTTCCTAAATACTTCTTGGTTTCTATTTCAAAACCCTAAATAGAAGTAATCTAGTGTTATGAAATCACTTGTAGCTTGAAAAATAAATGTTTTCTTCTTGTTTCTTGATCTTGGCCGGTTTCTAGAGAGGAAATGGGAGAGAGTTCTTTCACTTTACACCTTATGATAAGTGTTTGTATGTGTTTTAAATTTAGTATAATAAGTGTATATTATAAATATCTAACAAGAAGTAAAAGTGTACACTTAGGTGTTGCATTTAATTAATGAAAATGGTGACAGGGGGAGGGGATGTCGGCCAAGGAATAAATGGGGAAAAGGTGGTGAATTTTGGATGACTTATGGTATTATAAGTTAAGTGTAGTATGTAGTTTATAGTTATAATTAAGTATTTAGTGTAGCGTTAGCTAGAAATCGATTTTAACGGAAAAAAATAAAATATATCGAAGTCGTAAAAATTATAAAAGTATATTTCTCGCAAGAATTGAGTGAATAAATAATTATCGAGTTGAATTTACGAAAACCGTCGTAAATATATATACATAACAATTTATATACAAAATAAATTGAAAACATCAGGTAAACTAATAATATAATTTTTATAGTATTAAAATGAGTATAAAAATATATTAGGATAATTTTTTGGAAGTGTCGGATCAAATATTCAAAATAAATGATTATCCGATAGTGTTTATTTAATAAATAGATATACGTTTAATGAAATATGCAAACTCATGCATGCACAAATATGATGATGATGTTACTGATGATATGTAGACTAAATCTAGTCTATATGAAATGTCCTCAATGATGTTTCATGAATTCGCAGCTTAACCCTTACAGTTACGCGAATTTGATACTCGTAAACCTAGTTTACGATAAATGATGAATAGTGAATCATGAATAGTGATTTTTCTCCGGGAATAAATAGTATTTCGTGAATAGTAAAATTTTGAAATAACATTTCAAAATATCAAATCGACTTCGAAAACGATGAATAGTAACCGGTGAATAGTAAATTCCCGAGATGAATAGTGAAATTTTCAAAGTTTATAAAATGACCTGAAATTACGAGTTGTCACATCTTCCATCTTTTGGAACCATTAAGCGTGTTGCTCATGAACTTCCAAGAGCATCCTTTAAACCAAACACGCCCTTTCAAGATGAACCTATACCTCAGCCCCTAAGCTTCATAGACATGACCAAAACATCAAGCACTTCACCCACTTGTTGTACCAACCAATGAACCATAAGAATTAGTATCAGTACTTTTTGTGTTCAACATATATGGACAAATAATCAACCTAAGTACTCCCAAAGCACAACAAACCCCTACATCACCACATCCTTAGTTAGACACACTAGAAAACCTACCACCTAGATCAACCAATCCACCATCCTTACCATCATTTGAATTTTTTGAGTGTATTGCTAAAAAATCCCTTGTGTCCAACACTTGTACTGAATCAAATGCACGTTTGAACAAACTCAACCACACTTTCCCACCTATGAGGACTTAGATAATTCATTATGGCTAGAACCTCAACTATCAAATAAGCATGGTGCTCTTGGTAATTTTTGTCAATTTCCACTAGGTATAAGTAGTACTACCTTCACAAATTATCAAAGTATTAGTAATACTTTGTCGTTAAACTTCTGCATAAATTTCGTTAAACCTCAAATCAACATTTTAACAACATATGTTAAAATGCAATCTCAAAGCCAACATCATACACCCTGAGCAACAATGACTCTTGAGGAGTATACATAAGAAACTCGAGTGAATTCCTCTTGTCATCATCTAGTGAATATAATCTTGAGACCAAGTATATTTAGATGGGACTATCCAATTCAAACACTTTGGCTTCATATCTTCATTTAGGAAAACATGATGTTTTGAAAAACATTATGCCTCAGAAATCATGCTTTAAGTATTCATCTTGTTAAAAGGATATTGTATATCCTATGCATCATTCTATCCTTGCGACATAAATGGTTGTGTTACAAGAGATTTCATTACACCTCATTGGCTAAATGATCTTGAAACAAACATCTACATGTTCTATCAACTAGCGTATCCAATTCATATTGTCATACTTATTTTCATAAGCATGATAACTTTGTCCCATGAGAAAATCTCATTTGTTGAAAGATACTATTTGTATCCATTTCCTTTCAAGCGTACATCATAACCTAACCTTGCTCAAACCTTGCGCACATACAAGGTTAAAACTACACATCTCTAGGGCATACACAAGATCTATTGAAGTTGGTAACTTTATTTAGACTCTTGTTAAATAAAGTTCCAAAGAGCTTTCTTGAGAACAGTCTTAATTTAACATATTCCATTCCCTAGTGTTAGATAATCAAATCACTTTTAAAGTATACACTTCTACGCAAAAGATGTCATCCAATTAGCTATGATATTTGAACAACCTTAGATTCTAAACATAAGATTAAAACACATTGTTTATCAACATACCATTGTTAAAATTCATGTGTATAACATGACGTCTTCATCACCTTAGTTATATTGCATATTAGTTAAGTTACATTAAGCCAAGTATTGTTAAACTATCATCTTTTTTACACTTAGATAGGGAAAAGTAGGAGTTCCCATCTTTCTAACATGAGAATGACTACTGGAGAACTTATTGCACTGGAAACTCAATTTGACCTAACGGTTGAATTGCTTCCAGGAGAGAAGTTGGGCATGTGGAATCACCCGTAAAAATGGTCGTGTTTAGCCTTAATTGAGCACCGCTAGTAATAGTCTCATATTCATTCTCCAACTTGAAAAATCTGTTTTCCTATACTTGCCTAAAGTAAGTGTTAAAATAGTGATAGTTTGCCTAGCAGCCTTAGGAATACCAATCAAACAAGTAGAAGATACTACTTTTCCTCTTTTAAGTTTATTTTAAACCACTTGCATCACACATATATGTGTTGATTACATGTTCTTGTTTACAATGATCAATTTTCTTGACATTTTCTTGGTGTTTAAAACCTACTTGATTAATTGTCAAATGTGTAAACCCTAGAAATTTTTGTCTCTGTGATGCTTTATGCTACTTAATGTTAAGCATAAACATGATTTGCATGATATTTACGGTTGAAGAAATTTTTGTCATCTATATAATGTTTCGCATGACTAATATCACCAATCTATGCCTTTTGTGTTCGTAGTAGTGTAAGTATCCGTATTAGTTTTTACTTCATGTGTAAGTATATTTCTTTCTTGAGCTATAACGTTTGTTAGTGCATTCTAGGATGGTTGCATGAACTAGCTTACTATTGTGCGTGCTAAATTTGAATGTGATGTCTGTCTTTATAGACTTCTTAAGACCAAATTATGATAGTCGTTGTTCAGTTTATGGTATTGTTGTGGTTCTTTTTGAATTTAACAATGGAAGATTGAACCGTGTTGGCTTAGTAGGAAAAGAGAGCTTCATTTTGCTTTATTGATTGCTTTTATAGTCTAGTTTAGTTTACCAGATTGTTTTTCGAGTGAGCCTCAATGTTGTTTCTACTAGTAAAGTAGGATGCAATTTTGGTGTAAATCAATTAATCAAATGAGAAGGATAAAAGAAAACGAAACCTAAAGAAAATGAAAAACTACATTAAAACAACATATACTTAAAACAAATATGTTATAGGATTAGTCCCCTATTGACTTTTTTAGTTTTTCTTATTCAACTTTGACTATAATTATTTTTGTTTGTGTTATATAATACTTGATGAAAAATATATGAATGTATTGGGTTTTAATGTATTTTCATTGATATAATTTTTATCAAATATTATATAACAAAAATAAATATATTAATGGTCAAAGTTGAACAAAAAAGATTGGTCAAAATCAAAATAAATAATAAAAATGGGACGGAGGGAGTAATAATAATAATAATAATAATAATAATAATAATAATAATAATAATAATAATAAGTTGGTTCATAATAATAACGAGGTCGAAACCCCAACGCGGCGGCCTTTCTTAAAAAAAAATTTGGACTTTGTATCTTGACCCAAGAATGAGGCTACAGGACATAATGAAAGTTCTTGTATGGATGAAGTGTATCATTTATTAAATATGATTTACCAACTACTACATATATATAATTGTTTGAAAGTTTACAATGACATGCACTTGCATAGGTATATAATCAACGCCAAAAAGTGCATGATGGTTTGGATTCAACTTTCTGCCTGATTACTCGTGTTAACAGTTAACAGTTAACATGGAAAGAAAACTACGCAGAAATTTGAATCAATTTTAACAATAAATGATTTTGAATAGTTTGCATGATGTATTTCAACTTTCATGACCTGCAAACAATAAAGATCTCATTTGGTTGAGAAATGGTCACCCAAGATGAATAAGAAATACATATTTAACAGTTAACCACGAACAAAATTACGTATGCGCAAGTTACATTTTTGGCTAAACATTTCGAAAGTCAAGTCAATGGTTATACATAATTCAGAGGGTCACCATTATAATAATTTTGCTGATAGAAAATGGACGATTCATACGATAATTGCATCCTTATATTAACATTTTCCAAATTAAACTATAAATCAAACTAAAAACCACATACATGTGGACTATGATTGTGTTGGGTTCCTAAAAACGCACCACATCGAAAGCACTAAGAATATACCAACAACAACATCATAAAGCATCAGGAATTGAATGACAGGTAAAAAAAATTGATCGGATTATTGCTTACTAAGTACGCGTGCGGTATTGTTGATGTTATGCAGCGCATCGTCAAGGAACCGACTATGCACTTTTTGGTGTTTGCGCACCCGTCGTAGCTGGAGCAGTAGTGCGTGCTCGAGACACACCTATGATGACAAATGCATGAAAGGTTTAGCGAGAAGTGGCTCGACAACATATGCATATTTTACAGAATATGCTAGCTTTTAAAAATAACATTCTACCAACATGGCGATTACACAATTGCATTATACAAATATAACGACTGTTGTATCAACCTGTTTGTGCAGCTGCAGTTCCAGAATGTGGAACAGGTCTTGTAGTTGTAGTCGACACCTGTCTTGCGGTAATGTTGGGCATGAAACAGCTGTTGTTGAGATCTCGATCACGTGAATCCGAAAATGCCTATAATAATGATAATGCAACTGCTTTAGCATGGGCTCAGATGAAAGCGGTCATGGTACATTATTGAAAGACAGCCTTGGGTACCATAGTGTCCTGTAATAACACAAACATGAAGTCAACGGAATGCCAACCAATGCTGCAAATAAATTTTAGTATTCCTGTGTATTAACATTTGAAGCAACCTGCTAACATCTCGTTGAAGTTCCTTTTTGAAAGTCTATGAGAATTCCTGTTATCGCCTACAATTAAAAAAATTTGATCGTCATGATCGTGCGAGTAAATTGAAACTGGCTGAAACTGCCAATGCTAATAGGTTTCATACCGGAGCGTAATTCCGCACCATACCGCCATCGTTCATTAACCCTTTGTATGTCATCTACATCGCCTACATATGAGATAAGAATAGCATTTAGTACTGGAATCTATGTCAACAAATAAGTGTGTTTAAAGGAAGTGACTATTAGGAGTATAACTGACCTGAACATCCAATGTCCAGAGTCCCATTTGTTCTGGACGTCTTGTGCTCATGTACTACAGACGTGAAATGCAAGTCAACACCGTTTCTCTTGCAATTGCGGCCTGCGCTTTCAGGTACCCAAATTCAAATTACCTAATAAGAGCAAAAAAATAAGCTTAAACAAACCACGACACACAAAGTAACATTGTTGCGTAAACAGCACGATTTCACAACAGAAGCCAAAATAATAAACATTATACCTCAAGATGGTATTGCAACTGACACTCATGTTCAGGTTCATCAAGTACCTAGTAAAACAGAAAGCAAAACCATGAGCTAATTAAACCACTACATCCCTGATTAAATACCCTCGATGTTCTTATATTACAAAGACTAACTAAAATCTGAAGTTAGGGTACAACCAAGTACGCAAACCTGAAGTCATCGGTCTTGCTATATGGCTCTCTCCAACAGCTTCGTACCTTACACAAAAAAACATTATCAATCAATATAGAAATGTGTAATAATGAATAGAGCACTATATATCCATTAGCTAATGATAGTATAGCAAGCGATAAACCTTGAAACACTTCAAACCGAATACAAGTCAGCACCCAAAAATTACCCTGAAATTGTTAAAGCAGATGATTTTTAATATTAGGGTTTAAACAACAATACAACTCATAAATAATAATAAAAAAGAAAATTCAACTAATGAAACCGCACAAAAAAAACCCACAATTTATCTTATATAAATTCAACCCCTCACCTCATACACAGGTTTCCAGTTAACCTAAATCATCAGCAAATTGAGCCGATTTTGAATGTCGGCAAGACAAAGGCGGTGGAATAATGTAGTGGCAACGCGTGATGTCTGTGGTGAATCTGGAATAACAAAAAAGTATACCAAAGAGAAGGTGGTGGAAAAAGATAGCGTTGGATCATGCTTTTTTTGGGCCAAATGGACTAAAAGCATGACGCAAAGAGGCGAGCCCATTGAATAATATTTTTATTAGCACCGAAACGTAACATTTGCATCGCACGTGCTAGCGAAACCGTTTTTTTATTCCACCGACCTAGGGGATTAAGAAGTATATAGAATAATAATAATAATAATAATAATAATAATAATAATAATAATAATAATAATAATAATAATAATAATAATAATAATAATAATAAACATCGGCATAACATTGTGCGTGATGTTCTTGTTGATATTTGTTCTCGATCCGGAATCTCAGCTCGTAAGGAGGTGGATATTGGGCTTTATAGAGATAGGGACAGATCCTTACGACCGGCGGATATATTGCTTTATTCTTGGGATGATGGGCGTGATGTATGTGTGATCTTTACGGGGTCGCCCTTGGCGCAATGTGGGATGATTGATTTTATGCTGAGGCGTCGCGGTTATTGATGCACACACGTAAGCGTGTCAAGTACTACGCTAAATGTGTTGATATCGGGTATGGTTTCCTCCCTTCTCTCTTCTTTTTAGAGAACTTGAGAAGGATGAGGTAACTACTAGCGTGTTGTGACGATTCTCTATGACTCAAGACATTGAGGCCGTCTTGCAGTTCATATTTTCAATAGGATTGGTTTCTATATGCTAGAGGTGTGGTAGGAGTTGGTTTCTAACAATTTCTTGTAAATCCTATAAGTTTTTAATAAAGTGATGTTTTATAAAAATAATAATAATAATAATAATAATAATAATAATAATAATAATAATAATAATAATAATAATAATAATAATAATAATAATAATAATAATAATAATAATAATAATAATAATAATAATAATAATAATAATAAGATAAAACAAGAAATACATACTTGAACTTTGGCGTTAAACTCGTTCATTTTGTGATTCTTTGATTGAAGGCGCTGCCACAATCTTTGCTAGGGTTTTGTAAATGGTCCATTTTCTGATCTAATTGGAGGCGCTGCTGCTAGGGTAGGGTTTTTTGCCGTTCTTTTTTGAGGTGCTTTTTTTTTTAATATTATTATTATTATTATTATTATTATTATAATGTTTAAAATAGTAAATTACTCGTGTTAGTAGTATCATTATATTTGTTTTTATTTTTCACTAAAATTATCATATCATTATATTAATCATTACTTTTTACTTTTCTCTTATATCTTTTTATGTAATTAAATTATTATTATTTATTTTTGTAACTTATGTTTTTCTTTTTACTTATTTAATTATATATGCATATATGAAAAAATAGATAAATATTACAACATAATAATATTCTCTCATTCCCACTTTTATTGTCCTCAACATATGTCTTGCCTAACTATGTCTTGCCGGTTCCATATTCAAGCCTATTCCAGAAAATAATAATTTCGTCAGTTGACTTATTTGAATAACAAATTCAGCAATATGCCAGAAAGTTAAGTTAAACCGAAAATAAGTAACATCTTCTGTCAACAAAGGCAAATTTCAGATAGTAACTTTAATCTATTATTGATTTAAATATATAAGTTTTTGTCAACATTCTGCTTTTAATATTATTGACTATATTTTATGTATGAACGCTATAATATTTAAATTTAGATATCCGTGTAACAATAAATCTTCATATACATGATCGTTTAATTAGACTTTTAGCCATTTATGTGTCACTTTTAATATTTACTTTGAGTGATGTAATATTTTAACTTTACAACTTTAATATACTTTTCTTGCGAAAACTAAAAATTGCAAAAGAAAGGGCTAGTCTTTACCACGGTTTGGTGTATATGGAAGGCCCGCAATGAAAAAAGATTTGAAGACGGCAAAGTCGATCCGCTAAGGATTCTCCAAGATATTAAGTCCCTTAGCTATCTTTGGTATAGAAATAGAGTAGTCATAGTTCGGTAGAGTGGAAGGATTGGTACTCACTTAACATTATGTAAAGATGTTTTTTCTTCATCGTCTACCCTCCTTCTTTGAGGGTAGTCGGTGTTTGTTTCCGTGAATAATAGTCAACTTTTCAAAAAAAAAACAAGCATCTCGATTAAATTGACGTAGAAGTATAATAATAATTAAGATGAAAAGGAAAATTCTTTATTGTGTTGCAACAAAATTAGTTTTTTACTATGTTAATTGTCAAGCTCCCATTGCATTTAATTAGTTTCTAAATATGAACCAACAAAAGAAACACAGTTTTCAATGTTCATAAAATATTTTGGTGCGTATAGTAGTACCCTTTCTAAATAGTGTGTGTTTGTTATGTGTTTGTAAAATAAAAGAAAGAGTAGAGTCCAAAATACATCTTTGTGGTTTGTATGTGTCTCACTTTACATCCCTAAACTTTTTTTTGGCACAAAATCATCCCTCCGTTAGTAAAGTTGGCACAAATACATCCCTTTGTTAGTAAAATCAGTCAATGAGGACTAACGGTGCAAATATTTCTCCGTTGTCTCCCAACTGAAGAGAATATTTGCATCGTTGCGTGGTAGGTGGCAATGGAGGTGTTGGGTGGCGGTGGAGGTGGCGGTGATGGTGGTGGAGGACTAACGATGCAATTTATTTCCGAAAATAAATTGCATAGTTAGTCCTAAGGACTAACGGTGCAAATATTCTCTCTTCCATTAGGAGGTAGCAAGAAATATTTGCATCGTTGAGTCAACTGGATATTTTACTAACAGAGAGATGTATTTGTACTAACTTTACTAACGGATGGATGGTTTTATGCCAAAAAAAGAATTTAGATATGTAAAACGAGACACATGACAAACCACAAAGATTTATTTTGGACTTTACTCTAAGAGAAAAAGAAGGGACAATTTAATAACTTCACGAGGTCACATGTGACACTTAACTAGGGTTATAACTATAACTCAACAG
>OU343225.1:45394928-45434984 GCA_910596185.1 Chrysanthemum makinoi | reverse complement strand
GATTTCATGCAGCCTTTTTGCATGTTTATGAAAACGTGTAGCCCATAATCATAAAAACGAGTTGACTCGTAATGCCACTGTTGGAATTTTATAATCATGTTAACCATTTAACACTACGAGTACGCAGCAGAATATGGATCTAGTTTAAGCAATTAGATTAACACGTGTAATAAAAAAGAGAATATAAAAGGAAACAAGAATAAAAAAAGATAATATGAAAGGAAACAAGAAAATTAACCCTCGTAGTCACCCACAAGTTATCAATAAAGAAACCAAGTAATCAACACGAATACCTCTACGAATGCTTACACAAACACGTAACCCAAATACTCCCGATATGCTAGTCGTGTCACGTTTACCAGATGTTAGGTCACCATATTAGTAACACAAGCATCAAGAGAAGAGATAGAGAAGAGATCGGATGAACAATCACACAAAACAATCACTATGCGTATGAATTAGGGAAAGGTTATGCGTAGCAATAGTGAAAGAGAATGAATTGAACAACCAACCCTCAAGTGAGGGTTATTACAAGGTATTTATAGGAGAGGGAGCTAGGGCAACACTCCTAGTCCCTTCCTTTCCTTAATGGACTTAGGCCTAGGCTTATGGGCCTTCTACATAAGCCTAAGCTTAATAAAAAACATAAAGGCCATAATTAAGCTAACTATTACATATAAATCATTAACACTTGAATTAAGGTTTAGGAGTGATTCCAACAATCTCCCCCTAAGTGTTAGTGATGAATAAAAGAGTGATAAACGATGTAGGTGCTGATGTAATAGTAGCTTTGACGTCTTTTGACATTCTTCTTTCTGTGAGAAGAAGTGTCTTGATTCGAACAATCTCCCCAAAGTAGAGAAATTGTTGCGTTTGAAGAGTTCTGCTTTGACGTCATCATTATCTTTGTTCTTTATTCTTTGTGATGGTAGTGATAGTATGTTGTTATTGTCTGCATCAGGTCGTTCGTTGCTCAGGTTCCACGCATTTTCAACATGCTCACACGCTCTTTAACTTTGGATTACAGTACTAATGAAGTTCTCTTACTCTTTAACTTTGTAGATTCTTTTATTTGATGAAGAATCATTCTGACTTTTGTGTTGCCTTTTGAGAGAACTTCCATTAGTGATGTTGTTGGTATGAGCATGTTAAGAATATGCACCATCAGTCCGCTCCAGAGCTTCCATAAGAAGAAAACATAAGAAAGGTTAGTAATAAGCGGATTCCGGCACTTACAGGTTTGAACTTCGAGGTGTTAAAGATAGTGTAAAACACAACTCTAATTCTTACAAAGGCCGTTCCTGAACTGGAGTCCCACAAGTGAGATAACGCGATGTGCTGAAGTACACCACAGTCAGATGAGTCCTGAGGTACACCGAAGCATCACCTCAGACTGAGACCGTTGAGACACACTAAGGTAATCCACGGGAGTTACCGAAGTGAACTGGCTGTCTGTCAGGGCTTTGATGTGACCCTGGCAGGAGTTTCCATTTAATCAGTGAGGATCACAATTGTGAACCTCTCATAAATGTTCTCGATGATTGCTAGGATCGTGTAGGACTCGATAACGTACCACTGTTGTTCTTATTGTTGAACAACAAGTGATGAAATATCAAGTGTACCTATGAGATCTTTTGATGAATCTCATGGCTTTAGACTCAATTGTGCGTTTTGGTTTTCCTGAGCGGAGACTAGGGAGAGGGTCTCCTTCTTCAATACCAGAAATCTCTAAGAGAAAGCCGATAGTTTATGTAGGGTTCCCTGTGAGAATGAAACAAGCTTCTGTTGAGAGAAACTTGAGTGGCTAAGAAGGTTTAGTGCATGCATCACTGGTCCATGACGACTTTTAATCTTCAATATCGGCCTCATCAAGTGACAACCAGTAGCATATGAATTGAACCCGGTGTCAGCTCTAAGTTGAATAATCTGGAGGGCTATTTCTTTTCACCCTTTTCTTTGCTTTTCTTTTTAATTCTTCAACTCCTTCTTTCTCCGATTCTCATTTTCTCCTTTTTATAATCATACCTAAGGACTTCTAATTCTAACTATTGGTGTGTCCTTGGGTAGATCCCTCCGCTCTTGTTGATCATAGGACGGTTATTCCTAACCTTAATCACTTATAACTCCATGGCATAAAACCATTTTTCATGAAAATCTCTCGAAGTGTTTGTGAATGAAAAACATGTTTGAACACTTCAAGAGTTTTAGATTTTCAGAAATACTCCCCCTCCACATGTGTAAGAGTAGTGTTTGACAGAAATTCTGCACAGGAGAAAGAGCGCGCACTTTTGAATTGATCGACTCAAGATAGATAGTTCCTTGCGAGACACGATTACGTTGCATAGTTAAAGAGATACATTGTCAGCTTTTAGGTGACAACTAGCTCTAGTAACTACCTTGAAGATGTGGACAACCCTGAAAGGTTGTCAAACCCATCAAAGTTCATGTCTATCAAGAGCTTCTCGAATGGGTACAATTTACTTGGATAAGTCTTTCTTCCTGGCCTGCTTGACAGCTTTAACGATTCGTGTCTTTTCCCGAGATGTCCAAGAGTCCGTTGGCTTCTTTACTGATTTGGATGTAGATCTGGTTGTTCTTCTGGATGGTGGAGGTGATGAGTGAGAAGACGAATCTGATGATGAAGAGACATGAGGAGGCTCGGGGTCCTTAGGTGGTTCAGAAGTTTCCTCCTTAGAACGTGTGGGACTGTCTAGAAGAAAATGATCATAAGCGGTTTCTTCTTTTCCAGACTTAGCCGTCTCATCAGTCTTTGAATCATCAGCAGGAGTTTTCTCAGTCTTATCCATTTCTGGTTCCTCAATATCAAAGTTGATCAAATCCTCAATCTACCTTTGTTGTTGTTCGTGGGTGATGGTAGTACCAGTTTCCTTATCGAGTTGATTAACCGCATCAGAAACTGGTGTGGCTTGAGTACCACCACTTGAACCTCCAGGGCCACGAGTTTGATCTTTTACGAATTCATCGGCAAGATGTTTGAGTCTGAGGTTCTTCAACTTCTTTTCATAGTCTTTTTGCTCATCAAATGGTTCTTCTTCTGAGCTTTCCTTATCATGCTCAAGCACTGGGGTTTTCCCTTTACCTTTGTCAGCTGGTGGACTGGGAGGTTTAGCTACTGATGGAGTGACATCGGTTGCAGTTTCAGAGTAGAAGACCTCATCGTCTGATTCGGTATCTTCAGATCTTTCATCCATTAGCTTTCTTGGCGGTTCAGGCTTGGGAATGGGAATGGGAACAGCTTCCTTAGAAGGAACTATCCGTTTGGGTGGAGGTTTCCTCTTAGGGAACTTTCGTTGACTCTCAGTGCTTGCAGCACTTCCTGCACTGCCTCTTCTGGTTCTCCTTGTAGGTGTGCCAGAAGACTTGTCATCTAGAAAACCAACTTTGGGTAAATCAACTGCTACCAGATACCTTTTGTATGAGTAAAGCTGTTTGATTGCATCAGAGAGAAGGTGATCTGGCAACACGGCACCTTGTTTCTTTGTAGTTGACTCCTTAAATCTGACTGATAGAGTAGGTGCAGAAAACATGTCGTGATTGTCGGGGTCATTGATTCTCTTGGGGATATCAGGGTTATACCCAAGTGCTCTTTGGATCAACAGTTTTGTATATCTGATATAAGGGATCTTTGAGCCAAGCTTTGTGAGGAATGTCATCATGTCGTCCATATCAGAGCTCGACTTCGATGTGCTTCATGTTGACCAAAGCCCAAAAGATTTGCAGTTCCATGAGCTTGGGATGCTCATAGCCACTGTCATGACCAGAAATAGATTTGGTGATGATGATGTAGAGAGTTCTCCATGGTTGAGGAATATTCTTAAGATCCACATGTGAATGCTTAGTGATTACTCCTGAAGCTTCGTCATAACCAATGTCGAGCATGAATTGTAGAACAGTCTCTTCAGTTGGTGTGGCACAGTAATCGGTTGGCTCGATGACAGGAATGAGGAGAACAACCCTTAAGTCTGCAGGTGTGATGGTGACTTGTTTGTCATTGAGAGTCACTGTCACAGCATTTTGTCATTTGATCTTTTGCATTGTGTTCTAGAACTGATGAATGTAGATCTCAGGCACTGTAGCAGAATTGGAGAGCATGTTCTGATAAGGATGATTCTTCAGAATATCCACAGCAATTAAGCAAGAAGACTCTGAGCAGGTGAGAGTTTCAAAGTCGGTTGTTCTTTCCAATCTTCATCGGATAGCCATTAGGGAAGATATCAGCAATGGTGAGAATATTCGGTGCATCCACATTCTGTATTTGAGCGTCCATGTCGTGATCTGAAAGATATTTAGCCAAAAGAACCAACATATCGAAAGACATTATGTTAGTCAACATATGGTTTTATTGTCTAATTATTGAATGTGATATGTCGATGATTGTTACAAGTCCAAAGTCACTTGTTTGTCCAATAGTCCAATGACGTCGTGATAAGTTTCGTGAGTTAATTAACTTTAAGTTTTACAGTCCATGTTATCACTTATTTTTCACAACATATTAAAAGTTTTAAGCTTATTAGTGACATTATTGGTTTCGGGCGTATGATTTATTTATTTACAAGTTTGCACGCGTAACAATTCATAATTAAGGTTAAACAAGGCTTAGGCGTAGATATGGCAAGCTTATGCGTCAACAGAGTGATATACACGTAAACGCAAGCTATGCGGAGGTTCTGACTTACGGTAAGAAAAGGGACCTTATGTAGAGCTTACGCTAAGCGTATATAAACCTTACGCGTAAGGCTTACTTGTAAGAGTCAACCTTATGCGTAGAGGTCACTGTTTACGCATATCCTTCACAGGATACACGTAGTCCCTATGTAGAACTTACGCCAAACGCTACGCGTAGATTTCTCTTACGCATAACGTGCTCCTGTAAGTGATCCTTATGCGTAGATGTCAAACAACCTTGATTCTGAATTTTCACGTGTAACAAACCTGAAATAAGATCATCATAGCACCAATATTAACACATACATTCATTCTTAAACGTTTTAATCACGACACTCACCAAACAAGTAGGCGTAGAACATAGTTACGCGTAAACTAAACCTAAAGTTCAAGAATTACGCCTAAGCAATTTAGCCATGGAAAATGCATCAAAGTTTTTCTGGGATGTCTTAGATACCTAATTAGATGTTTTGTTCAAGTTTTAACATCAAACATGTCATGAATCAAAAATACCCAAACCGTATGAACATAAACCCTAAAAGTTAATACTATCACAATTGATGTTACTGGGTGAGTTCTGAGTATGGATATGATCAATTCAACGTGTATTCAACATCTTCTAACTATCTAATTAACCAGAAACACTCATACACGAAAAAACCCAAATCCACGCATAAACCCTAGGTTTTAGAAATCATTCAATTCATGTTTCTGGGTGAGTTTTGAGGATAAAAATGTTATCATTGATGTTATAGAAACGTTTCGACACTATAATTTTAACCACAAACACATAAACATGATTATGTGTTCATACGCTTATGCGTAGAACACAAAATCTTCCCTAGGTTAAAATCATGTTAAGAACACAAAAACACTTACAAGATGATGATCCAAAACACGGATTAGTGGAACGAATATTAGGCGTAGGATTTGGTTTGGTAAAGTATTAAATGTGAAGAGTAAATGTTAGGTGGGATGTTTTATTAAAAATAACTTTAAGCTTTTGACAGTTTTAGTCCCTCCACCTTTGCCATTTACAACCAATGCCTTTAACTTCCATTTTGATTTCCAAACGAATGATATTTTGGAAAGAAATTTGACGACACTCCCCCTTGACTTAAGAAATAATGAAAGTTTATAAATTTTAGTCTGAGGAGTGTCAGAAAACCAGAAATGTGACCACCATTTATTAAAGAAACACCCGGGATAAGATAACATGCAAGTACAATGTATTATGAAACTGAAAAATATTTGTTTTCTCCCCTCAACACTTGATCGAAAAAATATTGAATTTTGAAAGATTTGAGTGTTGACAGAAGAATTGTACTTGCCATGTGAAAATAAATATAGATAGAAGAATATTTTTGTTGTTTTATCAGGTTTCATATTTTTGTATTTTGTTTTTGAAAAATATTTACAAAAGAGGTTTTGGTGTTTAACTGGTTTTTAAGAATGTTTTAAGAGTTCATCCAGTTCCTCTGGAGTCAAACACCGCATACCAATTCGTTGGACCAACTCATTAAACCTAGCAGGAGCTAAGGCTTTGGTGATGGAGATGCCAATTGTATTCTGTACCACAAAGTATAATTCAACAGTACCCGTTCCCGGGGTCCTTGATGAAATAATAGCGAAGACGCTGTGCTTTGATTTCGAGTGTTGAATGAGTTGCACGAGATCACAATAGCACTCCGATTGTCGCAGACATCTGATTCTGTCAAATACATAACCATAGTCTTGGGTGTGTTCTCCCAAATGACTTGAGCACAACACGCCGACATGACTACATATTCGCTTCGGTTGAGGACAGCAGTACAACTCTGCTTCTCGATTGCCATGACACCAATTTATCTCCAAGAAATTGTAAAGCTCCTGAAGTAAATTCGTGAATCTAAGCATCCTGCGTGGTTAGCGTTCAAAAGTGATTAGTTCAAAACCAGAATCCTTCGGATCCCAGATCCCCAAATTAATGGTTCCCTTGATGTATCGGAGGATTTTTTTAGCCTCAGAGAGGTGGGTTTCAGCTTGGTCTCGACCGATAACGGAGCAAAGATATACACGGCAAACACAATATCAGGCCCTAGGTTAGATACATGAGAGACCCAATGATACTACGGTTATTTTGTAGGGTCCACAATTTCCCATGTAAATCAGGTCTAGCTCTTGGTATGAGCCATTGGTGTGGCATACATGTCACATTTGCATTCCAAATTTGTTTAACAGTTCAAGGGCATATTTGGACTGACTCAAGAAAATACCACGGGGTGATTGATGAACTTGCAGTCCTAGAAAGAATGTAAGTTCACCCATCATGGACATTTCAAGATGTTTCTTCATTAGTTTTGCAAAAGCGATTGAGTACTTTTTATGTGTAGACCCAAAAATGATGTCATCCACGTAAATTTGAAGAATTAAGATATGTGCCCCGTGATATTGTATGAAAATAGTTGGGTCGACCGAACCTTTTGTGAAATTATTTGCAATGAGGAAAGATGATAGCTTATCATACCACGCCCGAAGAGCTTGTTTGAGACCATACAGATCTTTGTTCAGTTTGTAGACATGGTTCGGGAACTCAGGATCAACAAATCCATCTGGTTGGCTGACATAAACCGTTTCTTTAAGTTGCCCATTCGAAAGCAGTTTTGACGCCCATCTGAAAGACCTTTATATTCATATGAGCCGGGAACGCTAGAAATATCCGAACGCCTCAAGACGAGCAACCAGGAGCAATGATTCTTCAAAGTCAATACCCTTCGTCGATAACCCTTAGCCACCGGCGGACTTGTTTCGATTACGTTCCCTTCAGCATCCAATTTGTTCTTCCAAATCCATTTTAGACTAATGACGTAGACCCCTGTTGGTCTTTCAACCAGTTCCCATACTTCAAGACGCTTGAATTGGTTGAGTTCTTCTTGCATGGATTCAATCCAGTTGTCTTTGTCATTGCGTCTTTAATGTTTTTAGGCTCGATTGGCAGACATGAGTGCATAAATGCAATGTTCACAATATGCTGTGAAGACGCTTTCTCGTGAACGACGGGTTGATCGGGTTGCCAATAATATTCTCTAGAGGATGGTCTTTTGTCCAGCGATGTGTAGAGGGTTGATGTTGGTATACATTGTGCATATTTTGAGGATTCAAATGGCTTGTGGATGATTCCACGACATAAGGTGCGCAGCTTCATTGGCAAACGGGTTGAAGAACGCATTGGATCAAAATCTGCAGTGGGGGACTTCATTAAGAACATCATCAGCTGGTTCAGGTCATTGGATGCAGCTTTGTTCAATTTGTTGTAGAGTCAATTGGTGGTGCTTCTTCAACGTCGTGTTGTAGCAGGTGTATCAGGTATAAGAGTAGTATCAGGTTGAGCAGCGGAAAAATCGGATACACCTCGAGACGCTCATCAATATCGCCACTGACGAGGAGCAAAGAGCTTTTCCATTGCTGATGAGTAAGTTGGGGCTTTGTCAGTGATGATGGGGTTTGAGGGAAGTTTAAGCGGTTGTGACCGGTTCCAAGCTATTATGCTAAGAAGCCATTTTGTAAGCTCATCAAAATTAGCATGAATCGCTCATAACTGATTTGTTGACGATTCCAGACTGAACCTTTAGAATTATCACAATATCCAATAAAGACTCCAATGTCCGCTTTGGCTTTGAGCTTTCCAAAGTCATCACGATCATTATTTGGGTAGCAAAGATATCTAAATACATGAAAGTGTGAGATTCGGTTCTGTTGTGGATAAGCTCAAAAGGTGTTTTGTTGTGGCGTTTTGTAATCATTGACCGGTTTTGAGTGTAGCATGCAGTGAACAGCTTCTGCCCATAAGTAATCTGGAAGTTTAGCATTGATTAACATTGTTCTTGCAGATTTCACTAACGTCGGGTTTCGCTTTCAATAACTCCGTTTTGTTCTGTGTACGTTGCAATAGATGTCCGATGCTCAATTCACTTTCTATAAAATTCTTGAAGAGTTTGGTTCACAAATTCAGTTCCTTTGTCTGTTCTGATTAGGGAATGGAGTTCCTGGGTGAACTTGAATTTTCGTGAGAAAGGTGATGATCATCTGTGGAGCTTGATCTTTGCTGCGAAGAAAGTAGACCCAAGTCCATCGTGAATAATCATCGACGATTACCAAGATGTAGCATTTGCCATTAATCGCTTGAGCGTATCGGGCCACACAAATCCATGTGAAGAAGATGAAGCAATCATGAGAGCTGGTTCCACCTTGGAAGGAAAATGAGCACGAGTGCTTTTCCTTGTTCACACCGTGAGCATAGGTGATCTTTTGAATATCGGAATCTCGGGAGACCTTCAACTAGTTTGTATCGAGCAAGGTTGGTGATGGTTTGAAAGTTTAAATGTGAGAGACGACGGTGCCATAGCCAGGATTTTGTTGATGTTGCCTTTGAAAGTAGACAGATGGGAGAAGAAGCAACCATGTTTGTATGAGATTGTGTAGAGACTCGAATCGCGAGAGCCAGACATAAGATCGTTTCCTTGTAGATCATGAATGAAACAAGTTTTCTCCCTAAAAGTAACTTCCAAATCTCCATAAGAGAATTGACCGATTGAAAAGAGATTGTGACCGAGGCCTTCCACATAATAAACCCTGCTAATTTCGATGTTGCCATTGATATAATCTCCGTAGCCCATGATAGCTGCGAAGTGGTCATTCCCGAATCTGACAGTGCCAATGAACTTTGCAATAAAGTTTGATAACAGTTTAAGATTGTCATTCATGGTCGGGAAAATCTGCTATCAACAATCTAAAGGATGATCTGTATCACCTGCATTACACACAGACGACACAGATGGAATAGAAGTAGATGTGGAACCCGAAAGGTTAGAGGGTTCCGAAGCAGTTATAGTAGAAACACACACATTAATAATTTTATGCATCCATTTAAATCCTAGTGTGTTATGTAACCATTTCTGCCATCTCCAACTAGTATTTGCTTTAGTCTTAGTGAATTCACTAGGTGGTACTACCGTCCTTGGAGGTGATACTGGAGCTACAGGGATATCAATGCGTTTCTTAGAATCTAAAGAGGGCGGTTACCAAGCACAGACTTAGAAGCATTAGTGGGCCTAGAGGTATTCCGATTCTTAGGATTCCGTAACGAGATATGATAGCTTTAGCAACACATTTGTCATGACATTCTTTTTCTGTTATTTTATAACATCAAGATTCATATCGACAAAGACACAATGCATAAATAGTAAAAGTACTAAAGGTTTAGAATTCGTACATCACTTTTTCTATTACATTTGTCAGACGCAATATCTAAAGTGGGTGCAACTGGAGTCTTATTCAAAATCCTAGGGTGTGCTTCTACTTCAGCATTCTTTATTATTCTTTTCTTAGGTCGCAACTTCCTATTCTTCCTTGTATTGCTCCTAGGCTGTGAAGTGCGGACGTCTGGAAAAGAGGCAACTATTCCTGTTTCAGTAGAGGGAAACACATTAGTATCTTTTGGTTTGTCAGTAGGCATTCTGGGTTCATGTTTACTAAGTGTTACAGGTGCTATTCTCTTAATGATGGTAGGTGGAATTTGTTCATACTTTCCTAACATTTCTCTCAACTTTAAGATAGTGTGAATCAAATCTTGATTTTCAGAACGAATATTTCCAGCAAAATTCATCACTTCTATAGTGTGTGCAAGATAATGATCAAGTTCGTTTGATGCTTCATCACGAGTCTTTTCGAGTAAATCAAATATGACACCATATTCCTTTTTAACTTTTGTAAGTTCTTGTTCATATTTTGAGATTTGACATTTCAAAGACGCATTTTGATCATCCAGTTGCTCAAACTTGGGATTAAACGTTTTGGAGTGCAACTGGTTGATTTTGTTTTGCAAAGCAAGTTCAAGATTTTGACAATCTTTTTGACACCATTGAAGACGTCGTTTTGCATTTGAAAGCTCGTTTAAGAGTCGTTCGTTTTCAACTTTTAAAGACTCTCGACTGAAGCACATTATCAGTATTCTCCAGTTACAAATCAACAGAATCAGCAGAGATATAATCAGAGCATATGGCAAAGAATGCAATAAAAGCATTATGGATATCAGCCCATAACGCCTTCCAAGAGTCGATCAACATCTTTTCTTAACATTTTCTTTTTACGTTTTGTATTAGAAATAGATGTTTCTGTTTTCTTGAAAACGACTTTCATCAATCCAAGTTCCTTATGAAATTCCTTTTCCCAATATAATGCACAATTTTCAAATTTTTAACATGGGGTAAAAGTCTTTTCTGAAAAATATCTCTTTTTTCTCGCGCCTGAGGCGATTGAAAATGTTCAACTTTTATTTCAGAATGAAATTCAATCTCACGTTCTAAAAGTTTGAGGTCTAACGTGAAAAGGTCAAAATATCTAAGAATTTGACGATTTTCTGGTTTTGAATTTACTTCACTGATGGAAGGTAAATGACCATAAATTTGTGCATAATTAGGTTTGGGAGCAACATTAGAAGACTCAGATGTTTTTGTGATAATCCTTGGTGTGTTAGAAGAATCATTTGGTTCGACGGAAAGTGAAGCTTTGAATAGTTAAATGGTTTGTCAGTAAAGAACATTTTCTAATTTTGATCGACTCGTCTTCGCATCAAATTCTTGACGATGATATTCAACAACACTCATAACAAAATCAACAATTTTATATTCTACACTGGAAACTTCAGGATTTGGTTTGAATGCTTTGGTTGAGAGCATTGGTTTGTAATTAGCAAGATTCGGTCCATATCCATTTGGATTGGGTTTTAAAGTAAACTTTTGAATAGTTGTGATTGACTCACCATGTTTATAAACAACATTTCGAAACTCTTTAAGTTTTTGTTGTAAGCCGACAATTTCTTCCAGATAGTCATCTATACGTTTCGTTGAATGCTTTTTGTATGCAGAGAACTGTTTTTGACAATTTAACAACTCAGCCTTGGCTTTTTGAGTTTCCAAAGTAAGAGTGTTAAGTTGTTTTTTATGTTCATATTTCAGTTGTTCTATTTCAGACAACAAAGCATTATTCGATGCGGCTAGATCACGAATCTGTCGTTCTAAAGATTTTTCGTTTGGATGTGATTTAGCAAAAGCGCTTCAAAACTTTTTCACGTGTTTCTTTTGAGTTTTGAAAAAATTGAGTTGTCGCTTTAAGCATCAATATCCTTGGTTAACATGCATTTTACTATGTAATTGATTATTCGTGCACCATTCTTCCATTCGGGATTGTTGGTCTTAAGTAAGAGATCAACATCGGATTAGGCAAAGGTTCCAGCTTGTTCAAGTGAGTCACAACATGATCATTGTTCAGATCCTCAAGTATAACCACGGAGTCAATTTGAGTATTAAAGGTAACCATCAGGTCATCTTGATCATCAAATGTAACTACGGGGTCTAGTTGAAAATCATCACACCGAGATGTGGAGGTCATGTTGAACAGGCTGAGCCTCATCGGAATCGATGTTGGCAGAGATATTAGATCAGTAAATGATAATGGTTTGTTCGGTACCTGAGACAAGCCATCAGTGTCATACACGGGCCTCGCGGTCACTCATGTGGAGCTTGTGCATATTAGCCATCAACATAAAAGCTCATTAGCCGCAAGTCCTCCATATCATCATCTGATTCACATCCGCCATAAAGCTCGTTCTTGTTTGTGAGAGGTCCACCAGCTTCATCCTTAAGAGCCAAAAGTAAAAGCCTTGTGATAAGCATGCCTCTAGTCCTCGGCTTAGAGCATGCATTAGTCAGGTGTCCTTTCTCATTATAGTTGTAGCATCGAAGACCATTTATCCCATTCGGAGCATTACCCTGTTCAACCACTTGAGCTCTCTGTTGTTGCGGAGCATTACCCATGTTATTCCTACCCATGGCATTAAACCCTTGATCACCGCCCATCTGACGACCATAACCACAATTCTGAACTTCAACTCGTCCATTGTTCACAACAGCCTGATTCCTTGTGTTGGATGAGGTACGAATGCGATTGTTGGATTTGTTTGTATAACGGCCAAAAGCTTTAGCAATCATGACAAATCCCATGTTGCAATGCATCAAAAGCATCTGAGTCCTCATTATCTTCACAGTAAAGTGCTTGATCATTGTTGTTGTTGTATGGGACCAATTGAGTTTGTTGAGATTGTGACTGTGATGAATCATATGGTGTAATTGTTGCAGTTGGTAGAGGAGAGGGTTGTTGAGGAGGATAACTAGTTTGAGCCCACAAAGCAAGTTGTTGATTTTCCGGAAGTGAAGGTAGAACAGTTTGACCACAGATAATCCTTTCCTTATCAAATTCTTTTTTATGAGGCTTCAAATAGTCGTACAACAATCCGTATGTAGCATGATGCATATTCTTTGCTTGACGAAGGAAAATGACATACTTCTCCCATTCAGGACCAAGACTACTTAGGAACTTTGTATTGACTGCAATTCTTGGCATGATGATGTTGTGTTTATCCAAATCATTGATGATGTCTGAAAATCGATGATGATAAGACTCTAGTGTCTCTCCAGGTTCAATCAAGAAGTGTTCATAAGCAAGTAATTTTGGATTCCATATCCTCTTGATTGAGTTCAGTGCCTTCCATGAGAAGATGAATATGTTCCACATTGTTTTGCGGTCTTTTGAGCATCAACACTTCGAAGAATTGGGTTTGGTAATCCTAAAAGGATATATTTCATTGCTAGCTCATCACTTCGTAGTGTGTAGTATTTGATCACTCGAAAGGTCAGCAAGAGTTGCAACGTTAGTGAGATCATCTCTTGGTGGAACAGCAGTTGGATCTCCGGGTGTAACAACAGTAGGCATCTGGAATGGACCTTCCAATATAACCTTCTTTAAGAACTTTCCATGTGGCTTCTTTAGATCACAAAACCTAAAGAACCTAATCACCCATTGATAGTAATTTCCTGGAGTGAGCATTGGAGGTCTATCAAGTGATCCAGCCTCATGAATGGATTTTTGGCTACTTAAAGCTTCACACATCTTGCCAAACCATGTCGGTTCCTTCATAGTACTCCTGGATAGATGTTGATTGTAGAAGTTTGTGTAAGGTTGTACTGGAAGACTAGGTGGTTGTTGAACCATTTGAGGTGAAATTGCTCCAAGTTGTGGAGTATGTTGTTGATTAAATTGTTGTTGATAAATTTGTTGTTGTTGATTAAATTGTTGATGTTGTGGACTTAGTTGTTGTTGTCGTTGAGAATAAGTGTAGGGAAAGTAACTAGAGTATGGTGGTTGTGACATGTTGAATACTTGTGTTGTTAAATGGGTCTTTGTAGTCGAATGAAACGATGTTGATGAAGTATCCTTAGGCGTAGAAATCACGTGAAGGCAAAATAACAATTATGCGTAAAAACACCAAAGTTACGCGTAACAGCAAAGGTTACGCGTAGGATTAGCTTACGCGTAAGTAATGAGAAAAAAATGCAGAAAGTTATGCGTAAACAGAAAGTTAGGAGTAGAAAACTTATGCGTAGGATTAACTTATGCGTAAAGCAGAGCTTAGGCGTAAGATATATCTTATGCTGTATAAGTTCTAATTAAGCTTAAGCTTATGCGTAAGACTAAGGGTTTTAACCCAACCATCCTTTACACATCACAAGGCAAAAGATATCCAAAGTCGGAAGTGTTTCGTGCTTATCCAAGCAAGAAAAACACTAAGTTACCATCCACTAAATCAAGATCAAACCAAGGAACTCTTATGCGTAGTTTTGGGTTTCAAGTATGCGAGAATTCCACCAAAAATGATTTTTGCCCAAAGATGTTTCTAAACCACATTTTTGTGATGAAATAGCTTCAATATCACCAAAATAACACAAAAATGTGAAACTTGATGATCCAAAGTTTATAAACACGGTATGCGTAGAACTTAACCCACGTAAAAACCAAGCTTAAAAACAATGATCCACGCGTAAAGTTTGAAACTTTTTGCCAAAAAAAGTTATTTTAACACCTTAAAACGTTGAAAGTACAAGAATCTTGGATTGAAAAGTGTAGAAAATAAGTTTTAAGTTTAACCAAAGTTTGAACCGCTTGTTACGCGTATAAGAATCAAACTCACTAAAAAACAAACCGATTCACCCAACTATTTGGCGAATGATACCACTGTTAGGTCACCATATTAGTAACACAAGCATCAAGAGAAGAGATAGAGAAGAGATCGGATGAACAATCACACAAAACAATCACTATGCGTATGAATTAGGGAAAGGTTATGCGTAGCAATAGTGAAAGAGAATGAATTGAACAACCAACCCTCAAGTGAGGGTTATTACAAGGTATTTATAGGAGAGGGAGCTAGGGCAACACTCCTAGTCCCTTCCTTTCCTTAATGGACTTAGGCCTAGGCTTATGGGCCTTCTACATAAGCCTAAGCTTAATAACAAACATAAAGTCCATAATTAAGCTAACTATTACATATAAATCACTAACACTTGAATTAAGGTTTAGGAGTGATTCCAACACCAGAACAACCTTTGCATAAGCTCAAACCCTCGAACTAAACTGAAAACAAGTAACTCTTTGAATGTACGAGATCAAACAAAACCCTAGAACAAAACACCCTTTATGTCCGAGATCGCCAAACAACCCGAGAACCAAAGTTTCCTTTTGGCTGATATCGGATAAAAGAGTATCGTATGGTTTCCTTTTCTATCCCACACAGCAGGCAACCCACCTTCTTGGCAACTCAAATCGACTAGGATGCACCAAGAAACAACAACTACCAAACCCCTAGAAGTTTATTGGATCGAATGGATGCAATTAGGGTTTCAATGAACTAACCCTAATCATATAATAATTTTGATCGGGTTATGCAACAAAGTGGTGATGAATCGGTTGATTTCTGCAATGAAAGTGTATGTGTAAGTCGTGTAGGAATGACCTAGGGGTAGGGGATATATAGCCTTAAAACCCTAGGTAGCTTGGGCTTTAACTTGTGCTCCAAGTTTAAGCTTTCTTTCCTTTTCCCACACAAATACCTTTAGGTCGAAACCCATCCAAACACACCTATATGGACCGGCCAAATATGGGCTTGGTTTGGTTGAATCCGGTCCTAATTCATTCCCCCCCAAATACGGGTCAAGTTTGAACTTTAAACGTGAAAACGTACTCTAGTGTTTTACGTGTATGCCCCCAATAGGCTCACACATCTTTAGCGTATTTAAGCTATCCAACTAATAATCCAATAGAAGGTGTGTGACTGTTAAAATTGTTATGTGAGAAGATAAGACATGAAAATATCAAAATACCCTCACGTACAAGGCATATGGGGCGAGTTAACAGACATTAACTAACGAGCGTTAGTCAAAAGGACCTTAGAGAATGCAAAAATTGAAGAGTAAAGACCTTGGCCGTATTTTTTTGGAAACTCTTCGCGTATATTAGGTACAAATACAAAGACGAATGGCATATTTTACTATCAAATTTATAATGCAAATTGATATGCAATAAGTTTTGATATATAAAATATAGACTGTCATTTTCATGACATTAGAAGTATGTTCATTGGCTCGCTAAGCTATGAGATGCAAATCAGTGGGTCTTGATTTGGCTTCAATCATTTTCACGTAAACATGTTATTGTGTGGACAATAGCCAAGAAAGAAATTGCTAGGAAGCTAACTAAATGCTAGTTGAATGTGTATGAAAATGCTAGCTATTGACTTGACTATTTACTTTAAATTATGTGGTACCTAAATGCCTTGCTATCTTGTCAACATCTTTATTGCCATGCAAAAAAAAATTATCATAAATAGATAGACTTATACTTGTCAAAAAAAAAATAATCTTAGACGTAATGAATTAAAAAATTGAAAAAAAAAAAACTTGTTTGTATTCTTTAATGTTGCGCATTTTACCATTCCGTGAGTAAATCAGTTAAAAATAATTCCATGCACCCCTTTTACATGTGGATTTTTGAAAATTTTATCCACCGTCCCTAGGGTAAATTAAATAAATGGTTCTTGTGGTTTAGCGAAAATTGCATCCACTAAATTTCTATCAAAATTTTCACAACAGATACAGCGCTATAAGCTTAGCTTTTTCTCGCTTTTTAACCGCTTTTAAAAGCGCTTCAACCCTTTTTGTAACCACCCAGAACGAGCGTGAATTCAACTTTTTCAACAGTTTTATTCACATTTTTCAATACAAACTCCGACGCGAAATTTTTTTAACTCACAAAAAAAATTTCACGACAAAAATTCGAACCCCGTCACAGAGAAAAATAAAAATTATAAAGAAAATTATACAGAGAAAAATAACCATAATAAAACCACCTTTGAAAAGAATTTCGGAAAAAGATTGAAAAATAATAGGGACGGTGGATGCAATTTTCACAAACCCACCCACATGGATCTTATGTAATTGGAAGGGGACAATGACAAACACCTTACATACAAGACAAAAAACATTGATCTTGCTTTCAAGAGTTTTTTGTTCACCACTAATTAAAGAGATTTTTGACAAGTATAATATTCCACAACAACAAACCCAATCCATCGCCAAGGTATGGGGGAGGTAAAATGTAGACAGATCTACAGTACAACCTACGTCTACACCCAACCACAACCAAAAGCACATGTAGAGAGATGCACTTTCCAACGACCTCCTAGAAAGAGCATGGTGTGCTAGTGTGAACAGGATAGAAGAAAGCACACCACAAGAACAAAAATAGGCAAAAGCAGCGTGAAAAGAGAGCAAGCACACAAGCAACAGAAAAATAACCACGCAAAGCCAACCAATCACGAACACCCAGAAAACAAACAAATGCACATAAAGCGCAAAAGCACTAAAAGTACACCACCAAAAACGTAATTCAACAAAAGGTGGCAACACAGCAAAGCAGCAGCCCACTAGGCATAAGGCTAAGGCAAAACACGTAGTACAAAAGGACAAAACTCAGGAGGCAAGACAAGCAGGCAAACCTAAGGGAGCAATAACAAGCAAAGCAAACTCCACGACCGGGGCCTCAACCATACGCAAAGCACAAAAAGAGGCCAACAAAACAAAAAAGCAAGGAGGCAAAAAGGGGCACCTAAAAGCCAAACTAGCACCACTACCGCAGATCCTAATTCTATCTCCATCCACCCTTCTCGAGATCATGTCTCGGTCAAACGAAGCTCAACATGTCGAGCTTAAGTTATCCTCCCACCTGATATGGTGTAGCTTCCTTCGCACACCATCTACAACTAGCGCTTCGACCTTCTATCTGGCGTGACTGTGGCCTTCTCCTGACGTGTCCGAACCACCTCAACCTTCCTTCTCTCATTTTTGAGACAATATTCCCGACCTCAAGTTTGCTCAAAACTCCGCTCGGGATCATGTCAAGCAAGGTTTTACCACAAGTCCATCTTAGCATCCTCAGTTCTGCCACCTCTACCCTGTTAGCCTGTGCCTTTAATATGGGCCAACATTCAGAGACAAGTATAATACTCCCTCCGTCCCATATTGACTGTCCACTTTTAATTTTTTTGGTCTTTCATTTCTAACTTTGACCTTAAATATTTTTAATTGTGTTATATAATACTTGATGCAAAATATATGAATAGATTGAGTTTTAAATGTATTTTTTGTTGGTATAATTTTTATTAAATATTATATAACACAAATAAAATATTTAAGGTTAAAATTAAGAAAAAAAGACTTAAAAAGTCAAAACATGACAATTAATATGGGACGGAGACAGTATTTTTTTATGGTATTATCCCCATGCAAATAAGCTTTTCCAAAATAATAAAAATAAAAGCTGTTAACCTCTTTGGAAAAAATTAGCCAAACTCCCTCTTATTACCATTCTAATTCATTTTATCCATTTTCTGTTCACATTTTGTGTTGTTAGTAAATGATTAGGAAACAAGTAATAATTGTACAAAACAAAATAACTATATCTATATTTATACTATATATAAAAGAAAAACAAAAAAAGTAAAAAGTTAAAACTATAAAAAGAAATGTTTAAAACAAATGCTTCAAAAAGAAACTATTAATACACATCGAAAATTGGGTTGACCCGAGATGCTTCAAACCCGGCGGATTAACGCGGGACACTTCTAACCTGGTGAGTTGACCCGGTTTAATTTGACTATTTTTTTACTCAACCCGTCAGGTTGACCCGTTTTTCGACCAGGACGGTTCAACCGGTTGAACCACCCGGGTCAAACCGGGTTTCAAAACATTATGTTTAATCTCAAATCCTCAAACTTTTATTATTTTTCGTTTATAACCCATAAATTTTTTTTATCACTAAAACTATCTACCACTACAAAATAATGTTGCTATGCATAAGTACTCGTCTTCTTTATGACAAAAAATCATTTAATTCGGTAGAATTCAATTATCAAATTTAAAATTTCTTCGAAAACTACTGTTTGCCGAAAATTTTATTACAAAGTACTTGTCGTCGCAACATATGGATACCTTACTATTTTTTAAATTATAAGTCCAATGCATTTTCGAATTATTGTCCATTCAAAAGTATCAAACTTATAAGTAGCTAACACACAAATTATAATAAGTTAAATTTTTTGACATGAAGACACTCATTCTCTTGCCTTGAAAAAATCAATTTTCTAGGATTTTCGCATTTAGTATAAATATAAAAGCTTAATTCTAAAATATTTTTTGCTCGGCTTTATATTTTTATATCAGTGGTTAAGACATGCATTTTTAACCATGGAACAAGCCAATAGATATTTAACATGAACATGTATGAGAGTAAGGATCAAATGAGAACTAAAATTAAAATGAAAAAGGTGAGAAGAAATCACAGCCGCACATTTCAGATGCACTTAAAAAAATAGATGCATCTCCCCCCTAAATTTTTCCTCCTTCCCAAAAGGTGAAGATCGGTGGGATCACCCTGGTCCCATGCATCCTAAGGATGCAAACCGGACCCTCCCCAAGGATCCGTCCTGTGTAATGAGAACACTGTCCAGTGACTGTATTATCAGGAGAGTGGCTTTAAACCAGGACTATTTTCCCAAAAGTCCCTCAATGGCCAGTCAACTGAGCATTTCATAGCTGAGGGATGGTACCAAATAATCTTTAGTGCCATGGAAGAGATTTGAACCCGGGTCTATTGACCCAAGCCCAAAGCTCTTACTAATGGACTAAAGCATCATTGGTTAAATTTTTCCTCCTTATATGAAATGTGTGGCTCAAATTTCTTCTCATTCTTTTTATTTCAATTTCTCTTCTCACTAGATCTATTCCCATATAGAGTAATGTTCCTAGGCATCATAAGCTTCCTCCACCTTCGGATAATTATAGTTTGTAGGGGAATTTACATACATTTCTATATACACATCATTATTTACATATTTTTCAAAACCTTGCTTTAATAGCCTTATACATCACGCATTAATAACTTGTGTTTAAAAAAATATGTAAATATTGGTATGTACAGGAGGATGTATGTAAATCCTCCTAGTTTGTAAACTACCCTAAAAACAAATTTTGAATGGGTGTTTGAAAGATGTTCTTTTCACACTAATCGTTTCAAGTAAGATAAGTTATATATGATTTTATGATAATATAAGCAATTACTAAGAACCTTAACCGGGTTATATATGTTAGAGTGGCTCATACTATTGTAGGTTTTGATGGTCGTCTACATAGCTAAAACATGCATAAGGTTTTTGGAAAAAACCCTAATCGTCCTTGTGGTGTGATCGACCCAAAAGGATAAACCCTTTAGGGTTTCGGCCGAGTAAAGTCGACTTCGGGTGTCAACCAAAAGGGTTTTGACCCCTTTGGTTTTTCTTGGTCGATCTCATGAAAAGAGATAGGGAAAGAACTTCAGGGTTTTCTTTGGAGTTATGACTCCTCTAGAAAGCCTTGGTATTTACAGGTGAAACATGGAAAGTTCTAGATGGATTCTAACCACCTTAAATTTAGTAAAAAGTCCAACACGCCCTTTGAGGAGGTGGTTCGGCTGATCCATTCTCCTAAAGGATTCAAGATTCGCTTTTTGTCATTATTAACCCCTTAATATTTATCTCCGATAAATATTATTACCTGGTTAATAAATATTTACTCTTTTAATGAAAATAACGCCTTATTTTTATTTCCTCTTCTATTCTGAATTTTGTGTAACCCATTTCTTAATTCCGCTTAACTATCCCATTTAGTGTGCACGGGTGTGACCTTTGGCATTTTCATGAAGACAAGTGTGAAAGACGTTGTGTTATTTGCACACAAACCCTTCAACATGTTTTATTGCAAGACACTTCTACATACTCTACGAACTTTTTTTTTCGAATCTTTTTTGTGGTGTTGAACTTTACTGCCCGAAAAATCACATGTGACTTGTTATTCTAAATTTCATGTGATTTTATGAAATCGGATGTGATTTGTGAAATCACACATGATTCCTAACATACAATAGTAAGTGTGTGGGGATATAAATGACATTTGACTAGTAAAAAGTGTAATTATTACACACTTCTGAAATTACGTGGACTTTATAATGGACACTTATTTTGAAACGGAGCGAGTATTAGCACGCATATACATGGTGTAAAATAAAACTTTGACTCGTCTTTCTATAAACCTGAGTTTAACATATTACGATTTGTTCCGGAGTTCAATAGAGTTCTGAGATTGAATTATTCGTGAAAAGCTTGATACATGCAACTCTAGTTCTAGCGATACGTCTGGTATGTCCTGAATGTGCACTTTACTAATATGTCTCGTATGTCATGAACTAGCTAGTCCAAACACTAGTTCTATTGTTCTAGCCCTGAAGCGCCCAAAGTCTAGCTTGAATAAATGCAACCTCTGCTCCCATATCTTCTTTTCAAATCTTTAGATTTCTTTATTACTTATTTTGTATTAATATCATTTTTTGTAATAACAATGAACACATTAACTGTTATAAAAAGGTATTTATGGATAAATATGTGTTCTACACGAAAACCCGTTTGACCTTTTCCAAAACCAACGGCCCTAAGCGCTATCTTTCCTAACTAAAAACGCATCTACCTATATAGGCCCCTTCTGAAACCTAATTATGCACGAATAATCTCAGGGTGGTTCAATTTTCTAAAACAACTGAAGTGCTGATTGGTATCTATGGCATAGATCCTGAGAAAGACTTTTTTCGCTCCTTTCCTTTTGTTCGTTTTGCATTTAAGTATGCAATACTTGTTTTCTGACAAATATTTTATCCAAGAAGTTCTAGAGAGGGTTTTAAATCAACCCGTACGTTCAACATTTCACTCTGCGGTAAAATGGGTGGGTTAGGTAATGTGTCAAAATGGTTTAAGTTAAGCACACACTTAGTTTTATATCGTCCTTTTCAGGTGAGCAGATTCCTCTTCCGATGCTGTGTGCATTTCCCTCCCTGGTAAGATGATACAATGTTACACACTCATCCATATGTAAGGAAGTAATTTGATTTAGTTTTGTTGCAGCTAATATCAAACTGAAAAGAAGTCACTCAGTTTGAAAAAGTGCTTATCTTATGTTACACTTGTATATTTTACACAACTGGAGCTTTTTATGATGGTAATCCTGTGTGTCTTACAGATTTGGAAAAACCAAAAACTATGGGTGTAGGATGCTTGAAATGGCTTAGCTAACAAAACCTCAATCTTTCGATGTGCTACTTCAATTCAGGTGTGCCCTTATGATAATTGCTTAAGTTTTATTGAAAGTTCTGCAAGTGACACCTAGCCAATTGCAACAATTGTGAGATTTGGGTTCCAAGAAACCAGTTTTGTTGAATATGCCGCATCAAACTGGAGACTGTATTTCAACTGAATCAAAATCGACCGCTGTTCGATTTGGTATTGACTCGAAACCAACCTCATATTAACCCCAAACAAACTTAGGCAAAAGGGTATCAAGAGTAATTGAAAGCCTCGGATTCACATTGGGAACTAGTTTTTTAACAAACAGATAATGCTATGATTTATGAATCTAAGAGCCTATAAAAACAAAACAACCTTATCAAATTTATAATGCAAATTGCTATGTAATAAGTTTTGACATGTAAAATACAGACTATCATTTTCATCGGACATTAGAAGTAGGGTCTTGTTTTGGCTTCATTCAAGTCTCATCAATCAATTTGACGGAAGTGTTTCACGTGCCTTGACTAGTTGTTTGCCAAATCTTGTCTTGTGTGGACAATAGCAAAGAAATAAATTGCAAGGAAGCTAACTAAATGCTGGTTGAATGTGCATGATAATGATAGCTATTGAGTTGACCATTTTCTTTAAATTATGTGGTACGAAGTGCTTGACTAGTTATTACAGCTTATTAGGCTTGCATGTAAGCTTATATAAAATACGAAAAGCTATTAACCTCCTCGGAAAAACTTAGCCAAACTCCCTCTTATTAACCGTTCTACCTTTATTTATCAATTTTCTGTTCACCTTTTTTGTTGTTAGTAAATAATTAAGAAACAAGTAATAATTGTACAAAACAACATATTTGTGAGAAAAAATCATTTAGTTCGGTAGAATTCAATTATCAAATTTAAAATTTCTGAAAATAACACACTGTTTTTGTTATCATATATGGAAAAGCATGAAACTCCTGTTGCAATCCAAGAGTATGATAGTACATGCACATAAAAAAGATAATTTACCTTTGTTTGTATAGGTAGCTAAAACAGTCAAATTCATTGCCCCTCACACCTGCAAAGATCAACTTGGGTGTAGCTCTTAATTAATACACCAATATAATGGGTTCACTTGCAGTTGTTTCTGTAGATCCCGAGTATGGTCAGATGACTTCTGATTGCAATCGAAAGTGAAAAATTCAGTTGGTTTGACGGGTTGGGTACAGCTCAAAGCAGGTCTATTTGGGTTGACCGTCTTTCATAAGCTACCTCTTGAACCACGTTATCCGATCTTTGAACTTACTCAATTAGAAGCTGTTGGAAATGTATATATTTACAAACATGTGAATGTCCGGATTCGAACTCGTGACCACGGGATTGCACACATTAGCGAATGATAATTAAAGTTAATAATTAATGTTTATGTTTACGATTAATTATTGCACAATAAGTCCGGTTAACGATCGTTAAGTATTTAACGGAAAAATAACTAGCGACCGTTAAATGAAAAGAGAAGGACTAGTAATGGAAAATCTTGAAAGAAAAAGTTATGGGTTTTTCTTGTGGGCTTGTCCTATGGCCGGCCACAATGGGTTGTCCCAACCCAATCCCTAACTTGTTCCCAAAGTATTCCATCTACTATATAAAGAGGGTTAGGTTCTAGGGTTTCATACACTTGTGCATTGAATTAACCTTAGATCTCTCTCTCTCTCTCTTGTCTATATTCGGCCGAGCACCCCATTTGTAAGGGAGTTTGGTTTCGTTTTTCTAAACGAGGACTTGTGTTAGATCTAGCAATCGCTGATTCGTGGTTAATTCGTGTGTACAAGAACATGGTTGTAAGACATTATTCTTACACCAATTAGTACTTCTTTGTTTTGCTCAAGGGATTTAACATTCGCAAGAGGTAATGTTACGCATACTTTCGTTAATTATTTATTTGTTATGATCTTTAAGTCTTCCACGGTACTTTGATGTCTTTATGTTTTATTGTATTTTATATATCATAAACTCAACAGTGGCATCACGAGCCTTGTATAACAAGTAATTAATTACTGAAACACATAATTAAAATAAACATGAATGTGTTATTATTTGTATGCTTAGATCTAGGGTTTGCAAAACCTAAACCCTAATTTTGAGGGAGGGCGTTTATTTTGGTGCCTAATTAGGGTTTTGTAAACTATTGTTTTAATTGGATTAGAAACCCTAAGATGCATGCAACTTTATGTGTATATGCGTAACTTTGATTTAATTGCATTAATTGTTAAGTGTAATTTTATGTCCATGATAATTATCTGCATGTTTTATCATGGATCCGCTTTTATTGTATGTCTTTCTTGTTTAAGTGATATACACTAAATTTTGATAGATCTAAAATTGGGGAAGACCTCAATAATTATTAATTTAATCAATTATGTGCTATGTGGTATGTATTTAATTTTGACTTTCGCAATCGATGAATCGATGCATGTGGTTCACCTTGTACATAGATGAAAACGGGTGAAAGTCTTAATTAAATATATGCATATTGTCAAATCTAGAATTGGTTATTAATAGGATTTATCAAAATGTTTGCATGTGGCTAGATGATATGCATGACTTTTATTTGTTATGCATTCATTGTTTATTTGTTTATTTTATAAATACTTGCTTGTTTGTTATGTGAAACAAGGGTATTTTTACAAGAAAAATAAACTGACCTAAACAATGGTGAAACATGTATTTTAAGAATAGTAATCATAATCGTTTAATTGATTGATGACTTTGGTACAAATGGTCTGAAAGGCTCACCCATGAGAATGAACTAATAAAAGGGGTTAAAAGAAGTGCGCATACAGTCACATCTGAAAGGATGTCTAAGGTTGTGCTTTTAGCGTGCACTGTCCTCTCTCTGAAGTTCGAATGGAGCTACTTAGTAAGCCATTAAATGTGCAAGCTCATCTTAAGGGCGAATTAGTTTTAATTCCATGCGCCACTTCGGTGGTAATTATCCGAAACACTAAGTGTTTACACTTATACAAAAGTACGGTATAATGAATGATAATTAACACTAAATTCCTTAATTGGTGAACCCAATACCTCAGTTAAAGTTTGATGATGAAAAGCTTATACATTAAAACAAGATATAAATGTTTTAATAAAAACTATGCTACAAAGATGAATGCATGACATCTTTGTACATATTTGATTTGACATCAAAATTATTACCCTTTAATTTAAGTTATATGCCATCCAACGAAACGGAAACACCTAAGATTACTTTTTATTTGCGTGAGATCGTGACTTAGATCGGAATCAAAGGGTAAAATGTCCACGTGTCGTGAGAACGGGCATGGACGATTTCTGCAGCTTCTTAAGTTGGACAACTTAATTGAGTTTTGTAGTGAGAGCTGGCAACTTAAGGCATAAGATGGGATAAAACATGTTTACATGGCGATTGATATTAGCTATATGTAAATCCCATAAATCTAGGAATTGCAATTGAGCAATAGCTCTACCATTTTGTATAAGGTTCATTACTAGTAGATCAACTGACGTGATGAAATTATGACAATTTGGATCCTAGTTTTCAATAATAATTAATTGGTTATATGAATATGAACCTTTGGTATTTAATTGTTTATTGAAAAGGTTAATTATCGAAAATACTAAAATTAAATTTTGTAATTCTTTTGAATGTATAAATGAAACATTTAACCGTAAACGTGGTTTAGTATTTGAGTAGTAAATTGATCCATTCTAGCATTCAAACAAATGTTTGATCGAGAATAATTTACTGATAAGACAAACGAAGTCTCTTTTCCATGAGAGAAGCATGAGACTCAATCCTATTCCTTTTCATGAATGAGAAAGGTATAATAGGAACATTTGAATTGTCTAAATTCTAATGTAACTCTTAGCAATGAATTGCACATCTTATTTTCCATAAAGATTTCATTACCCTCATTTGGTGAATGAATCCTTTGTAACAACATGAATGTTGGTTAACTGGAAAACATGTATATGAGTTACTAAATTAGAAGCTAGACTAATTATGCTAAAAATGGTAAAAGGCAAACTAGCATATTTTTATCTAGTTGTTTTGCTTTAGCCTTTAAAGGTACTACATACAAGTATGGGGATGGTAGGCCTGTTGAGGAAGAAATTGCATACCCAATTTTTCGAGTTAATAACATTATGGATAACCTACCATTCATATAGTAGAATACACCTTTTAGTACCTTAGTAATGATTACGTATGGCTCTTCAAAGGTGTAGGAAAGTAAAAAGCAAGCAAGTTGTTTCCACTGGTTATGCAACACTTACAATGTTGTCAGATTCAGTGGGAGCATTTGTGTTGCATTACTGAATAAGAAGTTGTTTTATTGATTTCTAATTCAGTGGGAGCTACATGCCTTATTTCCTGTGTAGTAACCTAGATTATCTTCAAAGATAATTACTTTCCAATTGTAGGCACTTATGTTTTTAAGGAGAGTCATGTGCGTTTCCTTACTAATCAATATAGTCCTACATCTATTGGTTATATCTATGACACAAATCATATTAATCAAATAAACTAACGTGATCGTGTTGTTTATATGCTACATGATGTTGTTCCATGCACAAGTGGGAGAAATCTTATTGTGTCCAAGGTACAACACATATTAATATAATTTAAAAGAATCTCTTGACTGAAGTAAGAGAATAACGCTCTAATAGGAAGTATACATTTATATATGTATGATTGCCCTATTAAGAACATGTGTCAAGATGATAACAAAGACTACTTTATTTTAAATATTTATGTCATTCAATATTTAAGAAACACTTGTAGTTACAATTTATGTTACGTGAGAACGTGAACTAGATTGTAGCCCTAGGTAAAATATCCACGTCGTATAAAGAGCATGGATCATGGAACATTTTATGGAATGACATAATTAAATGAAGTAATCTAATACTACATTGAATTTAGTATTCGTTGAATGACTTAAATATATGTAGTAAATATTAACTTGAAATATGAATTGAAACCCGCGGTGGTGTTCATAATTACTTTAATTATAAATGTTTATGATTTTGTAAAGTCACAAACATGAAGTCTTTTAATACAAGACTTACAATATAAAGTAAGACGTTAACTTGCTATGTTTTAAGACATATGCATGAAGTCAATGAGTTGATCAATGACTTATAACGTATAGTGGGATTATAACTAATATGTCTTTTGACTTGGTCAAAAATATTTGTGTTATAATACATGCAATTGACTTGGTAATTCTATTGTACCATTAAGTTTTACTTTGTTGGTAAATAGGTAAGCTAAAGAGTAGATGGTTATCTTAAAATATTGTTAGATTATCCTACAATATTAATTCTAAGGAAATACCATAGTTTTATGGTATGTTCTGTTAGAAGAATCAAAATCTGTTGGCATTATTTGATTCAAGATAACTATAGTTTCTTCCAAAAGTTATCAAGGTTAGTAGATTGAGTATAGATTGAATATACTCAATAAGACTCCAACCTAGAAGATTAATAAGACACCATTTGTTTATGGAATGTGATGAATCACATTAAGTCTTATAAATGAAGTTCTGAATTTGTTAAACTACTTATAGAGTGAGTTGTAACAAACTAATGTTAGGAACTGTCAATGTTTTTTGTAATATCCCAAAAGAGAACAATGTATTGTTGCTCTACTTGCTAAACTATTTAAAGGTAATCTTTAAATTTTAAAAGGCAAGTGGGAGTTTTATTTAGATCTTGAAAGATTGAATTACAAAATACATAATCTTCTAAAATGCACTAGCAAATATCATGATGAGGCTAAACATGAAAATGATAGACCTTAATATGATGGAATTGTCATTCATAGATCCGTAAGGATATCTCAGATATTTAATATGCTGAGGATTATTAGTTACAGGATCATGTGCTGTTAATCATAATGATAAATTTACCAAATGTTGAATTGTGGAAAATCAATCATACTATGAATGTAGAGATGTTGTCCATAAAGATAATCAACTTTAGATACTTGGTTTATCTTAATAATGAAAATGAGTTTCTTCAAAGGATGGAAACCCTAGTGGTTTAAATCTTTGTGTAAAAATCATATGGACAATATTGTATATGTATTTAATGTATGTCTAGTGATAATAATTTCAATCATACTTAAGCAATTAACTATGATTGAATATTCTTTCCTATATACATTAAATAGAAGTATAAAGATTATAATTGTCATACTTAGTTTCATTGATATGAAATTTTGACAATGAATTTCATAACTCTTTGTTGTGAAATTACTTTCTGAGGACGATGAGTAATACAAAGAAGTTTTATGAATTCAAATAATCCTTGGATATGTACAAACTGCAAGAATCCATGAATGGATATATGCAAGCATCTAAGAGATGTTTCTTATGTTTAATATTAAATCCATGTTTGATTTAATAATTAAAATAAGATTGCTCATAAGTATTCCTGAAAGCTAGTGGGAGTATTATTTATTTTTCTTAAATCTTATATGTTGTATGGGCAACTACATTCCACTTAAATTAAGTTTTAGTTGGGAATGAAACTTTGTTTGTAAGATTTGGAAATAATATATACAACTTTGGAATATATGTTTATTATTATTATAAACATATGTAAATAAATGATGTCAAATAGAACATGATGAATACATATCTTTGACAAGATAGATGAGATCTTAAAGTTTAACTTGAAGATTCATCATGAACATCATGTTGTGTATAAAGTTGTTGTGTCATGCTTGATTACAAGATGATTTGACAACATTGAAAGTTGTTAGTGTAATAAATATTTTAAAGGAATATGTTTGGATTTAGAATCACATTCCACAATCTGGAGATGCTCCTAGATTCTATGGATGATTATATGACAATTGTTTCATAATTGTCATTGCCAACAAACTTGAGTTTTGGTAGGCACCAACATTACACTAGAACTGTTCAAAAGTTTACGGATATTTAAAGAGCATATTGTTGTACACAATGATGCTAGTATAATTGATATGACACTCAATTCTAGTCACGGTATCCTTGATGATGACCATGTTGACTAGTTATGCTCAACTAAAAGCATAGTTGCATTATACATTAAAGAATAAAGAATACTTTAAACTTTAAAAGTTTTGAAAGATGATTGTCAGATAAAGGTGGTTCAGTTGTCACGACCTTATGGAATGATATGACAATATCAAGATATGTGTAAAACACATACAAGAAATTCACTTATTGAATTTTTGAAATAAGTATTCTCAAAATTCCTATAGATCAAAGCTAGTTGAAATTATGCCTCACAACAAGTATGATTATCATGACTTGAGGCAAAAATTCATTAACTAAGAATTATCATGCATTGATCTATTTAGTATTTGGATAAAAGGATATTGTAAACATTATTATTGAAATGAAATAAAGTATTTTGTTATGTTTATTATTCATTTATTATGATGTTATCCTATATTTGCATGTTTAAATCCTTGAATAACTTAAGTTATTCTAAATAGTCTGAGTATTAGTTAGAATATACTTGAAAGTATATTGATGCGTAGCATGACTAATTTCAGATGATATTCAATGTATTGAGTATAGGACTTATCCCACCCGCATGATAATACTTTATGGATCTTGTCATTAAGTATATCATGGATATTTATCCTCTGACTTGAGATACAAGAGATATGTCATGGATGTAGTGCATTTATGTGAAGCAATCTAACGCTATACGAATCGGTAGTTATAAGGGTGGTTGTTTTCGTGTTGAAATTTATGAATCTCGCTTGTAGTCAAAATGGGATTTGTTTCCTTCAAATTTATTTTAAGTATAATACTATGGGCCCTCGTTGGATTGTTAAGATGTTTGTATGGCCATACCCAAGGTCTTCGGAATATGTTCGAAGAATTGGTAATCTTAATCAATCACATAAAGCGAGAAAAAGAATAGTTAATTAAGAAATGAGTGAGATCCATATTCTTATTAACATGGTATTAGAAACAAAATGATGAATATGATGATGAATCATCAAACTTGGTTTTTCTCGAGAAAACCATACACGAGTTGTACCGGGGCATTGGCGTGTTGCTAGACGCTAACCAATGTCATTTCACGTTTTGTAAACATATCCAAGTGGGAGCTGTTGGAAATGTATATATTTACAAACATGTGAATGTCCGGATTCGAACTCGTGACCACCGGATTGCACACATTAGCGAATGAGAATTAAAGTTAATAATTAATGTTTATGTTTACGATTAATTATTGCACAATAAGTCCGGTTAACAATCGTTAAGTATTTAAGCGGAAAAATAACTAATGATCGTTAAATGAAAAGAAGGACTAGTAATGGAAATCTTGAAAGAAAAAAGTTATGGGTTTTCTTGTGGGCTTGTCCTATGGCGGCCACAATGGTTGTCCCAACCCAATCCCTAACTTGTTCCCAAAGTATTCCATCTACTATATAAAGATGGTTAGGTTCTAGGGTTTCATACACTTGTGCATTGAATTAACCTTAGATCTCTCCTCTCCTCTCTTTGTCTATATTCGGCAGAGCACCCCATTTGTAAGGGAGTTTGGTTTCGTTTTTCTTAAGCGAGGACTTGTGTTAGATCTAGCAATCGCTTGATTCGTTGGTTAATCAGTACAAGAACGTGGTTGTAAGACATTATTCTTACACCAATTAGCTTCGTTTTGCTCAAGGGATCGACATTCGCAGGTATGACGCGCATACTTTCAGTTAATTATTTATTTGTTATGATCTTTAAGTCTTCCGCTGTGTACTTTTGATGTCTTTATGTTTTATTGTATTTTATATATCATAAACTCAACAGAAGCTAGCCGATCAATCCGGTGTACTTCTCTCCGACGTATGTTGAATATCAAACATCATTCAATAAAAATAAATCTTGTAAATCATTATAAAGTAAATCAATTCATTTATAACGATCACAATAAGCAATACTAATATTAATACAAAGTTGTAACTTTCATGAAACGAATGGAGTAAATATTCTCAGATTCAGAAGTATTTCAACATGGAGGATTATTTTATTAAGCATAGAATATAAATTAATAAGTGTCTAGTTTGACTTTTTGGAGTCTTTGTTGTTCAACTTTTACCTTAAATATTTTTATTTGTGTTATATAATACTTGATAAATTATACCATTAAAAATACATTTAAACCCAATCTATTCATATATTTTGCATCAAGTATCATATAACACAAATAAAAGCTATTATTGTCAAAGTTGAACAAGAAAGACTTTAAAAAGTCAAACTGGGCACTTATTTTGAAACGGAGGTAATAACAATGTTGGTAGTCATTAACTCTTTTTCTCTACAAGAAGTTAGTTGCACAATGTTAAGGTAACCATATCCCTTCAATAGAATTTAAAGTAGAGTTCAAAGTCAATAGTTTGCCTAATTGTGAATATTTGACTAGTTAATTCGAAAGACCAAGGCCAAGGTTGAATTAAATTTTGGTGGAGTCTATGAAACAAATATAAATAATAGATCATAATTAAACAGATTTAGCAAATAAAAACCAAGCCATTTCTAAAAGTTGCTAAGGTTTTAATTTCATAGGCTCGACGGTCCATAATGAAATCCCAACTCTGCTTTCAGATATTCTTGTTACCCTTTTACCTGATCTTGTTTGGGGTTGATACAATTTTGGTTTCCGGCCAATGTCAAATAAACCACCAAACGATCTTGATCCAGTTGAAGAACGAACTCCAGTTCGAATCTTCACTTTCAACAAAGCTAGTGTCTTGGAAGCCAAATGCCACAGATTGCTGCTCATGGGGAGGTGTCACTTGCAGCATCAAGGGTCAGGTTATTGGTCTAGACTTGAGCAACGAAATGATATCAGGTGGAATTAATGATTCCAGTGCTCTATTTGGTTTAAAGAATCTTGAAAGCTTGAATCTTGCTGCAAATAAGTTTAGCTTTATACCAATTTCTTCAAGATTTGGGAGTCTTGCAAGTTTGTCTTATATGAACTTGTCGAATTCGGGGTTTTCTGGTCAGGTTCCTGGAGAATTGTCACAGCTGACAAGGTTAGAAATTCTTGATCTCTCTGAGCCTTTCTCTTTTGGAGTTCGCTCATTGCGACTTGAGAAACCGAACCTATCCACGCTTGTTCAGAACCTCACACAGCTAAGAGGTCTTTATCTGGATAATGTAAATATATCCGCACAAAAGCTCGATTGGGGCCAGGGCTTATCATCATCTTTGCTGAATTTGGAAGTTTTAAGCTTGTCCAATTGTCAGCTTTCAGGCCCATTAGATGACTCCCTTGGGGAATTGCAGTCACTTTCGGTAATTCGTTTAGCTCTGAACAACCTAAGTTCTCCGGTTCCAGAATTTTTTGCAAATTTCAAGAATTTGACAGTTTTGAATCTTGCTTCTTGTAACTTAACTGGAAGGATCCCTGACAGCATGTGCAATGCTACCTACCTAAGGGTTCTTGATTTAGCAGGAAATCGTTTGACTCGAACAATACCAAAATGTTTGATAGAATTTGGTGGCAGTCTCAGGGTACTAGATTTGGCAAACAACCTTCTCACTGATCAAATCGAGGGAACGTTTCCAAGCACCTGCGGATTGAACATTCTAGACCTGCGTGGAAATTCTATGGAAGGGAAGATCTCAAGATCTCTTGTCAATTGCACGATGCTAGAGGTGTTAGATATTGGGAATAATAGGATGAACGACACTTATCCATGCTACTTGGGCAACCTTACCAACTTGAGTATCCTTGTTCTGCGCAATAACCGGTTCCATGGATCTGTCCGATGTCCTCCAAGCCAGCACAATAATTGGTCAAAGCTTCAAATTGTGGACATAGCTTGCAATGAGTTTAGTGGTGCTATCCCTGACAATTTTTTTATGCAATGGGGTGCTATGATGACAGACGAACGATCAAGTACGAAGCACCTAAGCTTTAGGGTGTTACAGGTCAGTGATTTATACTATCAGGATACAGTTACAGTCACAGTCAAAGGATTGGAGTTGGAGCTAGTCAAAATCTTGACAATCTTTAAATCCATTGATATCTCAAGTAATCGTTTTTCGGGGGTGATACCAGAAACAATTGGTCAACTCAAAGCACTGATTCTTTTCAACATGTCACATAATGAGTTCACAGGCTCGATCCCTCAATCTATGGGTAATTTGAGTCAGCTGGAATCATTAGATATGTCATGGAACAATTTAACTGGAAATATCCCATCTTCATTCACGAGCCTTAATTTCCTTTCTACTTTGAATTTGTCATACAATCAATTGGAAGGCAGAATCCCAGTCAGCACCCAACTTCAGAGCTTCGAGGAGTATTCGTATATAGGAAACAAGGGTTTGTGTGGACCTCCATCGAACCGAATGTGCAGTAGTTCAGCTGTATCTGTGCCATCATCTTCCCCAAATTCTGTTACAGGTGGTGATGGGAATGATTGGCAGACCATATTCTACGGAATGGGAGCTGGAGCAAAATCATTAATTGTTGTAGCGGTTTTGTTTCAATTTGTTTATTGAGTACGACTAGACAAACGAGATCTGTTTAGCTAGGGCTATTACTTTTAATGTCGATTTCCAGTATGTTTCAATTTGTTTATTGAGTCGTAATGTAAAGTCTTGAAGCAATAAATTGCAAAAGAATATTAATGGGGTGTTTGTTTTAGTTACTTTTTTGGTATGAACTTAATTTGTACGGCTTAACTTTCCATAAGCCCATTTTTACATTTATTTGGAAACTTATGAGCTTATTATGACTTATAATTGAAAAAAAAAAATTATGAAGGAAAAACAAAACAAAATAAGCTCATAAGCAGAAAATTAAGCTATAAAAAACACCCCTCTAAGGTTTCATCTATAATTTGCTAACTTTATAAGCTTCACATTAACCAATGGCTATTAAGGACCGGAAGGGTCCCTACCCCTGGCCTAAGCTCGTTAATGTATTTTTTCGCGATTTCATGTGTATATCAGGAAGAAAAAAATTTATTTCGGCCCTCCCATTTAATGTATTTCCCGAAAAAAAATTGTTTCGGCCCTCCCACGGAAAATTTTCTAGCTCCGACATTGACATTAAGGTTGTGCCTCTCATCTATTCTCATAATTTATGTTAAACTAATGCTACCATGTTTCTTAACCATCACCAAAATCCAATAGTACGCTAATATGCCTTCCTAAAAATCTGGTTATTCGGTCCAATAGTTTAAAACTTTAAGTAATCACTTGACCATGTTACTATCTGATACGACCCTTACGGATAGTATCGAGATAATAACACCACTTTTAATGGCTTAGCTTTCCCAAGAATTGAAGAAGAATAAGAGAGATTTAATTATCGGTTCATAAGTTTCATTGATAAATAATGGGGTATAAATACCCAAACAACCCTAACTTGTAAACAAAGACATTCCAATAAACATTCCTAAATCCTAATAATTAGATAAAGATAGATAACTATCCAACGACATAATCTTTATGCCAAATCGGAATAGTTGTGGACCTCTTGGGCCGACCTTCTTGTGGGCCTTCTTGCAAGCCGGTCGTAACATTCTCTTCTCCTTCGGAAACTAACTTGTCCTCAAGGTAATGAGATGGATAATGGCCTGGAATTGACAACCATTCCAAGTAGCTTCCTCGGCGAACCGCCACTCCACCGAACCAAACCACGAGTTTTCCCCATTTCAAGAAAACATCACGCTTTGCACATATCGCTAGTGGCTGCTCCAAAGGTTGACCCTCATGTTCTTCCTCAGGTAGTTCAACAACACCCCATTACCATCCCTGTAAATGGTTTAGAGACACATGAAAACCGGTGTATTTTACTGGTGGGCGGAAGGCCTAAACGATACGCCACCTTCCCAACACGTTCCAACACCTCAAATGGCCCATAGTATCTTTTGGCCAACTTGTTGGAAAGCCTTTTTGCTAACGTGACCTGTCGATATGGTTGTAATTTTACAAGCACCTTTTCACCTATATTAAATTCAACGCCGTCGCTCACGGTTAGCCTCTGCATTTCCATCCGACGCAGCCAACAAATTTTGTCTAAGCTGTCGTAGCAACACATCTCGCTCCACCAATACCTCTTCAACCGCTGCTACTTTGGAAGATCCTGGTGGATACGGAATTATGGCAGAAGGTACGCGTCCATATAAAGCCTGATAAGGAGTCATCTTGATACTACTATGGAAACTTGTATTATAACTATATTCGGCCCAAGGCAACAATCGTACCCATTGGTGGGGTCGATCTGAAACCATAGCCCGTAAATACTGCTCAAGACCACGGTTAACCACCTCTGTTTGTCCATCCGACTGTGGGTGATATGCCGAGCTATGGTTTAACCGCGTGCCACTTGCTTCAAACAATTGCTTCCAGAATTTACTAACAAAAATTGGATCTCGATCAGATACTATAGTTTTAGGGAACCCATGAAGCTTAACAACCATATCCATAAATAACTCGGCCACTTTTGTTGCATTAAAGCTGGTAGGCAAAACACCAAAGTGCGCATATTTAGTAAAACGGTCGACCACTACAAGAATAACCGTTAATCCCTTCGAAGCGGGTAACCCCGTAATAAAGTCCATGGAAACATCCTCCCATACCCCGGTTGGAATTGGCAGAGGTTGGAGCAAACCGCCTGGGGCCTGGGTCGAATATTTAATTTGTTGACAAACCATACACCGTTTAATAAAGTCCTCAACCGCCCTACGCATTCCTTTCCAGTAAAATAATGCCGCCAAACCAACTAACATCTTCTTCGACCCCCCATGGCCTGCACTTGCTGTAACATGAAATTCTGAAAGTAAAGGTTCTTTCAACTTAGAATCCTCTCCAATAAAGTACCTACCACGAAACAAAAGCAACCCCTGCTCACGATGAAAACCCTCAAAGACTTCACCCCCGTCCATCCGTTGATGAATCTGACAAAGCTCGTCCAAAGTCTCATTCTCTCGTTTCAGATCATCAAGCAACCCCACAATGGGTCGGCTAAAAGCCATAAAAGCTGCTGTGACATCTGCGGCCTCTTCAAACACACGGGACAACGCATCCGCTACAACATTCGATGCCCCGGACTTATATTCAATATTAAAATCAAATCCCATAAGTTTCCTTACATATTTTTGCTAAAGAGGTGTTTGAATCACTTGTTGCATGAGCTCCTTGATACTCATGGTCGGTAATGAATGGTAAACCGACGCCCAACCAAGTATTGACGCCACTTATAAATGGCTTCGACAATAGCAAACAGTTCCTTCTGATAAGTCGCGGCAACCCTCAAGCGAGGTCCCAATTTGCGACTAAAATAGCCTAGTGGCTGACCCTTTTGAAGTAGTACAGCACCAATTCCCACAGCTGAAGCGTCGGCTTCAATTACAAAGGGCTCATTAAAATCAGGAAGAGCTAAAATCGGTGCCTGAGTTAACTTATCCTTAAGTGCCGTAAAAGCCTTGTCTTCTTGTTCCCCCCACTTGAAGCCATTTTTTTGAAGAAGGTTAGATAAAGGTGCGGCCACATTAGCATAGTCTTTGATAAATCGTCTGTAATACCCCGCGAGCCCGAGGAACCCACGTACTTGTCGTTGTGATGTAGGAGCGGGCCAATCAATTACGGCCGATACCATCTGAGGGTCTACCTCAACACCTCGACGGAAATAATATGCCCCAAATATTCAAGTGCCATCCAAACACACATTTAGCTTTCTTGACATAGAACTTGTGATCCTGTAAACACTTAAAAACACATTGAAGATGTTCCAGGTGTGCCTCTAAAGAAGTACTATAAACCAATATGTCATCAAAAAAAAAACGATCACGAATTTGCGCAAGTAGGGAGAGAATAACCGATTCATAGTTGCTTGAAAAGTGGTGGCGCATTCGTAAGCCCAAATGGCATCACCAAAAATTCATAGTGTCCATCGTATGCACGGAAGGGCGCTTTTGTACACATCTCGATCATGTACCCGAATCTGATGATACCCCGCCCGCAAGTCAAGTTTGGTAAAAATCACAGCCCCTCCTAACTCGTCAAACATCTCATCCGCGGTTGGAATTGGAAATTTATCTTTGACCGTGGCTTCATTTAACACCCGATAATCCACACAAAAACGGTAGCTCCCATCTTTCTTTTTCACTAGTAAAACCGGCGATGAAAAAGGACTATGACTCTCACGAATTATTCCTTGGCTTAGCATCTCACTAACCAACTTTTCCATCTCTCCTTTTTGATAGTGTGGATAACGATAGTGCCGGACATTAACAGGTTTGGTATTGGGATATAAATGTATTCGGTGATCAATACTACGGTGTGGAGGCAGAGTGGTGGGTACCTCGAAAAGGGATGCAAACCGAACCAATATTTCGCTGATATCAGGGTGCGGATCAACATCAGCGTCAGTTGAGCTCCCCTCTTTATCCGTAACCTAATCAAAGTTATATAGTTCATATACCCCATAAATGTCCTCTGTCTCCAGTAATGCCCGCATGTGATGCAAACCAATACGCTTCATGCATAAGGATTCCTCACCACGTAATGTATACGCCTGACCCAACAACTTAAACTCCATTGTTTGCTCCAAATAATCATGGGTCACTTTCCCAAGTTGCTGCAACCATTGTATACCCAACACTATATCGGGACCCTTCATGGGTAGTACATACAGATCCACATCCACGCGTAACCCCTGGATGTTGATTGATACTTGAACACACTTATTTTCACACAAAAGAGTCGCACCATTACCAATAGAAACTTTAAAAGGTTTTGTACCAGTGAGTGGCAACTTCATACGTTCCACGACTTCTGGTTGCACGAAATTGTGAGTACTACCATTATCGATCAGAATATGCACCTTACTTTCCCCTATCGTGCCCCATAATTGTAGTGATCGCGGACTACCCTGGCCTACCAAAGAATTCAAGCATGATATATCCCCACTTTCCACAACATCATCCTGCTCCTCTTCCGTCGACTGTTCCCCAGCCTCCTCCTCATTGGCCATAAGCAACAAAAATTTGCCAGGACATTTATGACCCCGTACCCACCGATTATCACAATTAAAACATAAGCCCTTACTAAGCCGCTCCTGGCGTTCCGCGGGTGAAATCCATTTAATAGCTAATGGTTTGGCAGTAGCATTGGTCATACCTGATGTTGGAGTGGGTAGCAACGCGTTTTTACTGGTTGGGACACCACGGTTGGTTGAGCTACCGTGGCTGAAATTCGTGATGAGTAAGCCCTTTGCGATCCTCCACCTGATGTGACAGTAGTCGTTTGGCCAACAGGGGACACCCGCTGATCATCCAAACGTGCCTCAGTAACCCTGGCTAATGCAAACGCATCTCCCAAGTTCATGGGTTTTGCAACAAGTAATTCCCGTTGTAGGTTTGGTTTAAGCCCAGAAACATAAAACGAAATAAGAAAATTCTCGGATATACCAGTAACCCTATTCATTAATTTTTCAAACTCACTTTGGTATTGAGTGATTATACCAGTTTGTAACAATTTTGATAAAGCCCCCTGCGGATCCTCATACTTCGAAGGTCTGAATCGATTCTTGACACTTTCTACAAACGCATCCCAGTTGGTGATCAACCCATTCCGCGTCATCCAACGAAACCATTCCGCAGCTTCACCTTCGAGGTTGAATCCCACAATCCGTAATCGTTGATCAACCGAGTATTTAGCAAAGAAAATACTCGGTGATAGAAAAAATCCAGCTTTCTGGATCGGTGCCTGTGAATTTAGGGACATCCAACCGCATTGAGCGCGGCAACATCGACCCTGCATCACCACCTCCCCCCTGACGGTTTTGGATCAAACTCTTTGTAGCCTGTAACTCTAACTGTAACTCCACAAGCTGAGCTTGCAGGGCGTCGGCCTGCTGTTGATTAGCCGTTGCCTGCTCTTTAAGCAGCAACCGATTTCTCCGCGGTCCATGACCATGAAAGCACCAGTTGATACGACCCTTACGGATAGTATCGAGATAGGGCACCACTTTTAGCGGGTGCTAGCTCCTTAAGAATTGAAGAAGAAGAATAAGAAAGATTTAATTATCGGTTCATAAGTTTCATTGATAAATAATGGGGTATAAATACCCAAACAACCCTAACTTGTAAACAAAGACATTCCAATAAACATTCCTAATAATTAGATAAAGATAGATAACTATCCAACGACATAATCTTTATGCCAAATCGGAATAGTTGTGGACCTCTTGGGCCGACCTTCTTGTGGGCCTTCTTGCAAGCCGGTCGTAACATTCTTTTCTCCTTCGGAAACTAACTTGTCCTCAAGGTAATGAGATGGATAGCGGCCGGAATTCTGGACAACCATTCCCAAGTAGCTTTCGCTAACCGCTCCAATCAACCAAAACCGACGAAGTTTTCTCCCATTTCAGCAAAACATCACGCTTTGCACATATCGCTAGTGGCCGCCCAAAGGTTGACCCTCATGTTCTTCCTCGTAGTTCAACAACACCCCCATTACCGATCCCCTCGTAAATGGTTTAAGAAGAGACACATGAAAACCGGTGTATTTTATCGTGGGAAGGCCTAAACGATACGCCACCTTCCCAACACGTTCCAACACCTCAAATGGCCCATAGTATCTTTTGGCCAACTTGTTGGAAAGCCTTTTTGCTAACGTGACCTGTCGATATGGTTGTAATTTTACAAGCACCTTTTCACCTATATTAAATTCAACGTCGCGCCGTCTACGGTTAGCCTGCATTTCCATCCGATTACGCGCAGCTAACAAATTTTGTCTTTAA
>OU343225.1:45296153-45394828 GCA_910596185.1 Chrysanthemum makinoi | reverse complement strand
TTTATAAACTCTTGATTAAAGGTTGATTAATTTATTTTTATTTTTTAAATGTTGTAAATACTTGTTTAAAAAAATGTGTTTATACCGTATTTATATATATAAACTTGATAAAAGCAGTTACTGATTAATTTTTTCAACTTTGGTTCATAAAGTCAGACATACCGTGGTTTATAAAATTTGATTATAATTTTTTTATAAAAATGTGATACTGGTTATAAAAAATGTTTATTATACCGTGGTTTATAAACTTGATTGTGTTGTTACATTTACTTTTTCAACAAAATGTTGTAACTACTTTATATAAAAAATGTTGATGTACCGTGGGTTTATAAACCTGAAAAGTTGGTTGCTGACACTTTTATAAACTTTGCCTTCTCATAAAGTTTTCGTGTTCATAATGGCGATGATGATGATGAAAAAAAAAAATTTAATTCGGACGAAGAGAGATCAAATCTCACTTCAGAACCCTTCGGCTCGTTATAAAATTTTCCCGACGCCGACGTTGATTTTGATCCTAAAATGTTTCCAGTTCGATGATTTAAAACCGAATTCGACGGTAAAGTGAGTGAGATACAAAAATCTCACCTCAAGCAACCTTCAACCGGAAATTCTCAAAATTTTTCATCAAAAGTAAGATTTTAAAACCGACTATTAAAAAAAAAAAACTTGTAAAAAAAACTTCTAATACTTTTACAAAAAAACTTATAAAAAAAAAAATAAAAAAAGTAAAAAGTAAAAAAGGTATATTTATTAGTTTCTGTTAAGTTATGTCATATCTGGTCCCAATGATTGGAAGGAGTGAGAATTTTATAACACCCTCTCAAATTTTAGTAGGACCCATTTACAATTACAATTCAAGTATTTCAGATCTCATCATCTTCCTTAGAAAAAACCTAGCCGCTTCTCTATCCTTCCATCATAAACTCATCTCTTCTCTATCCTCCCATCATAAACTCATATGCCTTCTATTCACTTTGTAGATCGCATCAACCGCCGGAGTGACTAACTGAGATACCAAGAATAAGAATATGGCACCGCTGCAACAACGATGGAGGGAGACCGACGACAACAATCAAATATTAGATCTCTAATTTATGCTGTTATTTTTCACAGGTATTATAAGAATTGCTGTTATTTTTCAGATCTTAGATCTCTAATTTATGGCCAATCAAATATATGGCCAATCAAATATAATTAGATAACAAAACTTTAGTGAAACAAAACAAAAGTACCAGCAACGTATACGGAGGATCCTTGTAAGATATGAACATATGACAACTGTACAACATACCTTAACTTAATGCTTTCCACCAAAGATTCAATATGCATAGTTGTTGTTTCCGTTGACACATAGTTTTGATTCATAGTAGTATCTTTTACAGAAAGTAATTTGATTTCGTAGTTAATGGTAATTGCATATATGAATTTATGCATCATATCTAATTTAATTTAGTGGAACAAAAGTTTTTGTTAATGTAATTATTTAGTGGAACAACAAAAGCCGCAACGGTTCCGTCTTGCTGTCGAGATCTCAGATCTCTAATTTATGGCCAATCAAATATAGTTTTAGTGGAAGCAAACCTTTTGTTAAAAAGATTAATTAATGCTAGTTTAGAAGTAATATATATGTACTAATAAGATGGTTACGATGTTACCGAACTTTTATTGTGACATATACGCTACTTATTTTAAAATTTTAGAAAGCTGAAAATATACATGTTCTCTGGAGGCGTGTAATTATGTTTTTTTAAAGGCATGCACATATGTTCTAATGAAAAACTTTAAATACACATATATTTTGAAGGCATGCACATATGTTTATTGTGACATATACGCTACAAATTACGACTATGTTTGCATATGTATTCTGCTAGATTATGCATATATGTAGCATTGCTTGTTATGATTAAATTCGTTTGCATCATTTGATATAAGAAAGGACTGTGCATATGTATTTTGTTAGTTGTTATGACTAAATAATTCATTTATTAATTGGTTGTGGATACGCATTTAATGGTACATAATACGAAGAAAGTGCAAGTACATATGTTTTACATACTATCTAGGACAAGATATTTATGCTAAAGATTTAGTGAAGAGGAAAGACAAGTGTATGCGTAGATACAAGTGCAAATATACATACAAGAATCCAAAAGTCCAAGGAGGAAAATACATGCATATACGGCAACATATTTTTTGCTTTTAGAAATTTGTTTTTGAATTGTATATCACATGATTTTAAATTTTGTATTTAATGTTTTTGCTTTAAATTGTATACAATGCATGTTAAATACTTTTGTTTGCCATTCCATGCACTACAAACGCATGTAAATTTACATTATCTAAAAAAACATATATGCACCTTACTAAATACACGTAAATTGAACACTACAAACACACGTAAATTTGTTATCTAAAAAAAAAATACATGTGCACCTTACTAATAATGCAAAAACAAAAAAAAAAAAATATTCCGAATATATAGGAAAAAGACGGTTTTTATTAAATGAAAATTCAAAAAAAAAATAAAATGTTTTTACTATTATACTGGCTTGCAATTAAATAATAAAAATTAATATCCAAAAAAAATCGTTGGTTATGGTAGTTCTCGCAGTTTATCGACCTTTTCTTGGTTCTGAAAAGAACCCTTCCCTATATATATATATATATATATATATATATATATAAAAGTGTACAATTACCCTCTCTCTTCCTTCCCCTTCTTCTTTTTCATTCCCAAGTACATGCTGCCTTGTTATATCCTTTTTATTCAAGGGGCTATTTTGTAAGTTTTCATCTTTTCCAATATTTTGAACAGGAGAGATGGAATGCTAATTTGGTTACTGCTTGTGCTAATTAGTCAAAGCATAAACTGATATTTTTTAAATAAAAAGACGCTCTAACTAACGTAAGATCAATTTAATAAACCGATACAATATATAATATAATTCTTCAACATTTTCAACACCTACTTCATACAAACCTTCAAATTAAACAACTTTTCATATCATACATTACTTTAACACAAATAAATATAAAAGAAACAAACAAGCTCTCGTAACAGTTACAAAATATTCTAGATAAACAGATCCTCAAATCTTGTTAGCACCAAGTCTGATCTTGTTTCAAGATCACAATATATAGTGTCGTGATCTCAATTCCTTGCACTATAAGCCATGTAAGCTCCAGCCTTGGATCACTAAGGCTCAATACAAAGTGTGCATGTTCAGTACTCAAAACTTTATCTGACTTTACAATTTTGTTTTACGTTCAGTCGGTTTCATTCACTACCTTGAACATAATGGAAACTAGTTTACATATCTGAAACTTGAAGACTCTAAAAAGAGATTTCTAGATCAAGAACGAACCCGAGATGGTAACCAAATAAGTCGACATGGTGGCCAGTCGACCGATCGGCGAAGATTTGAGGTCGCATACAATACTAGTTAACTTTAGAACATACTACAACAATCATTACTTAAAATGGTTGGAACTCGAACACGTTACCTGAAGAATGGCAAAGCAGAAGTCATTTTGTATGTTGTAGAGTTTTTGGAATACTGGCTAAGCCTGGAAGAACAAAAGCAAACCAGAAATACATCAGTCGCTACATATTATTGATCAAATCGCTGCGTACACAAGTAAAACATCATAACTTCATTCCTTTTTCATATTTTAATCAAAGCGGGCTACATAATTTTCTTTCTTATAGATCAGAAAACACAAATACAAGTTTATTAACAAAAAAAAAAGAGAGCTATAGCTCCGTAAATAAGACAAAGGTATTGTTTCAGTCTTTTGTTTTTGAAACGATTTGTATGAGTTGTTACTCTTATTAGGCCGTTGTTTCGCTACTGCCTTTCGTTACTTGCTCATACAACTACAGTTGAAGATAGTTCCTATTGATTGCACACCTACAGGCTACAACCTACAGGTGCTAAAAATGGAGCCTTGTAAGCAGGACGATATAAATTGGGTAGAGTTGAAAGGAAGAATTTCAAAGTTTATTGTACATAAGGTATGAAAAGATACATAAGCGATGCAGAAAATGAAACGGGCATACGTGGTATGGTATTCTCATTCTATTCCCAAACATACTTATGTCTTATGGATGACAGTTTATGGGAGACTTCCTACAACAGATAGATTGTTTAAATGTTATCCAAGTTGGCAGATGGTTTGTCCTCTAATCCTATATATAACATTGGTATCCACTCCCATGATATTTAGATGCCCTACTATCATACAAACAGATGCACTAAACATGTAAATGGATGCACTAAACATGCACATTGATGCCTTAATTTCTCCAATGATGCACTAATCATACTCACTTATGACCTAATTAATAAGAAACAAAATAAATAAGTAATCAATTATTTTGCCGTTATAAAATCATCTACACCAATAGTTACTAAATTACATAATTCAGAAGCAGTTCCTAAACCAATGGAGAAAGTTTTCAAAAAATCAAAAAGTACCTTGAAATAATAATTTAGCCACAACATTTAATTAGCCATCATTTTTTATACTAAACATGGATGTTTTGAAGTGTGGCAAAAAAAGATAAAACGTACCTTGAATTTTGGCCTCAATCTATTTCTCCTTTATATGTTCTTCATTCAGACGCTTCAAGAACGGAAGAAGAATTAAGTTGAGTTACATATTGACTGATGCAGTAATAATTGCCATATGAACATTGATGGCATGGCATACGAAATTTGTATCTTTGTTTCTAAAACTAATATACTCAAGCCAAGAATGTCACAATTTTAGTAACAAATATGACTAAACTACAGGAAGTTTAGTGCAAGCTTATATACGAGATAACATTTAATAAAGTATAACTCATATACAATCTATCTAACTGGCAACAAATAACGACGCACTAATTTTATTCATTGATGCCCTAATAACAAAGAGGAAAATTTATCAAATTAGTAAGAAGGAGGTGTAATCTATCACTAAAAAATTCTGGTTACCAACATCCTCTTTCTTTAACAGCTCAGAAATATCAGCATTCAACTTTGGATCAACCTGAGAAAGTTATTCTATAGCAAGAAAAGCTGTTGTTACCCATTTGGGAACAAGCTGTGTACCGTTAGAACTGAAATTTACTACGGACATCAAGCAGTGTCAAATAAACAGAGATCAAGATTCAAGACATGAAATTTGCTACTTCATGGAATTTAAAGATGAATATAGAACTAAAATGGAACATCAAAGGTGAAAGAGTCATGTTTGATGTGCCTAATTCAAGTCATATTGAATGTCACAAAATACTTTAGCTTCACTAAATGAAGGGGATAAAGCAATTCATGTTACACTTTTTGGATGTTTGGACATGAAAATAGTGTGATAACCATACACGTCGATTCCTTAAAATGTGAAACGATGTCAATAGATGCACTAAACACATACGTTGATGCCTTAATTTGTCCAACGATGCACCAATCATACTAACTGATACCCTAATATGCCCAGAAATGCACTAAAGAATGGCCAATATACAAAAAGAATGACAAACACACATGAAGATGGTAATGTAATCTTCCATGAATAAATATGCATTAATCAAAACATAATCAAAAGATTATTATGCCAATTTTCATTATTCCATAGTTCTACAAGGAATGGTTTGATGTGCTCACCAGTTTCATTGAGGTTCAACAAGAGTTGATCCCGTGTTGGAAGAGCACACATTCTCTGTCGATAAGAAGTTCAGTAACAGCTCCCTAATGAGGTCTAGACCTTTCTGAACTCTTCGATGCTTGCGATTAAGGCTTTCAGCTGATTTCAAGGTGTCAGTTTTGACATCACAATCAATTACTTTAATCAAAGTGTCGTAAATTTATGCTACGTCAGCAAGATCACGCACTTGACAAGCATCACTAATGAAATTAGTTTTCTAGAGCTATTTGAATAGAACTAAAAGTTTCAAAATGATGTTATAAATAACAGCAGCATATAAGAGATGGAAGTAACAAAATGATGTTCCTGATCATTAAATTGGTTCATTTCCATCATATGCGCAAATAGCTCATGCAATATTGTTCTGATAGTTCAAATAGATATCGGACCTGAAAAGAACCACTATTTTGAGAAGCAATTAAGTGAATTCTTATTAGTATACTTAATGGAATTCTGTAATTATATAGTGTTAGGCATCGAAGAAAACACCTATGTGTAATGTTTTACTATTTCTAGATGATTTCTAGTTTGATAAAAACATGAACTTCCCTGCTAAATCCTAAACAAAATTTTCCTTCTTCTTAACCTATCCTTACAAACACCAATCAATTACTAATCATGCTCATATATTCCCTAATATTTACCTTTTCGATGCACTAATCATGCTCATAGATGCCATAATATCTACCTTTTCGATGCACGAATCATACTCATAGATGCCCTAATTCCTATTTAATCTACTATTGTCAATTTCAACCCATTTTCTTATGAGTGATCGATTTGGGTTGTGGAAACATGCACATTTTTTTTTCTCAAAATACAAAAATGGATTACAATAAAATGGATTGAACTTGAAAGCGATTCATGGTGTATTCTTAATGTTTAAAGCTCCTTAAATCTTTTATTCTATAAATCTCCTTAAATGTTTTGTTCCAATAAGTCACATTACAAATACTCCAATACATATTATCAGTTATAAGTTGTGCTCAATGCAGTCAGACATTACTCACAACTTGAACTGGAGGATAACTTTGAAATTCATAGATGATATACGCTTACTTTACTAATCTGATCAAGCTTATTTCTCGACTTTGTAATGAGTTTGGGGACTGCATACTCTGGTATGACAACTTCTAGTGTACTTCTTGTAACCAGTGGCACAACAATCTTGAAAAAAAAAACATTTAATTATAATCAAGAGGTGGCGATTTCATGCCATTTAAATATAATATGTGGCAATTGACACCTCAACAAATAGTTAAATGGAACACAATCACTACCTAGTTGTTGCACTCGGAGTTGGTGTTTCTTCGTGACTCCCACTTTCAGTTTAATTTACAGCTTCACTGTTAGACCCCCCAGCATTCTACACAATAAAGAGCAAGCATCACATGTCAAGTCAGAATTTTTAATGAAGCAAATTGAGAATTTCATGCAATAAAAATGGGGATAGAAGAGAGAAAATAAGTTTAATGAAAGAAGCATAGCTTAACATGATTCCACATATATCTTTATTCTTTTGAAACCCTGTATTGTTAAGAAAATAATTTTCCAATTTCTATGTCTATCTCAGTAGTGCATGTACATAGTAGCAACAGGTCCAAGAAAATTTTAAAAGAACAAGATTTTGGAATGGATTTTTAAACACTCATGCAGAAGAACTAAGGAGCATACCAACAAATTAGAGGAAGCCGAATGAGCAGAGCAACCATTTTGAATTCGGGTCAAAATGGGTTAATTTGGTACAGTTGAAACAGGTCAGTTGACCCATACATAATTAGTGAGTCAATTATGATTACAAACACTATACTCTTTCAATAGAATTCTACATTTTTTTTCATAAAATGTTATAAGCATATATGCATAATTCTAAGATTTATAGCACTCTACCCATTGGGACAAAACATAAGCCAAATTGACTAATAATTCATAAGTAAATGTGCCAAAACTGCAATAACGGATCAAGTATAGTTTACCTTTGCTGATACAGGTGCGGCTTTAGTTTGAGCATTCTGGTTGGATGCAACAGTAATATCACTTATGGTATAAGTTTCCCGTGGAATTGAATTATTACTAGAAGCAGCTTCCAAGTTTGAAGCAATTCCCCCGGGCTTGGTGCATGAAATGGGCTTGGTGCACTTGCAATGATTTTCTAGCTTCTATTGTCTGCATATAAGATCGAAGAGTGGAGGCACGCTATTTTGCTAAAAGCGTATAAACTGTCAAGGATAACTTGTTACGTTGCAATCACTTCAAAGACTGTAGTCATTTTGTATGTACATTACCAAAGGTACAAAGTAATAATGCAAGTTTGCTTGGTACTACTGTCATTGTTAGCGTTTTGATATGCAATTTGAAAATGATCATGTTATTTTGTATACTGAGAATCAGATAACCAGTTGTAATATAATAGGTTGAAAATGACTATGTTATTTTGGATAATCATAATTAGATAGTCAGTTCAGTTGTAATATAATAGATAGTCACCCTACATCATTAAACTCAAAATAAGAGATACTAACCTCATCATTAAGCGATGCACTAATCATATTGATGCCCTAATGTGTATGAGAATGCACTAATCATACTCATTGATGCCTTAAAGTTGTCACTTGATGCACTAACCATACACTCCGGATGCCTTAATTTTGTAACTAGATGCTCTAATCATTGTAACAACTATTCCATAACATTAATTGCTGATGCATTAATAAAAAAAATGATGAAACATGTCACGCGATGCTCTAATAATACACAATGGATGCATTAATCTATCTCACGATGCTCTAATCTAACAAAAATATGCTGTAAATTAAATTCATTATAATCTAATCATCTAAACTTGTTTACATAATGTTTATGATGATGCACTTATTCATACAAATCAATTCTATAACATATTATTTACTTTAGACGCATTAAAATGTAATTTTATAGATACAGATTCATTAAATATCATTCCATTCCACGACAACACTAATTATTTTATAATTTTCACAATGATGCACTAAAATAATATAAAAGTTAAAAAAATGTAATTGAAAACTTACAGTTAACTAATATATATGTGGTTCATTTTCATTTTGTTCTTATGCTGTAACCCGAATGTACGACAGATGGTATGGTGTGAGGTGTAGGTGGTTTAAGATGACGGTGTAGATGATGACGAAAATGAGTGTAGTTAGGGTTTTCGATAGTGGAGATGATGACGGCAACGATGACGGTGGAGATGATGATTGTTGATGTTGTTGTAGTGCGGTGTTGATTGGTGGTGGTGCGGTGGCTGTGGTGGCGATGTTAATTGTGAGCGGGAGGAAATGGTGAGTAGCTATGTAGATGGTGAGTGTGGTGGATGTGTGTGTTAGTGTTGTATCTGATAAAATGACGATCCACTTTACTTTTGTTCCTTTTTATCAATTTCTACCCTGAAGTTTCAATTGAGTTCGCAATCTACCCTGTAACTTTTTTTCTCACTTTTCTATCTAATTACACTTTTCTCTAGAACCGAACTCTATATATATATATATACTAGCCTATAAACCCGTGATAAATCACGGATGGCTTATAAAAAGTTTGAAAACAAAAGTTCAAATACTTCAAATAACAAACATTAATTCTCAACTTGCACTCTAATTTTTATGGTATACGATTTTAGTTAAAAGATCAAACAGCAATAACAACAATTAGAAATATTGAACAAAAATAAACCTTACTATAAAAATTCCGCTAACGAAAACAATGTTCTGATATAATGTTGCAATTACAATGTCTTTTTGTTTAAATCTTGAAAAGACACGCTATTATAATTAGACATACTATTTACTTTAAAAAACTGCACACATAAAAAACTATCCAATTAGAAGCGCGAACCCATCTAAAGACTGAGAAAGGGGTTGAACATATAAGGGTCAAAGACGGGTGAGGATGGTGCTCTTCAGAATTAACTAATCCAATGAAGCTATGTGAACAAAAACTACAACACCTACATGATATAATAAAGGTTGTAGTTTCAATTGCAAAAAAATGTCTTGCTTAATGTGGTTTTGTAACCTACTGGGGCTAAACAACACGATACAGTTAATTGACCAAGAAAGATACACATATATTACTTTAGTCTCTGTTAGTCCATAGTTCAGCGGCCTATTTTCGATATGCCATTATCATATGTAGGACTCATAATCATAGTCATCTATCATAAAGAGAAGAACATAATCTCTTACGCGAGGGAAATTTATTCATTCATGTTAAACAACTTGAGAGACTCTTTGTCATCACGCATAGGAGTCAACACATGAATTGCAGCGCGCAGATCCGAGCATCTATCAAGTATCAACAATGTCACCACATTATAAATAGTTGTAAACTTTTAAGTATTCATTTCAAGCAAATGCACCAGATAGTTGTAAACTTTTGAGTATTCAGATAGTTGTAAACTTAATCTTTCATCTATCAAGTATCAACAGATTATATACTATTTCATTTGAAGCAAATGCACCAAAATCTTATATTGTTCATCTCATGTAACCAACTTATAAACACAGTTTACAGAGCATAACAAAATTCAAAACAATAGGAAATATACATTTTAAAGTTTAAAACTCTACGTTCTGATAGTTTAAAAAATAAAGTACATATAAATTTCGAAGATAACCTGTGTTAGGTCACAAGGTTTACAACACAAGCTTATAAGAAAGATAGAGAGGCGATTGAACAAGATTCCAAACACACACACACGATAATATGGAACGGTTAGGCGTAGAGGTGAGTGAAAGAGAATAACTTTGAACAACCAACCTTCAATGAAGGTTTACAGGGGTATTTATAGGAGGAAGCTAGGGCAACACTCCTAGTTCCCTCCTTCCTTCTTATGGGCTAGGCCTAGGCTTATGGGCCTTCTACATAAGCCTAAGGCTAATAACAAACATAAAGGCCATAATTAAACTAACTATTACATATGAGTAACTAACACTTGAATAAGGTTTAGGAGTGATTCCAACAATCTCCCTCAAGTGTTATTACATATGAGTAACAAACACTCAAGTGTTGGTGATGAAAACGGTGAAGGCGTTGATGTAATAGTAGCTTTGACGCCTTCTGACATTCTTCTTTCTTGTGAGAAGAATTGCCTTGATTTGAACAATCTCCCCGGTGTAGAGAGATAGTTTACTTTGAACGGTTATGCTTTGACGTCATCATTAACCTTGTTCTTTGATCATTGTTCTGTGTGGTGAAAGTGATAGTATGTTGTTGTCCGCATCAAGTCGCCTCCTCAGTTCGCTTCGCCAAGCTAAAGGTCTCCACGTCGTTCAACATGCTCATACGCTCCTTTGACGCTTTGGAATTCAAGATCGATGGAGTTCTTTAAGTCTTTAACTTTGTAGATTCTCTGTATTGACGAAGAATCATTCTGACCGTTGTGTTGCTTTTGGATAGAACTTCCATTAGTGATGATGTTGGCGTGAGCATGAGAATAATATGCACGATCATTCCGGCCCCCTGAGCCTATAAGAAGAAAACATTTAAACGGTTAGTAATAAGCGGATTCCTGCACTTACAAGTTTGAACTTCGAGAGTGTTAACAAAGATAGTGAAAACACAACTCTAATTCTTACAAAGGCCGCTCGATCGGAGTCCCACAAGTGAGATAACACGACAAAAATCGGTACATCTACGATTCGGATGAGTCAGCCGAGGTACACCGGCATCACCTCACGACCATCAGACCGCTTTGAGACCACTAAGCGCCAATCCACGGGAGTTGCCGGTTTACCCTCGGCAGCCGTGGTCGTTTGATGTTGACCCCGGCAGAGTTTCCATTCAATCACCGAGGATCACAAATGTGAACCTCTCATAAATGTTCTCGCATGCATTGCTAAGATCTGTGAAGGACTCGATATGAACCACTGATAACCTTATTGTTGATCATCAAGTGATTAAATGTCAAGTGTACCTAAGAGATCTTTTGATGAATCTCGTGGCTCTAGACTCAATAGTGTGCTTTTGGTTTTCCGAGCGGAGACTGGGAGAGGGTCTCCTTCTTCAATGACAATCTTTAGAGAAAGCCGATAGTTTACGTAGGGTTCCCAGTGAGAATGAAACAAGCTTCTGCTAAGAGAAACTTGAGTGGATAAGAAGTTTAGTGCATGGCCACCGGGTCCATGACGACTTTTAATCTTCAATACCCGGCCACAAAGTGACAACCAAGAGCATATGAATTGAACCCTGGTTCCGCCCTAAGTTGAATAACTGGAGGGCTATTTCTTTTCACCCCTTTGCATTTCTTTAATTCTTCAACTCCTTCTTTCTCCGATTCTCATTTTCTCCTTTTTAATCATACCTAAGGACTTCTAAATACTAACTATTTGTGGTGTCCTTGGGTAGATCCATCGGCTCTGGCGGATCATAGGACGTTATTCCTAACCTTAGTCACCTTATAACTCCATGACTAACCTATGTTGCCATAAAAATGACTTATGTGAAAAATCTCTCACAGTGTTTATGAATGAAAAAACATTTTAGTACCACCGCATGAGATAAGATTTTGCATAAATACTCCACATGTGCTTAAGAGTTTTAACGGTTAAAATGCAAGTGAGGAAAAGAGGCGCACATTTTGAATTGATTCACTCAAGATAGACAATCCCCGCGAGACACGGTTACGTGGCATAGTTAAAGAGTTGTCACGCCTTAGGTGACAACTAGCTCTAGTAACTACCTTGAAGGTGTAGACAATCCTCGAAAGGTCGTCAAACCCGCCAGAGTTCATGTTTATCAAGAGTTTCTCGAATGGTACATTCTACTCGCATACAAGTCCTTTCATGAGACACGCTTACATCACTAGCGAACTAGCTTGAAATTATTACCCGTCCCGGACAAGTCTTTTCGAAGTTACTACAGCTAAGCATCGTCAATTGGGTTAAGTCCGAAGCATACGATTCATTTGCATTTTACACAACATATTTCTTATCACATATTTTCTCCCCCTCAAAAATGGCATATTAAATGTTATTTTTGAAACGTTGAGAATAAATATGACCATTTCGAGTGTTGCGGGAAGAATGACCACTGAGAACAATTTTGAACAAAGATTTGAATCAAGTACTCCTCAACGAAGTGATATAAATGGTTGAGGTTTTGAAAATCATAAGGGAAAGTACTTGTTCTTTTGAGCAAAACCTTGAAAAGTGAAAGGTTTGATAGGTTTTACTCAAAAGTAAGAAGCTTTCGCTCCTTTTATAAGGATTGTGGCACTGAAGCATACTACAGGGTCCTTTATTTACAAGTACGGGTTGTACAATCGTAATGTGTGCACAAGCCATTCACATAATTAATCAAACATCCAAAATGATATGAAGAAAAACAATTCAAGGGGTACCGTGAAGTGCGATGTTCCCGTGAGTGTGCATGCAGGCGCTTGAAATCCGGTTATGTTTCTCCCGGTCGACCACCACATAAACTCTCCAATCGCCTGAATCGATCCCTCAAACAACCGCTCATCAATCATTGTGATGATCCGTCTCACATCCCTCCTTTCCTGAGAATTCCAGCGCCTAGGAGACCCAATTTTCTGGCGTATATCCTTCAACCTGTATGCCAATCCATCCCTAACCATCTTCAAAGTATGATCCCCAACTTGGAGTTCGCTACACGCCATTAAGCATTTCTTTGAAGTTCACTACACGTAAACAACGCCAAAGGTTTGCCGATGAGTGTATATTGAGATAGCCGGTTGATATCGGAAGATCAAGCTTGGAGGAGTGAAGTTGACACGCGTCCCGATAAGATCAACAATAGCCGGAGATCTTCTACACGCCTTGATGACAACCGCCTATGAAGATGAGAAGTGACTTGATAAATTCACATTGTATCTAGCTTGAGAATTGTCTCATGCGACCACATACCTGGCAAGGTACATGTCTTCGATGTCATGAGAGACAAATTCTCAAAGTCGACCTCAGAGAAAGCATAGTCCCGCTCATCTTGTCGTTTGACTACGATCTTCTTTAGGAATGTGTAGTCCCACTTAGACGAAAGTTCAACGTGTATGATGGCAACGATATCTTTAGAACTATGCACAGCATGTTGAGACTTCAACCCCAGCTTCTAGTAGTAGATTCGTCGGCGCTCTGGCCAGTGATGAATCCCATACAATGCATCTCGGGCGTATGCCTCCACCGTGTTGGAGAACAAGTGATTGGCACGTTCCTCAATGGCTATGCAGGTTTGAGTAGACAGTGCGGAATGGAAGTGTCAACGATGTAGCATATTTTCTTGAATCATCATCACCGCAGTAAGAAAATCCAAGTCTTTGTTGAAGAAGTCCAAAGGAATCCTTGGTTCAAATTGTTGTCCAAGTGTTGGTAGAGGTTTGGTCCCATCGGTGTAGTATGGAGGGTTGTCCCTTTGTGTGAAGTCAATGTTTGCTTTCGGGTTGAGCCAATCCATGTTGTTAGACATAGCTCGAGCAATGTTTTCAAGGTGATATTCGTCCTCGAGGGCACTTTCTGAGTCTGTCTTTTAGAAGTTGAAATGCTTCATTTTGATTCGCTCGATTTCCATATTTTCTTCACATGGAACTTTTCTTGCGTAATTTTGCATGCTCCAATGTAGAACCGTCTACCAAATTGACCTTCTTCGTGTAGGGAGTGTTATTAACAAGATTAGAAAACCATTCAAATTCTCTCTGTTTTATCGTCATATCTAGCCATGATACGACGCCGGCCAGGCGCGCCTTCTTCTTCTTTCAAGGCCTAGATGATGATTCGGCTTCAGCTTGTTTGGGAGAGCGGGGTTGCGATCTTCATCGCCACCACCCGTATACTCAAAGTGATCATCGGTTTTCTGAGTCGGGGGTTGGTAACTCGGAATCGCCCCGAGGTTTTTCAAGAGAAGAACGAGGAGGAGATGTTTGTTGAACAGAGCCGCGTTGGGAGGAGGTTGCATCAAAGAAGATTCACCGATCGATTCTCACGCTTAGGTGCGAGTCTTTATCCTTATCCTTGTCTTCATCGTCTCTAGGACGCTTTAGACTTTTCGCCTTCAAATCTACAAGCTTCTTGAAGTTGGTAGTCCAAATGAAACAACTTTCCTTCATCGTAAGTAAATGTCCCAGATCGTGCGTATTATTTGTGTAACAAGCTTGGCCACCAATTCATTAACAGAGAAAACTATCGGATCGGTTGGATTGATTGTGACGGTTAAGGGTGTTGATCGAATAGTTTGCTTGGCTATCTGCATAAGATTTGGATAAAGTTGTTTGGTTAACAACTCCTTTGTGACTTTAGGAACGTATCTTAAGGTACTTTTTCGTGTAGCCTTCGATCATTTCGCTCGCCTCTTGACGGTGATTTTTCATGAATTCTGAACAAACTTCCTTTCTCCTTTGATCTTTCATGCTCGTCATACATATCGTGATCAAAGAAAGAAATTTAGCTTTTGTTGAGCACGTTTTCTTTCTCACTTGTTTGATTTGGTAATCCTTATGAGCTTGAGAAATCCAAGATTTAGATGTGGTTTTCCACGGATTTGGATGATGATTTGGTTGACTTCTTTGATGGTGGTGGCGAGGAGTGAGAAGAGAATCGATGATGAAGAGATATGAGGAGATCCCGGATCCTTCCTGAGGTGTTCGAGAGGTTTCTTCCTTTGATCGCAAGCAGACTATCTAGAAAACGTATCATAATCAACATCTTGATCTTTTGACCTCAGCTCCAGCTCAAACTCATATTCGATAGTATCCTCCACAAGCTTTTGTTGTTGCACAAGAGTGGTGGCACCGCCCTTTATCGGGTTGATTAACCGCATCGATGGTTCGTGAGTGGCAACACCACTTGATCCTCCGGGACCACCCATTTGGTCTTTAGCAAATTCTTTAGCCTTTTGAAGGTGTCTAACGATATTAAACTTCTTCGTATGATATATCCAGTTGCTCTTCTTCTTGATCCGAGCTTTCATACATGGTACAAGTACGAGTGAGTTTCCCTTTCCTTTATCACCTGTGGACTTGGAGGTTTAGCAGCCGGGGAGGTGTTACTTGCTGCATTCGAGTAGGTAATCTCTTCATCCGTGTCGGTACCTTCTGAGCTTTCGCCCACAAGCTTCTTGCGGTTCGATGTGGGAATAGGTTCTGCTTCCTTTACGGAACAATCCTTTACGAGGAGGATTCCTTTGGGAAGCTTCCTTTGACTCACAGCATACTTTGTCATGCTTCCTCGCACTTCCTCTTCGGTTCTCCTTACAGTGTTCCGAAGATTTTTCGTCGAGATGACCAACTTTGCCTTGTCTAACCGCTTCCTGATACCTTGTTATGTTTCAGCTTTCACATCTTCTTAGAAGGAGATCCGGCAACACAAAGACTGCTTTCTTTCTTTGTAGACGATTCCTTGATTCCTACGTAGAATAGGTTCCGCCAACATATCGGATTGTCGGGGTCATTTAGCCTCTTGGGAATATCGATGAAGTCCGTGCTCTCTCGATCACAGCTTTAGTATATCACATGTAGGAATCTTTGAGCCAAGTTTGTTGAGAAATGACATCATGTCATCCCAAATCGAGCTTCGATAGCTTATGTGTTTCTTGTTGACCAATGCCTGTAAATATTTGCAGTTCCATGAGCTTAGGATGCTCATAGCCAATGCCACACCGAAAACAGACATTGTGATGATCATGTAGAGTTCTCCATGGTTGAGGAATACTCTTAAGCTCTACGTGAGAATGCTTGGTGATTACTCCCGTAGCCTCGTCATAACCGATATTGATTAAGAATTAGAGAGTGAGCTCTTCAAGAGGTTTGGCATAAAGTTTGGTTGGTTCGACTCGAATTAGAGAATGTTTCAAGTCCCAGGTGTAATGGTGACTTGTTTGTGATTCGAGTCACCGCCACGCAGCCCGCCCTTTGACCCTTTCCATAGTGTTCCGAACTGTTGGATATAGATCTCAGGAACGCTTGCAGTGTGAGCATATTCTCGATACGGATGAGTCCTCCGAATATCAATAGCAATTAAACACGAAGACTCTGAGCAAGTGAGGGTGTCAAAGTCAACACGAAGATTATTCTTTCCTATCTTCATTGGATAGCCATAAGGATAGATATCAGCAATGGAGAGAACTTCAGATGCATCCATATTCATTTGTGCAGCCATGTCTTGATCCAAATAACATTAGCAAAAGAACCAACATATCGAAGGACATAATGTTAGTCAACGTAAGGTCTTATTGTCTAGTTATTGAATGTACAAAGTCAATGATTGTTACGAGTCCTAAGTCACTTGTTTGTTCAATAGTTCAATGACGCCGCGGAAATGTTTGAGTTAGTTAACTTTAAGTTTTAAAGTTTATGTTATCACTTATTGTTCACAACATATCAAATGATTTAAGTTTATTAGTGACATTATTGGATTCGTGATGATATGATTAGTTTATTTACAAGTTTGTACACGTAACAATTCATAATGAAGGTAATCCGGCTTACGCAGGATTGGTAAAAAGTTAAGCGTAAATGATATATGAGGCGTAAACTTACGTAGGATCCTAACTACGCGCGTAAGAAATATTACGCGTAAGAAAAATTGGACCTTATGCGTAAGCTTACGCGTAGGCATATATAACCTACGCCGTAGGCTTACCGTAGAGTAGACCTTTGCGTAGAGGTCATCGCTTTACGCATATCCTTCACAGTGATACGCCAGTCCCATATGTAGAACCTTATGCGTAGAAGCTACGTAAGATTAATCTTACGCGATAACAAGCTACTACGCTTAAGGTGATCCTTATGCGTAGAGTTGCAACAACCTTGATTCTGAATTTTAAGTGTAGCAAGCCCTGAAATAAAGCATCATATCATCAATTTTGACACATCATTCATTTCATTACATGACAAAACACAATTGTTCATATAAAAGCTAAGCGTAGAAAACCTACGCGTGAGTCAAAACCCTAAATCTACGCTGCATGAAATCTAGCCATGGAATATGCACGTTTTTCTCGTAGTTTAAGAGTGTTGAGGGAGTCTTTATACCAAGTTATAACACTTAACTGCTTGTGAATCAATAGTTACCAAATATTATGAACTTTAAACCCTAAATCCAAAATTGTTTAACCAATTAGGTTTTGGGTGGTTAATAACCATGGAAATCATTATTCCACTTAAGACTATAACCCAACAATCTTTATACCAAAACACTTCACATTTGAAAAACCCAAATTGACACATAAACCCTAATTTCAAAAATCATTTAATTCGCGGATTCGGGTGAGTTTTGATGATTAAAATTATATCATTGATGTGTTAGAAACGTTTTGACACTATTCTTTTAATCGTAAACACCCAATCTTGATCGTGGTTCATCACCATATGCGTAGACCACAAAAACGATTATACAAAGTTTTAACCGTTGGATTTTGAAAATTCAAAACCATTGCTTAAAAACATGTTGTAAAACACTAAAATCACTTACAAAATTGATGATCCGCATTACTTGAGTGAATTCTTATGCGTAGGATGATTTTAGGTTTTAAGTAATAAATGAGAAGTGAAAGTTAGGGGGGTGTTATTAAAAATAACTTTAAGTTTTGACAGTTTGGTCCCTCCACCTTTTCCTTTTTCAAACAAAGCCATTTAACTTCCATTTTGGTTACCAAACAAAGATTTTAAGAAAGAAACTTTGACGACACTCCCCTCTAACTTAAGAAATAATGAAAGGTTATAAATTTAGTCCCAGGAGTGTCATTGTACCGAAAATTTACCACCAATGATAAAAGAAACAACCTGGATAGATAACATGCAAGTACATGTTTTGAAAGCAAAGTGAAATTTTTTTCCCCCTCAACACTAGATCGAAAAAATATTGAATTTTGAAAGATTATAGTGTTGACGGAAGAAACGTACTTGCAATGTTGAAAGAAAATAGATAGAAGAATATTTTTGTTGTTTTATCAGTTTTATATTTTTGTATTTTGTTTTTGAAAAATTATTTACAAAAGAGATTTTGGTGTTTGATGTGTTTTAAGACCTGTTTTAGGAGGTCATCCAATTCCTCTTGAGTCAAACACCTCATACCAATTCGGTGGACCAACTCATTAAACCTAGCTGGAGGCAAGGCTTTGGTGAGAAGATCTGCCAATTGGTATTATGTACCCATAAAATATAATTCAACAACACTGCTCCACGCGGATCCTTGATGAAATGATATCGAAGATCGATGTGCTTTGATTTCAGTGCCTAACCGAGTTGCACGAGATTGCAATGGCACTCCATTGTCGTAGCATACATGGACTACAAATACGTAACCATAGTCTTTGAGTTGTGTTCTCATCCGTATGACTTGAGCACAACATGCGGACATGGCTACATATTCTCGCCTTGAGGACGCGATGTACAATCCTCGCCTCGATTGCCATGACACCAGTTTATCACCAAGAAATTGTAAAGCTCCGGAAGTGCTTTTCCTTGAATCTAAGCATCCCGCGCGGTCGTACGCCCAAAAGCGATTAGTTCAAAACCGTAATCCTTCGGATACCGGATCCCCAAGTTAATGGTTCCCTATGTATCTGAGGATTCTTTTAGCCTCGAGAGGTGGGTTTCAGCTTGGTCGCTGATCGATAACGGAGCATAGATAAACGCAAAGACAATATCAGTCTTAGCTGTTAGATACGAGAGACCCAATAATACTACGGATTTTGTAGGGTCCACCATTTCCCATGTAAATCACTAGCTTCTGGTATGAGCCATTGGTGTGGCATAGGTGTCACATGTTTTCATTCCAAATTTGTTTAACAATTCAAGGGCATATTTGGACTGACTCAAGAAAATACCACGGGTGATTGATGAACTTGCAGTCCGAGAAAGAATGTAAGTTCACCCATCATGGACATTTCAAAATTTTTCTTCATTAGTTTTGCAAAAGCGATTGAAAATTTTTATGTGTAGACCCAAAAATGATGTCATCCACGGAAATTTGAACAATTAAGATATGTTCCCCGTGATATTGTATAAAAAGAGTTGGGTCAACCGAACCTTTGGTGAAATTATTAGCAATGAGGAAGGATGATAGCTTATCGTACCATGCCCGAGGAGTATGTTTGAGACCATACGTTTGTTCGCTTTGACGCGGATTCGAAACTCGATCAACGAATCCATCCGTTATCGACATAAACCGCTTTAAGTTGTCCATTGAGAAACGCAGCTTTGACATCCATCCGATAGACCCGCCATATTCATATGAGCCGCTGAACGCTAGAAATATCCAACGATTTCAAGACGAGAACAGCGAGCAAAAGATTCTTCAAAGTCAATACCCTCTTCCCGACGATAACCCTTAGCCACGTGACGCGGACTTATTTTCGATAACATTTCCTTCAAAGATCCAATTTGTTTTTCCAAATCCATTTGAGACCAATGACGACCCCCTCTGGTCTTTCAACCGCTTCCCATACTTCAAGACGCTTGAATTGGTTGAGTTCTTCTTGCATGGATTCAATCCGCTTGTCTTTGTCATTGCGCCTTTGATGTTTTAGGTTCGATTGGCACAGCAGAGTGCATAAATGCAATGTTCACCGTCCGTGAAGACGCTGTCTCGTAACGACTGGTTGATTCGGTTGCCAATAATGTTTTCCAGAGGATGGTCTTTCGTCCATCTATGTGTGGAGGGTTGATGTTGGTATACATTGTGCATATTCTGAGGATTCAAATGGATTGTTGAAGATTCCGACATCCGTGCAGCAGATCTCATTAGCAAACGTTGAAGAACGCATTTGGATCAAAATCGCAGTGGGGGTACTTCATTCGTAATATCATCGCCAGCCTTCATCATTGTTGGAAGCGGTTTGTTCAACTGCTGTGGAGTCAACCGTGTAGGTGCATCCGCAATGTAGTTGTTGTAGAGTGTGTATCGTGTAGAATATGATCGTTGAGTAGCCGGAAACAAATGGATACACCGAGCACGCTCATCAATATCGCCAACAAATGGAGCAAATAACCTTTCCATTTGTTGACGAGTAAGTCGGGGCTTTGTTCGGTGATGATGGGGTTTGGGGAAGTTTAAGCGGTTGTGACCGGTTCTAAGTCTGTTATACCTGGCCATCTCCGTAAGTTCATCAAAATGAGCATGAATCGCTTCCATCACCTCGCTTTGTACGACATTCCGATTCGAAACCTTTGGAATTATCACAAGATCCCATAAAGACTCCAATGTCACTTTGGCTTTGAGCTTTCCAAAGTCATCACGCATCATTATTCTGGATAGCAAAGAGATCCAAATACATGAAAGTGTTTTAGATTCGGTTTTCTGTTATGGACGAGCTCTAAAGGTGTTTTGTTGCTGCTTTGTAATCATAGAACGGTTTTGAGTATAGCATGCAAAGAGGATACCATAAGTAACTGAAGTTTAGCATTGATTAACATTGTTCTTGCAGCCTTCCACTAACGCTCGGTTGCCTTCGACAACTCCGCTTTGTTCCCGTGTACGCGCAATAGATGCCGATGCTGAATTCCCACTTTCTCATAGAATTCACGAAGAGTTTGATTAACAAATTAAGTGCCTTTATCTGTTCTCGATTAGTCGAACGGGTTTCGTAGTGAACTTGTATTTTTGTGAGAAAGGTGATGATCATTTGTGGAGCTTGATCTTTGCTTCCAAGAAAGTAGACCCAAGTCCAGCGTGAATAGTCATCAACAATTACTAAGATGTAGCGTTTGCCATTGATCGCTTGCACGCGCATCGGGCCACACAAATCCATGTGAAGAAGATGAAGCACATGTCGAGTTGTGTTCCACCTTTGAAGGAAAATGAGCACGAGTGCTTTTGCCTTGTTCACAAGCCGAGCAAAGATGATCTTTAGAATACCAAAACCGTGGAGTCCTTCAACTAGTTTGTGAAAGCAAGGTTGGTGATGGTTTGAAAGTTTAGATGTGAGACCGACGGTGCATAGCCAGGATTTTGTTGATGTTGCCTTTGAAAGTAAACATATGGGAGATGAAGCAACCATGTCTTGCATAGAGATAGTGTAGAGACTAGAATTACGATCCGCATAAGGTCATTTCCTTGTAGATCACTTAATGAAACAAGTTTTCTCCCTGAAAGCAACCTCCAAATCTCCATCACAAAACTCGACCTATCGAAACAGATTATGACCGAGGCCTTCCACATAGTAAACCCCGCTAATTTCGATGTTCCCATTGACATAGTCTCCGTGAGCCCATGATAGTCGCTGTGATCATTCCCGAACCTGACAGTGCCAATGAACTTTGCAATAAAGTTTGATAACACTTTAAGATTGCCTGTCATGTGTCGGGAACATCCGCTATCAACAATCCAGAGAATGATCAGTATCACCGTGACACAATAATGCATCTAATACGCATGGAATAGAAGTAGATTTGGAACCCAAATGTTAGAGGGTTCCAGAGCGCTATATAGTAGATATACACACATCAATAGCTTTAGGTATCCACTTAAATCCTAGTGTGTTATATATCCATTTCCGCCATCTATAACTACTCTTTGCTTTAGTCTTAGTGAATGCACTAGGTGGTACTACATTCCTAGGAGGTGAAAATGGAGCTACTGAGGACAAAGAATGCGCTTCTTAGAATCTAAAGATGGCGGTCTACCAAGCAATGCACTTAGAAAGATTAGTGGGCCTAGAGGTATTCCCGTTCTTAGGATTCCTTAAACGAGAGATGATAGCTTTAGCAACACATTTATCATGACAATCAAAGTTCATACTTTTACGACAAATATCACAAGGTGCATCGATCAATATCAAAAGTACTTAACGGTTTAGCATTCGTTACATCACTATTTCTATTACACATTTGCCGAATATCTATAGTGGAGGCAACGTGAGTCTTATTCATAGTCCTAGGGTGTTCTTCTACTTTAGCATTCTGTATTGATCTTTTCTTAGGTCGCAACTTCCTATTCTTCGTGAGTGCCTAGGCGTGTGAAGCGGACGTTGGAAAAGGCTCAACTATTCCTGTTTCAAGAGAAGGAAGCACGCTAGCTACTTGTGATTTGGGAGTAGAAATTCTAGGTTCATGAGTACTAAGTGTTACTCGGGCTAATCTCTTAATGATGGTTGGCGGAAGTTGTTCATACTTTCCTAACATTTCTCTTAACTTGAGGATAGTGTGAATCGATCTTGATTTTCGCATCTAACATTTCAAAGAAAATGCATAACTTCTTTAGTGTGTAAGAGATGATCAAGTTCATTTGATGCTTCATCACGAGTCTTTTGAGTAAATCAAATATGACACCATATTCCTTTTTAACTTTTAAAAGTTCTTGTTCATATTTTGAGATTTGACACTTAAAAGACACGTTTTGATCATCCAGTTGCTCAAATTTAGGATCAAGATTTTGCACGCGAATCGGGCTTTTGTGTTGAAAAGCAAGTTGTTGATCGTGAATATCTTTTTGACACCAATTAAGACGACGAATTGCATTTGAAAGTTCGCTTGACAATCGTTTGTTTTCAACTTTTAAGGACTCGACCAAGCACATTATCGTTGTTCTCAACATTTATCACGTATTCAACAAAGACGCAGGTATGATCAAATGCATATGACAAAGAATTCAATAACACAACATTATGGACATCACATTGCATGACATCTTCCAAGAGTCGATCAACATCTTTTCTCAACAGTTTCTTTTTACGTTTATTATTAGAAATAGATGATGTTTCTCGCTAAAACGACCTTCATCAATCCAAGTTCCTTATGAAAATCCTTTTCCCCAATGCACAATTTTTCAAATTTTAACATTAGGTAAAAGATTTTTCAAAAATGTCTCTTTGTTCTCGCTAGAGGCCATTGAAAATGATCAATTTTGATTTCGTAATGATATTCTATCTCATGTTGTAAAATTTTGAGGTCAGCCATGAAGATGTCAAAATATCTAAGAATTTTCGATTTTCGTGTTTTGAATTTACTTCATCGATGGAAGGTAAAGGACCATAAATTTGTGCATAACTGTTGGGGATTAACATTAGAAGACTCGTGTGTTTTAATGATAACCCGGTGTGTTAGAAGAACCGCTGTGTGACGAAGTGACCGCTTTTGAATAGTTAAAAGGTTTGTTGTAAACAACTTTTTCTATTTTTGATCGACTCTCGCCTCGCATCTAATTCCTCTTGACGATGATATTCAACAACATTCATAATGTAATTATCAACTTTATATTCTCGACCGAAACTTCGTGGATTTGGTTTGAATGCTTTTGTTGAAAGCTTAGGTTTGTAATCCGCAAGATTCGGTCCATATCCATTTGGATTGGGTTTTAAAGTAAACTTTTCAATGGCAGTGACCGACTCGCCATGTTTGTAAACAATGCTTTTAAACTCTTTAAGTTTGTTTTGCAAGCCGATGATTTCTTCAAGATGATCATCTATTCGCTTCGTTGAATGCTTTTTGTATGCAGAGAACTGTTTTTGACAAGTTAACAACCTCCTTAGCTTTTGATTTTCCAAGGTGCTAATTTGCTTTTTATGTTCATGTTTCAGCTTGTTCTATTTCGCATAACAAAGCATTCTTCGGCCGCTAGATCACGATCTGTCTTTCTAAATATTTTTCGCTTTGATAAGATTTGGCAAAGGTCGCTTCAAAACCGCTTTTTCTTGAGTTTTGAAAAAGTTGAGTTGCTTTTGTAAACATTCAAAATCCTTGGTTAAAGTGCATTTTTGCATTTCAAGTCCTGATTAATGGCATGACATTCTTCCACTATGGTTTGTTGGTCTTGTATTAAACGAGCAAAATCCGGATGAGGCAAAAGTTCGGCGTGTTCAACGTGAGTCACAACATGATCATTACGAAGATCCTCAAGTATAACCACGGAGTCAATTTGATTATCAGGGAAACCGCTGGTCATCTTGATCCAAATATAACTACGGGTCTAGTTGAAAATCGCGGAATGAGATGTGGATGACTCATTTTGAACATCTCCTCGGCCGGATGCATGTTGGCGAGATATGAGATCGAGATAAATATGGTTTGTTAGGGTACCTGAGACAAGCCATCGTCATACATCGGGCCCTGTGTCACTCATGTGTAACTCATGCATATTAGCCATCAACATAACGCGTGATTGGCCCGCAAGTCCTCCATATCATCATCCGAGTCGCAGATTTGCCATAAAGCTCGTTCTTTGTCCGAGAGTTCCACCGCCATCCCTTAAGAGCCAAAAGAAGAGCCTCTTTGAAATAAGCACGCCTCTTAGTCCTTGGCTTTGGGCATGCATTAGCCAGTGTCCCTCTCATTGCGCTTGTAGCATCAAGACCATTCAACCCATGCCGACATTTCCCTGCTCCACCACTTGAGCTCGTTGTTATTCCTACCCACAAAGATTAAACCCTTGACCACCCATCCGACGACACCATAACCACGATTCTCAACTTCAACTCGCCCATTGTTTCAAACAACTTGATTCCTTGTATTAGATGAGGAACGAATACGGTTGTTGGATTTGTTGGTATAACGGCTAAAGGCATTAGCAATCATAGCAAATCCTTGTTGCAATGCTTCCAACGGATCGGATTCCTCATTATGAAGTGCTTGATCATTGTTGTTGTAAGGAACCAACCGATTTTGTTGAGGTTGATGTGATTGATCGTTTGTGGGGAAGCGCGGTTGAGTTGCCTGGTTGAGGAGAATAATTTTGTTGAGCATATAAGGCAAGTTGTTGATTTTCCGGATGTGTGGGTGGAGCAATTTGAGCACGGAGAATCCTTTCCCCATCAACTTCCTTTTCATGAGGCTTCAAGTAATCGTACAACAATCCGTAGGTAGAGATGATGCATGTTTTAGCTTGACGGAGAGAAAAATGACATACTTCTCCCATTCAGGACCAAGACTACTTAGGAACTTAGTATTCACCGCAATTCTTGGCATGTGGATGTTGTGTTTATCCAAATCATTGATGATGTCCGAAAATCGGTGATGATAGGACTCGAGTGTCTTCCGGTTCAATCATGAAGTGTTCATAAGCCAAGTAAATTTTGGATTCCAAATCTTCCCGATTGAGTACAGATCCTTCCATAAGAAGACGAATATGATCCCACATTTTGCGCCTTTTGAGCATCAACACTACGAAGAATTAGGTTTGGTAATCCTAAGAGGATATATTCCATTGCAAGCTCGTCTGCTTCATAGTGTAGAAGTTCTTGAGGATTCAAGTCTCGCACAGAGTAAATGTTCGTTTGTTCATCTCGTGGAATGGCATTTGGATCTCTCGAGTACAATGACGTAGGCATCTCAAAAGGACCTTCCAAGATAACCTTCTTTAAGAACTTTCCATGTGGCTTCTTTAGATCACAAAATCTAAAGAACCTTATCACCCATTGATCGTAGTTTCCTAGAGTGAGCATTGGAGGTCTATCAAGTGAACCAACCTCATGAATTGATTGTTGGTCGCTTAAAGTTTCAAACATCTTTGCAAACCAAGTGGGTTCCCCATAGTGATCCTTGATGGATGTTGATTAAAGTCATTTGTGTATGGTTGAGCTTGAAGACTTTGTGGTGGTTGAACCATTTGAGGTTGTGGATTTGCAGCAAGTTGTGGAGTATGTTGTTGGTTAAATTGTTGTTGATAAATTGCTTGTTGTTGATTCCATTGTTGATGTTGTGGAGTTAGTTGTTGTTGACTTTGAGGATGAGGATAAGTGTAAGGGAAATAGTTAGAGTATGGTGGTTGTGACATGTTGATAAACTTGTGTTGGTAAAATGGATCTTTGTAGTCGAATGAACCTTTGTTGATGAAGTATCCTTAAGCGTAGAAATAACCAAGTAACACTTATGCGCGAAAAACACCAAAGTAACACGCGTAACAATAAGGAGTTACGCGTAGGTTTTAGCGCGTAGTGGTAGAGAAAAGAACTAAAGTTATGCGTAGACAACAAAGTTAGGCGTAGTAACTTAGGCGTAGGATTTAGCTTATGCGTAGAAGGCTTAGGCGTAAGAAAATCTTAAAGGATTTCTACGCCAGAAAGTTGAGCTTACGCGTAATTTTAGGTTTTATCCTCAAATGATCTTTTACACTATCACAAAGTGCAAAAGATATCCAAAGTCGATGTATTTTCGACTTATCCAAGTGAGAAAACACACGGAATAAACCACGAAAATGAAGATTCCAATGATAATAATCTTACGTAATTTTAGGGTTTTTTACCACGCGTAGATTACCGTAATTTTGATTTTGTCCAAAGATGTTTCTAAACCAGTTTTTGTTTGATGAAATAGCTTCAATAACACCACAATAACACAAAAGTGTGAAACTTGATGATTCAAAGCACTCAAAACAGCTTATGCAGTAATGACAACCTACCTAATAAAAACTAGTTCAAAAACAATGATCCACGCATAAAGTTTGAAACTTTTTGCCAAAAACAAGTATTTTAACACCTTAAAACGTTGAAAGTACAAGAATCTTGGATTAAAAAGTGTAAAAACAAGTTTTAAGAGAGCTAAAAAGAATCACGTTATCTTTACGCTGCGTAAGACCAAAACCAAAAAACTTCAAAACAATCGAAAGTACACCCAACTATTTACATTGATACCATCAGTAGGTCACAAGGTTTACAACACAAGCTTATAAGAAAGATAGAGAGGCGATTGAACAATAAACCAAACACACACACACCCATAATATGGAACGGTTAGGAGGAGTGAAAGAATAACTTGAACAACCAACCTTCAAAATGTGAAGTTTTCATATGGGTATTTATAGGAGGGAAGCTAGGCAACACTCCTAGTTCCCTCCTTTCCTTATTGGGCTTGGGCTTACGCCTCTACATGCTACCTCCTCAAGACTAATAACAAACATAAAGGCCATAATAAACTAACTATTACATATGAGTAACTAACACTTGAATAAGGTTTAGGAGTGATTCCAACAACCTGATCATGGTATATTTATTTTACGACCTGTGCGGTTCTTGTTTGGATTTGAGATGGGAAAAAAACTTTTTTGGTCAAATATATAATTACACTTTTCTCTAGAACCAACTCTCTATATATATATATATATATATATATATATATATATATATATATATATATATATATATATATATAATGACATAATAAATTAAACCAATAAAAAATATTTTGTAATTGTATAAAAAAAGAAGTTATAATCGTTATTTTATATATCAATTATAATTATTTGACATTTTTCTTCTATTAAATATTTTTAAAATAACCATTTGGATATATATGATAACTTTAAGGCTTTGAAAGGATATATATGCAATTGGCGAGTTTTACTGGATTTATATGCAATTATAAAGGCTTTGGATTATATATACGCACCCCCCTTATATTATATAAAAAGAGTAAAAAGAAAAATTGTAAAAAGTCTCACTAACCTTTGAATCCCAAGTGAGCCTGTGGGATCTACAATCCCCCGCTCTACCAAGACCCGAGCCCATATTTTGCGCATAGCCAGGACCCGGTCAAGACTTTAGCAAAACGAAAATCAATCGAACTCAAAACCGAATTTATATAAATGTATACTATATTTTTCATATATTTATATTTAAAAAAACACTTTATTAAAACTTTTTCATACTATAAATATAATATTTTTTAAGTTTGTTATTTTTTTTTAAAGTCTATATAATTAAATAAGTAAATAATTAAAATTATGTAATTCAGGTTATTTGGTTTGGTTTTCATTCATTTGGTTCGGTTTCGTATTGGTTCAATCCGATTTGAATTCTGGATTCGGTTTTATTTTACCCATAAAGAATTAATCTGAATCTAAACGAATCGAATAAATCAAACAACCCGATAACCGAAACGATGAACACCCCTAACTCGAAGTCGTTCGTGTGTGACATATTTAAATGTTAAAAGGTAAAAATCAATAACAACTTGAATTAGGTGCATTACAACTCTTTGGTGACATATATGCTAATGTCGAGTTGACACAATAACAATAGGTTTAGTGACCATTACATCCGGTCTTATGTTATAATTTGAACTCATCTCATGACTCACAAACTCAAGTTTGGCTCGTTTTTAATAAATCTTGACTTAAGTTGGACCTATTAAACATTCCAAGTGCATTTTTGTTTGGTACACAACGTTTTAGAGATATTTTGAGCAGATTTTTTTATTTAAAGGAAAGTTACACCTATATCTTTAAAAACTTCATAATTATACCTATAACCTTGTAAAATATAAAATTACTCCAATATCTTTTTAAAACCTGAAAATACTCACATGTATCCAGAATTAAAATTAGATGATTTCATCACATCTTTAAAACTTCAACATAAATATTACTTAACATGCTAAAATTACATTATTACCTTTTTCAAAATCAAACAAACACACCGGGTCTTTCTTCTTTATCGTGAATGGTTTGATGAACTCTACGAGCCTACAACAGGAGTACGTTGCTAAATACATGACACCAGTCTACGAAGTGGGCTCCACTTTTAGCATCAACACATAAATGTTATGTACCCGTAAATATATCTTTGGCCACAAGTCTAATAATGCATGTCGATAATTTATTGGCATGCATGTACTAATATGTTATAATGATAGCAATTGTTGATTCTAACAAAATGTTGTAGGAATATATTTTTAAGGATTAATTTTATATATCACCCTATTTTTATAATTAATTTAATATATACCCAAAGTGCAATCATCGAATCGATAATGTACTGATGTTTTAAACATTTTGGATATATGAAATTCCAAATTTTAGAAAGGAAGATATGAAATGCCTTTTTAAATGGTTGTTTGAGATCTATAGTTGTTTTAGCAAAATTATTTTATGATGGTTGTTTCATAGAAATACTTTGGCTACATGTTTTCAAAGATTAGGGATTCATGTCAGTTGGATTAATCCATATTTTTTGTTCTCTATAGATATTTTTTTAAGCTCTATTACAGCTTCTTTTACCAACTAATAGGATAATTGTGAATTTATTGATAATCAATCTTTGCGTTGCTAGCCGACTTATCAGGAGAGGAGCTCAAATGACTCAGTGATTCAGCACCCGCATGTATCTAGGCCAGTCCTAACCAACTCTGGATTAGGAATGTCAACTACTGAAGCCATTATATATTAAGACTCCTCAGTTGTGCTTTGTTATAACTTATGGCATCAAAATGAGTTATGGTTTTATTTTTAAATCATAGGAAGACGCATGGATTTAGAAATAGAGAGAGGCAATGCAGATATGAGAGTCTGCAGCCAAACATGTAAGACCTGCAAATAGTTTATCAAAGTGAGTCTGCAGCCATACATGCTCCTGTAGTCCCACTAAAATACCTAAAACCAAATAGCAATGACCTATCCTATCCCAAAAAAAAAAAGACTAGTTAACAAAGCAAACAACAAATTCGAGAATGGGCATTATAATAATTCTTATGGACCATACGGATAACATCAACTAATTAAATACCAAAAGAGCTTCCCATAACGTTTGTGTTTTTCACCATACTTATAGTCACATACTACTACTAATGAACTTGAACAAAACTCCACAGATGGCACACGTTCCTCTACAGCATGTACTTCATGGTCCTGAAATGCATATAAATTAGTTAGCTATGCATAATAACTTTTGCACACATTTGTAAATAAACCATATAAAATGCTAACAGGTTGTTAAAAAGTCTAGAAATCACATCAAGTCATCATATAAAATGCATATAAAGTCAATGAGACGGGGACTTAATTGTATACGGCAATGAGGACGTTTCGTCATATCTTGTCACTAATGAGTAAAACCAGTTTAGTCACTAGATTCAACTGAAAAAATGAAGCCTAGTAGATTATACAAATAATGGTTACATACGGCGAATCATCAAACCCACCCGGTCCGTCCATATTTTATTTTTAGGTGACAGTCTTGCAGAATATATTTTTCATCCTATCCAAATACTTGTCACAACCAATCCTCTCCTCCCAAAATATCAAACCAAACAAGAGGAGCATTATGATTAATGTGTTGAACACGCAATAGAGGTCTAAATTTTGACCCATTTAATCGTAAACGGGTTGATTTGGGTTTAATGAGATAAGATGGAGTATACAACATCAATTGTGTTATATCCTATATACCTAGGGGGCTAATTTTCAATTGATCCCATTTCATATTGGTATTTACATGATGCTTTAGCTCTCCCAAGATCCCAACCACCTGTTTAAGTCCATTAAAACAGTTCCGTAATAAGCAGTGCATGACAATGGTAGGAACAACAATAATCTCTTTCGCGACCATTTGACAACAAGTAGACAGTTAGATAAACCCACATCCCAACCATACAAAGTATCACCTATTTTGAGGAACCTAACATAGAAAAGAAATGCAGCAACCAAAACTCATCAACGAGGTACCCACTACTTCTAGAAGATTAAAAATAAACACCTTTGACTTATCAACCAGTAACAAGACAACTTGTTGTTTAGGGCATAATGTGTTGCAAATGATGTATCAGTGAATTGGAACTTGCATCAGAACTTTGCCTTAAATCATGCGTACAACGACCAACACAGGTTTCGTGCAATGGTATATCTATATCACATGGCAACCAAAGAGATTAAAAGGCTTTCTTCAAATGTATAAGATAATTTTTGTCCAGTTTTTGATTCTCATTCTGATCCACAAACTACCATGACTACGTGCAAGGATTTTAAGAATCCAATAGGTCAAAATAGTCAAACCAGTTAAGCTAACGGGTGTCAAACCAGTAAAGCAACTAAATTTCTTAGAAGAAATGAGCCTAATATGAGATACAAATATGGGTTTCGTGAACAAGAAGAATTCTTCCCATCATCAAGCCCATCCGCTACATTGACAAAAAGAAATACTAATATTCTAACTACCTACAAGTTCTAGCAGATAGCTCAAACAACGATTGACACCGTTGACTTATTCTTGTCCTCAACCGGTAACACGCTAGTAGACTTGGACCAGACATTGGGTTTCATTTGAGACTCTTTGTGACCTTCTTGGCTAATTAAGTACGCTTAGTATTTATTGTGTTCTTGAGTATATGTTTTGTAAGCGGTAAAGAAAGGAAAAGGAAGTTAACAATATTAACAATATTACCAATATGCCCTCAAAAGTTTACACGATACCAGAAATGTGTAGTAATTGGTATGGAAAAGGTTGTTCAATTCACAGATAGCTTGATAATGATATGCTTGAATACTAAATCTGTTTATTCAAAAAGAAAAAGCTTGCGATAATCAAATAATCAAACTTTAAAAAGCAAATCCAAACACCCCTTAAGAAACAAGAGGAAGCGGTTAGCATATGCATACATGATATCAAATTCTCCTTACCTCAAGAGAGTTTTTGGGATGTATGTTTACAGCATTTCAGGCATATAAAGAGCCAAGTCAGAAGGTAAATATATAAGAAATCCAAACACCCTAAATGAGGTAGGTTTGGACCTCGTACATTACTTGTTTGTAAAACTAAGTTGCTGGCATCAAACATGGCTGATATTTTGCTTCGAAGTCAGCTAAAGTGCTGGTTTATTGACCAATGAAAAAATATTCAAATGAAAAAAGTCCTCGTATGCATGATTTGTGTGTACCAGAGACTACATGAGCCTCAAATCATTCAACTTTCAAGTTAATACCTATCAAGATAATTTAATAAAATAGAAAAAGTAATCAGAACCAAAATCACCCTTGAAAAGAAACGAAGAACAAGATCTATAAGCGAGGAAGACCAAGAATGTCTTCATTCATAAGCAAACTTTGCTTCAAATTCAATTTCTTTAAGCCACAATTTTAACTTTTATTTCGACATTGTTAAGGATATAAAGAATTGCACTACAATCATCATAACTCAAGAAACATAAGGCTCTATTTCTATATCTAAACATGGCTTTAAACCAACCTAAATTAAAAAAGAAAAATGATGCAGTCAGAACCTATGGTTCGACCTTCATGGTCAACGCACTCATATATTATTAACTCAATTCTAGAGAAAGATGGTCTAAACATGGACTTCATAAAGATGACGCCATGGAAATCGAGTCCCAAACAGGACTCCGTAACCTACTAATGGCCTATTCAGAGGCTATTGATTTAGGACAAAAGAGCTTACACAAAGGGATTCAGAAATGAGTGCCAAAATGCTAGCCCAGTTGGTCCAGAAATTGAACGGTTAGCACTTAATTTGTTCCAATGTGGTAAAAATGAAGAAGAGTAGGAGTCCATGAGAAACTACAAGACATCGTTTAGAGAGTTCTATGAGGGGCAGTTTGCTCATTTCACTGCCAATTCAGCCATCCCTGAAGTGGTTTTGGTTCATATTGTTGACTTTGACATATGTGAAGGAAGTCAATGGCCCCCATAATCACAGAAGCCATAGCACAAATGAAAAATCACTGATCATTACAAGCATCAAACTTGATCAAGATCAAGACTCGAAATTTGAACAAACAAAGAAGCAACTGTGTAGCTTTGAAAGAAGTTCTGGGAAGGTACAAGAGATGGATACGGCACATACCGACAAACTGTATTGATTGGCCTTCCACATATAGGAAGGACAAGAAATACAAGTCTGAGTTATGGACATTGTAAAAGTAGCAAAATCGGTTTAGACAAAAATGACAACTTCTACTGATTTTTTTGTTTTTGTTTTTTTTTTTTTAACGATTCGAGAAAACATCCTAAAGAAAAAAGTATGTTGAAATCTGACTTTTGCTTCACCAGGTCACTCTTACTTTGACTCAAATCTTATCGATATGGTCTTAACATGGACTTTTATACAATGTAACACAATATCTTTCCTCAAAGTTAAAAATAAAATTAAAACTTAATTTCACTAAGAGGCTAAAATGGTGACTTAAAAAGAAGGGGCTTGTTCGGGCAAGTCAAACACATAAGCAAAAATAAGTCGTGCTCAAATCAGTACTTCAGTACCGGTTGAATCGGCCCATGCTACAATTTATATCTACTACCTACAATTCCAGTTTAATGCTAGGTTGGTATCTCTAAATTCAGCAACAAGAACATCAAACATCAAATTATAACAATGAAACTGTAATTACAATAGAAAACGAGATTCATTGTTCGACATACCTTTAACCCTCAACCCTCCCTGCTCCTAACAAGTCCTTAGCAGCATGTTCGACGTCTAGACCAACGGGCATTCCATACTTTTCCACACATTCGACATACTCGCTATACTCATCACGAGTCAAGTTATTGGTGTTGTAAAGCGCGGGATTTGATCTCATCTGCAAAAATAATGGCAATTATGGGTCATTGTTCAATTCTTCATTTATAAAGGGCCCTTTTGGTATATGGTTTTTGGGCATCTGGATTAGATTCAAAGTGAAATAACTTATTTGGTTGAAAGATTGGGTTTAAAAATTGGACACCACACCCTTGATCAAGGTTTGCAGTAAAGATATCATATTGGTGGGTTTAAGAGAAAAAACGGGTCCACTTGTTTGAATATTGTACAAATAATAGTTTTTTTATAATTTATGTTATTATTTTGGTACCATCTAGGTGGGCCACTTAGTTATTATATTATTATTAATTTAAAAAATAATAATAACTTTTGATTCCTATTCTTACTTTTTATAAATAAAACAATTTTATCATCATTCAATTTTATTTCGTATTTTCTTTCAAATCTAATACGTCTGAAATATTCTATTCGGCCGTTCACATCTACCGGCAGGTGGCCAAAAGTATCATACTTGTAATCATTTGCTTTTGTGGGTAGCGAACAAATTTTTTTCTTTTGTAGGTATTTTTATTTCAAATTCATCATTTTTGGGTATTTTACAAATTTTTTTGGACTTTTTTGCCCCTCTTAGATAATAGAATGTCCAAAAATTTTGTAAAATACCAAAATCATGATGTGAAATAAAAATTGAAAATTCTCTATGCATTAAAAGCAATTTCGAAATATGATCTTTTAAAAACATTTTCCCTTTATAAAAAAGAAATCAGAAGCAATTTACCAAAGCCGCAGTGGCGGAGCGAAAAGGAATACGCAATTCCTCAATCAAACTTCTTTCCGTAGCATCCCTTTTTTTTGTTATTGATTTGAGATCCTATAAACAGAAATTTTATTACCAAAAAAAAAAAACACAACTAATCCTAAAAGATATATAAACTTCTATCAAATGTGAAACTACTAAATGACATATGCCCTGCATAATAGAGTAATAATAATTAGGGGTCATTGTTTATATCAAATGTTTTAATAAGGGTATATTAGTCTTTAACCAATAATCATTTTCTTTTCCTTTCCATTTCCTCCCATTTTTGGGAAGAAGATTTTATAAACAAAATTTCCTCTCATATTTCTTTTTCCATTCATCTCACGAAAAAACTTCGAGCAAAAATATTCGTTTAACTTTTCATACTCAATTTTAAGCTGGTAGTGTAAGGTGTTTTAGGATATGTTATAGGATGAGTACCCTTTCCTTTCTTTGTTAATGCAATCGTTTTGTGGCAGAATCAGATTACTCACAAACACCCTCATTAAAATCATCCCCCAATTCATCTAGGCTTTGCTCTTCACTTTTTCAGGTAAGCTTTTTGTTTTTACTGTTTATTTATTAGAATTTGTTTATTTCAATGTATTTTTGTGATTAATATTAGAAGGAATTATTTATTGGAACCGGTAAATTGTTAAATACTGTTTCATTTTGAATTCAAGGTTGGCTTAGTAGAAAAAGAAAGAGAGGTTCACTTGTGTTTGTTTTGATAGTATAGTTTAGGATTGTTTTTCGAGTTGGTGCGATTGATCTTAGGTAAAGTAGGATGCGAGTTCTGAAATGAATAAAATGAAACTGTAAGCACGTATTTTAGCCTCTCACCATTCCTAGTGAATAAAAGTATTTGTAAAAAAAGGAGTTTGAATGGATTATATTTTTTTTACTCAGTTAGCAAAAGGATAGTTGCGTCCATTTTCATATCACCAATCTATGCCTTTTGTGTTCGTAGTAATGTAAGTGTCCGTATTAGTTTTTACTTCATGTGGAAGTATATGTCTTTCTTGAGCTGTAACGTTTGTTAGTGCGTTCTAGGATGGTTGCATGAACTAGCTTACTATTGTGCGTGCTAAATTTGAATGTGATGTCTGTCTTTATAGACTTCTTAAGACCAAATTATGATAGTCGTGTTGTTCAGGTTTATGGTATTGTTGTGGTTCTTTTTGAATTTAACAATGGAAGATTGAACCGTGTTGGCTTAGTAGGAAAAGAGAGCTTCATTTTGCTTTATTGATTGCTTTTATAGTCTCGTTTAGTTTACCAGATTGTTTTTCGAGTGAGCCTCAATGTTGTTTCTACTAGTAAAGTAGGATGCAATTTTGGTGTAAATCAATTAATCAAATGAGAAGGATAAAAGAAAACGAAACCTAAAGAAAACGAAAAACTATATTAAAACAACATATACTTAAAACATATATGTTATAGGATTAGTCCCCTATTGACTTTTTTAATCTTTCTTCTTCAACTTTGAATATAATTATTTTTGTTTGTGTTATATAATACTTAATGAAAAATATATGAATGTATTGGGTTTTCTTCTTCACATTGATATAATTTTCATCAAGTATTATATAACACAAATAAATATATTAATAGTGAAAGTTGAACAAGAAAGATTGGTCAAAATCAAAGTGAATAATAAAAATGGGACGGAGAGAGTAATAATAATAATAATAATAATAAGATAAAACAAGAAATACATACTTGAACTTTGGCGTTAAACTCGACCATTTTGTGATTGTTGATTGAAGGCGCTGCCAGAGTGCTACTAGGGTTTTGTAAATGGTCCATTTTCTGATCTAACTGGAGGCGCTGCTGCTAGGGTAGGGTTTTTTGCCGTTCTTTTTTGAGGAGCTTTTTTATATATTATTATTATTATTATTATTATTGTTATTGTTTAAAATAGTAAATTACTCGTTAGTAGGAGTGTAATCATTATATTTGTTTTTATTTTTCACTAAAATTATCATATCATTATATTAATCATTACTTTTTACTTTTCTCTTACATCTTTTTATGTAATTAAATTATTATTATTTATTTATTTAACTTATGTTTTTCTTTTTACTTATTTAATTATATATGCATATATGAAAAAATAGATAAATATTACAACATAATAATATTCTCTCATTCTCACTTTTATTGTCCTCAACAAATGTCTTGCCTAACTATGTCTTGCCGGTTCCATATTTAAAGTCTATTCCAGAAAATAATAATTTCGTCAGTTGACTTATTTGAATAACAAATTCACTAATATGCCAGAAAGTTAAGTTAAACCGAAGATAAGTAACATCTTCTATCAACAAAGGCAAATTTCATATAGTAACTTTAATCTATTATTGATTTAAATATATAAGTTTTTGTTAACATTCTGCTTTTAATATTATTGATTATATTTTATGTATGAACGCTATAATATTTAAATTTAAATATCCGTGTAACAATAAATCTTCATATACATGATCTTTTAATTAGACTTTTAGCCATTTATGTGACACTTTTAATATTTACTTTGAGCGATGTAATATTTTAACTTTATGACTTTAATATACTTTTCTTGCGAAAACTAAAAATTGCAAAAAGTGAAATGAACAAGCATCTCGATTAAATTGACGTAGAAGTATAATAATAATTAAGATGAAAAGGAAAATTCTTTATTGAGTTGCAACAAAATTAGTTTTTTACCATGTTAATTATCAAGGGTCTCATTGCATTTAATTAGTTTCTAAATATGAACCAACAAAAGAAACACAGTTACTACGTATCAATGTTCATAAAATATTTTGGTGCATATAGTAGTACCCTTTCTTAATCGTGTGTGTTTGCGAAGTGTTTGTAAAATAAGAGAAAAAGAAGGGGCAATTTAGTAACTTCACAAGGTCAAGAGTGTGTTTTATAACCAAATGTTCATGATTACGTTATCCAATCGAATACGAAATGTTGATTTTCATCATCGTTGCATTACGGTACACATACACACTTACATTCAAACATCAAATATCGTATCTTTAACTGTTCTTAAACCAAGTGAAATACAGTTGTGAATAGTGATTAACCCAAAGTGTTTGATATAAAATGCCTTAACGAATGTAGCAATGTAGTTGTTCTTCGTATTCCGTATACATCTCTGATTTACCTGAAGCATAATAGTAACATGCTGAACTAATTGCTTAAACTAGTAGCCTAGTGGCTAGGCATATGATGTACTAACAAGAGCTCTCACGTTTAAACCTCACTAGATACGCATCTTCGGGGTTGCCAATGAAGGGGTTTAAAATGGTCTCGGGGGATACTCTAGTTAGGCCGTGCACATCTTAGTCAAAGGCCCGTCCTCTTCGGGTAACAAGGTAAACCTTAATTATTCGTTTACCATGATAGTAACATGGTCAAGTGATTACTTAAAGTTTTAAACTATTGGACCGAATAACCAGATTTTTAGTAAGGCTTATTAGCATACTATAGGATTTTGGTGATGGTTAAGAAATATGGTAGGATTACTTTAACATAAATTATGAGAATAGATGAGAGGCACAACGTTAATGTGAAGCTTATAAAGTTAGCAAATTATAGATGAAACCTTAGAGGGGTGTTTTTTATAGCTTAATTTTGTGTTTATGAGCTTATTTTGGTATGTTTTTCCTTCATAAAATTTTTTTTTTTTTTTTTTTTTTTTTTTTTAATTGTAAGTCATAATAAGCTCATAAATTTCCAAATAAGCGTAAAAATGGGCTTATGGAAAGTTAAGCCGTACAAATTAAGTTCATACAAAAAGTAGCTAAAACAAACACCCATTAATATTCTTTTGCAATTTATTGCTTCAAGACTTTACATTATGACTCAATAAACAAATTGAAACATACAGGAAATCGACATTGAAAGTAATAGCCCGAGCTAAACAGATCTCGTTTGTCTAGTTGTACTCAATAAACAAATTGAAACAAAACCGCTACAACAATTAATGATTTTGCTCCAGCTCCCATTCCGTAGAATATGGTCTGCCAATCATTCCCATCACCACCTGTAACAGAATTTGGTGAAGATGATGGCACAGATACAGCTGAACTACTGCACATTCGGTTCGATGGAGGTCCGCACAAACCCTTGTTTCCTATATACGAATACTCCTCGAAGCTCTGAAGTTGGGTGCTGGTTGGGATTCTGCCTTCCAATTGATTGTATGACAAATTCAAAGTAGAAAGGAAATTAAGGCTCGTGAATGAAGATGGGATATTTCCAGTTAAATTGTTCCGTGACATATCTAATGATTCCAGCTGACTCAAATTACCCATAGATTGAGGGATCGAGCCTGTGAACTCATTATGTGACACGTTGAAAAGAATCAGTGCGTTGAGTTGACCAATTGTTTCTGGTATCACCCCTGAAAAACGATTATTTGAGATATCAATGGCTGTGAAGCTTAGGTGCTTCTTACTTGATTGTCCGTCTGTCATCATAGCACCCCATTGCATAAAAAAATTGTCAGGGATAGCACCACTAAACTCATTGCAAGCTATGTCTGCAATTTGAAGCTTTGACCAATTATTGTGCTGGCTTGGAGGACATCGGACAGATCCATGGAACCGGTTATTGCGCAGAACAAGGATACTCAAGTTGGTAAGGTTGCCCAAGTAGCATGGATAAGTGTCGTTCATCCTATTATTCCCAATATCTAACACCTCTAGCATCGTGCAATTGACAAGAGATCTTGAGATCTTCCCTTCCATAAATTTCCGCATGAGTCTAGAATGTTCAATCCGCAGGTGCTTGGAAACGTTCCCTCGATTTGATCAGTGAGACGGTTGTTTGCCAAATCTAGTACCCTGAGACTGCCACCAAATTCTATCAAACACTTTGGTATTGTTCCAGTCAAACGATTTCTTGCTAAATCAAGAACCCTTAGGTAGGTAGCATTGCATATGCTGTCAGGGATCCTTCCAGTTAAGTTACAAGAAGCAAGATTCAAAACTGTCAAATTCTTGAAATTTGCAAAAAATTCTGGAACCGGAGAACTTAGATTGTTCAGAGCTAAATGAATTACCGAAAGTGACTGCAATTCCCCAAGGGAGTCATCTAATGGGCCTGAAAGCTGACAATTGGACAAGCTTAAAACTTTCAAATTCAGCAAAGATGATGATAAGCCCTGGCCTCAATCGAGCTTTTGTTCGGATATATTTACATTATCCAGATAAAGACCTCTTAGCCGTGTGAGGTTCTGAACAAGCGTGGATAGGTTCGGTTTCTCAAGTCTCAATGAGCGAACTCCAAAAGAGAAAGGCTCAGAGAGATCAAGAATTTCTAACCTTGTCAGCTGTGACAATTCTCCAGGAACCTGACCAGAAAACCCCGAGTTCGACAAGTTCATATAAGACAAACTTGCAAGACTCCCAAATCTTGAAGAAATTGGTATAAAGCTAAACTTATTTGCAGCAAGATTCAAGCTTTCAAGATTCTTTAAACCAAATAGAGCACTGGAATCATTAATTCCACCTGATATCATTTCGTTGCTCAAGTCTAGACCAATAACCTTACCCTTGATGCTGCAAGTGACACCTCCCCATGAGCAGCAATCTGTGGCATTTGGCTTCCAAGACACTAGCTTTGTTGAAAGTGAAGATTCGAACTGGAGTTCGTTCTTCAACTGGATCAAGATCGTTTGGTGGTTTATTTGACATTGGCCGGAAACCAAAATTGTATCAACCCCAAACAAGATCAGGTAAAAGGGTAACAAGAATATCTGAAAGCAGAGTTGGGATTTCATTATGGACTGTCGAGCCTATGAAATTAAAACCTTAGCAACTTTTAGAAATGGCTTGGTTTTTATTTGCTAAATCTGTTTAATTATGATCTGTTATTTATATTTGTTTCATAGACTCCACCAAAATTTAATTCAACCTTGGCCTTGGTTTTTCGAATTTGCTAGTCAAGTATTCGCAATTAGGCAAACTATTGACTTTGAACTCTACTTTAAATTCTATTGAAGGGATATGGTTACCTTAACATTGTGCAACTAGCTTCTTGTAGTAAGAAAAGAGTTAATGACTACTAACATTGTTACAACCTCGGTATCAAAATAAGTGTCCAGTTTGACTTTTTCGAGTCTTTTTTGTTCAACTTTGACCATAATAACTTTTATTTGTGTTATATAATACTTGATGCAAAATATATGTATAGATTGGGTTTAAATGTATTTTTAATCGTATAATTTTATCAAGTAATATATAACACAAATAAAAATATTTAAGGTAAAAGTTGAACAAAAAAGACTCCAAAAAGTCAAACTAGACACTTATTAGTTTATATTGTATGCTTAATAAAATAATCCTCCATTTGAAATACTTCTGAATCTGAGAATATTTACTCCATTCATTTCATGAAAGTTACAACTTTTTTTTAATATCATGGTTATAAATGAATTGATTTACTTTATAATGATTTACAGGATTTGTTTTTATTGAAAGATGTTTGATATTCAACATACGTCGGAGAGAAGTACACCGGATTGATCGGCTAGCTTCTAATTGATGAGTTCAAAGATCGGATAACGTGGTTCAAGAGGTAGCGTATGAAAGACGGTCAACCCAAACAGACCTGCTTTGAGCTGTACCCAACCCGTCAAACCAACTGAATTTTTCACTTTCAGTGCAATAAAGAAGTCATCTGACCATACTCGGGATCTACAGAAACAACTGCAAGTGAACCCATTATATTGGTGTATTAATTAAGAGCTACACCCGAGTTGATCTTTGCAGGTGTGAGGGGCAATGAATTTGACTGTTTTAGCTACCGATACAAACACAGGTAAATTATCTTTTCTATGTGCATGTACTATCATACTCTTGGATTGCAACAGGAGTTTCATGCTTTTCCATATATGATAACAAAAACAGTGTGTTATTTTCAGAAATTTTAAATTTGATAATTGAATTCTACCGAACTAAATGATTTTTTCTCAAAAATAAGTTGTTTTGTACAATTATTACTTGTTTCTTAATTATTTACTAACAACAAAAAAGGTGAACAGAAAATTGATAAATAAAGGTAGAACGGTAAATAAGAGGGAGTTTGGCTAAGTTTTTCCGAGGAGGTTAATAGCTTTTCGTATTTTATATAAGATTACATGCAAGGCTAATAAGCTGTAATAACTAGTCAAGGCACTTCGGTACCACATAATTTAAAGAAAATGGTCAACTTAATAGCTATCATTATCATGCACATTCAACCAGCATTTAGTTAGCTTCCTTGCAATTTATTTCTTTGCTATTCTCCACACAAGACAAGATTTGGCAAACAACTAGTCAAGGCACGTGAAACACTTCCGTCAAATTGATTGATAAGACTTGAATGAAGCCAAAACAAGACCCTACTTCTAATGTCTGATGAAAATGATAGTCTGTATTTTACATGTCAAAACTTATTACATAGCAATTTGCATTATAAATTTGATAAGGTTGTTTTGTTTTTATAGGCTCTTAGATTCATAAATCATAGCATTATCTGTTTGTTAAAAAACTAGTTCCCTATGTGAATCCGAGGCTTTCAATTACTCTTGATACCCTTTTGCCTAATTTTGTTTGGGGTTAATATGAGGTTGGTTTCGGGTCAATGCCAAATCGAACAGCAGTTGATTTTTATTCAGTTGAAATACAGTCTCCAGTTTGATGCGGCATATTCAACAAAACTGGTTTCTTGGAACCCAAATGTCACAATTGTTGCAATTGGCTAGGTGTCACTTGCAGCACTTTCAATAAAACTTAAGCAATTATCATAAGGGCACACCTGAAGTAGCACACCGAAAGATTGAGGCTTTGTTAGCTAAGCCATTTCAAAAATCCTACCCATAATTTTTGGTTTTTCCAAATCTGTAAGACACACAGGATTACCATCATAAAAAGCTTCAGTTGCGTAAAATATACAAGTGTAACATAAGATAAGCACTTTTTCAAACTGAGTGACTTCTTGTCAGTTTGATATTAGCTGCAACAAAACTGAATCAAATTACTTCCTTGCATATGGAAAGAGTGTGTAACTTTGTATCATCTTACCAGGGAGGTAAATGCACACAGCATCGGAAGAGGAATCTGCTCAACATGAAAAGGACGATATAAAAGTGTTTGCTTAACTTAAACCTTTTTGACACATTACCTAACCCACCCATTTTACCGCAGAGTGAAATGTTGAACGTACGGGTTGATTTAAAACCCTCTCTAGAACTTCTTGGATAAAATATTTGTCAGAAAACAAGTATTGCATACTTAAATGCAAAACGAACAAAAGGGAAAGGAACGAAAAAAGTCTTTCTCAGGATCTATGCCATAGATACCAATCAGCACTTCAGTTGTTTTAAGAATTGAACCACCCTGAGATTATTCGTGCATAATTAGGTTTCAGAAGGGGCCTATATCGTATATGCGTTTTTAGTTAGGAAAGATGAGCGCATAGGGCCGGTTGGTTTGGGAAATAGGTCAAACGGGTTTTCGTGTAAAACACATATTTATCCATAAATACCTTTTATAACAGTTAATGTGTTCATTGTGATTACAAAAAATGATATTAATACAAAATAAGTAATAAAGAAATCTAAAGATTTGAAAAGAAGATATGGGAGCAGAGGTTGCATTTATTCAAGCTAGACTTTGGGTGCTTCAGGGCTAGAACAATAGAACTAGTGTTTGGACTACTTCATGACATACGAGACATATCAGTAAAGTGCACATTCAGGACATACCAGACGTATCGCTAGAACTAGAGTTGTGCATGTATCAAGCTTTTCACGAATAATTCAATCTCGAACTCTATTCGAACTCGGAACAAATCATAATATGTTAAACTCAGGTTTATAGAAAGACGAGTCAAAGTTTTATTTTACACCATGTATATGCGTGCTAATACTCGCTCCGTTTCAAAATACGTGTCCATTATAAAGTCCACGTAATTTAGGAAGTGTGTAATAATTACACTTTTTACTAGTCAGATGTCATTTATATCCCCACACACTTACTATTGTATGTTAGGAATCATGTGTGATTTCACAAATCACATGTGATTTCATAAAATCACATGAAATTTAGAATAACGAGTCACATGTGATTTTTTCAGACGTAAAGTTCAACACCCACAAAAAAAGTTCAAAAAAAAGTTCGTCGAAAGTATGTAGAAGTGTCTTGCAATAAAACATGTTGAAGGGTTTGTGTGCAAATAACACAACGTCTTTCACACTTGTCTTCATGAAAATGCCAAAGGTCACATCTGTGCACACTAAATGGGATAGTTAAGCGGAATTAAGAAATGAGTTACAAAATGATTTCAGAATAGAAGAGGAAATAAAAATAAGGCGTTATTTTCATTAAAAGAGTAAATAATTATTAACCAGGTAATAATATTTATCGGAGATAAATATTAAGGGGTTAATAATGACAAAAAGCGAAATTTGAATCCTTTAGGAGAAGGGATCGGCCGAACCACCTCCTCAAAGGGCGTGATGCACTTTTTACTAAATTTAAGGTGGTTAGAATCCTTCTAGAACTCTCCGTGTTATCCTGTAAATTCCAAGGCTTTCTAGAGGATTCATAACTCCAAAGAAAACCCGAAAGTTCTTTCCCTATCTCTTTTCATGAGATCAACCAAGAAAAACCAAAGGGTTCAAAACCCTTTTGGTTGACACCCAAAGTCGACTTTACTCGGGCGAAACCCTAAAGGGTTTATCCCTTTGGGTCGATCACACCACAAGGACGATTAGGGTTTTTTCCAAAAACCTTATGCATGTTTTAGCTATGCATACGACCATCAGAACCCTACAATAGTATTAGAGCCACTCTAAACATATATAACCCGGTTAAGGTTCTTAGTAATTGCTTATATTATCATAAAATCATATATAACTTATCTTACGTGAAACGATTAGTGTGAAAAGAACATCTTTCAAACACCCATTCAAAATTTGTTTTTAGGGTAGTTTACAAACTAGGAGGATTTACATGCATCCTCATGTACACACCAATATTTACATATTTTCTCAAACACAAGTTTTTAATACATGATGTACAAGGCTATTAAAACAAGGTTTTGAAAAATATGTAAATAATAATGTGTATATAGAAATGTATGTAAATTCCCCTACAAACTATAATTATCCGGAGGTGGAGGACGCTTATGATGCCTAGGAACATTACTCTATATATGTTCATGTTAAATATCTATTGGCTTGTTCCATGGTTAAAAATCCATGATATAAAAATAAAAAGATGAGCGAAAAATATTTTAGAATTAAGCCTTTATATTTATACTAAATGCGAAAATCCTAGAAAATTGATTTTTTCAAGGCAAGAGAATGAGCGTCTTCATGTCAAAAAATTTAACTTATTATAATTTGTGTATTAGCTAGTTATAAGTTTGATACATTTGAATGGACAATAATTCGAAAATGTATTGGACTTATAATTAAAAAAATAGTAAGGTATCAATATGTTGCGACGACAAGTACTTTGTAACAAAATTTTGGGTGAACAATAGTTTTTGAAGAAATTTTTAATTTGATAATTGAATTCTACCAACTAAATGATTTTTTGTCACAAACTAGACGAGTACCCGTGCATAGCAACATGATTTTATAGTGGCAGATAGTTTTAGTGATAAAAAAAAGTTTATGGTTATAAACGAAAAATAATAAAAGTTTTGGGATTTGGGATTAAACATAATGTTTTGAAACCCGGTTTTACCCGGGTGGTTCAACCGATTGAACCGTCCTGGTCGAAAAACAGCTCAACTTGACGGGTTGAGTCGAAAAAAGGGTCAAATTAAACCGGATCAACTCACTGGGTTTGAAGCGTCCCGCGTTAACCCGTCGGGTTTGAAGTATCCCGGGTCAACCCGGTTTTCGATGTGTATTAATAGTTTCTTTTCGAAGCATTTGTTTTTAACATTTCCTTTTTTAATTTTAACTTTTCACTTTTTTTGTTTTTTCTTTATATATAGTATAGATTGATTTAGATATATGTTATAAAATAATAAACAAGAACAAAAGAGGAAGAGAGAATTCTTATTAAAATGATTATCAAGGTTACAAGTGTATTGTATATATAGGGTGGATAAATACATCTCAAACCTTAAAGCTCACTAGAGATAAATGTGAATAGACATAAGCCCATTAATATTTACAACACTCCTCCTTGGATATTCACCGTTTATTACACGCTATAGACCACCTCATTAAAAACCTTATCAAGAAAAAACCCAATGGGATAAAAACACTTGATGAAGGGAAAAAGAGTGTAGCGCTCATAATGCTCCTCCTCAATTTAATGTATATCTTTCAAGCTTCGAATGTCAATGTTCAAAGCAGTTGCTCAGACATTTTTTACGTCAAAGATTTTGTAATAAAGTCCACCGAATAATTGATGTCATGAATATAAACCTGCAAAGATGACAAAATACATGTGTAGCTTCCGACCCAATATCACATTGGTTGGAAAATATAAATTGCTAATACAAATATTAAAAGTGAAAAATACACTCTCATGACGCATATGAATTATTAAAGCATAAGTAGCACTTATATATGGTACTTAAAGACCAATCATTTCTCAGAGATAAGTGCAAAAAGCAATTCATATAATATGCTTCAAAACGATTCTTATCCATATAAGGATTCATTCAATTTGATCAAGTAAAGTTCTTGAGAACTTTATTAATTGCTTTAGGAAGTTGAAGTTGTTAGACATGCTTGTGGCATTATAGATCCTTCATGAAATATGAGAGCTCTAATAAAACTCAGTTAGAGCGAATTAAATACTTCTATATTGGGCGTCTCATAAAATATCAATAAGATATTTATATCCACCACTAGACAATATGTCTTTTAATAATCAACTTCGTGTTTTAGTGAATTTATTGACTCACACTTCATGTCTTGAAGGACATAACTTTTGAGTTCTTATTTTTCATTCGTACAAAGACTGATGTATATCCAAGATTTTACACATTCATGTGTATGGACTTCATGTCCCAATACTTCTCGTATTTTCACAAGATTGCGTCTTTCACGTTGGCCAATCGTTTCATTGAGCGCACTTTTGAATAATGATTGATATATGATCCTCATTATGCATAATAGCAAGCACTGTATTGTATGTAAAAAAAATTTATCGACGTCGTTTTTGTTTCGATTCCATATGATTTTAGACATCATAGAATTTATTGAGATCTCATTAGCTATTTGAGGTTCATTTGGAACCTTCATGTCTAGTGTCTCTTTTTGAGACTATAATGGGGTCTTTTATACCTCGATTAACCATCTTATTTTCATGCTCCATATTTTTTCATTGAGGATTTTATTTGGAATCGATTAGTCTATCATGCTTGAGGCATGTCATAACAAACAATGTCCTTGAGGGACAAAGTATAACTTGGAGCATGAGTAGCTCAAATTTTATTATTGGCCAATGTATATGTATGGCTATTAGATTATTTATTGAATCTAAATTCATAAAATTTCTATTAAGGATCAATAGAATATGATAATTCATTCTGAATTTTCAACTACTTCTTCTCTCCTCCTGAAGGAATTATCCTTCTTTTACATCCCATATGTGCATTTAGGTGGAATAATTTGAGCATGTATTGCACAAAATAAATTTAATGGAAAATACTTGGTTTCTAACCAAAACCAATTATAAAGGGAGGCTTTATAATAACATCTTGGCATGATGCTAATTTTAGTATGGCCCTACACAATAACAAATAGTTTTTCTCTCATTATCATTGTATGATTTAGAAGTAATTCATCACGTATTCACGATGAAATACTTACTTTGGAATGTTATGCTCACATTTTATTTGGTCGAGCTATTAAACAAGCAAACTTGAAGTAGCGATTTTGATTACCATTTAGACGATGCATCGATTTTAAATTCTAAATGGTTCATCCAATGGATGTGTATGCCTACATGCATCTATTTGTTTTCTTTCCAGAATATTGTGAGATTGAGTCCCTAATCTAGTTGATGGTTGAATAATCAACTTGCTTTGAGAGAAAAACAACATAAGATTGAAGAATCTTATTATTTTGCATCATTAACGACTCGGGATGGTATAACCGGTCATGCCAAAAATATTCTAATTGTGGCCCATAAACTTATGTTATGGCTAGTGATTATCTACCACAATATTTGTATAATGCATGTCGAGGAAGATACAAAAGATTATAATGCATTTTTAGTATTAAACTTTGTTTCTCACGACAATTTTACATTTTCTTTTACGGAGCATTCATGTATATCTCACAATCTATTAGCATAGATTCTAGAATCTCTGAAGATAGTGTGTAATACATTTGACACGCTTGTATTTTTCATACATGACATTTTATTTGCTCCGTTCTTATTTTATCACTTGTAGTTATTGGTTATTTTTCATATTACTTCGACCATATCCATAACCTTGATAAGTGATCTATAAGCGTTTAGCATTATATTATCACATTCACTTGAGTGAATGAAGATCTTACGTTGATCATTTCATCACATTCACTTGAGGGAATGGAGATTTATATGTTGATCAATTCATCGCATTCACTTGAAGGAATGGATATCTCGATGTTGATCATATTATTACATTCTCACGAAAGAATAAAGATCTTTATATTGACAATTTTCTGTTATCTTGCAACTTGAGGTTGGCATTTTTTAAACACAATGGTCGTTTAGTTAACCATCATAGCACATAAGGCTATTAAACAAAATAATCATAACGTGAGGTTATGATATTGTGATTCACTTGAGGGAATCATAGTAGAACTTTATGTTCTCTAAACCATAACTTAGATGTTATGTTATTTTGATTCTCTTGAGGGAATCACAATTGAACATGAGGTTCATAAAAGAAAATACATGACAACAATAACTATGAGGTCATGTTATCGTGATTCATGTAAAAGAATCACAAAGAACTTGAGGTTCTTTAAAATATATATAACAATAACTTGAAAGTTATTGTATTTTGATTTGATTCATCATAGTAGAACTTGAGGTTCTATAATAATCATAACATGAGGTTATGATACATTTTGATTCTCTTGAAGGAATCATAATAGAACTTGAGGTTCTATTTTTCTTTTTCTTTTTTTTTTCTTCTTTTTTTTTCTAACATAACATGAAGTTATGTTATTGATTCTATTAATTGAATCAAATTAGAACTTGAGGTTCTAATAATTTTTTTCTTTAACATAACATGAAGGTATGCCATTGATTCTATTGATTGAATCAAATTAGAACATGAGGTTCTAATTATTTTTTTTCATTCATAACATGAGGTTATGGTATTCTTTTTTTTAATCCACTTAAGGAGATCATAATATCTTCTTGATAAAAATATAAACAATCATAACCATTATTGATGATATCAATGGTTACGGTACCTTAAGTACAAATAAATACGAGATCGAAGTAAAGAATCATTCGCAACATGTGTTCCAACATAATCGATGTAATACTTAGTTCAACACATGGGCATATATAACATAATCAAACAAATTAAACAATAATCCTTGCTCAAAGCAAAGTTACATTAACAATTAAAGCCGTGCGCAAGTTTGATTAATTATCCATTGCGTACAATAACTGATAGCTAGGAACATCACAAAATTAAATGAATATATATTCCATGTTTCCATTGTTAAAGCATCAAAACAATAACATAATTATATCTTTCTCTAGAATTAATTAAGACTTATGATGTGGTGAGTTTCGAATATTATATGATTCAAACACTAACAAAACGTCATAATAAGTAAAAAACATCAATTTAGCAAAGACTTATGAAAATCACCATTTAGTAAACGGGTTTATCGTGTTTGTTCAAAACATGCCCTTTTTCCTCAGCAAATTTAGTAAACGGGTTTATCATGTTTGTTCAAACATGCCCATTTTTTTTAATATCAAAGCATCGTTCTCGATATATGAGTATATTCGAGGCATTAACCATCTCATTGTTTTTTTTTTCATCATTCAGATGTACTACTTAATATTGCAAAAAATGTGCTCGCATTTGCATGAATCTCTTGCCGATGATGGTCAAATCTTTCTTTTAGATTTTGACATACATTTAACGGATCTTTCACCGTTATATTTTTTCCTTTTAATTCAGATCTAACACAAAAATTGTGAGACCGAACTCGCTTTTTTTTTTTTTTTTTTAATGTAGCTTGAGGTGCATAAAATCATAGCGAGATTTTTGGGAATATTACTTGCTTTTGCGTGGTAATGTATCCTTAAGATCTTACCATAATTTAACTAATCTTTCATCGTTAAGTATTCCCTTCTAAGGTCCTCACGAAGAAGACGATGTTGATAACGCTACACGCGTCGTTCGGGGTCAAAGGAACTTCCTTTTCGTCGAGCAAGTTTTTCAACACCCTAGGCAGTGAACCTAATCGTTGTAGTGTAGTATTAGGGTAAGCCACGGGAATTGATATCGTTCTCTAGGGGAATAGGAATGCTAGTGAGAAGTTACTACGCTAAGGTTGGGGTTGAGGAAGATTATTTTTTTTTATCTTTTTATGTTTTTTAGGAAATGGAAAGGTACGAATCTCGGGGTTTGGATTTGGGGGCTTGGTATTTCTACCGATTACTCTACTTATCTAATTATCTAATCTAGTGGTGTATGTAGTCTATGTCTAATTATTGTGTGCTAGTATGATGATTTAAAGATGTGTTTACTTAGGTTTTATTACTCATTAATTATCTCCTATTGATGGTTGAATTGTCACGTCCTTATTCTTAATCGCGTTGTGTGTCTAAGGTCGTAGGGTATGCGTTTATCCCTAACTCTTTGAAACTACCAAAGGTTATCGCCTACAAAATCTCTAGGATTTATAAACTTAACACTAAGGTACTCTTTGGATGGTTTGGCCTACAATGACTCTAGGTACTATAAGCTAAGATTCAACAAAGATTAATCAAGCATTAACTACACAACGGATGACCTATCGCAATACTAGGTCATTAACAATTAAGATTAGAGACAACCAATCAATATTCAATAATTAAGTTTTATATCTCCTAAGGAAACACACAAGTAAATTAGCCGGACATGGGGAACATGCAAGCATACACACAATTAATTGAAGACATAATTGAATCAATGAAGTAAAACACTTATCTTGATGTAAGATAGGGTATAGAACCCTAAAATACTATACAAGACAGCATTGGTTCGGTTTAGGTTTTTACTCCAAAATTCTACACACTGAAAACTAAAAAATTCGGATTCTATATATAAGATTACAAATGCGACGGCGTCACCTTTTGATTTGTGACGCCGTCGGGTCGCCGTCATTAGGGTTTCGTCTTGGTCATGTTAGTCTTGCGACGGCGTCACCTTATGCTTGTGACGCCGTCCCCTTCAGTCTCGGCGTATGGATCAAATCTAGGCGTCGAGTTGCGACGCCCTACTCTTTTAAAACCTGAGGCCGTCACTTGTAAATGAGCAATTTGGCTACTGAGCCGTCACAAAATTTGTCCGACGGCATCGCAAATAACACCTGAAGCCGTCCCCTTCAGTTCCAGCAGCCTGAGTGTCTCGATTCTTGACTTTGGCCATTTTCTTCGTATATTCGCGCCTTTTCGTCCGAATAAGTGTCATTCCAGCATTTTGCCTTCAAGATACATAAAAAGTGAAAAGGAACGATATTAAGTAATAACCGATACAAAAGTGAGCAAATAAGGACTTAAACGACCCCTCAAAAAGGTACATTTTAAAACCTTATCAAATATCCCTACACTTGGTATTTGCTTGTCCTCAAGCAAATGTGCTTTTAGCCAATTAATTTATAAGTTAAGGGTCATGAAGCATTGGTTTAGAACAATTCACAACACATATAAGCCCTGCAAAAGTCATAACAAGCACGGAAATTACATAGTAGCACCTCACATAGGGTGTTTGGATACTCACATCTCTCGGGTGTATATGAAATATAACAAGTTGGAAATGAAAGATAAACACTCATTAACCGGTCCTAGTACATAGATTACCATACGCTTGAGACTAGATCAAACCTCCATCGCTTTGGCATAAGCACCTAGGAAAGACTATACAAGAGGTCTTTTAAAGGGTTGTAATGTTAGTGTTAATACAAATAAACCGTAAAAACGTTTATTAATATTTTGCGATCTCTTTGTGTTTTGTTGATAACAAATATAATGTTATCTTAAGTATAATTATAAGGATACATGTTATTTTTGTAAAGCATTTTGTTGAAACTTGTTAGACCTTGATAGATCTAGAGCACTCGCAGATTGTTAGTATTGTCTATGTAATCACAAACAAACTAATAGACAATCTCTACAACTTATATTCTTTAGCGGAAATCAAATATAAGTATAAACACAGATAACTAAGAACTCGTTGATCCTCTATGGATCTTTATATTACTAAAACTTTGTTAAAAAAAACCCGTGCATCATTCATTCTATTGTGTTCCTTTTATAGACAAGGAACCCTAACTTGTTCTCTAAGAAACGTATAACTATAAAACTAAATAAGATATACACAATCACTTCCTAATAAAGCTCATGCATATCCTAACTAATTCTAGAATATGCGGAATACTATCTCTGCAGAAACAAACTACGAACTATATAGCTTCAGCAGAATCCATCTACACTTCAGCAGAATCCTTCAGCAGTAAAATTAGCATAATTCATACTTCACATAATTCCCAACAATCCTCCCCTAAGCTGGAATTTGACTAGGTTAAGTTCCAGTTTCTTGATAGATCTTCAACGCTTCAGAGGATTGAACTCGAACATCAGCAACAAAGAATCAAAATAAGAACATCTCGATGATGACAAAACATGGAAACCAGATCTTTGCAGCAACAAATGAGATAATGTACATCAAAACTTATTAGTTTCATACTATTCTCATCACATCCAGGTGTGTTAACTCCTGTGAGAGGTGAATCATTGAAAATAATGGATTTGATGTCTCTTTACCAATAGCCATCACTACCGGAGTAGCCAAATGTTTAAGTTCGAAAACTATGGTACACTGATAACCATTTGATTTATTAGCAAATCAGCAACTATATAAACGGATTTGATATGTCTTTACCTGTAGCCGTTTGCTCAGGACTAGTCAATTCTTAGGATCGGTGAACTGATTACCAAATATGGTATGCCAATGCCTTTACCACAAGCCATATACAAGTGGGCTAGCCAATTCTTGGATTCCAAAAAGGAATAAACCATGGTGAATTGATGACCATACAACTCTCAGCAATTAAGCATGGGTAGTTGCCAACCCTATGATTTTGAGCAAACCATTACAGCTATCAACAGATTTGATGTGTCTTTACCAAAGCTGTACCCTTTGGACTAGCTAACTCTTTGACATACACAAGGCACATCTGGTGAGTCAATAACTAGCAATAATATACAACAAACCTGCAATAAAAGTTAGACAAACAAAAATATACATAGATTTTTTTTTTAACTAAGAAAGAAAAACAACTATTACAAAATTCAAAATATACAAAATACCATAATCAAGATGAAGCTTGATGTTGCAGAAGTTGATTCTTAATCACTTCAACATATTGTTCTGCATATAGCCTATCATTCCCAACTGGATCAGGAGGTATTTCCAACTTCTGTTGAAGCATTCTTTCCATCAGCTTAACAGACAAAGGATATAGCTTCTCAGCACACATACACACGGTAATGCCACCCATTGTTTCCACCACATGCACATTAGGAGGAGGATAAAATCTCCAAGACTCAACCTTCCACATATGTGAATTCTTCCAAATAAGATATCCTTTCCCAGTTGGAGATTGAGAATCAAAAAAAACATGAAGATCACCCAACAAGAAAAATCCAGAACCCTGTGGTGTATGAGTTTGATAATACTTAGTGACAATACCATATAGAGTATTCAAATCTGCCCTATCTACCAAATGAAATATATCCTTCAAAAAGTTGAAATGCATAGTAGATTGATCCAATCGATAAATGATATTAAGCTCCCCATCTTTCAAAATCCAATTAATCAACACATCATGAGATCCCTCAGGAAAAACAACAGCAGATCCTTCTTTGATGAAAGTTGAATTATCAGCTTTGAGATCCAAAGAACTAGCCTTGAGAGATTTCTTAACTGTAGACGGTTGAGCCCCTGATAATCTCACAGATCTCCATAAAGAAGAATATCTTCTTTTAGACATCCTTTTCTTCCTCCTACCTGGTATATAAATACCCATACATGGTGCCTCCTCAGAGTCATCAAGAACATCTGTAGCAGGAATAGAAGAAGTAGCCTTACTTGAGACATCACTGCTAAGAACTTATACATTTTCTCAAGAACCTCTCTGGCCTTCTTAGATTTAGCAGCGTTTCGTTCAGCTTCCCTACCCAACTTTTCGCCTATAGGATCAGCAGGTACCACTCTAGATAATGTTTCAGAAGAAACAACATGTGATTCAGCAGAGTGAACCCTGTCAGCTGAATGAGTAACCTCAGGAGTAGCTTCAGAAGAAATATCAAGAGGGTCAGCAGATTTAATCTTTTCAGCCGACTGACTAGCTTCAGTAGATGCTTCAGAAGTAAATGACAGGAGAACTCTTCTTTAGTGACATAGCATCAAAGTTATCAACAATCTCAACTGTCTTTTGTTTCTTTGCTTTAGGAGCATCTGAAGTACCAGCAATCCTCTTCAAAGTTGATGAAGTAAACTTCATAATCGTATTATATCTCTTAACCAGTTCATCATCAGAAAAAGCCAAAACTTGCTTCATTGTTAGACTGGAATTATATACAGTACAATTCTGATGTTTCACTACAGATCTCATATATGCTTTCTTCTGAGCTTCAGTAGGTGGTTTTTCCCTTTTAGCTTTATCCTTTTGTGCCTTAAGAGTTTTCCTCTTTGCAACTGCTTCTTGTTTCCTTTGTTTTCCAAGAGCCACCATTTTAGCCACAAAATTTTCACTATCAAAGTCTGCACCTAAGATGCTCTGGGCAAGTGAAGGATCTGACGCAGCTTGATGAATATGAGCATCCCATTGTGCATCAGACATCTGAGTACGCAATGCATCCAGTTCCTTTTGTCTCGTGAGGCAAATTAGAAGAACCCTCTGCTTCAAGCTGTTTAGCCAATGCCTCACTCTTCTTATATTCTGCACACTCAGTTAACATTCTTTCCTGTTCTTGCAACTCCTGTTCACTTACCAGATCTGGACCAAGCTCATCTTCAATCACAACTTCTTTCCCTTGATCAGCAGACTTATGAACAACATCCATTGAAGGAGTATCACCAATAGGAACTTCAGAAGAAACATGTTGAGATAGATCTTCAACTGGTGTAGAAAAGACTTCAGCATCTAAATTGAAACTTCTTCCAGCAAGAAACACTACATTATCATTTGCTGAAGGTGTTGGACATGTTGATTCTTTGACAAATGTCTCTTGATCAGGTGTAAGACCAACATCCACCATATGCACATCAGGCATATTGTCTTCAGCAGTTGTGATATCTTCAACATTATGTTCCTTTGAAGCTTCAGTAGATTCCTTATTCAAAGAAGTTCTTCTCCTTCTTCTAGTAAACTGAATATGTTCCTTATGCTTTGAAGATTCAGCAACAACTGATGAAGGGACATTAGTCTTCTGAGCTACAGTTTCTAACATGTCAAGAGAACGAAACTGAGGCTCCTCTTGCTCCTCATCAGAAGAAATCACTAGCTTCCTTTTGGAATGATGTCCAAGTTGTTCCTCTAAGCTCTTAACCTTACTCCTCAATTCCACAATCTCACCACCAAGTTTAGATTTTGTCTCTGCAAGCTCCTTTTTTAGATCAGCTACTTCAGCCACATACCTGTTTACTAAAGCATAGACATATGTTAGTGTAATAGAGTCCTCAGCTCCACCAGTAGATTGCTCTGTGGTAATGGGAACTTCATTGGACCTTTCAGGAGAAACATGGTCATGCTCAAGATTATGAGAATCATCATTAAATGAATCCCTAACTGGACTAGGTGTGGGCAGTCTATTAAGTTCAGTCTCAAATACATCATCAGTAATATGATTAGGTGATGGACTAGGACAAGGTATAGGTGTAGGTGTAGGTGAAGGTTGGTCAGGAGAAACATTGGATGCTTCAGCAGTTGTAGAAGGGCCCTCATCCATAACAACTGATGGAGTACCATCAGCAGCAACATTGTTAGAAGGTGGATCACCAACAACATTATCCTCATCAGCAGCAACATTGTTTTGAGGCAACATAGCTGCTAGCAAAGGATGATGTGCCCCTTCATATTTAGTTCTCATTGAAGCAAATAGTTTAGCAGATAAAGCTCCTATGGGATAAAATGCTTGGGTTCGGGTATTAGTATCTATTATCATTTGCAAAAACCTATGGTACATAAAAAACTTATGCTTTTTCCTATGTATATTTTCAACCAAATTATCAAAAATAAACTTAGAAAAATTATAAGTCAAACCCTGTGAAAGACAAACAATACCACATCCCAGTTGAGTAGAAAACTGGTCCCATCCTCCTGATTTATTACTGATGCACTGAAGCAATGTGTGAACTAAAAACCTCCACATCGGGCATAGCTGATTCTTGAGCCACATGTCTGTTCGTTCACCTTGGTATCCAATAGCTCTCAGCCCATCTTGTATCGCTACTGAATTAGAATGATAAACCCCATTATCATCATCCAAACGAAGTCGACTTCTGATCAACTCCTCTGTCACAGTATACTCTATTCCGTCAATCTCAGCCACGATCTCTGTATCACTCCATTTTTCAGCAGATGCCCAAAACTGTGTAACCAATGATTCATATATCACATTAGGAGAATGTGTTAAAGCATAATGAATCTTTGACCTCTTCAAGAATTCCACCATTGGTTTATACAAATCATCACCCTTAGCTGTTCCCAGAAAAGCGATTTTATTATGATCATGCTTGAATTGAAGCGCCATGAGAAATTTAGATAATGGGCTACGATTTAATCAACTGAAGGTGTGTTTAAATCGAATAAAGAGGGAATCAGTTAATATTAGACGAAGATATGCGAATAGGGTATAAGTAGAAGTTTCCCAAATTTTGGTCAAATTAATTAAGTTATTGACCAAAGCTGACGTGTAATGCAACCTTTTATCAAATTTAAATTTCAACTTCAGCAGAAACCATGGTCATTCTGCTGAAGTCTTTCAATCAGCAGAAACACATCACGTATTCAAGAAGCTTCAAGAATATCTTTTTACTGTTTCACCCAACTTGCATTAAATCTCATTAAGCCTTGACACCGTCTATAAAACAATCCCCAATGCACTCTTATCTCTCATCAATTACCCCAAATACCATCACAACCCTAATTTCATCACAAACCCCAATCAACCACAATTAGCCATCAATACCAAACCTGAGGTTTTTGATCCAACCTCTTCTCCTTCATCATCATCATCAAGTGATGATACAAAACTTTGGCGTTTTTATATTTCTCCACAAATACCACGACCAAGAAAGTCTCCCTTTCTCCCTTCTTCTGAAGATGATAGTGTAGTGGATCCAAGTGAGTCTTCTGATGATTCTGATGACTCCACTAAGGAGATAACTTCACACCCTCAACCTCCACCACCTCAACCTAAACAGGTGGTGCTTGCTCTTCCTGCGCCATGGCTTGGTGCTTCATCTCATATCGTATAAGGGAAGGGCATAAGGAAGATGGATTTATTGCTTTTTGGTGAAACCAGTAGATGAAGCATAAAGGACAATGTGTATTCATCTTCATCATCTACGGTTTCCTTAATTCATCCTTCCCATTTTGATCCTTAGCTTCTTCGTCGTACTGGTCATGCATATCCAACCATCGGGATAGAAGATATGAACGAGTCGATGATAGGAGTTAGAATAGGTTTAGTACTTCATGTATAGATATGAATCTAGTATTTCCTTTCGAAGTTTCTTGTAATCTGTAAGCTGTAAGCTGTTTCTTGAATGAATGAACAATTAACTTCAGTACTTCTCATGAATGAGCAATTTATCTTCAGTACTTTCTCTTCAGTGGAAACAAGTAGCTCAACTTCAGTACTTTCATTTCAGTAGAAACAAGCTTTTACTTCAGTACATCCATTTGACCAATCATGATGAACTTCAACTTAGTTATGCAATCTGCAAGTCAAAACAGACAGAGAAACACACAAGCCAAACCAAGGACAAACTAAAAGAACATTAGTGGGTTAGTGTTAGCAAAATATATAAACTAATATACAAAGTTTACAACATAAATCCTCCCCTGAGGCATATGCCTCCCCTGAGGCCTATGCCTCCCCTTAAACTTTGCAGTTAAGGGTTAAGCATACCAATATGGACCACAAGGTGTTGAAACCTTGGTCCATCAAAAGCCTTAGTTAACAGATTTGCCACATTATCATCAGTGTGAATTTTAACCACTTTTATCAAATGTTTTTCATAAGCATCTCTTATAAAGTGGTGCCTAATTTCAATATGTTTAGTTCTACTGTGAAAAATTGGATTTTTAACAATGCATATGGTGCTTTGATTATAAATAAAAATTGTTGTGTTCATGAAGTTATACCCATAATCCAACAATTGATTTTGTATCCAAAGAACCTGTCCACAGCAATTTGCAGCAGCAACATACTCTGCTTCAGTAGATGAGGTAGCCACAATTGTTTGTTTCTTGCACTGCCAAGAAATCAATCTCTTCCCAAGGAATTGGCAACCTCCGGTTGTGGATCTCCTATCCAGATTTGCACCAGCATAATCACTGTCACTATATGCTTCCAGCTTAAATGGAGACTCTTTTGGGTACCAAAGGCCTAAATGAGGTTGACCCTTCAAATACTTAAAGATCTTTTTGACTGCATTCAGATGGGAAGCAAGTGGAGTGACTTGATGCCTAGAGTAAGCACTCACAGCAAAAGTAATATCTGGCCTAGAAGCTGTGAGATACATCAATGAACCAATCATAGATCTGTATAAATGAACATTCACAGGAGGATCTGGTTCATTGTTGTTCTTTGCCTTTGGAGCTTCATAAGGTGTTGTGGCAGTCCTGACACTCTCCATTCCAAATTTCTTCAAGATGTCCCTCACATATTTGTCCTGACTGATAAAGATACCATCAGGTTTCTGCTGAACTTGGAGACCCAAAAAGAAAGTCAGCTCCCCTATAGTACTCATCTGAAATTCTCCCTTCATAAGCTCATCAAACTCCCTGCACCAAGCTTCTTTTGTGGATCCAAAAATAATATCATCCACATACACTTGCACAAGAATGATATATGTGGAATTCTTCTTCAGGAAAAGTGTCTTATCAATGGCACCTCGTCTATAACCATGCTTCAGCAGAAATGATGAAAGCCTAGCATACCAAGCTCTGGGTGCCTGATATAGTCCATAGAGAGCTTTGACTACCTTGTAAACATGATTAGGATGATCTGGGTCTTCAAATCCTTTAGGTTGAGTGACATAAATCTCCTCTTCTATTTCACCATACAGAAATGCACCTTTAACATCCATTTGATACACCATAAATCCCATGTAAGATGCATAGGCCAAGAATATTCTGATGGCCTCAACTCTTGCAACAAGTGCAAACACTTCATCATAATCAATACCCTCCTCTTGTCTGAACCCCTGAGCCACCAATCTTGCTTTGTTTTTGATCACAACACCTCTTGCATCTCTTTTGTTCTTTAAGATCCACTTGGTACCAATTGCATACTTACCTTCAGGTAGTGGTACCAAAATCCAAACCTGCTGATTGTGGAACTGTTGCATCTCTTCTTGCATTGCTTCAAGCCAACTTGAATCATCAAGAGCTTGAGTAACACTAGTAGGTTCCACTTGAGAAAGAAAACAGGCAAACAGATAATGATCAAAGTCTGTGTGATTGTCCCTTTGCTGGTTTGAGACATAAGAGATAAAAGCTACTTGACCATATTTAGAACTTGTCACAGTACCCCTAGTTCTAACAGGTGCATGAGGATCACCAATGATGTTTGACTGTGGATGAGCAATGTTGATCCTTTTAGTAGCAGTGGTGTTTACATCAATGGAGGTATCAAGATTAGTTACAGTTGGTTCAAAATCAGTATCATATGAAGGTGAGGTGAAGATGCCAGCTTTGGGTTGATGATTTCCAAGATCTGAAGCTCTTGGAAAGCGTGTATAAGTTTCTCCAAAGTCGGTTGACACTCTAGCAGAAATAGGAGTAGAAACAGCATAGCCATCAGCAGATTTGGTGATGTGAGGAGAAACAGAACCACTGTCAGCAGAATCACGGTTTCCGCTGACTGCCTCTTTTGTAGTCTCTTCAACATTCCTCTCAGCTTCAAGATTAGTTGCATACTCTTGTTTCTTTAGCCTAGCAAGGTCCTCAGCATAGTGTGACTCATCTTCACTCTTATCATCAGTATCTTTAGAAGTGTCACCTGCAAAATTGTTAGGGGAGAAAGAAGGTACAACAATAGGATGTTCATCATCCTCAAACTCACTATCAGAGTCAGCAGTAATGATAGCAGCACTGTCAGTAGGAGACTCTTGTGAACCTGCATTTTGGTTAGCCACATGTCTAGAATAACCCAAATAATCAGTTAAGTAATCAAGGTCAAAAGACCAAACATGACCTTGTCCTTGAACATTAGGCTTGTCTTTAAGAAATCTCAGGTTCAAAGTCTCCTCAATCTTCTTAGCATTCAAATTGTATACCCTATACGCCTTACTGTGAGCTGAATAACCCACAATATATCCCTCATCAGCTTTCTCATCAAATTTACCCAGTGGATCACTAGTATTCAAGATAGTCACTTGACATCCAAAAGGTTTAAGGTAGTGAATAGCAGGAACTTTCCCATAGAGAAGTTCATATGGTGTCTTAAAATGAGGTTTAGTGATGGATACCCTGTTCAGAACATAACAAGCTGTGCCAACTGCTTCAGTCCAAAACATAGAGGGTAACTTAGAGTCTGCAAGCATAGATCTTGCTGCCTCTATTAGGGTCCTATTCTTTCTTTCAGCCACCCCATTTTGTTGTGGGGTTCTTGGAGTACTATAGTCCCTTTTTATTCCTTTAGACTTACAGAGTTCTATCAATACTGCATTCTTGAACTCTGTCACATTATCACACCGGATTCCTTTAACCTTTTTGTTCAGCTGTTTTTCAACAAGAGTAATAAACTCTTTTAAAACTTGAGATGTTTCATCTTTAGTTCTCAGAAAGAACACCCAACAAAACCTTCTAAAACCATCAGTGATAACCAGACAAAAATACTTGTGATCAATACTTCTGACTTGGGTTGGACCAAACAGATCCATATGCAGCAACTGAAGAGGTTCAGAAATTATGCTCACAGTAGTAACAGCTTTGTATGAGGCTCTGTGTTGCTTCCCTTTGTTGCAGGCAACACAGTTATGTTCATTGGTGAAAACTTTGGAAGGCAGTCCTTCAACAAGACCCAATTTGGAAAGCTTGTTTATGGTCTTGAAGTTCACATATGCCATCCTTCTATGCCATTTTGTAGACTCATCCAGAGAAGCTTTGGCCACCAAACAAGTTAAATCACCTTCTGGTTGAACATCATTCAAGTTGAATGTGTATAGATTGTGAGTATGAGGAACTCTCAGCAGAATTGAGGTATCTTCTGGGAGTTTGAAGTCTTTAGATAGCACAAGACATTCATTCTCAGAGAATAGTACTTTGTTCTTGGCGTCACAGATTTGTGAGACTGAGAACAAGTTGAAGTGTTGTAGTTCCTTGACATAGTACACATTCTCAAAGTCCAGTTGAGGTGTTTTGATGGTCCCTTTCCCAGTGATTCTACCATCACTTCCACCAAAGGTTACATTGCCTCCTCCTTCAATGGGTATAAAATTATGCATCATATCTCTGTTTCCTGACATGCTTCTTGAGCAACCACTATCAACAATGCCAACTTCCTTGTGCTTAAGAGGATGATCCTACAACAACAACAAAAAATATACAAAATATTAGTACACTATGGAGGCTCAAGTCATTGCTGACTTGAACCTGCCTTGTGGATCTTTAAATGTAGGCCATGCAGATGTATAAGATCCACTATTGTTCTTGGGTTTCCATTGAAATTTAGGTCCCCTTTTATTCCAAGAACAACCTGCTGAGGGCTTTACAGCAGTATCCCTATAACCCATCCCATTATTCATTGGGTCAACATATCCAGGCCAATAACCATTTTTAAAATATGAACTGGTTGGTTGCACATATGGTCTAGCAACTGAGCTTCTCCAAAGAAAAGAAGGAGATGCATAAGTTGCTTGTGGAACATAAGGTAGTATAGCATTCATATTGGTCCACATTGGTCTAGATTTCCCAGCACTTACACCCATCCTATTTTCATGATAATCACAATCCTTAATTAAATGAAATTTACTTCTACACACAAAACAAGTCTTCTGTTTTGAAGATTTATTCAAACCAAAAGATGTTCTATTACAAGCAGAAGTATTCAAACCAAAACCATGAAAAGAATTGTTTTTAACAGAATTATTATGCAAAGAATTAAAAAGCAAGTCTTCAGAGGAAGCTTTCTTGGAAGTTGATTCCTTGGCAGCAACTCTGACATGCTTGTTGGTAGTCTTGGGTGCAGGCAGGGGTGAAGACTTGGGAAGGTCTGACTTGTCATTTGAATCACACTCTGTAGACCCTTGTTCAGAAGACTTGTCACTGCTATCACAAGAGACAAAGTCAGTAGATGAAGTATCAGGGTCTGGCAAGTCCCTATACTTTTTGCCATATAGATGGTGTGATCCATCAAAGTCATCAGAAATGGAAAGGTCAATGGGCATGTGCTCACCTCTAATTGGCCCACATACAACATGTAAATCACCTTCTTTGACAAAATTAGCTAAGCCAGCTGGTGTAGATTTACGCGTGTCATCCCTAGCTTCTAACCCTACATACTTCTTAAAGCCTAAACGTATGGAAGTATTAGGAGTTTGACTAGCATAGATGTGACTAGCTAACTTGTTTCCATTCAACAACCATTCATTATGCCTAGCAATCTCTTCATCTAGTTTTTCTTTTAACACTAGATTTACTGATATTACATCTGCTTTTAATTTCTCAGATCTTCTTAAATCATTCTTAGTACATTCTAGATCACTTTCCAACACCCTAATCTTTTCATCATAAGCTATTTGATTCTTCTGAAACCAAACCTTTTGTCTTTCTAATGTTTTTAAAGCTTGTTTATAAGCTTCAACTTCAACATAGCACTCATTGTATTTAGGTTTCAAAATATCATATGCTTCCTTAAGCTCATTATAACGTTCACTACAACCAAACAAACAGTTTTGTACCTGAGATATGCCCATCAAGGAAATCTGATCATGCCTATCTTCTGAAGTACAGCTAGCCAGCAACCCAATATTATCACCACCAGAGTTCTCATCATTCTCCTGCTCATGATGCTTCCGGTCGACATTAGCATCCAAAGTAACTAGAGCAACTGAGGATCCAGTCTTTCCTGCATCCCTTTGATTCTGCTGATAGGAAGAGTATTTCACCTCATCTCCGGTCTTCCTATCCTTACACTCCCTGGAGAAGTGACCCATCTGTTGACATGTATAGCACTTGCCCTTCTTTTTGTCAAACCTAGCAGGATCTCTTCCCTGGAAACCAAACTTCCTTCCAGCTTTACGCTCAAATTTCTTGATATCCATAGAGAGCATAGCCACTTGCCACTTCAACTTCATCTCTTCCATCTCCAGTGGATCCACCTGATCAAAATCTTCATATGCAAGTTCCTGCTGAGGATCATAATCAGCAAAGAAGGATCCAAGCACATCTTCCATTACACCACTAGATTTAGAGTGAGAGCTTGATGGAGTGGTAGTGTAAGACGATGATGAGTAAGTGGGACTTGGAGCATGAATCATCTTAGGGGTAGAGGCCCCAACAAACGCTGTGTGACTAGCAGTGGATGAAGAACGATAAGGACTTCTTACATCATGCTCAAGAGCTTTAAGCTTGTTGTACAGCTCATCAAAGGTAAGCATATCAAGCCCACCTTTTGTTTTGAAGGTAATGCTGACTTGTAACCAGGATTGAGGTAAAGATCTCAAAAACTTGGAATTGCAATCATCATTATCTGGCTTCGCCTTCAGCTGATTCAACTGACTTAGAATCTTATGAAATCTGTCATAGCCCTTATGAATTCCTTCCTCTTCAGAGACTTGAAAATCTTCAAACTGTTGTCTCAGCATCGACTTTCTCATTCTCCTAGACTCCTCATTCCCTCCAAACTTGGCCTTGATTGCCAACCATATATCTTTAGCATCCTGCATTAAGTGGAAATCACTCAAGTGATCCTCAGGAATAGCTTGAAGAAGAATTGTTTTCACTTTGGTTTCTCTCTGAACCGCCAGTAATTCTTCAGCAAATTTGGGAGGAACGAATGTAAGATTACCATCAGCATCTGTGGTAGTCCTCTTCAGACTGTTTCCCTTCCTGACAATCTCCCACAAATTCCAATCAATGTTGGAAATCCAGTTTTGCATCTTCATTGCCCATAAATCGTATTCCTCCTTCTTTAGGTAAGGAAACTTAGCGTTGCTGTTGGAGAGACTGAGTTGTTGTAGATGGGCAGTGTTCTGGTTGTTGGTGATCTCGACATCATCTTGTGATCCAGGCATGGTGAATTTTGTGTTGGTTGTATGAGTGTTTAGAAAAGATTGTTCTTAGTATCGTAGAGACTCTCTCGAGGCTCTGATACCACTTGTTGAAACTTGTTAGACCTTGATAGATCTAGAGCACTCGCAGATCGTTAGTATTGTCTATGTAATCACAAACAAACTAATAGACAATCTCTACAACTTATATTCTTTAGCGGAAATCAAATATAAGTATAAACATAGATAACTAAGAACTCGTTGATCCTCTATGGATCTTTATATTACTAAAACTTTGTTAAAAAAACCCGTACATCATTCATTCTATTGTGTTCCTTTTATAGACAAGGAACCCTAACTTGTTCTCTAAGAAACGTATAACTATAAAACTAAATAAGATATACACAATCACTTCCTAATAAAGCTCATGCATATCATAACTAATTCTAGAATATGCGGAATACTATCTCCGCAGAAACAAACTACGAACTATATAGCTTCAGCAGAATCATGTCTTCAGCAGAATCCAGCTACACTTCAGCAGAATCCTTCAGCGGTAAAATTAGCATAATTCATACTTCACATAATTCCCAACACATTTACATATAGCCATTTAAATACAAAAATGTAGTAATTAAGCATTTGTTGTAATAGTTTATTAGGATGGGTAAAAACCACAACCCATGGACCATAACCCATGGATCATAACCCATACCCAAGTTGGCTAGATACAATGTATACTTAGATACATTGAATCTAAAGAAAACCCATGGACCAACCCATAACCCATGACCCATAACCAAAAAACCCATGGGTAAAGAGGAGCGTCCCACGGATCCCTAGGATTACACAAGACGGATCCCAAGTGGCAGGGATCCGTGGGATCCGTGGAACAGTGGAAGAATTTTCCTATAAATAGAGAGCCATTTCTTCAGTCTAACTCACCCCTCTTCTTACTAAATCTCTCATACACTCTCATTCTCTTCTAACATATAGATCACTTGATCTAGAGAGTTGTTCTTCTTTCTTTCTATTTGTGATCCTCATATAGGTCCTTCTCTAAGGCGAGATCACGAGCATTCTACAAGTCATCCAAGCAAGGGGTCCTTGATTGATTTGTCACTCCGCAAGATTTCTGAGCGAAGATCTTGTATTTGATATTTCACATATTTGTTGTGTAATAGTTGTGTTGGTTTGGTCCACCGTGCTACGGACTCGGTATCTAGCTTTGTACCGAAAAAGTGTAAGCAACGTTGTGAAGGGTTCTCCGCCAAGTGAAGGAGTTTGTTGACATAGTGCTTGAACTCTCGAGTAGGTGACTCGGGGAGTGGAGTAGGGCAAGGAAGGTGTCCTTGTAGCCGAACCACTATAAATCGGTTGTGTCATTTCTATCCCTTAACTTTATTTATTTGCTTGCATTATCATTAGATCTATACGTTCTCAACATCCATACGATTTCACATAATATCGAATCTAAAGTTTTTGAAATCAACTTAAAATCGGCAAAACTATTCAACCCCCCCTTCTAGTTTTCCACAATTGGCATCAAGAGCTAAGTTTATAAAAGTTTTAAAGTAAAATTGTATTTTAAAAACTTTTCGATCACTATGGGTTCTGAAAATTATAAGGAAGGGCAATCTATGCAACAACCACCACTACTTGAAACTAATGGCTTTATATACTGTAAAAATAGATTCGAAACATATGTGAAGTCTAAAGATATTGATCTTTGGTATATTATTATTGAAGGCGATTTTGAGGCTACCTCTAAAGATGATAAAGGGATTTTAGTTAACATACATAAACTAAATGATGAAATGAAGAAAAAGCTTTCTAAAAATAGTGAAGCAAAAATGGTTTTATATAATGCTTTACCGAAAAAGGAATTCGAAAGAATTTCCATGCTTAAAACCTCTAAAGAAATTTGGAACTCTTTAGTTGTAACTCATCAAGGCAACCAACAAGCTAAAAATAATAAAATTGATTTATTTGTTCAACAATATGAACAATTTTCAATATCGGATGAGGAGACTATAGATCATTCATTTGCTAATTTTAATACTATTATTACATCGTTACAAGCACTTGATGAATCTTTTTCTAGCCGTAACCATGTTAGGAGATATCTAAGGGCACTACCATCGAAGTGGAGATCCAAGGTGACGGCGATAGAAGAGTCAAAAGATTTGACAATCCTCACCCTTGATGAACTCATAGGCAACTTAAAAGTCTACGAGCTTGTCCTTGCAAAAGATTTCGAAACCTCAAAGGTGAAAGAGAAACACAAATCTCTTGCCCTTAAAGCCAAAAAGGGTTCAAGCGATGAAGAGAACTCCTCCTCGAGTAGTGACGACGAGGAGTACGCTATGGCGGTAAGGGACTTTAAAAAGTTCTTTAGAAGAAAGGGAAGATACATCAAACAACCGTATGACGATAAGAAAGGCTTTCGGAAAAGCAAAGAGGACGAGAAGCCAAAGGATGATCGTACTTGCTTTAAATGTGGGGATCCAAACCACTTTATTAGTAAGTGTCCCAAACGGGATGATCAAAAGGCGTTCGTGAGCGGCACATGGGGAATGAGCGACGAGGAGGACGAAGAAATTTGTCTCATGGCAAATGACGAGGTATGTCACGAATACTATAGTAGTTCATCACTTGATGACGACTCTTTGCATAATGAATATGACAAACTATGCAACATTAGCTTAAAACTAATTAACAAAAATAAGCTTTTAAAGAGTCAAAACCAACGTTTAGATAAAGAAGTCATAGAACTAAAAGCAAAACTAAAACGTTTAGAAAAGGGTAAAATAGCAAGTGGTGAATTTGAACTTTGTGTTCAACTTCAAACACTAGTTGATCATCTAGATTCTAAAATTGCTAGAATGAGTACAAATACTTTAGATACAATACTAGATAGTGTTAAAACCGGTAACAACCAAAAAGGTTTAGGGATTCAACAACTTGATCTATCAACTAGTGAAAGTAAAGAAATAAAATTTGTTAAAGCACTAGAAAAACCAGCCACTGCGGCTAGCGTACAGACAGGGATCCATGGATCTGCTGTAGCAAACAATGGTAATAACGTAGCTTCTTCATCTAGAACTGAATTTGTTATAATTAATAAGAAGAAACCAACTCATGTCATCACTAGACAACCACCTCCAAAATATAATCCTACTTTTGCAAGAAACAAAGCACCATCTTTTCAAAAACATAATGCATCTAGGAGACCTAATAACGTTTATCCAAGAAGTAACCATCAAATGGGATGGAACCCTAATATGCAAAACGGTTTTCCTTTTCAGAACTTTGCTCCATGGAATGCATACTCATCTTATCCATACATGTCTAACATGAATGGAATGTTTAACACTAATGGACCCATGAACAAATGGGGACCAAACTTTTGAGTTTATTATTGTTTTAGGTGTGCTTAAAGGTCGACCTAGACCCCGATGAATGGGTCAAGGATAGCGGGTGCACGAGGCATATGACCGGCAATAGGGATCTATTCTCCACATATGAATCCATTAATGGAGGTAATGTGGTGTTTGGAAATAGCAAAAGTAGAATCATCGGTAAAGGTACGATTTCTAACAAATCTCTATCCATTAACGATGTGTGTCACGTAGAAAACCTAAACTTTAACCTCTTAAGTATAGGAGAAATATGTGATAAAAAGTGCAATGTACTTTTTACCGAAACCGGTAGTAAGATACTTAAAAATGGCATAACCATATGAAGAGGAATTAGGAAACATGGAGTCTATGTCATTAAAATCGGTAATGAACCTAAAGACAAACTATGTCTTACCTCTATGGATGATACTTCGACCTTATGGCATCGAAGATTGGGTCACGCCAACATGAGACTTCTTCAATCGCTATCATCCAAAGATCTAGTAAGAGATCTACCTAAGTTAAAATATGAACATCATTTATGTGATGCTTGTAATGTAGGAAAACAAGCTCATTCGAGTCATAAAGCTAAAAACATGGTGTCCACAACTAGGTGTCTAGAATTACTACACATGGATTTATTTGGTCCATCCGCTATCCAAAGTTATGGAGGCAACTACTACACTTTGGTAATAGTGGATGACTACTCTAGGTATACATGGACAAAATTTTTAAAGAACAAAACGGAAACCTTTAATTATTTTGAAATATTAAGCAAAAAGATCCAAAGGCAACTAGGAAGTTCTATAGTGTCCATTAGGACGGATCATGGTAGGGAATTCGATAATGAAGTGCAATTTGGAGCATTTTGTGACGCTAATAGTATTACTCACAACTTCTCGGCTCCACGCACTCCACAATCAAATGGGGTAGTAGAAAGAAAGAATAGAACCCTTCAAAAAATGAGTTGAACCATGCTTAATGAACAATCCATACCTCAAAAATTTTGGTGTAATGCCGTTGATACTTCAACGCACATACTCAATCGAGTCTTAATTAGACCAATCTTAGGAAAAACTCCATATGAGTTACTTCGAGGCAAAAAGCCTACGTTAAATCACTATAGAGTCTTTGGAAGCAAATGTTTTATTCTTAACACTAAAGATTACCTTACAAAATTTGATCCTAAATCAACCGAAGGTATCTTTCTAGGTTACTCGCCAAATAGCAAAGCTTACGTCATATTAAACAAAGAAACAATGAAGGTAGAAGAGTCATTAAACATAAAATTTGATGAAAGTCCACCCAAACCCTCTCCACCTCTTGTCGATGACGAGATCATAGAAAGTGAAGCTATAATAATAAAGAAAAAGATAAATGAAGAAGAAGAACCTCTAAATGGTGAAATCATAAACATTAAAGAGTCTAAAGATCACCCCGTAGATAAGGTCATATGAAAGCTAAACGAACGAACATTAAGGTCTCAAGTTCAAAACCAAAGTAGCTTGTTTTGTTTCGTCTCAACCATAGAACCTAAGAACACACAAGAAGCCATAAAAGATGAAATTTGGGTAATGGCTATGCAAGAAGAACTAAATCAATTCGTTTCTAATGATGTTTGGACACTTGTCCCTCCACCTAGTAATCAAACCATAATAGGAACAAAATGGGTTTATAAAAACAAATTAGATGCAAACGGAGTAGTGTCTAGGAACAAGGCTAGACTCGTTGCCCAAGGGTATAACCAACAAGAAGGAATAGACTTTGATGAGACCTATGCTCCCGTGGCTAGATTAGAGTCTATAAGAATACTTCTTGCGTATGCTTGTGCTAATGATCTAAAGCTTTATCAAATGGATGTCAAAAGCACTTTTCTAAATGGTTTCATTAATGAAGAAGTATATGTAGCTCAACCTCCGGGCTTCATCGATTTTGAAAAACCCAAACATGTATATAAATTAAAGAAAGACCTTTATGGTCTTAAACAAGCTCCAAAAGCTTGGTATGATAGACTCAAGTCCTTTTTAATTAAACACAACTATACCATGGGGTTAGTTGACAACACACTTTTTACTAAGAAAAGAGAGTCACACATAATCATAGTGCAAATATACGTAGATGATATTATATTCGGATCCACTTGTCAAGACATTTGTGATGATATCTCTAAAATCATGCATGACGAGTTCGAGATGAGTATGATGGGAGAACTTAGTTTCTTTCTTGGTCTACAAATTAATCAAGTAGAAGATGGTATCTTCTTCAATCAATCTAAATACATAAAGGAGATGTTAAAGAAATTTGGTCTAGAAGAGTCGAAACCAATTAGGACACCAATGTCATCCGACACCAAACTCACAAAAGATGAAGACGGCGAATCCGTAGATAATACTAAATATCGTGGCTTGATAGGTAGTCTACTCTACCTCACGGCAAGTAGGCCGGATATCATGTTTAGTGTTTGCTTATGTGCTAGGTTTCAAGAAGACCCCAAAACATCACACCTAGAAGCCGTAAAAAGAATATTTAGATATATTAAGGGTACAACACAACTAGGATTATGGTATCCTAAGGGCACGGGAGTAGAAACAATTGTATATGCAGATTCTGACCATGCAGGTGATTACGTTGATAGAAAAAGTACAAGTGGGGTGTGTACTTTCATGGGATGTTGTTTAACGTCTTGGTTTTCTAAGAAACAAACGGCACTAGCAATATCAACAACCGAAGCCGAGTACGTCTCCGCCGGCAAAGCATGCCAACAAGCACTATGGATGAAACAAGCGTTAGTAGACTACGACATTCATCTAAGCGACATAGCCATCCTATGTGACAACAAAGGTGCCATCGACTTAAGCAAGAATCCGGTATTGAATTCTCGCACAAAACATATAGAGATTCGTCACCACTTCTTAAGAGACAATGTTCAAAAAGGGAACTTTTCTATTGAGAAGGTAGCATCCGAAGACAACATAGCCGACGTCCTCACCAAACCGTTGAAGCGGGAACAATTCAACCTACTTCGTCTTGGTCTTGGGCTAATGGAATAAACGTCGTAACTTATTTGACTCTACAAGGTATGTAAACACTAGTCTTCTTCTTTCTGAGTCTAGGATCTCTATTTCACGCACAACTCACAAACAATACGGGAATTTTCAAAATCCAAGATGAGTTTTCCACTTATAGCTTTATTACATTTTTTGTTCATTTTCAAAGAAAACCTACTTTCACAATGTTTTCTAAAAGGATGATAGATTCCCGTATCAATTTCACAAAAGCAATTTCTCACGTCTAGGACAAATCGCTTTTTCATTATTAATACAAAGTAAAAACCCATTTTCATTGCATCTCATGTCTTTTGAATGCTAAAGGGGACACATAACTAATATGTGTTTTCGGGTACATTCATTTAAGCAACAATGAATTAGGAGCATTGATAACACAAATTATGTACTCATGTACTAAATATGTGTTTTCGGGTTATCTCAATAGGATGTTTTTATACTTCTAGTTTATTTTCCATTTCTTTTTAAGGGTCGAGATAACCGCAACTCCAAATAGTTTGCATATAGGCACACAATAGGCAAAAATGTTTCCAAAAGGAAAATTTTGTGCTGCCTGAATCACCAGACCCACGGATCCCAGCCTTCATGCTGGACGGATCCCTTAAGGGAAGGATCCGTGGGAACCGTGAGACAGAAGCTGTTTTCACCTTCTATTTTTCTCACTTTGGATGAAAAATCCACATTTGTTTATTTTTTTTGGGGAGTATGCTCTTTAATGCTTGTGTTCTCATGATCACATGCCTTGAATTCATATCTAATCATTAGATTTTAATCCACATTTTGGGTCAAGCATTCATTACAATGCTTTGTTTTTCTATATATAGAACTCCCAAAATGCTTGCATAATCCACAAACACTACACACCATGTCATCCAAAAATCCTTTAGATGAATCCCCTAGTACAAACAATCATCTTCATGATACCCAAACCTTTGTTCTACCACCATCCAAAATACCACAATCAAACTCTAGGATATCCGCACGGATTAGTATCCGATCTTGTTGTTTAGCAAAACCAACCTCAAATGGTTCATCCTCAACAAATAACTCACCACAAAATGTTTCCATTATAGCACCTCCCCCATCACCAACAAGTACAACAACTTCATCACCACCTAAAATAACTCTTTTGGAACTCCTTAAGACTCCAACAAGATCTAACCAACCTAAAGAAAAAGAATTAGTCTTTTCAACACCCCCCACATCTCCAAATACTATATTTCAAGATCTTGAAACATCACCACCATTAGCTCCCATCACATTACAAGAACATCTAGGTTCTTTTCCACCGCCATTTACAAACATTCCGGATATTGATCCATATTTTCCTATTTTTCCAGCACAACTTCCGCATAACTCAAATCAAAACAACCCAGAAAACTTCCGCACTCATTACCCACATCATTTACATTGTAAACATTGCCAATCCACTAGGGAAATTGCAACAGAAATTAGGGAAGAAATGCGTTTCATACTCAACCTCATCCTTGATCGCATCAATACCATTACTCATTCAAACCTCCATCCATAACCTTATGCAAGAATGGAAGGAATTACTACTACTATTTTCTATTTTTAGTACTTTTTCTTTTGAAGTCATTTTCAAGAACAAATCTTGTTCTTATTTTTACATGCTTGTAGGTGGCATACATACCACTACAATTTGTTGTTTTATTACAAGGCTTTGTTTACATACCTTGGCTCCCAATCTTGATTCTCGTCAATCACAAGATTATTTAAGCATGTTACTAACCTTTCTTTTTAGGATTTCTCTTATATTTCTTCACTTGACGCCCCAAACTAGGGGGAGCTACCGTCAAGGGGGAGTTAGCGATACGTGGACTAATTTTCCACACTTTTATATTTATTTCTTCAATAGGTTCACTTTTTGTTTTGAAAAAAAGGGGGAGAAGAAGTAAAACTTAGGGCTTTCAAAACATACATCTATTCTTAAGTTTTACTCATCATAACATTATGTTTTGTCATCAACAAAAAGGGGGAGATTGTTAATACAAATAAACCGTAAAAATGTTTATTAATATTTTGCGATCTCTTTGTGTTTTGTTGATAACAAATATAATGTTATCTTAAGTATAATTATAAGGATACATGTTATTTTTGTAAAGCATTTACATATAGCCATTTAAATACAAAAATGTAGTAATTAATCATTTGTTGTAATAGTTTATTAGGATGGGTAAAAACCACAACCCATGGACCATAACCCATGGATCATAACCCATACCCAAGTTGGCTAGATACAATGTATACTTAGATACATTGAATCTAAAGAAAACCCATGGACCAACCCATAACCCATGACCAATAACCAAAAAACCCATGGGCAAAGAGGAGCGTCCCACGGATCCCTAGGATTACACTAGACGGATCCCAAGTGGGAGGGATCCGTGGGATCCGTGGAACAGTGGAAGAATTTGCCTATAAATAGAGAGCCATTTCTTCATTCTAACTCACCCCTCTTCTTACTAAATCTCTCATACACTCTCATTCTCTTCTAACATATAGATCACTTGATCTAGAGAGTTGTTCTTCTTTCTTTCTATTTGTGATCCTCATATAGGTCCTTCTCTAAGGCGAGATCACGAGCATTCTACAAGTCATCCAAGCAAGGGGTCCTTGATTGATTTGTCACTCCGCAAGATTTCTGTAGCGAAGATCTTGTATTTGATATTTCACATATTTGTTGTGTAATAGTTGTGTTGGTTTGGTCCACCGTGCTACGGACTCAGTATCTAGCTTTGTACCGGAAAAAGTGTAAGCAATGTTATGAAGGGTTCTCCGCCAAGTGAAGGAGTTTGTTGACATAGTGCTTGAACTCTCGAGTAGGAGACTCGGGGAGTGGAGTAGGGCAAGGAAGGTGTCCTTGTAGCCGAACCACTATAAATCGGTTGTGTCATTTCTATCCCTTAACTTTATTTATTTTCTTGCATTATCATTAGATCTATACGTTCTCAACATCCATACGATTTCACATAATATCGAATCTAAAGTTTTTGAAATCAACTTAAAATCGGCAAAACTATACAACCCCTCCTTCTAGTTTTCCACAGTTAGGCTTACGGTAGGGAAACAAAGGGTTTGGTGGGATAGGCTATTTAGTGGTGGCAAGTCAAAAATCTTTATGTTACAAGCATGCAAAGAATGGCGTTGCTAAGCCAAGACTCGACACTCTAAACTCTAGATAACTGAAACAAACAAACATAAATTTAAAGATATATGTAGGATGGTAGCCCGGTTTTTTTTTCTTTTTTTTTTTTCATACACTTTTACTCTACCATCCTCTACGATAACTTCAAAATGACAGGGATTTATAGGCACATCCCTACACTTGAGTTTTTATTACTCTAATACTAATTTGACTCGAATTGAAAAAATCAAAACACTTGGAGTACATTATTATGCAAATAAAGGGAATTTGAATTTAACGTTCCCTTCCCGTCATTTCATAAACTTTAACTTTTCCCATGAGTTCCAATCGTCCCAAAACCGTGTACAAAGGATATGACTCGACTTAGCAACTTATGCAAGCAACTAGATAATTGAACTAAGGGTTTAGTTTGATAACAATAATGCACTAAAAGTGAGTGCATACAAGGTAGGCTAAGGCGATTTGGGTGTACATTTGGGGGTGGGGTGTAAATAATGCTCTTCATTGATATTCCGAAAAACTGAAACATCACGAGAACCGCGAAAAGGATAGGCTCTGAGGGGTTAACTAGGGGTATCGTGTACTAAAGATGAGTACAACGCAAGGGTGTGGGGGAATTACTCAACCGATGTGGAAGAAGTAATTACATTACGGGTATCAAACAAGGGTTATCCTAATGCCTCTTATCATTTAGTTATTCCTAACTACACAAGTGTAGTCTTACTAGCGATCTCGGGATGCATCACAAAACAAGTTCTAGAATCTATTATACTACCGGTTCACACACTAAGCATTAAAGATAAATGCTTTAATTCCTACAAATGTAAGGGCGATCCTCACATTTTGGGTGGAATTTAAGTGGTAAAGGGTTTTTGTGCTAGTCATATAATTTCCTATCCATGAGACGCTTTATTAAGACTAATGACCCACTCCTATATGTCATGAAAAATTTTAAATTTGGTGTAAAAATTACCCTAACCGACATTTTCTCATGGTTTATTACACAAATGCAATTAGACAAAGCAAATAGTCAAGGATAAGCATAGTTTCAAAGTTTCCGTATTATTTTCCCTCCCTACACTTAAACTGAACATTGTCCCCAATGTTCCCCGAAAGTATCAAAGTTATGATAATGGAAGGTAATTAAAAACGAAAGAAACTAATACTCCACTGATTAGCTCGGTAGGATCCGTGTAAAGTGGTGGTTACATCTTTCTTCAAGAAGAATGTTGGCGTGAAAAGCTCCTTCTCATCTTATGTATCTTCTTCTTGGTAAATTAAACCTGCACACTTGAAGAAAACAAACGAAACCTTCGCGTAAAATCGGCGGTAATAATATATATAGGACTTTAATAAACTAGGATATAATTCTTGTGGAATGGATGTTTACAGAATTTCTAGAAAATTAAGACCTGGAAAATTCCAAAAATTTATAAGTAGCTCAGAAAACGAGAAAAAGGTAATCAGTTGTTTCGCTTCCTTCTCGACGCCGTCGGTTGCGATCCTGACGCCGTCAGGTTATCCTGACAAAAACTGGTCTGCGATTTTCTAGAAAAAATTATGAAAAATTTACATCTTTAGAATCTGGAAAAATTTCCTGCAAAACATCCATTATGACTCGATACAAGCATTTGACTCGAACAAACACACATGTATATCTTTTAATTAATTGAAATTCTGATGTTTATGTTTCTTTTGAAAACGTGTGTAATCCTCCTTACACTTATCCCTTATGTAAAATACCTTTATACGTAATTAAGACGAGGTTAAAAACAAAATAAAGCATTTTCACAAATTCAAACATGAGAACATACAATAATAAAAAGATATATGACACACAAATAAAAATGAAAAACAAATACACATGGGTTGCCTCCCAAGAAGCGCTTGTTTTTTTTCGAGTCACGAGCCGGACTCTACCCTTATTTAACGGATAAAGGGGAGGTTTTCCCTATACTTAAGTTTAAGTGCGGGTGATGGTAGCGATACACACCCTTAGGGTGGAAATTTGCTACGTGAGGAGAGGGTGATGGGTGATTTATATGCTCAAAGGAGTGTGCTCCATTCATTATAACCTTACCTAATTCTATTGATGTAGTGGGTGAATCAAATCTCTTTCCTAAAATGGATCATCTTCTATCGACTTCAAAAGATTCTTAGTTAAGGATCCATCTTGACCTAATAAACCCGGTTTAAACCCATAATGTTTCTTGTTATCAACCATGAATAGGTGATATAAGTGTGTAAGGTCATGGGTTACTCCTATATTAGCTTCCACTCTACATGGCCTAGAGTCTACCACCTTTATCAAGCAACTACCCGGATTATTTATTTTGATGGGTGGATTGGGGCCTAATTTAATTCCAAGATTCATATCTAAAGACGGAAAGTTGGGTAAGATTTTTGGTTGAGGCTCCGGTTCATCAAAATTAGGAACTTCCCTAGGACTAAGAGAGAGGTCATGACAACAAGCATCTAAACCCACATTCTCTAGTGGTGTTTGGTCCAAAGGTTCTATATCAATCGGGGTTCCTATAGTCTCTTCTACTTCTTCCGGGTAAGTTATAGGCGATGTGTGTTCCTCAAGTGATGGTAGGGCTTGTGGGTTTGGAGTTTCCACCTTATTCTCCATTATATCTAGATATCCTAAATGTTCATCATGTGTTTTAGTATGATCTAACCCAAATACACTCATAAGCATCTCAAATCCTTCTTTGGCCATTTCAAATTCTTGGTCCGATTCATAAGAATTGTTCTCAAAAACATGACTACTATGTTCTATTTGCCTAAAGGATTCCTCACGTGTGTCATATGTTTTGAAATCTATCCCACACATGCAACTAAGTATTTCAACTTTAACCATCTCACAATCTTGTTCGGGTTTAGGTTCCATGTTCTTAAAAACTAGGTCTTTTTGATCATGATGCCTAAGGTTGGATAAATCCTCCTTATCCATTTCCTCAAGTTGTGACAACTGATGGTTTATGCTTAGGAGGCTTTTCTCAAATTTTTTCCAGATGGTCTTACTAAAAGGAGTTGATCCTGACAATGATCGTTGAATAGAAGTCACACAAGCACAAAATTTATCAAATCCATCCAACCTTACACCCGTCTCCTTTTGGATATCTCTAAGATCACTCACAAATTCATTAGAACAATAAAAAGCAATCCAATTTGCGAAATTCAATTGTTCCTCATTTGTTAATGATTCAAATACAACTTCACTTGCCATAACGACAAATGAAAAGTGTTTTACGAACACAAACACAAAGAAGGGGGATAGACTACAAGGAAGCTAAAAATGAGAAAAAAGCTTACTTGATAGGAATCAAGTAAGGAAACCTAAACGAGGTGGACTCCTAACTAGCTATTCTATTCCCCGGCAGCGGCGCCAAAAACTTGATAACGCTACACGCGTCGTTCGGGGTCAAAGGAACTTCCTTTTCGTCAAGCAAGTTTTTCAACACCCTAGGCAGTGAACCTAATCGTTGTAGTGTAGTATTAGGGTAAGCCACGGGAATTGATATCGTTCTCTAGGGGAATAGGAATGCTAGTGAGAAGTACTACGCTAAGGTTGGGGTTGAGGAAGATTATTTTTTTTATCTTTTTATGTTTTTTAGGAAATGGAAAGGTACGAATCTCGGGGTTTGGATTTGGGGGTTGGTATTTCTACCGATTACTCTACTTATCTAATTATCTAATCTAGTGGTGTATGTAGTCTATGTCTAATTATTGTGTGCTCGTATGATGATTTAAAGATGTGTTTACTTAGGTTTTATTACTCCTTAATTATCTCCTATTGATGGTTGAATTGTCACGTCCTTATTCTTAATCGCGTTGTGTGTCTAAGGTCGTAGGGTATGCGTTTATCCCTAACTCTTTGAAACTACCAAAGGTTACCGCCTACAAAATCTCTAGGATTTATAAACTTAACACTAAGGTACTCTTTGGATGGTTTGGCCTACAATGACTCTAGGTACTATAAGCTAAGTTTCAACAAAGATTAATCAAGCATTAACTACACAACGGATGACCTATCGCAATACTAGGTCATTAACAATTAAGATAAGAGACAACCAATCAATATTTATTAATTAAGTTTCATATCTCCTAAGCAAACACATAAGTAAATTAGCTGCACATGGGGAACATGCAAGCATACACACAATTAATTGAAGACATAATTGAATCAATGAAGTAAAACACTTATCTTGATGTAAGATAGGGTATAGAACACTAAAATACTGTACAAGACAGCCTTGGTTCGTTTTAGGTTTTTACTCCAAAAGTCTACACACTGAAAACTAAAAAATTTGGATTCTATATATAAGATTACAAATGCGACGGCGTCACCTTTTGATTTGTCACGCCGTCGGGTCGCCGTCATTAGGGTTTCGTCTTGGCCACGTTAGTCTTGCGACGGCGTCACCTTATGCTTGTGACGCCGTCCCCTTCAGTCTCTGACGTCGTCTGATCAAATCTAGGCCGTCTGAGTTGCGACGCCCTACTCTTTTAAAACCTGAAGCCGTCACTTGTAAATGAGCAATTTGGCTACTGAGCCGTCAAAAAAGTTGTCCGACGGCGTCGCAGATAACACCTGATGCCGTCCCCATCAGTTCCAGCAGCCTGAGTGTCTCGATTCTTGACTTTGGCCATTTTCTTCGTATATTCGCGCTTTTTCGTCCGAATAAGTGTCAGTCCAGCATTTTGCCTTCAAGATACCTAAAAAGTGAAAAAGAACGATATTAAGTAATAACGGATACAAAAGTGATCAAATAAGGGCTTAAACGACCCCTCAAAAAAGTACATTTTAAAACCTTATCAGATGTTCTCCTAAAATTTTTTACAGCTAAAATAGATCTTAAAATCAAAAGTTTACACAAATATTCACTTGAGAGAATGGAAGTTTATATCTTGATCAATTCATATATCATATAGTTCGTGAAACTACATTCGGTAACTCTCATATAAATATTAACCTTGATCTTATAATCAAATTAATAATGGCAAAGTAGAACTAGATAGGAATAAAAATCAATACGCATAATAGATATTTAAAGGAGTATCCCTACATGTGCTGACGATGTGTAAGACTAAAAACATTTTGATCCATGTATATAGACTCATATGTGCCAAACAAATAAAAGAAAAGGCAATAAAATCTGGAGTAGTTTTTATGGTTCTTTTCTACTTCTAGTAATCTAGGCAAGGAATATCACAATTACTTGATACATGTTGAGGTCTAGAAACATAAAAATCAATTTGGAACGAAACAGATCGATAACCAAGAATATTGATGATTTCATCGTGTGAAGCATTTTAGTATATGTACTTGACTATGACACATGTTGATTATTGTATTTTGATTTATGTTGATTGTAATAAAACTTGAAGTTTTATAATGATACAACTTTATATTCTATACAATCACAAATTTATGTTCATCGCTATTAACGTTGATGTCAACGATTTTGGAATGAACAATTTATATTTTATACAAAATTAACATATCATGTAGATAATCATGAATATTATAAAAATAATGACATGATGATATTGGATATGTACATCCAGTCGTGAGTTTCAAAAGAAAATCAACCGTACCATAACTCGAGCCATTTATTCGTCACCTATCTTCTTCCTTTTCTGAGGCTATTGTGCTGATAACGTGTTATAAAATAATAAACAAGAACAAAAGAGGAAGAGAGAATTCTTATTAATATGATTATCAAGGTTACAAGTGTATTGTATATATAGGGTGGATAAATACATCTCAAACTCTAAAGTTCACTAGAGATAAATGTGATTAGACATAAGCCCATTAATATTTACAACAATATAGATATAGTTATTATGTCTTGTACAATTATTACTTGGTTCCTAATCATTTACTAACAACACAAAATGTGAACAGAAAATTGATAAAATAAATTAAAATGGTAATAAGAGGGAGTTTGGCTAATTTTTTCCAAAGAGGTTAACAGCTTATTTTGGAAAATCTTATTCGCATGGGAATAATACCATAAAAAATTATTATACTTGTCAAAAAATACTTTTTTAAGTAGCGAACAAAAACAAACTCTTGTGAACACTAACGTTGACATTTTTGTCTTTATGTAAGTAGTCTGACCATTTTACCCTTCCAAATTACATAAATGATCCATGTGGGTTTACGAAACTTGCATCCACCGTCCCTAGACTAAATTACATAAATGGTCCCTATTGTTTGGAGAAAATTGCACCACTGTCCCCATTTTTTTTCATTTTTTTTTCAAAATTCTTTTCAAATTTTTTTTGGTAATTTTTTTGTCGAATTTTTTTTCCTGAAATAATTTTTTATAATTTTTTTTCGTGACATGTGGATTTTTTTTGAATTTTTGTTTCGTAATATTTTCTAATAATTTTTTTTCCCGATAAAAAAATTTCACTTGTGACAAAAAAAGTTCACATGTGCCGAAAAAAGTTACAAAAAAAATCGAATAAAACTTTAAAAAAAAACGTACGAAAACGTAAGAAAAATAAATGAAAACGGGTGAAAACGCATAAAAACGGACTAAAACGTATATAAAAACCTAACGGATCCAAAAAAAATATTAGGGACTATGGATGCAATTTTCGCTAAACCACAAGGACTATTTATGTAATTTACTCTAGGGTGGTGGATGGAATTTTCAAAAATCCACAGGTAAAATGGTCATTACAGATTTTTTTTTTTTTTTGTCTTTTTTACTCACATAGATATAAAAATGTCAACACTAGTGTACACAAGGTGGGTTTTTTTTTTTTTTAAATGAATTTTTGACAAGTATAATATTTTTTTATGATTTTTTCTTTTTGCATGTCTAATAAGCTGTAATAACTAGTCAAAGCATTTTGGTACCACATAATTTAAAGTAAATGGTCAAGTCAATAGCTAGCATTATCATGCACATTCAACTAGCATTTAGTTAGCTTCCTTGCAATTTCTTTCTTTGCTATTGTCCACACAATAACATGTTTACGTGAAAATGAATGAAGCCAAATCAAGACCCACTGATTTGCATCTCATAGCTTAGCGGGCCAATGAACCTACTTCTAATGTCATGAAAATGATAGTCTATCTTTTACATGTCAAAACTTATTGCATAGCAATTTGCATTATAAATTTGAGAGTAAAAGACGCCATTTGTCCTTTTATTTGTACTCAATATACGCGGGGAGTTCCCAAAAAAGTACGACCAAGGTCCCTACTCTTCAATTTTTGCATTCCCTAAGGTCCTTTTGACTAACGCCCGTTAGTCAATGTCCGTTAACTCGCGCCATATGCCTTGTACGTGAGGGTATTTTGATCTTTTCATGTCTTATCTTCTCACACAACAAATTTAATAGTCACATACCTTCATCTCAACTTCATCTCCTAACTCTCATCTTCATTTCTATCTCCCTCTCTCACATACCTTCAACAACCAATAGCCTCCCCACCAAATTCAACATTCAACAATTACAACAATCATCAAAACCCACTTACCAGTTTCTTTTTTTTTTGTGTTGTCATTCGTTTTAATTATATGTTTTTGAAAAATAATATACTTTTTCAAGTTTCAGCATAACTTTTAAACTTACTATATATGTTTAATGGAAAACCGCATAATCTCTTGTTTCCTAAATATGATGCCTCCGAAAATGTCTGAAACTAGGAGTCTGTTGGGATTTTTCCTTCCAGTTGATTGTGGGACAAATTAAAAGTAGAAAGGAACGGAAGGCTGGTGAGCACAGATGGGATTTCTCCCGTTATTCGGTTTGACGACATGTCCAATGCTTCTAACTGACTCAAAGTTCCTATATATGGTGGGATAGAGCCTGTGAACTCATTATGTGATACATTGAGAAGATACATGGGTTTGAGTTGGCCAGTTGTTTCTGGTATCACCCCTAATGTCCCATGAAACCCATAGTCTAGATTTTACACCTTACAACTTATTACATAGCAATTTGTATTGGTTTGTAGGAGTATTAAAACACGACAAAGCAACTAAACGTGTATGAGCCGATGGGGGCACACGCGATAAACACGAGTATACGTGTTGAACGTAACTAATACTTGAATTGTACTTTACCCGTTATGCATGAACTTGACCCGATTACTGAATTGACCCGTGGGCTTTTATTGGTTAATGTTTGGGTCGTTTAGGTGGAGCCTTGGGCCTTGAATGATCCACACCGATCGGGTACAAGGTTTGAATGGGTTTGGGTTTGTTTGAGACTTGTCGACCAAGCCATGTAAACCTAATAGGGTTCGACATTTACCCTATATAAACAACCCCCTACCTTTTGCATTCACACGCATAACTTTAGCTTCTAAACCCTAATACCGATCACCAATTCCCTGCCTTTTTCTTCTTGGTCGATTGGTAACACAAGTCGACAAGAAGGTGTTTGTTTTGGTTCTAAACTTGAATTTGTGAGCAAGTGTTTAGATTGTTTGTTTGGTGGCTGCTTCTTGTTTCCTTGTCGACACATAGCAGCAGAATCAAAGGGTTTTGGCTGCTCCTGTTTTCCAGCTTTGTTTCTCGGACAGAAGGGTGGATATCGGACAGGTTGTGTCCGATATCAGGTAAGCTTATACAAGCTGTTTTCAAGCTTCTTGGTTCTCGGACAGAAGTGACTTTGTTTCCTTGGAGGTTTTCTGTACGTGGGGCTATTCAAGTAACAAAGGGTTGTTTGATTTTATTGGTTACGTTCTCGACTAGCAATATCGAACGTATACGTGAATCGGGTTTGTTTGTGATACTCTTCGAGGTATCTATTTTTGATATTTAAGGTTTCGTAAGGTTTCTTGTTCCGTTACTAGAGATCAATTGCCAAGCATGGTTAGCTTTTCTTAATCCCTTTTAATTAATTAATATTGTATTGATTATGTGTTTATTAATTACGTTTTAACATAATTGTATTAACTATATCCAATATCCGCTGCGTACTCGTAGAGGTTACTGGTTAACTGCTTCTAAAATCCCAACAATTTGCATCATAAAGGGGGTTTAAAGAAGTGAGCACAGTCTCAAAAGGGGGTTTAAAGAAGTGAGCACAGTCTCACTGAAAGGATGTCTAAGGTTATGCTTCAGCGCTTACCTGGTCCTCTGCCTCCCTGTGCGTTCGATTGGAGCTACCGCGAACCATGATGATCACTGCAGTGTCATTACCAAAAAGTTTTTAAAATTAGTGTTACAAAGTTGTTTTGCATGCTTCTTTGTACACGACTTTCACCACATTTATGTGTGCATACCTATTTGTTAATATTAAGTCTATGCCACCCAACTATGGACACGTGCACTTGGATTGACTTCTCTGGTCAGACCTAAGGGCCTTTCCAACCCATGGTAATTATTTCTCACTGGTCAGACCTCTGGTTATTTTTACACGTTCATACTTAGTCGACTTATATCGAGTTAACCTGGTCAGACCTCGGACTCGAGGCATAATATGAGAACTAAACATGCTTTTGACATTATTACTTGATACTAATGCCTTAAACACTCTCATAAATCTAAGAGTTGCATTATGCAATTAACGCTCGTCGCTTACCTCTTGTCCCATTTTTTATACACTGGTCAGACCTATCGTAATTAATGGGGTTGCAAGTTGGATCTTAGTCTTATTAGTAATTAATTGGGTAGTTAATTCTTTAAGAATGTAATTGTCGAAAATACTAATTATTTGAACTTTTCAATTGTAGACGACTACTTCAATCGGAAACAGTTCGGTACTCAGGAGTTTCTTTGAGAAACAAAAACTCACTGGACCTAATTTCATTGATTGGTATCGCCAGCTTCGCATTATACTATCAGCTGAAGATAAGGAAGCTTATCTAGAGCATCCCATACCTGCAGCACCTGTTGCTACTCCTGGCCACCCTGTCCTACCTGAGGCTCTTGCAGCTCACACTTCTTGGGTCAAAGGTTCAAAGGACATAGTTGCCTTCATGCTCATGACCATGGAGTTAGAGATCCAACGAAATCTAACTCATCTTGGTGCTTATGACATGCTTCAGGAGTTGAAGTCTATGTTCTCCCAACAAGCAGAACAAGAGCTTCTATAAACTGCACGTGAATTCCACGCATGCAAGCAGGAAGAGGGTCAATCGGTTAGCTCATATTTTCTCAAGATGAAGAGCTACATTGATAGTTTGGAACGTCTTGGTCACCCAATTACTCTGCATTATGGCATTAGTTTGATCCTAATCGGTCTTTCTAAAGAGTACATCTCGTTTGCGCAGAACTTTAATATGCACAGCATGGGGAAGACTATAAATGAACTGCATGCTATGCTTAAGCAACATGAGCAGACGTTGCCAAAGAAAGATGCTGCAACTTCACTCCATTATGTGCGGTGGTAAGGTCCGAAAAACCAAAAGAAAAACAAATCGTTTAAGGCTGCTAAGGGGAATCATGGGGATGGAAAAAGCAAGTTTCGTTATGATGCTTCTTCCTATAAATCCAAACCCAAGATTCCTCCACCACCCAAGAAGGATAATCCAGCAAAGGACGCTGCCTGTCACCAGTGTGGTGAGACAGGACATTGGAAAAGGAATTATCACCAGTATCTCGCCGAGTTAATGAAAAAGAAGAAACAATCTCTTGCAGCTAGTTCTTCAGGTATTTTTACTATAGAAATCTACTCTTTCCCTAAATCATCCTTAGTATATGTCACTGGCTGTGGTACTCACATCTGTAATAATACTCAGGGTCTAAGGGGCAGTAGGAAGCTGAAGCCAGGAGCTTTAAGTTTGTACGTGGGCAATGGTCAACGGGCAGAAGTTGAAGCTATTGGAAACTATCATTTATCACTCCCTAGTGGATTAGTTATTGTTTTAAAAGATTGTCATTATGCTCCCTCTATTACTAGGGGGATTATTTCAGTGTCATGTTTGTATGACGATGATTTTATTAACTGTTTTGAATCGAATAATTATATTTCAGTTTCTAAGAATAACGTTGTATATTTTACTGCTATTCCTCGTGATGGTGTTTTTGAAATTGAAATGTCTTATTCGAATACAAATGAAAGTTCTATGTTTGCTGTAAGCAATAAAAGAGCCAAGACTAACTTGGACTCTGCTCTCTTGTGGCACGGTCGTCTTGGACACATTAGCAAGAAACGCATGGAGAAGTTGCAACACGATGGACTTCTCAACTCATCTGACATTAAGTCTCTTGAAAAGTGCGTTTCTTGTATGTCTGGTAAGATGGCTAGAAAACCTTATTCACATCAAGTGGAAAGGGCTAAAGATTTACTTGGACTTATACACTCAGATGTATGTGGCCCATTTAGAATCACATATAGACAAGGAGCAAATTACTTCGTGACTTTCACTGACGACTATAGTCGGTATGGTTATGTTTACTTGCTGAAACATAAACATGAAATGTTTCAAACATTCAAAGTTGATAACATCAAATAGTCCTAAATATTAAGTGTCAATTTCCCCCGTTAATGCTCGTTATTTATATCATTTATATGGATTTACGCTTGTTTTCCATTGTTTTCCACTTTCAGGTAAATTAAGAGCATTGGAGCTAAAGAGACGCGGAAATGGAAACATTACTAAAGATTTATCACAGTATGCTTATTTTGAAGAAGTTACGGCGTAACTCATCTCTCACATTATGCCGTAACTATTGCGTGACCCAGAAGTTCAACTTATCAAGAGGTTACGGCGTAACTCTTCCCAAAGGTTACGACGTAACTCCATTAGGTCAAAAGAGGTTCCACGCCGCTGATACTTACGCCATAACTACTGCATCACTTACGACGTAACCGAGTTTATTGAAGACTACGGCGTAACCACTTATAAGGTTACGCCGTAACTAGCAGATCTAGTGCATTTTCGGAGAAATAGAAGGTTACGGCGTAACTCCTATATGGGTTACGCCGTAACCCAGACCTGGCCTATAAATACCCCACGAATTCCAGCATTTCAAAGCATCCCATTCCATACACAACACTCTGAGAACGTGGGAAAAAGCTCAAGGGAGGTCTAGGGAAGCATACGGAGCTGTTTCCAAGGGAGAAGTCACACCATTACGATAAGCTTTAGCGTTTGATATTTCTTTTACTTTCAATTCATGTATTTCGTACCTTTGAATATTGAATTGATGTGCATGATTAATATGAGCGGCTAAGCACCCTTTGGTGCTAGCCTAGTTATGATTCCTTAATTGTTTTGTTTGCGTTTACCTTTACTTCCGTACAATTATTTCTAAGTGTATGCATGCATAGTTCTTTGGTAGTCACCCCTGGTTCGGTAGTTTTGAATGGCGATAGAGGCCAATTGCCTAGGAGATATGACCAACTGACCCTAGGTGAGCGGACTGAGACGGGAATGGTAAGATATGACCAACTGACGACCCTTTCTACTTGTGCGATTTGACCAACTGATCACCTATCGTTTGGATGAACTTAAGAATTTGGGGGTGTAGTGTCTAAGTTCCTAACGGCCGGGCACTCACTATTTAGAATCTAGCATGTAGCGGTACTTAATGACTCGGCTTAGGGGACCAGGAATAACTGGACTTATGACGGTGCGCCTCATTTCTCTTGTGGTGGCATCTTTGCTGATAGGTTAGGGCGAATTGACCAAATGCTGTCCTCTCGAATTCGACCCCACCTGAAGTAATTGGAAGTAGGTAGACGTAGACATAACTAGTTAGGAGGATTAACTAGGTTAGCACCACTATTCCTCTATTGATTTCCTTCTACCATTTAATTGCTTTTATATTATGCATTGGTAGTTTAATTAATTAAAACCCTATCAAACCATTAATATTCTGTGACAATTAGACTTAGTAATTATCCGACACACATAGCTCTTGGGACGACCTCGGCTTTACCATTTACTACACTACACACGATTGGGTACACTGCCCGTTAGTGCATTAGGGTAGACCATAGGTATAGCGAGACATTATAAATATTAAGACCTGGTCAGTAAAACTTGCATTAAGTTTTTGGCGCCGCTGCCGGGGAGCTATATTAGGATTAATATTGAGTCTTACATTTCAATTTTAAACTTTTCTCACTATCATATTTCAAGTTTTCAGGTACCATGGAAGTTGTTAACATCGATGACCTCACTCTTAAGGAATACTTGGCGTTGACTAGAGTAGATCAAGGGCCGGGTCTCGTAAGACCGGGAATCGGAGCAGATGTTCGTTTCGAGATTAAAGACCAATTTATGAGGGAGCTTCGCGCTAACCCTTTTTCAGGAAACAGGGACGAAGACGCATATGAGCACGTTGAAAATTTCCTATACATCGCTAGCCTTTTCAACATTCCGGGCGTGTCTCATGCTGCTGTTATGCTCAGGGTCTTCCCAATGACTCTCACTGGGGCAGCCAGAAGATGGATCGAAAGATTGCCCGCCGGGGCAGTTAACACTTGGGTGCTACTAAAGAAACACTTTATTCAAAGATATTGCCCGCCATCAAAGATTTCTAATCAACTCTTGGAGATCCATAATTTCAAACAAGAAGACGACAAACTCTGTATCAAGCTTGGGACAGATACAACGATCTTCTTTATAAGTGTCCTACCAATGATCTTAATAACCAGCAGAAGGTCAATATTTTCTACAAAGGAATAAATGTAACTACAAGACAGATGTTGGACTATCAAAGACCTATTCCAAACATGACTCCGACTACTGCAATTGAAGCCATTCAAAAAATGGCGGACCATTCTCAAAAATGGCACGACGGTGGAAGTAAAAGAAACCAAGGCGGAAGTTTCGACGGAATTGCAACAATCGCTAGTAAAATTGAAAGTCTCAGTCGAGATAAGCTGAAGGTCAGAGAAACCGTTCATGCCATCCAAGTGGGTTGCGAAAGCTGTGGAGGAGGACATCTTACGAAAAATTGTCCTCATATGGACGAAGAGGATATTGAAGAAGTTAAGTATGGAGAAAATCGACCATTTTACGGTGATAATCGAAATAGTAATGGTTATCGTGGAAATTACAACCGTGGGCCTTATGGAGAAAGAAAGCCCAGTCTTGAAGAAACAATTAACAAATTCCTGGAGACTTCGGCCCAGAAACAAAAACAACAAGATATTTGGTTAAAGGGTTTCCAGGAAAACACTAACAAGAATCTTTCCAGGCACGACGAAACCCTAACAAATCTTGGAGCAATGATCGAAAAACTCAGTGCTGAGATTGATGGAATGGAACTTAATGAAGCCAAGCGCAAGGAGGAATGCAATGATGTTTTTACCAATGATTCTCAAAAAGTGACTGAGGAATGTATCGACATATTGAATGTGGCGAATACCGACCAACATGAAGAGTTACATCGTAACTGCTTCCCTGAGTTCTGGCGTAACCATGCTCCGGAAGGGATATCCAGGTTAGGATCCAGTTTATTCTCGGTTAAGGATGTTAGCGCAAGCGGGGTAATCATTCCATGTTCTGCTGGTAAAATTGATATTTTGGGGATAGTAGACTTTGGGTACTGTGTAAACATCATGCCTCTATCCATATTCTTAAAACTGAGGATAATCCACCTTTGGGAAACGGATATCGTGATTGATTCAGGTACTGAAACTAAGATTACCCCTTTAGGTATTACAGGTGGTATGTGCGTTAAGGTCGATAAATTTACCTCAGCCCCCGAATTTGTGGTAGTCGATTATATGAACAACAAAAAGGAGCATTTGATTCTTGGTAAACCATTTCCTTGACACATTGGCACAATATGGTGGAATCTATGGAGATATTGTGGAGTTTAAATTGGATAAAACCTTGAGCCTTGAGCCAGACAAAATCGTTACAAAGGAACCACCAAAAATAGAATTAGATGACTCTGATAGGCTTCCACCTTCATCTTTTAGCCATTTGCAGGAGTCCGAATCCAGCGACAATGAAGATGATGAGGAAGAGATTCCGTTTTCTGTCCCCAGTTACGTTGTAAAAGGAAGAGTTCACTGTTGTGTTCCTTTACCTGAAGGGACCAAAGTAATATTTCCCACATGTTCCCCTTTCCAAAAAGGATGTAATGGAGGAGGGGAGTATCTCATTCGGACGATTAATGAAGCTGCGAAAGTTTGGTGGTGCTTGGAAAAAGAAGATGATATCAGAAAAAAGTGGTTACAAGAGCATAGTGCTTTTTGCGAATGGTTCTCCGACATTAACTGGACCATTCATTTCTGAAAACCAGTTATGATGCACGATGAATACACCTTGTCATGGCCTACATGTAACCCCAATCGCAAGATTTGCCATGGAGGAAAATACCCTGAACCTAAATGGCTCAAACGCAAAGAATGGGCATGTTTTGACGAAGATAAGAGAAGCAATGTAGGATACAGGGGAATCTCATTTGAAAATTGGTTACTAGTAAAGTTTGGATATGTTCAAATTGATGAGGAAGAAAAGGCTAGGTTTCGTTTCGAATGGGCACAAGCTAATTTTCTACAAAAAAGATACTCCATGACTCGTTATGTTTCACCACATGTTTGGGACCAGCCTTATTCAATTAAAGACATGGAAGAAGTCGAGGATGTCCAAAGACCCCCATAGGAGCCCCGCGGCTCTGAGTCTAACTTAAAGACTCGTTAATAAAGAAAAGTGCTCTTTCAGGAGACAACCCGAATTATCCCTTTCTTTTGTTTCTATTTCATTTCTGTTGGGTTTTGTGTTTTCTAATCATTTTTGCAGGAGACAGGAAGTAATTACTGCTGCAGTTGCTGATCTAAACAGAGTTACGGCGTAACTCATCTTGGTGATTACGCCGTAACCAATATTTTAGCAGCAGAATTCTTGACGCCTTACCAATTATGGCGTAATACCATCTCAGTGGTTACGCCGTAACTATTCGCTCCAGCTCATACCAGGTTTTGCCAGTTACGGCGTAACTCTCTCATAGGAGTTACGACGTAACTCTCCTATGCTTTAATTCTTTCATTTCAAAACACAGTAACCTTGTATTAGTTTTTAAATGAACTTTGTGGGTGTGTTCCCTGTAAACCCTCACGAGACTTCACTCGTCCACTTGGGACACCAAGTGGTTTAAAAGGCTTGTTGCATTCGCTAAATGCAACCGTGATTCCTACGAAAGTGAGTTAGGTTTGTTTTTCATTTTATTTTTTCTTTTTAGAATTATGCTTGTCGGTATTGTGATTTCAGGGATTGAAGTTTGTTCATGACGCTTAAACGAAGGCACGATCCTTTCTCGTGGGCCTTCTTCTTTTTGGAGCAAATTTCAGGGAAGTTCTCGCTCTAATTCTACCTTTCTCTTCACCTTTATTTTAATGCCTAGTACAAAATGGACTTTGTACAATTCAAGTGGGGGGACGGGAGTAGAATTATCTCTTGAACTTTATTTCGCCCTCATTTTTCTAGTTTATGTTGAAAAATTATGCCATTTTTAAAATTTTGACATGTTTTTCCGAACCTAACTAGATTAGACCTTAGCCGAGCACATACAACCCTTGATATTATATGGTGAGATTAGCCTTATCCGTTTCCAAATATTTTACCCCAAATCCACCAAATTATGAGTGTGCCGGTAGCTTGTAAACTTTAGAACTTGGCCTTTGCATCATTTCGAGACCATAGACGAGGTATGTTGAGTTAGCTCGATGTATTTGGACTTTTCAGTTTTAGAAGGCAGTATTATAGGATTATCACCCAAACAGCCCACCATTGTGAGTCTATCGATTAGTCACCTCGACTTTTCGACCCCCATTTGAAACCCTTTTGTTGCACTCCCCTTTAGTGCAAGATACCCCTAGATACACCCTTCTGAGCAATTCCTTTCATTTTTTCAACCCAATATATTGTTTCGTTACACCCTTACACCTTAGCCTACCCTGTAGTCTTTATTTGTAATTGGGAAGTCATCATTTGCCTAAGTTCAAGGTTTGAGTGGAAAGGTTTGGAAATCACGCTTTCATCGACAACAATTATGATGATCATTGAAGACCCCCCGAATTCTCATTGTTCATCTCAAGTGGGGGATGTTATGTTATTAATGTTATGTTAAAAAAAAATCGAAAAAAAAAGAAAAAAAAAGAGAAAGTTGATTGATTTATGTAAAGTGCGATGTTATAAGCACTACTGTATGAGCTTTATTGTTTAGTATCGAGGAGGCCACCTCGGTCACTTTAGAAGATTGGAGTTGGAGTTATACCAACTGAAGAAGAAAAGGTAGTGTGCCCATCACGACGTCCTCTAATGACACATCTACCTTGCATTTCATGATCCGGTCTCTAGACTTCTAAGCTTGAACTTTGGGCGGACGGTAAGTGGTGATGACTTAGTTATAGATTTAGACTACCTGCTTGTTTTTCATTTTACACCAATTATATATCCCATGTCTTATCCTACCCTTTAGTCATGAAGCGTGTCTAGGTGATGCAGCGAGCAATCTTTGGTGTCTTGGCCATGGATTTGGTCATGTATCATTGATTTTGTCCACTTCGCCGTGACATGTTAGTAATGACGAGTCACCCCTTAACCTTTGTCGTGTCTACCCATATTGCCTTCGAGAATTGTTTAGCCCTTAACTCTAGTGGTGGAGATTTGTGTAACCGCCAAGCTTATGATAGAATACATGCTATGACTGTGCAATTGAGTGATCACCCCGAAATTGACACTTAGAATAGTTGAGAGATTTGAGTGTTTGTTCCCCTTTCGTGAGGTGTTCGGCTTTGTTTTATTCTAGCATAAGGGATTTGTAAACTCATATTTTCCAGGTTTTGGGAGATATCTTTTTAGGAATCTATCTAATAAGGTCTACTTGAGGGCAAGTAGAGTTCAAGTGGGGGATATTTGATAACATCAAATAGTCCTGAATATTAAGTGTCAATTTCCCCCGTTAATGCTCGTTATTTTTATCATTTATATGGATTTACGCTTGTTTTCCATTGTTTTCCACTTTCAGGTAAATTACGAGCATTGGAGCTAAAGAGACGCGGAAATGGAAACATTACTAAAGATTTATCACAGTATGCTTATTTTGACGAAGTTACGGCGTAACTCATCTCTCACATTACGCCATAACTATTGCGTGACCCAGAAGTCCAACTTATCAAGAGGTTACGGCGAACTCTTCCCAAAGGTTACGACGTAACTCCATTAGGTCAAAAGAGGTTCCACGCCGCTGATACTTACACCGTAACTACTGCATCACTTACGACGTAACCGAGTTTATTGAAGACTACGGCGTAACCACTTATAAGGTTACGCCGTAACTAGCAGATCTAGTGCATTTTCGGAGAAATAGAAGGTTACGGCGTAACTCCTATATGGGTTACGACGTAACCCAGACCTGGCCTAAAAATACCCCACGAATTCCAGCATTTCAAAGCATCCCATTCCACACACAACACTCTGAGAACGTGGGAAAAAGCTCAAGGGAGGTCTAGGGAAGCATACGGAGCTGTTTCCAAGGGAGAAGTCACACCATTACGATAAGCTTTAGCGTTTTATATTTCTTTTACTTTCAATTCATGTATTTCGTACATTTGAATATTGAATTGATGTGCATGATTAATATGAGCGGCTAAGCACCCTTTGGTGCTAGCCTAATTATGATTCCTTAATTGTTTTGTTTGCATTTACCTTTACTTCCGTACAATTATTTCTAAGTGTATGCATGCATAGTTCTTTGGTAGTCACCCCTGGTTCGGTAGTTTTGAATGGCGATAGAGGCCAATTGCCTAGGAGATATGACCAACTGACCCTAGGTGAGCGGACTGAGACGGGAAGGGTAAGATATGACCAACTGACGACCCTTTCTACTTGTGCGATTTGACCAACTGATCACCTATCGTTTGGATGAACTTAAGAATTGGGGGGTGTAGTGTCTAAGTTCCTAACAGCCGGGCACTCACTATTTAGAATCTAGCATGTAGCGGTACTTAATGACTCGGCTTAGGGGACCAGGAATAACAGGACTTATGACGGTGCGCCTGATTTCTCTTGTGGTGGCATCTTTGCTGATAGGTTAGGGCGAATTGACCAAATGCTGTTCTCTCGAATTCGACCCCACCTGAAGTAATTGGAAGTAGGTAGACGTAGACATAACTAGTTAGGAGGATTAACTAGGTTAGCACCACTATTTCTCTATTGATTTCCTTCTACCATTTAATTGCTTTTATATTATGCATTAGTAGTTTAATTAATTAAAACCCTATCAAACCATTAATATTATGTGACAATTAGACTTAGTAATTATCCGACACACATAGCTCTTGGGACGACCCCGGCTTTACCATTTACTACACTACACACGATCGGGTACACTGCCCGTTAGTGCATTAGGGTAGACCATAGGTATAGCGAGACATTATAAATATTAAGACCTGGTAAGTAAAACCTGCATCAAAAGTGTTTCAAAAGGAAGTAGAAAATCAACTCGGGAAGACCATAAAATCACTACGTTCTGATCGTGGAGGTGAATATACGAGTCAAGAGTTTTTGGATCATCTTAAGGAGCATGGGATTATTGACCATCGAACTCCTCCTTATACTCCACAACACAATGGTGTATCTGAGAGGAGAAATCGGACCCTGCTTGACATGGTGCGTTCTATGATGAAACAAACTACTTTTCCAAAGTCCTTTTGGGATTATGCCCTTGAGTCTGCTGCACGCATTCTCAATATGGTTCCAACTAACAAGGTTGATAAGACACCATACAAAGTATGGCATGGGCAAGCCCCTAAGCTGTCTTACTTAAAAGTCTGGGGTTGTGAGACAATTGCTAAGCGTGATACACTTACCAAACCTGAAAAACTTGAACTAGAGCTATTAAGTGTATCTTCGTAGGATACCCTAAAGAAACTATGGGATATTCTTTCTATCTTCCATCTGAGAACAAAGTTTTTGTTGCTCGAAATGTTGAGTTCTCTGAGAGTAATCTTATGGATCTTAAAGCAAGTGGGAGTATGTATGATCTTGAATTACTTCAAGAAGAAGATACAAATCCTTCTTTAGACACTAGCATTCATCATGATGAGGATGATCAAGAAATTGAAGAACCTCAAAGTGATATTGTTCCCATTCGAAAGTCCAATAGGACACGCCGTGCTCCTGACCGTATGTGTTTATACATTGACGCTGAGGAACATGAGTTAGGGGATCTTGGTGAACCCAATAACTATAAAGCTGCATTGCTGGATCCTGAATCCAAGAAATGGCTTGATGCAATGAATGTGAAAATGCAATCCATGAAAGACAATGATGTCTGGGTCTTAGTTGAGCTTCCTCCTAACTGCAAGACAGTTGGTAGCAAGTGGCTCTTCAAGAAGAAGACTGACATGGATGGTAAGGTATACACCTTTAAAGCTCGTCTCGTAGCAAAGGGCTTCACTCAAACCTATGGGATTGATTATGAAGAAACCTTTTCTCCTGTAGCAGACATTAGAGCTATAAGGATTCTCATAGCCATAGCTGCATACTATGACTTTGAGATATGGCAAATGGACGTCAAAACCGCCTTCCTCAATGGACATCTTTACGAAGAGGTCTATATGGAGCAACCTGAAGGTTTTGTTGATCCAAAATATCCCAACCGTGTATGCAAGCTCAAAAGTTCCATTTATGGACTTAAGCAAACATCGAGGCAATGGAATAAACGTTTTGATGATGAGATAAAGAAATTTGGATTTTCTCAACATCAAGATGAGCCATGTGTATATCAGAAAGCTAGTGGGAGTTATGTCACTTTCCTAATTCTGTATGTTGATGACATATTGATTATGGGAAACAATATTCCAATGTTACAAGATGTAAAATCCTATCTTAGAAGATGTTTCGCCATGAAAGATTTAGGAGAAGCTACATATATTCTTGGAATTAAGATCTATCGAGACAGATCTAAACGATTAAATTTTTTGAGTTAAAGTGCTTACATTGAGAAAATCTTGAAAAGATTTTGTATGGAGAACTCCTAATGTGGCGCAATCCCAATGCAAGATAAGCCTAAATTGAGTAAATCACAAGGTGCTGAGACACCTGGTCAGAAAGAGCGCATGCAAAGAATTCCTTATGCTTCGGCTATAGGTTCTATTATGTATGCTGTGAGATGTACTCATCCTGATGTTGCGTTCGCACAAAATGTGACAATCCGATTCCAACAGAATCCAGGTGAACTTCACTGGACTGCTGTGAAAAATATTCTTAAGTATTTACGCAATACTAAGGATATGTTTTTTATCTATGGAGGAAAAGATGAACAAGAGCTCAGGGTTTCTTGCTACACTGATACTGGATATCTGACAGATGCTGACGACGTGAAATCTCATACTGGATATGTATTTGTTCTTAATGGAGGTGATGTTGATTGGAAAAGCACTAAGCAAAGTATTTTTGCTACTTCATCTACTGAAGCTGAGTATATTGCTGCTTGTGATGCATCAAAAGAGGCTGTATGGATTCGTAAATTCATTTCTGGGTTGAACATTGTTCCGACAATTGAAGAACCCATAAATATATATTGTGAGAATACTGGAGCCATTACTATAGCTAATGAAAGCGGAATCACTAAAGGTGCTAGACATTGTCGCGCTAAAGTTCATTATCTTCGAGAGACCATTGAAATGGGCGATGTGAAGATATTAAAGGTTCACACATATGACATTCTAAATTGACTAGAGAAATAGGTTTGGTACCTGCTAGTAGTCTCATGTAAACTGTGTGTTAATTATTTTTTGGATAATTTGGAGTTGTAAGATAGTTATTATTTTCTGATTAATAAAGATACGAGGTATTTGTTATTATATTCAAATAATATGTTATTCCATTTTTGCATGTTTAATCTATGAAGTGATTTATCATTCAAAATATGTCCATTGTCTGTTAACAATATGGGAATATTGTTATGATAAGGCAAATGTGATTGTTGGTTATAATTCTAACGAGAATTCGGATTGTTCCCGCCAAACTCATATGTATTCACTAGAGATGCATATTGGATTCCCCAACTTTCAAACATTTACTTTTGGATCCTTGTCATAAGTACAATATTGAAAATGGTTTGTTATCTTCGTCCTTAGACTTGAGATGCAAGTAAGTTCTGTTATGTGTGGATATCACTTTTTGTAAGTATATGCAAAATGCTATCTGAATAAGGTAGTTATAAAAGCTATATTTCGGAGTGATGTGAAGCAGCATCCACAACGCTTGTAGTCAATAAAGGATTTGTTACTCCACTTGATATGTGTAGAAAGATACCATGGCGCTCTCCGATTTAATCGATAACTGTCTGGCCGACCCAAAGGGTAATGCAAGATGATTCTTGATTACATTTGGTATATATGAATTAAAATCTATAACGAGATTCTAAATGGTTAAACTATATGGAATGATTAAAGATCCATAATCCATGGTTTAACGGTATATATAACAAAGGATGATTCAAGCAAGACATTGAATGACCATGCTATTGAGAAACTTTTACGAAACTATTCTCTCAGACACTTTTAGTTAAAAAGCGAGTGAGAGCGTTTGCTAGGCGTTTTCATCGTTAGTTTTGTGTGCCATTCGACACACCAACTCCCAAGTGGGAGTTGTTGGTTTGTAGGAGTATTAAAACACGACAAAGCAACTAAACGTGTATGAGCCGATGGGGACACACGCGATAAACACGAGTATACGTGTTGAACGTAACTAATACTTGAATTGTACTTTACCCGTTATGCATGAAATTGACCCGATTACTGAATTGACCCGTGGGTTAGCACACGCGATGTTAGTAGATATGTTACATAATTATCATTGCTAACTAAAAATCAATAATTGTTTCGGAATTGCATGTTAATACTATAGAGTATGCTTGGATGTGTTGTAAATTATTGTCGAAGTTGAAATAGTTAGTAGTCTTTCAAAATGTAAATTTGGTATTGAGGTTTTGATATATTAGGGCTAAGATACTTAAATTTAAAGAAAATTTACTTTTTAGAGTTGATATAAAGTTACATCTGGTTAGAGAGTGTTTGGGAATGCTTGTTGTGTTGTTAAAAGTGAAAAAAGCATCTCGAAGTGTTTGGATTGCTGTGAGCTTATGAAATAATGACATTGGTAGGTGATTATTTTGAAGTGCTTATAGAGCATAAGCTAAAATTTGCAATCCACAACCACCCTTTTAATATAATTTTGTGGCAATTATCAATTTAGATTTGCGCAAATTGATACATGTAAAATCCAAGATCCGGACTCAACTAGGGTATAATAATAACAATGATTGATTGATGCACAGCGAAATAATAAGAACACAATCAAAGTTACCAACAAGGTTTTTCTAATCAAAACAATGATCCTCTATGGATCTTTTTCTTTCTCTCTAAAGATGTTTTTCTCAAGCGTTCTAAGAGATATTCAATACAAAAGACATCAGTTCCTTTTATACACAAGGAACCCTAAATAAATAATAATATAAAATAAATGCATATCACTACCTAAAATAGCTCATGCATATCCTAACAAACTAATAGAATATACGGAATAATTATTTCCGCAGAAACAAACTACGTACTATACTACTTCAACAGATTTTGTTCTTCAGCATAAACATTGAACTTCAGCAGAATCCTTCGGTAGTAACATCAGCAGAATTCCTACTTTCGAATTCCCACAATCCTCCCTAAACTGGAATTTGACTTGGTTAAGTTCGGTTTCTTGATAGATCTTCAACGCTTGAGGAGGATTGTACTTTCGAACATCAAGCAACAAAGAATCAAAATCAGAACATCTCGATGATACAAAACATGAAAAACAGATCTTTGCGGCAACAAATGACATCCGTACATGAAACTTATTAGTTTACTATTCTCATCACATCCGGTGTGTTAACTCCTGTGAGAGGTGAATCATTGAAAATAATGGATTTGATGTCTCTTTACCAATAGCCATTACTAATGGAGTAGCCAAATGTTTAAGTTCGAAAACTATGGTACACTGATAACCATCGATTTATTAGCAATCAGACTATATAGCGGATTTGATATGTCTTTACGTAGCCGTTTGCTCGGACTAGCAATCCTTTAATTACCCAATAGGGCAAACAACCATGGTGAATGTTGACCATTTCAACTCTACGGCAATGAAGCATGGGTGAGTTGAGTACCCTATGATTTTGAGCAAACCATTACACTATTAACGGATTGAGATGCCTTTACCAAAACCGTTTGCTTTTGGACTAGCCAACACTTTGATGGAATCACAGTCATCATGGTGAGTTGATTACCATTTATGGATTTCGCTGACCTTTACCACTGAAGCCATAATCACGTGGGCTAGTCAACTCTTGTGTGATTAAGACATGGTGAGATGAAAACCATTAGTTGTGTGGTAATTAACCTACACCAAAACACCGCGAAGCAAGAAATAGTAAAGCGGAACAGGAGCGGGTTAGAGTTTTTTTTTTTTATCATCATCACTAAACAAAAGAAATAATGCGATTTTTTTTTTTATGACCTTGAAAAGAAATAAGACAATTTTTTTTTTTTTTTTTTTGTGAAATATAAAATAAAGAAAGAATAAAAATAAACAAATAAAAAAATAAAAGAGACCATCAGCGACAACGAAACCAAAGGCGGTTGTAGTGTGGTAAAAACAAAACTAGAAAGCCTCCCACTTGGTATATGAGGATCCAATTTTGCAAAAAATAGTTAGGAATACAAAAATACAACAATAAGCCTCC
>OU343225.1:45204919-45293800 GCA_910596185.1 Chrysanthemum makinoi | reverse complement strand
TTTTCACGCTTTCGCTTACATTTCCGCCTTTTTCCTACGCGCTGCTCGCTTTCACGCTTTGGTCCTTTTAATACCTTGTCATCTCTGCTTTCTTACGCTTTTGTCCATTTTCTTACGCTGTAATCGAAAGAACGGGTGAAATTGAGTCATGTTGGATTGACTGGCTAACACTAGTCAACTTTTTGTATCATAGTTAATTTTACCTGTCGAGTTGGACCAGTTACGAATAAAGTTTAACGAAAATTGACCTACTTTTACATACAGCGGTTGAAAGTTCCCCCTTGCCGTTACTTGTTACAATTATGTACAGTTGAATTAGAAAGTATGTTGCAACATGGACACACCTGGAGATATAATTTCGTGAATCTTGTTCTCTTTTGAATTATTCTGGATGTTTCTTGTTAAGTACTTAAGTAGGTGTAATTTTGAATAGCCTTAGTGGTCTAGATGCACAATCATTATAATACTACTTCTATTAAACAGACAACAATGTTTGGTTGACAGAATGTGGTCATTGTTACTGCAGGGTCATTTGCGTGTAAGTAGTGTATTTCAGGTTACAGAGAGCCAGCAACTTAAAGGACATGCAATAGTTTCCGAGCTTAGATATCTTTTGGACTTGTTGCCTCTTGGCTAGCATTTCTCAAATTCCCGTAATTTTAGAGGAGACATGCTATTCACAAGAGGATGTTCCTATTTAGGAACCAAAAGCTGGAGTAAGTCTTATAAATTATATATCGCATTCGTCCTATGTGTTATATATTTTGGTGATTTTTAATAATTAGGGGCTTGTATGACTTGGGAGTTGGCGGATTCCGGCAATGATTTCATTACGTCTGTTATAAATGGAGCTGATATGGTCCTTACGTTCTCAGCCGCTTCAGTGGATGATTTATGTGCAGAGATGAAGTTGGTAGTATTAAGTATGGTAACTTGTAGATTTTAGATACTTTTTTAGGGGCAGATCTTCAGAGGTTTATTTATTTGTATAGGTTACAGCATCAGCTTGGATGAACGATCTGAGGACTCAGATTTAGAACTATCTATTGGTATGCATTAGTCAAGTAACTTTGGTTACGAACACCTGGTTTTTTTTTATGTGTCATGTCGATATGTGTATTTAGTGATATTGTATTGATATTTAGTGACATGCTGTATTGACTGCATTAAAGAAAATGGAAGTTTTTTTTTTTTGAGTTTCTACTATTACAGTATTTTAAGTTTTCTTTTGTATGTGGTCACTAATGTAATTTGTGACGAAGCTATAGCGACGACTCTTACTTTTGTCACTAAACAACTTTTGTGATGAATTTTAAACTGTTAGTGACAAAAACCTTGTCGTCACTAAAGGCAATGTTTTTTTAATGAATCCTCACACTTAAAAGTGTGAAGAATTAAATGCTCACACTTAAAAGTGTGAACAATTGTTTTAAACTCATCACATTTAAAAGTGTGAAGAACTAAAAAGCTCACACTTAAAAGTGTGAGGAATTGTTTTTTAAATCCACACAATTCAAAATGTGAAGAATTATTTCAAAATTATCACACTTGAAAGGATGAACTTTTTATCAATCTTCACATTTAGAAGTGTGAAATTATTTGCCACACCCATATCGTTCACACTCAACTTAAGTGTGAACTATTCATTTTCATACACTTTAAAGTGTGAAAATAAGCTTTAATAAGTGTGAAAAGTTAACCATTTTGTTGTAGTGCAAGTTGAGCTTTTGACTTTGATAACTAGCCATACGGTCAACTTGATAATCTCGTAAGCCGAAAAAGGGAGCTTATGAGCTTTGTCAAAGCTTACACAAGGTCACAAGCTCGCTAAATAAGCTAAAACAGTATTTGATGTTTGGGGTTTTAACTGATATGTTACACATTTTCCAGTTTTTGCTTATAAGTTATAACATATCAAATCTTGGGTGTTCATTTCAACAGGAAATTATGTATCTTCAAAGGGGTTTTCCCACGGGATCCAAAGAAGAAGGTGAAGGGAAACCACCATACCTATTATCACATGAAAGATATCGAGAAGTTCCGTGAGATGCGTTCATATGAGAAAAAGGTAAAGAAAGCCATGTCTAAGAAGAACAAGGATCTTGCTGAACGCTTATTGACACGGAAGCCTACTTATACTCTTGATATGCTTATTCGTGAAAGGTTGGTGATACTCTCTCTAATATATAACTTTTTTACTCGGTTTTGCCAAATATTATCACCTTCTGATTGGTGTTTTTCTTTGGCGATATCCCAAGTTTATTGATGCTGCTAAGAGATTTAGACTACTGTCTCACTATGGTCCATCTTTTTGCTGCACTACCTGCCATCGAGGGAAAGTATTCAACCGGAGCGAATCCACAACTGTCGAGGGTACGTGGGATCACAGTTTTCAGATTTATGTCATAGTTGGACTGGTTTTACGTGGGATCACACTGTATCATAACAATGGTGTATATCTCTCGCACACATAAACTAAGGAAGGCTTTCATATCTGTCAAAGGTATAATGATCGTGCCATATCTGTGTTGTTTTTGTGTATGTGTGCTTTTTCACCTATTGCTAGTTTACTGATTAAATTCTGTTCAGGCAGAGGTTGACGGTCAAAAAGTCACATGGTTGACTCCTCATGCACTCCAGCAAGTCATGCCTCAAGATGTTGACTACAAGATTATGCTCACCTTTTTGGAATTTTACGAGGTTTGTTGAATCACACTTTCATATCTTCGTTATTAGTTTTGTATTGTTGCTGTGAGTGCATTCCTTCTCTTATTCTTTTCACAACTCGGTACTTACACGTACTACTATTTAATGTGCAGACTCTTCTTGGTTTTGTCAATATCAAACTCTACGAGTCTATTAATTTGAAATATCCACCTATCCTTGATCCTCGATTGGAAGCTTTAGCGGCTGGTATGGACTTGCTATCTCATGACAAACTGTTAATATGTCACTATACTCGAGTGTGCTGTTTATAGAGATGTTAACTTTTTTTCCCTAATTGGCAGATATATATGCTTTGACAAGATATGTTGATGCTAAAGACCGGACAAGTGGAGCAAACGATGAAGAGTCTGAGCTTAGACTCGCCCAGCTTCAGGACCAACTTCCTAGTAATGAACCAGGTGCCTTGATGAATCTTGTTGTAAACGCTGCTTCTGTTAGTGAAGATGATGAAGAAATGAAGGCCTGTAAAATCCTCTTCCAAAACAAGACGTTCTTCTTGGGTCGTGAGGTAGGATCATTGTATTATTATAGCTTATTATAAATTGCACGTTTAAGCTCTCTTTGTCTGTATTTTGCTAAAAAGTGAATCGCTGCACTGTTCAGGTTCCAAGGGAGTCGTTGCTTTTTGTTATAACCTCCTTTGGTGGTGTGGTCTCATGGGAAGGAGATGGAGCTCCATTCGAGGAATCTAACCAGGAGATTGATTATCAGGTATGTCGTAAGACCCGGCTCTAATAACTGATCTGCAAATATCCCTTGGCTACGTAATAGAAGACTATTATTCAGCGTTGTTTTCATTATCTTATTGAAACTTTTCTTTTGTGCAGATTGTTGATAGGCCGACTCAAAGTCACAAGTTTATTTCCAGAGACTATATACAGCCACAATGGGTCTTTGACTGCATAAATGCAAGAATCATACTACCTACTGAGGATTATATGGTTGGAAAGTAAGTTTTGAAATTGTCGCGAATGATCTAGTACTCAGTCTTGTTTTCTAAATGTTGACATATTATTTTGTGAATAATCAGGGTTCTTCCACCGCATCTTTCTCCATTTGTTGACAATGAAGCAGAAGGGTATGTACCCGAGTATGCAGATACGATTAAGAGGCTTCAAGCAGCTGCGAGAAAAGAAATCCTTCCTATGCCAGGTGCGGAAATGGATGATCTTGATAATGCCCATTTACTTGTCGAAGGAGTCATTGATAGGGCTGAAGCTAAAGAAGCTGCTGAAAGAAAACGGAAGGTTCGTTATTTGTTTTACAAATCTTTATATGTTTTTCAGCGTCATATTCTTCTACTCATTGATGAGATTTTCGTTGTATGCAGATGGCGATTGATGAAAAACAGTTCCATCAAGAACTGAAAATGGAAATGAAAGGGATGCAGCAGACGTCTGATACTACTGAGATTAAGAAGACTGGTGAAAAAGATTACAAGGATGATGCATCTCCAAAACAGCTTATCAATGATGATGAAGACATGGCCATGCTAACTATGTCACGTAAAAAGAGGGGATTGTATAATGCTATTCAGGTTAGTATCCGTTTATGTCACTAGTTAAATATCCGTTCATTGTAAAGAAAAACATTCGAAAATTACCAAGTTCCATTGTCGACTGAACTATTGTTTCATTTACTTTTACAGATTAGCAATCAACGGAAGAAGGCAAACATCGATACTCTCGAGAAGAGGAAGAAAAATCTCAAGAAAAACAAGGAAACGTCATCAGACTGAAGCTGATTTTTTCTGTCGGGTTACTGCCTACTTATATGTGCGGTATTAAATTTTTTAGCTATCGGTTTTTTTATTCTGTTTCCAGATGTTCTAATCGGAATTAATTATTCCCAGACTTTTTATATTTTTTGTGACATACTGTTTTTGTTACGATGTATGGAAAAGCATCAAACTTGTTGCAATCACAATGTATGCGCCTACAAAGTACTTTGTCGTAAGCTCTTTTGAGGAGCTTAATAGTGCATACAATGAGTGTATACATTATGAAATCATATCAATTTCTAGCATTTGGTGATCGGTTTTCAATCACCCGTTTTGGTATATGACGCATATCGAGAATGAATGTGTGCATCATCATTACCAAAGTAGTTAATTCACACTGGTCACAACTACCAACTACCCAAAATTTTGAAATGCAGATTTAATGTTCTCACAATCACAACCATCCTTTTGATATTTGCATAAGTATTATTGAAATGGAGATTGTATTTCAACTGGATCAAAATCAACTACTGTTTGATTTGGCATTGACCCAAAACCAACCCCAAACAAAATTAGGCAAGAGTACTTGAAAGCAGAGTTGGATTCTCACTGGTAACTAGTTTTTTAACAAACAGATAATGCTATGATTTATGAGTCTAAAAAGCCTATAAAAACAAAACCTTATCAAATTTATAATGGAAATTGCTATGTAATAAGTTTTGACATGTAGAAAATGGACTATTATCTTCATGAGATGTTAGAAGTTGGTTCATTTGGTCGCTAATTGACGACTTCTAAATCAGTGGGTCTTGTTTTGGCTTCATTCAAGCCTTATCAATCAATTTGTGTGAACAATAGCAAAGGCAAGGAAGCTAACAAAATGCTGGTTGCATGTGCATGATAATGCTAGCTATTGACTTGACCATTTACTTTAAAGTGGTCCCCAAATGCCTTGACTAGTTCTTAGCCTTGCAAATTAGCTTATCCAAACTATGAAAAGCTATTAACCTCTTCTGAAAAACCTAGCCAAACTCCCTCTTATTTCTACTTTATTATATAAATTTTTTGTTCACCTTTTGTGTTGTTAGTATGATAGTGCATGCACATTAGAAAAGATATTTTACCTCTGCAAAGACCACTTGCAGTTGTTTCTGTAGATACCGAGTATGGTCAGTTGACTTTCGTTTTGTACTCAAAGTGAAAAACTCAGTTGGTTAGACGGGTTGGTAATGGGTCGAAACGCGTAATTCTGGTACAGCTCAAAGCAGGTCTGTTTGGGTTGAAGTCATCAGTTAGAAGCTAGGCGATCAATACAGTGTACCTCATCTCCGATGTATGTTGCATATTAAACATCTTTCAATAAAAACAAATCCTGTAAATCATTATAAAGTAAAATCAATTCGTTTATAACGATGATAAGTAATAATAATATTAAGACAATGTTAGTAGTCTTAAATCTCTATTTCTACAAGAACTTAGTTGCACAATGTTAAGGTAACCATAGTCCCTTCAATAGAATTTAAAGTAGACGTCAAAGTCAATAGTTTGTCTAATTGTGAATACTTGACTCGTAAATTCGACTCTATGAAACAAATATAAATAAAATACTTATCACGAGATCATAATTAAACAGATTTAGCAAATACAAGGTTTCAAATTTCATAGGCTCGACGGTTCATAAGCATCACCTGTGCCTAAAATCCTATTTCATAATGAAATCCCAACTCTGCTTTCAGATATTCTTTTACCTGATCTTGTTTGGGATCAATACGTTGTTGGTTTCAGGCCAATGTCAAATAAACCACCAAACGATTTTGATCCAGTTGAAGAACGAACTCCAGTTCGATTCGTCACTTTCAACAAAGTTGGTGACTTGGAACCCAAATGCCACGGATTGCTGCTCGTGGGGAGGTGTTACATGCAGCATCAAGGGTCAGGTTATCGGTTTAGACTTGAGCAACGAAACGATATCAGGTGGAATTAATGATTCCAGTGCTCTATTTGGTTTAAATAATCTTGAAAGCTTGAACCTTGCTGCAAATAAGTTTAGCTTTATACCAATTTCTTCAAGATTTGGGAGTCTTGCAAGTTTGTCTTATTTGAACTTGTCGAATTCGGGGTTTTCTGGTCAGATTCCTGAAGAATTGTCACAGCTGACAAGGTTAGAGATTCTTGATCTCTCTGAGCCTTTCGTTTTTGAAAGTGGCTCACTGAAACTCAAGAACCCAAGTTTAACCACACTTGTTCGCAACCTCACACGGCTAAGGGGTCTTTATATGGATAGTGTGAACATGTCATCACATAAACTCGATTGGTGCCAGGGTTTATCATCATCTTTGCCTAATTTGGAAGTTTTAAGCTTGTCATATTGTCAACTTTCAGGCCCTTTAGATGAGTCCCTTCAGAAGCTGCAATCACTTTCGGTAATTCATCTGGCTTTGAACGATCTGAGTGCTACAGTTCCGGATTTCTTTGCAAATTTCAAGAATCTGACAATATTAGATCTTTTTGATTGTAATTTAACTGGAACATTTCCCAAAAAGGTCATCCAGTTGGAAAGTTTACAGATTCTTGATTTATCATTTAACACGAATCTTTATGGTTCTTTGCCTGATTTTCCTATGAATGGATCGCTTCAAACTTTAGCTCTTAGTTTCACAAATTTCTCAGGGAAGATACCAGAATCTATTGGAAGCCTAAAGAATTTATCAAGCATTGAGCTACAAACGAGCAACTTCAGTGGAGGAATACCGAAATCCATGGAAAACCTCACTCAATTGTCATACCTAGACTTGTCTTCAAACAAGTTTATTGGCGAAATCCCGTCATTCAAACTATGCAAGAATCTAACTGACATCGACCTCTCAAGAAATGGTTTATCGGGTATGATTCCTTTTGATAACTTTCAAGATCTCAATAATCTTATTTCGGTTGATTTAGGATTCAATAGTTTCAATGGAAGCATACCTCCATCTTTGTTCTCTCTGCCAAATCTGCAAGTGATATATCTTTCCGACAACAATTTTGATGGTCTGCTTCCACAGTTTTCAAACTCGTCCATACCATTATTGTACCGGCTTGATTTAAGCAGTAACAAATTGAAAGGTGAAATTCCCAGGTCATTTTTTGAACTTGGACAACTTAGTGATCTCATACTTTCATCAAACAACCTGAGTGGTGTAATTGAAACTAAAGATTTTCAGGGTCTCAGCAACCTAACGGACCTTGATCTTTCATATAACAAGTTTTCAATCATAACAAGCAGCAACAGCTCTATAGTGTCTCACCTTCCAAATTTAATCTATTTGTATCTGGCTTCGTGCAATCTCGAAAGGTTCCCTGATCTACGAAACCACTCAAATATAGAAGAGCTTGATCTTTCAGACAACAAAATTCAAGGAGAAATATCAAATTGGATATGGGAAGTTGGGAATGGGAGACTATCGTATCTGAACCTTTCTCATAACAACTTATCTTCCCTCCAAGAGCCCTACAATTTTCTTGATCTTGAAGTCATCGACTTGCATTCCAATCGTCTTAGTGGGGCGATTCCGATACCGCCACAAAGCGCTTACTTCATCGACTTTTCATACAATCTTTTCAACTCGTCAATCTCGGAAAGCATCGGGAGAAACCTCGCCTCTGCCAATTTCTTCTCGGTTTCTAACAATTTGCTTACTGGGACGATCCCTGACACCTTATGCAATGCTACCAACCTTGAGGTCCTTGATTTGTCAAACAATCGTTTAAATGGAACAATACCACAGTGTTTGATTGAATTAAGTGGCAAGATTGTACACAATCGGATATATTATAGAGATTTTCGTAACAGTCTTGAGGTACTAAATTTGGGAAACAACCGTCTCAGTGGTCAAATAGAGGGAACATTTTCAAGCAGCTGTAGCTTGAGCACTCTAGACCTGCATGGAAACTCTTTGGAAGGGAAGATTCCGCAATCTCTTGTCAATTGCAGAATGCTACAAGTGTTAAACCTTGGGAACAACAAGATAAATGACACTTATCCATGTTCTTTGGGCAACAATACCAACTTGCATGTTCTTGTTCTCCGATCAAACAGGTTCCATGGATCCGTTCATTGCGGTGAAGGCCGACACAACTGGTCAAATCTTCGTATTTTAGACATAGCTCACAATAACTTTAATGGTGTGGTTCCACCAGAATTTTTCAGTCAATGGAGAGCTATGATGACTGTTGAGAATAGAACTAGTACGAAGCAACTCAGCTTTAGGGTGTTACAGCTCAAAGATTTCTACTATCAAGATACAGTTACAGTCACAGTCAAAGGATTTGACTTGGAGCTAATCAAAATCTTGACAATCTTCACATCTATTGATATCTCAAGTAATTGTTTTTCAGGGGTGATACCAGAAACAATTGGCCAACTCAAAGCACTGCATCTTCTCAACGTATCACATAATGAGTTCACAGGCTCTATCCCGCCATCTATTGGAACTTTGAGTCAGTTAGAAGCATTGGACATGTCGTCAAACAGAATATCTGGAGAAATCCCATCTGTGCTCACCACCCTTCCCTTCCTTTCTGTTTTGAATTTGTCATACAATCAATTGGAAGGAAAAATCCCAACAGGCTCCCAGTTTCAGACGTTTTCGGAGATATCCTATTTAGCAAACAAGGGGTTATGCGGTTTTCCATTGAACCGAACTTGCACTAGTTCAGTTGTACCCGTGCCATCATCTTCGCCTAATTCTGATACATCTGGTGATGAGAATGATTGGCTGACCATATTCTATGGAATGGGAGCTGGAGCAGGATCATTAATTGTTGTAGCGGTTTTGTATACTCTATACAAGGCTAGTACTTCTAGTACAACTAGACAAACGAGATCTGTTTAGCTCGGGTTATTACTGTCAATGTCAATGATTTCCTTTCGTGTATGTTTCAATTTGTTTACAGAGTCATAATGTAAGGTCTTGAAGCAATAAATAGCAAAAGAATATTAACGGGGTGTTTTAATTTCGGGCACATGAGCTTAATTCGTTTGGCATACTTTCACTAAGCTCATTTTGCAGGTTTTTTTTTTTTTTTTTTTTTGAGCTTAATATGACTAAAGAGTTTAAGTAATCACTTCACCATGTTACTATCCCGTGAAAGGCGTGTCTTTGACTAAGATGTAAGCGGCCTAACCCGAGTATCCCGTGACCGTTTGTAGCCCCTTCCCTGGCAACCCCGAAGATGCGTACCAAGTGAGGTTTAAACATGAGACCGCTTGTTGGTACATTATATGCCTAACCGCTTTTTCATGTTATGCTTGAGATACTTCAGAAATGAATACGAACTACGAAAAACAACTACATTGTGACATTTACTCATGCATTTCATCAAACAGGTTTGGGTGCATTTCACTTGGTTTAAGAACAGTTAATGATGAAAATGAAGCTCGTTCATGGGTGCTCGTGGTGACGTAATCATTGATTGTCATTTTGTATAAGAGTAAACTACACGGGTCGTCCTTCGTGCAATCTTCAGAAGTTCCCTAATCTAAGAAACCACTCAAATTTGATAACTCTTGATCTTTCAGACAACAAAATTCAAGGAGAAATACCAAATTGGATATGGGAAGTTGGGAATGGGAGATTATCGTATATGAACCTTTCTTATAACAACTTAACTTCCCTTCAAGAGCCCTACAATTTTCATGATCTTGAAGTCATCGACTTGCATTCCAATCGTCTTAGTGGGGCGATTCCAATACCACCACAAAGAGCTTACGTCATCGACTATTCAGACAATCTTTTCAACTCGTCACTCTCAGAAAGCATTGGGAGATACCTCGCCTTTGCCTATTTCTTCTCGGTTTCTAACAATTTGCTTACTGGGACGATCCCTGACACCATATGCAATCCTACCTACCTTAAGGTCCTTGATTTGTCAAACAATCATTTAAATGGAACGATACCACAGTGTTTGATTGAATTCGGTAATGATCTCGGGGTACTGAACTTGGCAAACAATGGTCTGACTGGTCAAATCGAGGGAACATTTCCAGCAACCTGTAGCTTGAACACTCTAGACCTGCATGGAAACTCTTTGGAAGGGAAGATTCCACAATCTATTGTCCACTGCAGAATGCTACAAGTGTTAAACCTTGGGAAAAACAAGATAAATGACACTTATCCATGTTCTTTGGGCAACAATGCCAACTTGCATGTTCTTGTTCTCCGATCAAACAGGTTCCATGGATCCGTTCATCGCGGTGAAGGCCTACACAGCTGGCCAAATCTTCGTATTTTAGACATAGCCCACAATAACTTTGATGGTGTTGTCCCACCAGAATTTTTCAGTCAATGGGAAGCTATGATGACTGTTGAGAATAGAACAAGTATGAAGCAACTCAGCTTTAAGGTGTTTGCGCCAGTCAATGATTTCTACTATCAAGATACAGTTACAGTCACAGTCAAAGGATTAGAGTTGGAGCTAGTCAAAATCTTGACACTCTTCACATCCGTTGATATCTCAAGTAATCATTTTTCAGGGGTGATACCAGAAACAATTGGCCAACTCAAAGCCCTGCATCTTCTCAATGTATCACATAACGAGTTTACAGGCTCAATCCCACCATCTATTGCGCATTTAAGTCAGCTAGAAGCATTAGACATGTCGTCAAACAAGATAACCAGAGAAATCCCATCTGTGCTCACCACCCTTCCCTTCCTTTCTGTTTTTAATTTGTCATACAATCAATTGGAAGGAAAAATCCCAACAGGCTCCCAATTTCAGACGTTTTCGGAGGCATCATATTTAGGAAACAAGAGGTTATGCGGTTTTCCATTGAACCGAAATTGCACTAGTTCAGTTGTACCCGTGCCATCCTCTTCGCCAAATTCTGATACATCTGGTGATGGGAATGATTGGATGACCATATTCTACGGAATGGGAGCTGGAGCAGGGTCATTAATTGTTGTAGCGGTTTTGTATACTCTATACAAGGCTAGTACTTCTAGTACAACTAGACAAACAAGATCTGTTTAGCTCGGGCCATTACTTTCAATGTCAATGATTTCCTTTCTTGTATGTTTCAATTTGTTTACAGAGTCATAATGTAATGTCTTGAAGCAATAAACGGCAAAAGAATATTAACAGGGTGTTTTAATTTCGGGCACATGAGCTTAATTCGTTTGGCATACTTTCACTAAGCTCATTTTGCAGCTTTTTTTTTAGCTTAATATGACTAAAGAGTTTAAGTAATCACTTCACCATGTTACTATCCCGTGAAAGGCGTGTCTTTGACTAAGATGTAAGCGGCCTAACCGGAGTATCCCGTGACCGTTTGTAGCCCCTTCCCTGGCAACCTCGAAGATGTGTACCAAGTGAGGTTTAAACGTGAAACCGCTTGTTAGTACATTATATGCCTAACCGCTTGTTCATGTTATGCTTCACCTACATCATAAATGAATACGAACTACGAAAAACAACTACATTGTGACATGTACTTAGGCATTTCATCAAAGAGGTTTGGGTGCATTTCACTTGGTTTAAGAATAGTTAATGATGAAAATGAAGCTCGTTCATGGGTGCTCGTGGTGACGTAATCATAGATTGTCATTTTGTATAAGAGTAAACTACACGGGTCGTCCTTGTTGGTTTACCCAAAAATGCATCTTTAGTCCCTCCAACTATTTTCTTCCCTAAGGTTAACAAAAATGACACCAACAATTCCTTAATTTGAAAATTAATAAATCCAACAGTCCCTCGACTTTGAAAAAATCATAACATCAGCAGTCCCCCGACTTGGAAAAGAATAACACTAGTAGTCCTTATATGCACAGACCGATGTTTATAGCTTTAGAGTAAGGCTCAGCAAACCACCGACCGGACCGACTATATTCGGCCCGGTCCTCAGTCTCGGCTTTTGGGCTAATTCAGTCTCGGTCTTGGTCGGTCCGGTCCGGTCCGGACTACAAACCGACTATTTTGCCTTGTTGGACCGGATCGACCACATTTGGTCCGGTCCTCGATCTCGGCTTTTGGGCTAATTCGGTCTCGGTCTTGGTCCGGTCCGGGACCGATGCTCAGCCCTACTCTAGAGTTGTACTTATAAAATTAATCGTTTAAATGGGTCATGTCAACTATAGTCCTCTTCATGAGTAATGAAATCTTTTAGTTCAACATTATACATTGCTTATTTGACCCTTTCGTCTTTACACTATCTACAAGTATACTAAAGGATTGGATTCATGCCGTACTATTGTGTTGGTTGCAAAAAAGAAATAATAAATAAATAAATAATAAAAAATCCTAAGTACCGTTGCAACATACTTGACAAAGAAAAAGCACCCAAGTCAAATAAAAGTTAAATGCAATAAGTGGCACTAAAATAACCATCCCAAAACCATTGTTCTTAAATAACTGTTCTTTGTGTTGGTTTGTGGGAGTATTAAAACTCGACAAAACAACTAAACGTGTATGAGCCGATGGGGGCACACGCGATAAACACGAGTATACGTGTTGAACGTAACTAATACTTGAATAAACATTACCCGATATGCATGTTATGACCCGATCAATATGTTTGACCCGTGGGCTGTTTTAGCTTACTAATTGGGTCGTTTAGGTGGAGCCTTGGGCCATGAAAGATCCACACCGATCGGGTACAGGGATTAGAGTGGGTTTGGGTTTGTTTTGTGACTTGTCGAACAAGCTAGGGTATCCTCTAGGGTTTCGACTTGTGCACTATATGAACACCACCTCTACCTCTTGCATTCCCACGCATAACCTCAGTTTCTTATCCCTAAACCGAAATCAAAATCTCTGCTTCTTTTCTTGGTCGACGGTAATTCAAGTCGACAAGGAGGGGTTTTTGTTTTGATCCTAAACTTGTATTTGCAACAAGTGTTTAGGTGTTTTGAATTGGTTGTTTGTTTCTTTGTTTCCTGGTTGACACAACAACAAAGAACGAAGAGATTTGGATTCGTGTCGTTTTTTTTCTTGGACAAAGCAAGGTTGAATATAGGGTAAAAGCTGCAAAGTGACTTTTGGCTATTCTTGTTCCACGAAGCAGTTTACTTGGTTTTATATTCTTAGACGTGGCACATTCAAGTGTCAAGTGGTTGACTGTTTTAATATTACGTTCTCGACTAGCTACATCGAACATATACGTGAATCGGGTTTGTGTGTGATACTCTTCGAGGTATTTATTTTAGACACTTAAAGGTTTCGTAGGGTTTCTTGTTCCGTTACTAGAGTTCAATTGCCAAGCAAGGTTAGCCTTCTTTATTCCCTTTTAAATTAATTAATATTGTATTAATTATGTGTTTATTATTTGCGTGTTAACATAATTGTATTAACTAGATCCATTATCCGCTGCGTCAGAGGTTACTGGTTAACTAGATCTAAAATCTCAACAGTGGCATCACGAGTCAACTCGTTTTTATGATTATGGGTTACACGTTTCTTATATTAATAAACATGTTTTAAAAGGGCTGCATGAAACCTAGTATAGTTATTTTGTTTTATTTTAATTTTGACAATTACATGCATACTTGTCAAATTTTTAATAAATAATAACTAGACACACACAAATTAAAATTATATTGATAATTAGAATTAATTTGTTAATTGGAATTTAATTTAAATGTCAATTATAATTACCTTGTTAATTAAAATTAATTGTTAATTAAAGATTACATGTTAAATTAAAATTACTTGCTAATTAGAATTAAAAGTTAATTTGTATTTATTAATTGTTAATTAGAATTATTGTGATAATTAGAATTACATATTTAAATACATATATTGCGTAATTACTTGTTAATTGGGATTGCCATGCTTTATGTATTTTTCCGGCCACAAGACCCACTCAATTGCTTTTCTAAGTGATGTATGGGCGATCTAGATACTGCATCCTAGTGACGGTCTTGTGGTTCTCCGTTTGGGGAAGACTCGCAAGAGAACTCGGAACAATATGTGGTTATTTATATTGATGTTTATGCTTGTATGTTTGTGATTCCTATATGTGCATTATTACTTGTTTTGACACCTAATTGTATGCAATATGGAATAATACATATCGTAACCATAACATTAATATTGGTCTTTATTTACACGCCTAAATATCATGCTCATTGTGACCTGCTATTTGATTCGTGGAAAATTGTTTTTGTAAAATAAAGTGACCTAATATATGAAACACGTTTCAAGAATTTAAAAACTAGACACTATGGACACTTGGGATGTACGGCTCACCCACTAGAACAAACTAAAAAGGGGGTTTAAAGAAGTGAGCACAGTCTCACTGAAAGGATGTCTAAGGTTATGCCTCTGCGCTTACCTGGTCCTCTGCCTCCCTGTGCGTTCGATTGGAGCTACCGTGAACCATGATGATCACTACAGTGTCATTACCAAAAAGTTTTTAAAATTAGTGTTACAAAGTTGTTTTGCATGCTTCTTTGTACACGACTTTTACCACATTTATGTGTGCATACCTATTTGTTAATATTAAGTCTATGCCGCCCAACTATGGACGCGTGCACTTGGATTGACTTCTCTGGTCAGACCTAAGGGCCTTTCCAACCCATGGTAATTATTTCTCACCGGGTCGACCTCGGTTATTTTTACACGTTCATACTTGGTCGACTTATATCGAGTTTATTCGGTCGACCTCGGACCCGAGGAATACGATGAGAACTAAACATGCTTTTGACATTATTACTTGATACTAATGCCTTAAACAGTGTCATAAATCTAAGAGTTGCATTATGCAATTAACGCTCGTCGCTTACCTCTTGTCCCATTTTTTATACACTGGTCAGACCTATGATAATTAATGGGGTTGCAAGTTGGATCTTAGTCTTATTAGTAATTAATTGGGTAGTTAATTCTTTAAGAATGTAATTATCGAAAATACTAATTATTTGAACTTTTCAATTGTAGATGAGTACTTCAATCGGAAACAGTTCGGTACTCAGAAGTTTCTTTGAGAAACAAAAACTCACTGGACCTAATTTCATTGATTGGTATCGCCAGCTTCGCATCATACTATCAGTTGAAGATAAGGAAGCTTATCTAGAGCATCCCATACCTGCAGCACCTGTTGCTACTCCTGGCCACCCTGTCCTACTTGAGGCTCTTGCAGCTCACATTGCTTGGGTCAAAGGTTCAAAGGACATAGCTGCCTTAATGCTCATGACCATGGAGTTAGAGATCCAACGAAATCTAACTCATCTTGGTGCTTATGACATGCTTCAGGAGTTGAAGTCTATGTTCTCCCAACAAGCAGAACAAGAGCTTCTACAAACTGCACGTGAATTCCACGCTTGCAAGCAGGAAGAGGGTCAATCGGTTAGCTCATATGTTCTAAAGATGAAGAGCTACATTGACAGTTTGGAACGTCTTGGTCACCCAGTTACTCTCCACTATGGAATTAGTTTGATCCTAATCGGTCTTTCTAAAGAGTACATCTCATTTGTGCAGAACTTTAATATGCACAGCATGGGGAAGACTATAAATGAACTGCATGCTATGCTTAAGCAACATGAGCAGACGTTGCCAAAGAAAGATGTTGCACCTGCACTCCATTATGTGCGTGGTGGTAAGGTCCAGAAAAACCAAAAGAAAAACAAATCGTTCAAGGTCAGCTAAGGGGAATCATGGGTTGGAAAAAGCGACCCAAGTTTGGTTATGATGTTAATTCCTACAAAACAAAACCCAAGATTCCTCCACCACCCAAGAAGGATAATCCAGAAAGGACGCTACCTATCACCAGTGTGGTGAGATAGGACATTGGAGAAGGAATTGTCCCCAGTATCTCGCCGAGTTAATGAAAAAGAAGAAACAGTCTCTTGCAGCTAGTTCTTCAGGTATTTTCACTATAGAACTCTACTCTTTCCCTAAATCATCCTTAGTATATGACACTGGCTGTGGTACTCACATCTGTAATAATACTCAGTGGTCTAAGGCGAGGGAAGTCGAAGCCGAGCTTTAAGTCTCCAGACGTGGGCAATGGTCAATGCGCAGAAGTTGAAGCTATTGGAAACTATCATTTATCACTCCCTAGTGGATTAGTTATTGTTTTAAAAGATTGTCATTATGCTCCCTCTATTACTAGGGGATTATTTCAGTTTCTCGTTTGTATGACGATGGTTTTATTAACTGTTTTGAATCGAATAATTATATTTCAGTTTCTAAGAATAACGTTGTTTATTTTACTGCTATTCCTCGTGATGGTGTTTTTAAAATTGAAATGTCTTGTTCGAATACAAATGAAAGTTCTATGTTTGCTGTAAGCAATAAAAGAGCCAAGACTAACTTGGACTCTGCTCTCTTGTGGCATGGTCGTCTTGGACACATTAGCAAGAAACGCATGGAGAAGTTGCAACACGATGGACTTCTCAACTCATCTGACATTAAGTCTCTTGAAAAGTGTGTTGCTTGTATGTCTGGTAAGATGGCTAGAAAACCTTATTCACATCAAGTGGAAAGGGCTAAAGATTTACTTGGACTTATACACTCAGATGTATGTGGCCCATTTAGAATCACTTCAAGACAAGGAGCAAATTACTTCGTGACTTTCACTGACGACTATAGTCGGTATGGTTATGTTTACTTGCTGAAACATAAACATGAAGTGTTTGAAACATTCAAGGTGTTTCAAAAGGAAGTAGAAAATCAACTCGAGAAGACCATAAAATCACTACGCATGATCGTGGAGGTGAATATATGAGTCAAGAGTTTTTGGATCATCTGAAGGAGCATGGGATTATTGCCCATCGAACTCCTCCTTATACTCCACAACACAATGGTGTATCTGAGAGGAGAAATCGAACCCTGCTTGACATGGTGCGTTCTATGACGAAACAAACAACTCTTCCAAAGTCCTTTTGGGATTATGCCCTTGAGTCTGCTGCACGCATTCTCAATATGGTTCCAACTAAGAAGGTTGATAAGACACCATACGGAGTATGGCATGGGCAAGCCCCTAAGCTGTCTTACTTAAAAGTCAGGGGTTGTGAGGCACTTGCTAAGCGTGATACACTTACCAAACCTGACAAACTTGAACCTAGAGCTATTAAGTGTATCTTCGTAGGATACCCTAAGGAAACTATGGGATATTCTTTCTATCTTCCATCTAAGAACAAAGTTTTTGTTGCTCGAAATACTGAGTTCTTTGAGAGTAATCTTATGGATCTTAAAGCAAGTGGGAGTATGGATGATCTTGAATTACTTCAAGAAGAAGATACAAATCCTTCTTTAGTCACTAGCATTCATCATGATGAGGATGATCAAGAAATTGAAGAACCTCAAAGTGATATTGTTCCCATTCGAAAGTCCAATAGGACACGCCGCTCGACCGTATGTGTTTATATATTGACGCTGAGGAACATGAGTTAGGGGATCTTGGTGAACCCAATAACTATAAAGCTGCATTGCTAGATCCTGAATCCAAGAAATGGCTTGATGCGATGAATGTGGAAATGCAATCCATGAAAGACAATGATGTTTGGGTCTTAGTTGAGCTTCCTCCTAACTGCAAGACAGTTGGTAGCAAGTGGCTCTTCAAGAAGAAGACTGACATGGATGGTAAGGTATACACCTTTAAAGCTCGTCTCGTAGCAAAGGGCTTCACTCAAATCTACAGGATTGATTATGAAGAAACCTTTTCTCCTGTAGCAGACATTAGAGCTATAAGGATTCTCATAGCCATAACTGCATACTATGACTTTGAGATATGGCAAATGGACGTCAAAACCGCCTTCCTCAAAGGACATCTTTACGAAGAGGTCTATATGGAGCAACCTGAGGGTTTTGTTGATCAAAATTATCCTAACCGTGTATGCAAGCTCAAGCGTTCCATTTATGGACTTAAGCAAGCATCGAGGCAATGGAATAAACGTTTTGATTATGAGATAAAGAAATTTGGATTTTCTCAACATCAAGATGAGCCATGTGTATATCAGAAAGCTAGTGGGAGTTATGTCACTTTCCTAATTCTGTATGTTGATGACATATTGATTATGGGAAACAATATTCCAATGTTACAAGATGTAAAATCCTATCTTGGAAGATGTTTCGCCATGAAAGATTTAGGAGAAGCTGCATATATTCTTGGAATTAAGATCTATCGAGACAGATCTAGACGATTAATTGGTTTGAGTCAAAGTGCTTACATTGAGAAAATCTTGAAAATATTTGGTATGGAGAACTCCAAACGTGGCGCAATCCCAATGCAAGATAAGCCTAAATTGAGTAAATCACAAGGTGCTGAAAACACCTGCCGTGAAAGAGCGCATGCAAAGGATTCCTTATGCTTCTACTATAGGTTCTATTATGTATGCTGTGAGATGTACTCGTCCTGATGTTGCGTTCGCACAGAATGTGACAAGCCGATTCCAACAGAATCCAGGTGAACTTCACTGGACGGCTGTGAAAAATATTCTTAAGTATTTACGCAATACTAAGGATATGTTTCGATCTATGGAGGAAAAGATGAACAAGAGCTCGGGTTTCTTGCTACACTAATGCTGGATATCTGACAGATGCTGATGACTTAAAATCTCAGACTGGATATGTATTTGTTCTTAATGGAGGTGTTGTTGATTGGAAAAGCACTAAGCAAAGTATTTTTGCTACTTCATCTACTGAAGTTGAGTATATTGCTGCTTGTGATGCATCAAAAGAGGTCAGTATGGATTCGTAAATTCATTTCTGGGTTGAATATCGTTCCCACAGTTGAAGAACCCATAAATATGTATTGTGATAATACTGGAGCCATTACTATAGCTAATGAAAGCGGAATCACTAAAGGTGCTAGACATTATCGCGCTAAAGTTCATTATCTTCGAGAGACCATTGAAATGGGCGATGTGAAGATATTAAAGGTTCACACAGATGACAATCTAGCTGATCCATTTACGAAAGCTTTGGATTTCCCTAAGCATTCTAAATTGACTAGAGAAATAGGTTTGGTACCTGCTAGTAGTCTCATGTAAACTGTGTGTTAATTAGTATTTGGATAATTTGGAGTTGTAAGACAGTTTTATTTTCTGATTAATAAAGATACGAGGTATTTGTTATTATATTAATACAATCTGTTATTCCATTTTTGCATGTTTAATCCATTAAATGATTTATCATTTAAAATATGTCCATTGTCGGTTAACAATATGGGAATATTGTTATGATAAGGCAAATGTGAGTGTTGGTTATAATTCTAACGAAATTCGGATTGTTCCCGCCAAACTCATATGTATTCACTAGAGATGCATATTGATTCCCCAACTTTCAAACATTTACTTTTGGATCCTTGTCATAAGTAAAATATTGAAAATGGTTTGTTATTTTCGTCCTTAGACTTGAGATGCAAGTAAGTTCTGTTATGTGTGGATATCACTTTTTGTAAGTATATGCAAAACGCTATCTGAACAAGGTAGTTATAAAAGCTATATTTCGAGTGATGTGAAGCAAAGATCCACAACACTTGTAGTCTATAAAGGATTTGTTACTCCACTTGATATGTGCAGAAAGATACCATGGCGCTCTCCAGATTTAATCGATAACCGTCGTCGGACTCAAAGGGTAATACAAGATGATTCTTGATTACATTTGGTATATCTGAATTAAAATCTATAACGAGATTCTAAATGGTTAAACTATATGGAATGATTAAAGATCCATAATCCATGGTTTAACGGTATCTATAACAAAGGATGATTAAAGCAAGACATTGAATGACCATGCTACTGAGAAACTTTTACGAAACTATTCTCTCAGACACATTTAGTTAAAAAGCGAGTGAGAGCGTTTGCTAGGTGTTTCCGTCGTTAGTTTTGTGTACCATTCGACACACCAACTCCCAAGTGGGAGCTGTTGGTTTGTGGGAGTATTAAAACATGACAAAACAACTAAACGTGTATGAGCCGATGGGGGCACACGCGATAAACACGAGTATACGTGTTGAACGTAACTAATACTTGAATAAACATTACCCGATATGCATGTTATGACCCGATCAATATGTTTGACCCGTGGGCTGTTTTAGCTTACTAATTGGGTCGTTTAGGTGGAGCCTTGGGCCATGAAAGATCCACACCGATCGGGTACAGGGATTAGAGTGGGTTTGGGTTTGTTTTGTGGCTTGTCGAACAAGCTAGGGTATCCTCTAGGGTTTCGACTTGTGCACTATATAAACACCACCTCTACCTCTTGCTTTTACACGCATAACTTCAGTTTCTTATCCCTAAACCGAAATCCAAATCTCTGCTTCTTTTCTTCTTGGTCGACTGGTAATTCAAGTCGACAAGGAGGGGTTTTGTTTTGATCCTAAACTTGTATTTGCAACAAGTGTTTAGGTGTTTTGAATTGGTTGTTTGTTTATTTGTTTCCTGGTTGACACAACAACAAAGAACGAAGAGATTTGGATTCGTGTCGTTTCTTTTTTCTTGGACAAAGCAAGGTTGAATATAGGGTAAAAGCGCAAGTGACTTTTGGCTATTCTTGTTCCACGAAGCAGCTTACTTGGTTTTATATTCTGTACGTGGCACATTCAAGTGTCAAGTGGTTGACTGTTTTAATATTACGTTCTCGACTAGCTACATCGAACGTATACGTGAATCGGGTTTGTGTGTGATACTCTTCGAGGTGTTTATTTTAGACACTTAAAGGTTTCGTAGGGTTTCTTGTTCCGTTACTAGAGTTCAATTGCCAAGCAAGGTTAGCCTTCTTTATTCCCTTTTAAATTAATTAATATTGTATTAATTATGTGTTTATTATTTGCGTGTTAACATAATTGTATTAACTAGATCCGTTATCCGCTGCGTACTCGTAGAGGTTACTGGTTAACTAGATCTAAAATCCCAACACTTTGTATACTTAACTTTCATAAAGCTTGATTGAAATTGATTCGATATCATAATTAAACATGATATTTGGGAAATATGGATTCTTTTCGATATCATATGAGATTTTATAAAATATATTACAGAATATGTTGAATTTTTATGAGCATAATAGTTAAATTTGGAAAGCAAGTGCTATAAAAATTAATGAAAATGTTAATGTTTGAATTAGAGTACCTAAATACCAACTCGGGCTCAATCAGATTTTTCTTCTAGTCTTTAGTTTGGGCTTCTCCAAATTGGGCCAGTAAGTTGTCCTAGCTTAAACGGTGCTGTTTAACAGCATTAGTTGCTCGCCAAAATCGTACTGAATGAGAATGGACAAGAATTTGTGGTCTTTGATGAAGCTATGGTGTTAGAAGGTAGTAAGAAGTGGGAGTTGTCTGCTTGTGGTTACTTTGTCGGTTATAAGATGTCTATACAAGAGCTCAGTTATCATCTGTTTAGGATGTGGGGTAAATTTGGTCTTAAGCACATTCTAAATAATGGTAATGGTGTTTTTGTATTCAAGTTTAACAATATACTGGGTCTCCAAACTGTTATTGAAAGTGGTCCATGGATTGTTAATAACAAGCCTATGGTGGTGCAAAAATGGGATCCTAGTGTTAATTTGGATAGGAGTGAGCCTACTACTTTACCAGTGTGGATTTAACTGATGAATTTACCTCTTGAAGCATGGAGTGTTAAGGGACTAAGTGCACTTTCTAGCAGAATTGGCACTCCATTAATAATGGATGCTATGACCTCCAAAATGTGTAATCAAGGGATGGGAAGACTTGGGTATGCTAGAGTATTAGTTGAGGTTAGTGCTCTAAAAGGGTTGGTGGAATCTATTGATGTGTTGTATAAGAGTACAGATGGTGAAAAGCAATTTGTGAAAACAGTGAAAGTGGAATATGATTGGAAACCCCTAATTTGCTCCCATTGTAAGGTGTTTGGCCATACTAATGACAGATGTCATATGAAGGAAAATAAAGCAGGTGAAAATCAGGAAAGTCAGAAGGATAATGAGGGGTTTGTCAATGTGGAAAGAAGGAAGAATAATGATAATAGTGGTACTAGGGATGTACAGCAGACCAGAAAAGGACAACTTGTGGAAAGGAAGAATGAGGCTCAAAAAGTCATGTATAAGAAGAAAGATACTAGAGATGATAATGCAGCTCAAACTCAGAAAACTAATAATGTCCAGACTAAAGGTAATGCCAGGAAGATGTGGAATGTAGAAGACAAGGTTGTTAAGGATGTGAGGAATACTGCTAATAAGTACTCAGTGCTGCAAGATCTTGATGAGAATACTGGTAATAAGAACTTAAGTCAGAAGGATAAGGCAGAGGTAGAAAAATATGTTAAGATAAAACTGCAACCTTCTATCAATGTTACGTGTAAATGGACACAAGAAATGTCTTGGTATTTTAAAGAGTGTTGGGAAAGCAGTTACGGCAATGATGTAAATCATGGAACTGCTGATGGTAGTATTGAATTAGATGAGAATGATGTGTATGTGGATAAGAGTGGAATGGCCAAATTCATGACTGACAATGAAGTGCATGGATCTGGTAGTGATTTTTTGTCTAAAGTTTGTTGATGGATTTGAAAATTGCTGCATGGAATATTAGAGGCTTGGGAATAGTCTCTAAACAGACAGAGATTAGGAAGTTGATTTGGAATGAAAATTTGAGTATCTGTGCAGTTTTGGAAACTCATATGAAAAAGAATAGAATTGAGAAAGTGTGTATGAATGTTTTTGGCAGCTGGCTCTGGGAAACTAATGTGATGCTCAGTAGTAAAGGTTGCAGAATTGCAGTTGGTTGGGATGCTAATAATGTTAGATGCTCTCTTATCCACACTTCAGGTCAGTCAATGCTGTATTTTGTTGAAGTTTTAAGTACCCAACAAACTTTCTATTGTACTTTTATATATGCTGCTAACAAAGGTAGAGACAGAAAAGAATTATGGAAGAATCTTAGTATATGTAATAGGATTGTGAATGATGCTGCATGGGTTATGTCGGGAGATGTAAATGTTAGCCTGAATTTGGTAGATCACTCAGAAGGGATTTCTTGCCTTACTCAAGACATGCTTGACTTCCAGGATTGTGTTAATGCAATTGAAATGGTGGACATCAATAGTTCTGGTTTACATTACACTTGGACAAAAAGCCTTCTAAATCCTAATGCAACAATGTTGAAGAAAATTGACAGGGTCATGGGTAATAACACATTTTTGACCCACTTCAATGCTACTAATGCTGTGTTCCTACCTTATGGGATTTCTGATCATAGTCCAGCTATTTTGATCTTCCCTCAAGGTATGAAGAAGAAACATAAGTCTTTTAGATTGGCCAATTATATTACAGAGAAGGTGGAATTCAAAATTTTGGTTAGGGACAGATGGGATATGGAAGTGCAGGGTCATTCTATGTTTAGATTAATCAAAAAGCTCAAAGCTCTTAAACCTCATTTGAACAAATTGAATTGGAAAAATGGAAACCTATTTGAGAAAGTTACTGAGTTGAAAACCAAGCTTCATAAGATTCAAGAAAAGATTGATCAGAATCCTACTGATAAGAGTTTGAGAATAGATAAAACTACTGTGCTCAAAGATTACAAAGAGGCTGTGATGGATGAGGAAAAGCTTCTAAGACAAAAACAAAAGTTTCTTGGCTCAAAGAAGGGGATAAAAACTCTGCTTATTTCCACAAAGTGCTCAAAGGAAGACTGAATAAGAGTAGAATCATGTCAGTTTGTGCAGAAGATGGTAGGAGATATGAATACAATGAAGTAGCAGCTCAGTTTGTCAAGCATTTTGAAGTTTTTTTGGGGAATAATCCTGATGTTACTTGCTTAACTGAGGCAGACTCTTGTTTGTTTGAGAAAAGTATATCTAATGCAGAGGCTGTCACTATGGTTAGAGATGTCACAGATGATGAGATCAAGAAGGCCTTATTTGATATTGAAGGCAACAAAGCTCCGAGCCCTGATGGCTTTACTTCAATGTTTTATAAAAAAGCTTGGAGTACAATTAAATATGACTTTTGTGCAGCTATTAAAGAATTCTTTGTGACAGGGAAATTACTCAGAGAAGTTAATGCCACTCTTATTACTTTGGTTCCTATATCACTGACACCTCAAAAAGTATCTGACTTCAGGCCTATTGCCTGTTCTAATGTCACCTATAAATGCATTAGCAAAATCCTAACTAATAGGATCAAAATTGCTCTCAGTCAAGTTGTGGATGACAACCAAAGTGCATTCATTCCTGGGAGAGCCATTACAGATAACATCCTTCTAACTCAAGAACTATTAAAAGGATACAACTGTGTTAATGGGCCAAAAAGGTGTTCTTTCAAAATAGACATCCAAAAAGCTTATGATACGATCAACTGGAAGTTCATTGAAGATATTATGATAAGATTTGGTTTCCCAAGGAAAATTGTTGAATGGATTATGACTTGCATTGCTAATCCTAAGTTTACTATATGTGTTAATGGGGAGAGACATGGATATTTTAGAGGTGGAAGAGGATTGAGGCAAGGAGACCCTATATCTCCCTACATTTTTACACTTGTGATGGAGGTACTGAATCTAATAGTAAAAGATGAAATCAAGAAGAATAGGTCATTCAAGTACCACTTTGGTTGTAAACAGTTAAAGATTACTCACCTATGCTTTGCAGATGATTTAATAATGTTGTGCCATGGTGGAACTGATTCTGTGCAGACTCTTAAGAAAGCTTTGGATAATTTTAGTGCATTCTCTGGTTTATACCCCAATCTTGGCAAATGCACTATGTTCTGTGGAAGCCTGGATGATGAAACTAAGTATGATATAAGCAATATATTTCCATTTAAAGAAGGAAAGCTCCCTGTTAGATACTTGGGAGTTCCATTAGTTACTAAAAAGATTGGAGTTGCAGACCAAAACAGTTGGTAGATAAAGTTCAGCTAAAGCTTAATGACTGGAAAAATAAGAGCCTTTCGTATGCAGGTAGAGCACAACTTATTGCCTCAGTTCTAGCTTCTATGCAAGTTTACTGGGGGTCTGTTTTCCTTCTCCCAAAGACTGTTATCAATGACATAGAGAAGCTCTTTAAAAGATTTCTATGGAATAATGGAGAAAGTTGTAAAGGTAAAGCTAAAGTTGCTTGGGCGGAGGTTTGCAAACCTAAAGATCAGGGTGGGTTAGGATTCAAATCCTTAGAGCTATGGAATAAGACTTTGCTTGTGAAGCATTTATGGAATGTAGCATCAAGAAAAGAATCTATGTGGGTTAAATGGATCAATGTGGTTAAATTGAAGAATAGGAGTGTTTGGGATGTGGCAATTGATCCTAAAGAAAGCTGGGGCTGGAAATGTATCCTTAATCTAAGAGATATGGTGGGAAGTCATATGAGGTATAGAATTGGAGATGGCAAGAGCATAAACGTGTGGCATGACAAGTGGAACAATGGCATATCATTATCCAGTCTGATAAGCAAGAAGGACATTTTTTATGCTGGATTCAATGACCATGACAACATTGCAGATGTTATGAATGATCAAGGGTGGAGATGGCCTCAAAGCTGGTTAGTTAAATATCCATGGATTAGTAACATTGTTGTTCCAAACCTCAAAAATTACCTTGATGTGCCCATTTGGATGGATAATGATGGCAATGAAAGGAAGTTTTCTACAAACAATGTGTGGAAAGATGTTAGGGGAAGTACTAGTCAAGTATTTTGGAAACAACTTGTGTGGCACACTCATTGTATACCTAAACGTACATTTATCTTGTGGCTTGCTGCAAAATCCAAGTTATGTACTCAAGATATAATGTTAAAATGGTATCCAAACAGGGTTTTTGTATGAAGTTTATGCAACAATGAAGCTGATTCACATGACCACTTGTTTTTCAAATGTGGATTTGCTAAAAGAATATGGAAGAAGGTTTGTGATATTGCTAAGATCAAGGTTAAAGAAGACAAATGGGAGGATATTGTTAAAGGTATGAGTCTGATGAAAGGTGAAAGGAATGTTTGGGGTATAATTAGAAAATTAAGTTTTGCTGCTGTAGTTTACTACATTTGGCAAGAGAGAAATTGGAGATTATTCAACAATTGTAAGAGAAGTGAAGAGGATGTATTTGGTATTTTGTATGATGATCTCAGAGCTAAGATGGTCTCTATTACAGTTAAACAGTCTCCTAATGTCCTTAGAGCTGAAAATGTTTGGAATGTCAAGTTTGCCAGGATGCATTAAGTTGATCAGAGTCTAAGTTGGTATTTGGGTTGAATAGAATGATGGGGAATTGTCTAGTTTTGTGTTGCAGTCTCATTTGGTCAGTGAGATTTGGATCGTGACTATATAAGAGATAGTGTATAGTTCTGTCCGAGATAGAGTTTGCTTTGTAAGAGGTAGTTCTTTTGTATTAGAATGTATGGATTTGTTACTATTTCAGAAGGATAGGTATGTCCATCTCTTCTCTAGACTCATGTATTTGTTTGATAATTAATACTACGTAATATAGTTCACCTTTGCAACAAAAAAAAAATCGTCCCTGATTGGCTAATATGTTGATCCATCTCAAATGATCCACATGCCTATTGTCCGGTCAAAAAAATTGCATAGAATACAACTAGGGTGAGCGAAAAAACCGAAAAGACCGAATAAACCGAAACCGAACCGAACCGAACTAATAACTGAACCGAATTTGCTAAAACCGAACCGAACAGAACTACTAATTCGGTTCTCGGGTTGGTTATGGGTTTGACAGTTTGAACCGAAAACCGAATTCATATAAATATATATATTTTTATGTATATTTATATATATAGATAAATATTATTAAAATGTTATCATAATATAATAAAACACTTTTTATGCTTGAAATATATTTTTTTACTAAATAACTATATAATTATTATTATTATTTTTTTAAAATAGTGAAATTCGGGTTATTCGGGTCAACCCAAAAACCGAACCGAATTAGAATTCAACCGTACGGAACCGAAAACCGAATTTGAATTTGGTTCAATTCGGTTCTCGGGTTGAACTAAAAAAATATTTTAACCTAATTAACCGAACCAAAACAACCCGATGACCAACCGATCAACACCCCTGCAACTCATCCCATCGGAAGAATTACTGGAACCTTCTCCATTTCATCTGTTGGTTTTCATCATGCCTTTTGGTCATGAAAATTACTATTTCTAAGTTTGATGGTTAGTAAATCCGGTTCATGAGTTAAAAGGATCCAGCGGGCCAGCCTCGATGGTGGTAATGTTGATTGTGTTTTTTAATTTGGTTAGAGTTTTAATTCTTATTCTAAATCACGATTCGGGTTCGATTGTGTTTGTGCTTTCGATTGAAGTCTTGACAAAATTTAATGAAAAATTGTTCGGTTTATTTGGTACAGCTTAAAGCAGGTCCTTTTGGGTTGACAGCCTTTAATAAGCCACCTGTTGAACCACATTATCTGATCTTTGAGCTCATCAGTTAGAAGCTAGGCAATCAAAATAGGGTACTTCTCTCCGACGCATGTTGAATATCAAACATTTTTCAATAATAACAAATCCTGTAAATCAATTCATTTATAACTATCACAATAAGCAATACAAATATTAATACAAAGTTGTAACTTTCATGAAACGAATGGAGTAAATATTCTCAGATTCAGAAGAATTTCTGCTTGAAGGATTATTTTGTACAATCAGTTAGTAGTCATTAACTGTTTTTTTTTCGCTACTTGACTAGTAAATTTAAAGTAAACGTCAAAGTCAATAGTTTGTCTAATTGCGAATACTTGACTAGTAAATTCGAAAGACCAAAGCCAATGTTGAGTCTATGAAAAGAATATGAATAAATATAATCTAAATGAATTTTTTAAATAATTAAGCAGATTTGGCTCGAGTGTTCATAAACATCATTTTGTGTCAAAATTTTGGTTCATAATGAAAACCCAAATCTGCTTTCAGATATTCTTGTTACCCTTTTACCTGATCTTGTTTGGGATCAATACGTTGTTGGTTTCAGGCCACTGTCAAATAAACCACCAAACGATTTTGATCCAGTTGAAGAACGAACTGCAGTTCAATTCTTCACTTTCAACAAAGCTAGTGTCTTGGAAGCCAAATGCCACAGATTGCTGCTCGTGGGGAGGTGTCACCTGCAGCATCAAGGGTCAGGTTATCGGTTTAGACTTGAGCAGTGAAACGATATCAGGTGGAATTACTGATTCCAGTGCTCTAATTGGTCTAAAGAATCTTGAAAGCCTGAATCTTGCTTATTGTAATTTAACTGGAACATTTCCCAAAAAGGTCCTCCAGCTGGAAAGATTACAGATTCTTGATTTATCGTTTAACAGGAATCTTTATGGTTCTTTGCCTGATTTTCCTATGAATGGATCGCTTCAAACTATAGTTCTTAGCCACACAAATTTGTCAGGGGAGATACCAAAATCTATTGGAAATCTAAAGCAATTATCATACCTAGACTTGTATTCAAACAAATTTATTGGCGAAATCCCATCATTCAAACTATGCAAGAATCTAACTCACATCGACCTCTCAAGTAATGGTTTATCGGGTATGATTCCTTTTGATCACTTTCAAGATCTTAATAATCTTGTTAAGGTTTATTTAGGATTCAATAGTTTCAATGGAAGCATACCTTCATCTTTGTTCTCTCTGCCAAATGTGCAACATATAGATCTTTCCAACAACAATTTTGATGGTCTGCTTCCACAGTTTTCAAACTCGTCCATATCATTATTGAACTGGCTTGATTTAAGCAGTAACAAATTGAAAGGTGAAATTCCCAGGTCATTTTTTGAACTTGGACAACTTGAAATCCTCTTTCTTTCAACAAACAACCTGAGTGGTGTAATTGAAACTAAAGATTTCCAGGGTCTCAACAACCTAACGACTCTTGATCTTTCATATAACAAGTTTTCAATCATAATAAGCAGCAACAGCTCTATCGTGTCTCACCTTCCAAAGTTAAACTCGTTGGGTTTGGCTTTGTGCAATCTCCAAAAGTTCCCTGATCTACGAAACCAATCAAATATAAAACAGCTTGATCTTTCAGACAACAAAATTCAAGGAGAAATACCAAATTGGATATGGGAAGTTGGGAATGGAGGACTGTCGTATCTAAACCTTTCTCATAACAACCTAACTTCCCTCCAAAAGCCCTACAATTTTCCTGATTTTGATGTACTCGACTTGCATGCCAATCGTCTTAGTGGGGCGGTTCCAATACCGCTACAAAGCTCTTACTTCATCGACTTTTCATACAATCTTTTCAATTCGTCAATCTCGGAAAGCATTGGGAGAAACCTCACCGTTCCCTCTTTCTTCTCGGTTTCTAACAATTTGCTCACTGGGAAGATCCCTGACAGTATATGCAATACTACTTACCTAGGGGTTCTTGATTTGTCAAACAATCATTTGACCGGAAGGATACCACGGTGTTTGATTGAATCCGGTAATTTCGGGGTACTGAACTTGGCAAACAATGGTCTGACTGGTCAAATCGAGGGAACATTTCCAACAATCTGTAGCTTGAACACTCTTAACCTGCATGGAAACTCTTTGGAAGGGAAGATCCCACAATCCCTTGTCAACTGCACAATGCTAGAAGTGTTAAACCTCGGGAACAACAAGATAAATGACACTTATCCATGTTCTTTGGGCAACAATACCAATTTGCATGTTCTTGTTCTCCGATCAAACATGTTCCATGGATCCGTTCATTGCGGTGAAGGCCGTCACAACTGGTCAAATCTTCGTATTTTAGACATAGCTCACAATAACTTTAATGGTGTGGTCCCACCAGAATTTTTCAGTCAATGGGGAGCTATGATGACTGTTGAGAATAGAACTAGTACGAAGCAACTCAGCTTTATGGTGTCACAAATTATTGGGCGGTATTATCAAGATTCTGTGACAGTCACAGTCAAAGGATTGGAGTTGGAGTTAGTCAAAATCCTGACACTCTTCACAACCATTGATATATCATGTAACCATTTTTCAGGCGTAATACCAGAAACAATTGGTCAACTCAAAGCTCTGCATCTTCTCAACGTATCACATAATGAGTTCACGGGCTCTATCCCACCATCTATTGGAACTTTGGGTCAGTTAGAAGCATTGGACATGTCGTCAAACAGAATAACCCGAGAAATCCCATCTGTGCTCACTAGCCTTCCATTCCTTTCTGTTTTGAATTTGTCATACAATCAATTGGAAGGAAAAATCCCAACAGGCTCCCAGTTTCAGACGTTTTCGGAGGCATCATATTTAGGAAACAAGAGATTATGTGGATTCCCATTGAACCGAAATTGCACTAGTTCAGTTGTACCCGTGCCATCATCTTCGCCAAATTCTGATACATCTGATGATGGGAATGACTGGCTGACCATATTCTACGGAATGGGAGCTGGAGCAGGGTCATTAATTGTTGTAGCGGTCTTGTATACTCTATACAAGGCTAATACTTCTAGTACAGCTAGACAAACGAGATCTGTTTAGCTCGGGCTATTACTGTCAATGTCAATGATTTCCTTTCCTGTATGTTTCAATCTGTTTACAGAGTCATAATGTAAGGTCTTGAAGCAATAAATAGCAAAAGAATATTAACAGGGTGTTTTAATTTCGGGCACATGAGCTTAATTCGTTTGGCATACTTTCACTAAGCTCATTTTACAGCTTTTTACTTTTGAGCTTAATGTGACTAAAGAGTTTAAGTAATCACTTCACCATGTTACTATTATGGTAAACGGACAAGGTTTTTCCTTGTGACCGTGACCATTTCCGACCCCTTCCCTGGCAACCCCGAAGATGCGTACCAAGTGTGGTTTAAACGTGAGACCGCTTGTTAGTACATTATATGCCTAACCGCTTGTTCATGTTATGCTTGAGCTACATCAGAAATGAATACGAACTACGAAAAACAACTACATTGTTACATTTACTTAGGCTTTTCATCAAATATTGTGGATGCAATCACTATTCACAACTGCATTTCACTTGGTAATCATTGCAATTCGATTGGATGAAGCTCGTTCATGGTGACGTAATCATTGATTGTCATTTTTTAAAGAGTAAACTACACGGCCACACGGGTCGTCCTTGTTGGTTTACCCAAAAAGCCACCTAGACCATTTCGCTGCCAATAAGGAGATATTTCCTCCAATTTGGCCCACTTATGCGTTATAAAGAAAACAAAATAAAGAAAATTCCACATAGACCAAATCGCCCCTCTTGGGCAGTGATCTCTTCTCCATTTTCGATTAAAAATAAATAAATAATAGTTTTAGTGTTTAGGGTTTTAGCGCGTTTAGATTTAGGGTTTAAAGGTAAGTTTAGGGTTTTAGTGCGTTTATATAGTGTGTATCAACTTTGTAAATTGACAATATAATTTGATTAGTTTTTTTAGCTTTTTATCAAGGAGAATACGACAACATCTTTGTAATAAACTTAAAAAATGGAATATATTACAAGGTACATAAAATACATTAAAGATTGTCTAAAAAATATGAAAAACACATAAACCATAAACCGTTCTACTTTATTAAAAGCCAAGACGATTAAACTAACTATTAGAATCCTGAGTGTGCTGATTATCTAGATGTTGAGAGGCGTATTGTTGGAAATCATATTGTTGATACACTTGAGACGTGTATGTTGGGTTTTGTTGAGATAGGTTGAATGGTGATTGTGTGTGATGTTGTTCAGTTGTTTGTGAAGGGTACAGGTTTTGATCATAATGGTTTGCGGTGTATGTGTTTTGACCATGCCAAGGATATGTGTTTTGACCATATGTTTGAGATGAGAATTGGTTGTTGCCCATAAAACTTTGATCAAACATATGATGTGGGTCGTAAGAAGGTGCAGTTTCACGTTGTTCATCCGTTGGAAATTCTTGTTGCTTTTGTTTACGTTTGCTTACAGGCGGATCAGGGACATATGATTTGTTGCAACGCTGACGATTGTGCGCCGCTTCTTTGCACCTGGTACAATACATAGTCTTTGGCTCCTCACCTTGAGATCGTATACGATCTTTATTTTTTGGACGCCCTGCCTGAGGGTTGTCCATTTTTGGAGGAGTAATAGGATGTATATGGCTTGGATACTCCCATTCGTGAAAATTTCCAACAAATTGAATTGACTCCTCGTAGGTTGCTTGATATTTTTCCTTTTTAAACCAGTCTTGCACATATTGCAGACAATCTGTTAGACCCATATATCTAGTAACAGCAATCACGTGACCACAAGGTATCCCGGAAAGCTGCCATTTTCGACATTCACATTGACCGGTTCTAAAGTTGACTTCACGGTTATATTGCCCATCAGAAACCTGATATTGGAATTCATTAATTCCGTATACAACCCATTTGACGCTTTTCCTTTTTCTTTTTTCCACCTTATGCGCAGCCCAATCTGTGATTTCGTACTTCATTTTTGCTACACAAAAACGTAAATATAAATTAATTTATTTATTTTAAACACTATATGTTTTAAACAATAAATACTATATGTTTTAAACAATAAATACCTGCAACTTCTCGACGTGTAAAATACCACTTATGCACCATACTTCGATATGTGTCGGTCAACATTGTGACTGGTAGGTTTCTGTACAATACAGTACACGCATTAAGAGATTCAACACTGTTAGATGTACAATAATTGTAACGACTACGTGGGCAATGCGCTCTAGACCAACGTGTAGGATCAGCCTCCATTAGCTTGCGGTGCGCTTCAGATTGAACAGCTAGGAGTATGTTCATTTTTCTTTGCCACTCATCTGGTGTATACGCCTTGCATATGCTCCAGTACAGACCTTTTACTTTTTTAGTTTTCAAGGAAAGGTACATCATTAGATGACGACATCATATACCATGAAACGCCGACGGAAACTCATTCCTTATTGTCAAAGCTATTGCAGGATGCCTATCAGATATGATAACCATATTAGGGTTATCGCCTATGCACTCTCTAAGTACTGACATCCACCATGACCAGAAATCTCCAGTCTCCCCTCTGCATATACCGTAAGCAATAGGCACAATTTGGTTGTTCCCGTCCATGCCTACAGCTAGCAAATTTGTACCATGATAAAGACCCTTTAAATGCGCTGCGTCCACTATAAGTAGTGGGCGAAGATGGTTCACGAACGTGCGCAACTGAATATAAACAATTTATAAAAGTATTTTAGCAAACGTGCTTTCATGTATTTATATAAAAAAAATTAACAAACTTACTGATGCACCAATGGCAATGAATAAATTTTCGAAAACTCCTTCATTGTTTTTCTTGATTCGTGTGACCGTCCCCGGGTTTTTTTTCGAAGTTGTAACAATAATATGATAGCATTTGAAACGACTCTAATGGTGAACCTCTTAACATTTGTAACCCATAATCCTTCCCCCTCCATGCATGTTGGTAAGATATAGATGTTTTATATTGTGCCATGATATCTTTTTGTATATCCCTCCCTTTCAAATAACGGCTACCATCTTCTAATTTATCTTTCATAATGTGAGCAATAACTTTTTTGTTTGCATTTCAATGGTTAGGATATGTTTGAGTTCTAGGACACGTGTGAATATCATTCATCTTTTTAATTTGAAAAACAACTGAATTTGTCCAACGTTGGCATTAATAAACCATGCACATTGTTCATAATGGACGCATTTAATGTTATAAGTATCCGGATTACTTTTTTTTGGAAATAAATTCGTAACCATCTTTTAAAGCTTTCAACCTATATGCCAAGTATAAATCGGCCCTATTTAAAAAATAATTACCGACTTTTACTTCAGTTTTTTTTATTATAATCCTTTGTAGGCATAGGTGTTGATGTGTAAAGAGGTGTTTCAGGAATTTCAGGCATATGCTTAAAATAATTTGTCCAATTATGGTTAACATGGTGCAGGTTTTGATTTACATCATCAAAATCATTTGCAGCATCTTCATGTTCGTTATCCGAATCGAAAGCAAATGATGACCCTGGTTTAGTGAAATTTGCCTCATGTTTATAACCAGAGTCATAGTTTTGAAAATCATTTGTGTCACCCTTCAGAGATGGACCATCATTAGATGGGTCGATGTTTTCATCTACTTTTGGGTAATCAAAAAAATTATAAAACGCTGTCACTTGTTGGGTTGATCCAAAAGTTGTTGTTTCTTCCATTTTTTTAGTTTGAGAAACATACAAATGTACAAATTCACCGGGGGACTCTAAAGCACACTGAACAAAAAAGTTTACCTCGTTGTCATCTGTAATATCGAGTAGAAAGTCAGCTGAATGGACTTTCACCTTTAAATTTACCTGGTCATTTTGATTCAATTTAAACTTATTCACCACCGTTTCACCTAACCTTGAATAGGTTATATTATCATACATATTGACACCGTGCGTTTTATCACCATAATGTAACGTACATTTGAATGTATTTAAATTCAAATCCATTTTCTTTTCGTAGATGTGTTATATATAGTGTAGTATTAACATGTGTGCTTGCAAAAAGTAACTGCCCCAAGCCCATTGGTCACACCTATGATGTATAAAGCACCTAAAAAAGTTTATTGACTAGTCACATTAACGTCATATTTCGTGCAAAAAAATGTGTGATCAAAAAAAGTTTATTGACTAGTCACATTAATGTCATATCCATGTCTGTATATACTAGTGATATATTTATTGTCATAGAAGTGTTTGTCATATTTTGTGTAAAAAATATGTGATGTATTCATTGTCATTAACATGTCCAAATGTTGTCATATTTGTATAAAAAAAATATGTGAGTAGTTACATCGATGTGCTATAATCTTCATCTATTTAATGATAATATTTTAAATTAATGTTTACTCAAACTCATTCACTAACAAATTCTTCTCCATTCTTTAAAAATTTCAGACAACATACCTTTCGACCTTCAAATTGATATCATGAATAAACTTCCAGTTAAGTCTCTATTACAGTTTCGTAGTGTGTCAAAGGGATGGAAGTCAACCATAGACTTTTCCGACTTCATTCGTCGTTACAGTTTTCGTAAGAAGGATATGTGCTGTTTTAATTTAACTTATATGCAAGGTCCTGTAGGTTTTATGTTTTTGGTAGATGATAATTTAGCCTTTAAGCCTCTAGAAACTAATTTAAATCTTTCAACTCTTAAGCCAATTGCTACTTTAGAAGGTGTTTGGTGCTTTTCATGGGGTTCTGATATGTGTCTTGTTATTTGGAACCCATCAATAAAAAAATCTTTGGGTATACTCGTCCCTTATTTGACAACTGAACCTGATCATCCAAAAATGGTCTTTGGTTTTGGTGTACGTCCCGACACTTTAGACCCAACCTTTTTAAAGATTAATTACTCGTTCAACGTCCAAGGACCATGGTATGTGTCAGGCTTTACAATGAGCTCGAATCGTTGGACCAATCTTGAGAATGATTGTTTGCCCCGTCAATCAATCAAAATAAAACGGTATGGTCAAGCAGTAGTGGGTGGTAAAATTTTCTGGGTTGGTTCTGAAAAGTTTTATAGTGATGATGGTAGTTTACAAAAAAGTTACATGCTTGTTTCATTTGATCTAGTTACTCATCATTTTAATGTACTAGACATACCTACAGAGATAAGATTCATGATTCCACCTCCGTTTTATATTTCCCAGCTAGGAACCTCTCTCGTAATTTGAGGAAGTTTCATTCAAGATGAGAGAAAATATATGTCTACTTGGGTGCTCGAAATTGTTGGTGTTATTTTATCATCGTGTGATGTGCTATTCACCATTCCATTCCCAATTGATCATGTTGTAAAATTACTTGGATTTAGTAAGAATGTGGAGCCAATAGTTGAAACTAAGAGCGGCCAATAGACAGATCACTTACTACAAATCTATGACCGAACTACTCAAGAGTTTCAAAACATGGGTATTGAAGCTAATGGTGGCTCGTTTTTAATTGGGCCATATAAAGAATCACTAATTCTTCATACTCAATCTCATTGAAGCTAATGGTGGCTCATTTTAGTTTATGTCTTGTATGTTTCAAGTTATTTCAATTATACTAGTTTTTCTAAGTATTTAATGAAGCTTTTTTATGTTTTATGTTAAAGTGAAAATACATTAAATGTGATAAATTGTTGTCATGTCATGTCCCTATATTGTTATTTATAGATTGTTACTGCCATGAATACATAAAATGTGATAAATTGTTGTCATAGATTGTCATGTCATGTCATGTCACTAAAATTTTTGTCATAAAAATGTTGTCATATTTTGTGTAAAGATCTATGTGATTTATAGGTTGTAATTGAATTGTCAAATGCATGTCAATATATGTTACTAACAAGAATAAAAGTTGTCATATAATTATTGAATATTGTCATATTTCGTGTAAAGATCTGTGTGATTTATAGATTGTAATTGAATTGTCAAATGCATGTCAGTATATGTTACTGCCATGAATAAAAGCTGTCATATAATTATTAAATATTGTCATATTTCGTGTAAAGATGTATGTGATATATAGATTGTCATTGAATTGTCAAATGCATATCACTATATATGTTACTGCCATAAATAAAAGTTGTCATATTATTATTAAATGTTGTCATATTTCTTGTAAAACACTATGTGATCTATACACTATATATATAACATTCACAAAAACTCTAACAAACATAAACTTTAACAAGTCAATACCAACATACAAATGGCCGCTAGTTTTCAGAAATTCAAATGTAAGTTACATTTCAAAGACAAAGAGAGTGGTGTAATTATGTATAGCGACATGACATACTCATTCTTAGTTGAAATGTTGGTGAACAAATTCGAGTTGGATCCAAATAAGCATCTCAATTTGGCATATATGCTAAGTCCATCAGATACTCTGATGGAAATTAAAGACAACAACGAGGTTTCTTTATTTGTTATGTGTGCTTGTGGTTCCCCTAATGGTATAATACATTTGTACATTGATCAACCCAGAAAAAATAAAACTACTACACGGATAATACCCGGTCCAGCAGGTATTCTTCAATCGCGATTGAGTATCTAGATGCTTTCGGGATCACGGTAGATGCTTGTCTAGGCGATATGAAAAAGTTCATCAATAAAAAAGGGAAGCTTGAACTTGTTGTAGCTGTTATCAAGTCTTGTACACCAAATTCAATTGGTGAGCTAACAGTTACACTCAAAGATCCATCGAAATCGTTGTAGCAGTAGCTGAAATTAAACGGTTGGCGTCCAATAACCTGAAAATACCCTTGGATTTCCAAAGTTTCGTTATGCACTTTGGTCCATGCAACAATATGTTCACGCAAATATTCCTTTCGACCTTCACTCTCCAACGAGTCAAAAACCGCAACACAGGAATAAGCGAGATTTACAATAGCAGCCACCCAGGGATTGCCTTCGACATGAATGTGCATAAACACATACAAAATTAAAATAATCAAGTTATATAAAATTAAATAACTTAAAATACTAAACGTATTACAATTATTAAACTCAAATACTTACCATATTTACCTCAGCCCAAGAACAGTACGGACGTGTCCGCCCACTCAAAGTTCCCTGCAATTCACTATCAGTCACAAGTAAGAATAATTCTGTTGAGCCTGGTACATACGATGCTGTTGAAGATTTCGCTACTGTCCAACGAAAACCATCTTTCCAAAGACGAATCAGAAGCCCCATCCAGGCATTCATATGCTAATTCAAATAAAAATAAATAGTTATTATTTGTCATTCTATAAACAAGATTATTCAAAGACAATTTAAACATTTAGTAATAAACTTACATCATCTGACAACCAAGCATCACTTTTGCCCATACACGCAAAAGGGACAAGATCTCTCCAAAACTGTGTCTCGCATCTATTACCCAATGTATGACAGTCCAAGAATACAGGTACCAGGTTTTGCAGAAAATTCGCTATGGGCTCATAGTTATAACGCCTAACCTAAATAGCCAAAAGTGAAATACAATATAAATACAAAGCTGTTAATCATTGTTAAAAAATATATTCAATTAGTGTTACAATTACCTTATCAGGGTCGACGTTATAAAATGAAATACACTCTCCCGTATAATTAGTCCGTAAAATCACAGGATCATCATGTGCATCATGAATAACATCTCCGAGATCAAAAGGTGGAATTTCGGATGTACTCGCCTTATTCTTTCCCGTCCGTTTCTTAGGTATCTCGGTAGTTGGTGGCAACGGCTCGTACGGGCTACTCACAAGAGGTCCAGGACGGACAACTCTCTTTTTACGATTAATAGCACCCTAACACAAATAAATAATCATTTCTTAGTTCCAAATAATTAGTACCATACAAGAAAATGGGAAAAAAAGGTATATATTTATGTAAGTATCAATTTACCGGGATGACACGGCTAGCTACAGGGGCGTGTGATGGACCAGCTTGTTGCGGATTGTTACCCGACCACGGAACAAATCCTTGTTGCGCCATGGGGGTATTGTTTATCTGCTGCTGAAAAGAAGGCGTGGCCACCTGTGGCGACGGGTGAGAAAGATCGTCAAAGAAAGAACTAGCTGGTGGGTTAGAAAATCCAGGACCAGCCTGCGCGAAGCCCTACATACAATATTAGAATGTTTAGTCATTTCTTAAACAAATAATAAATTATTTGGATAAAAAAAATGAATAAAAATATACCTGCGCGTCCAGAAACCCACTCAATCCACCAACACCACAATGTTCATCCACAAAGGCTGGTCTACTAGACATTTCCTGTCTCATCCCCCATGGCTGGGAGTGCTTTAATACAATATAATACCGTTACTACAAAAATTCTAAAATTATATATATATATATACTTAAATTTTTAAAAAATTACCTGCAAGTAACCGTAGATTAGTTGGAGCATTTTCTCATGTTCCTGTATCTTCGCATCCTGAGCCTTTCTCACTTTCTCGTGTTCCTGTATCATCGCTTCCTGAGCTTTTCTCAAGTTCTCTTGTTCCATCAAATGTCAATATAAGTATGCTGGAACGTCGTCATGGCTGTGTTGGTCTGTAGGTGGGGGTATTAGTGGTGGTTTGATACTACGTTCATCGAAGAATGCTATACTATCAACCCACCAATCCCGTTTGGACTCATTTTGATCATGTGTAAGTCTTAGCGTAGGTTGCGTTTCCTATAAAGTATATATAATATCAACAAAAAACAATATTTTTATCATATACCAATAACTAAAGGGTGTGCTTAAATAACAACTCAACAAAAAATCATTGATCTTAATGAGTTGAAACCTCATCTTGTAACGCCAAGCACAAGCTCTAGGATATCTCTCTTCCTCACGATTAAAATACGCGTAAGTCCCGACTAGATAACTCTCCAATATCCAAGTCTAAAAAAAATTAATTGATTAATTTCTTTAACATTATACATATGCATAAACAACAAAAAGTAACAATAGACATACCTTAAAGGCCCATGTAAAGCCCATCAACTTATACTTCGGTTTCTTTACTTTACCTTTAGCGTCGGGCGGAGGCAGTGGCTTCGCAAAGAAAGCTTCCCAACGTTTACGTATCGCACCAGCTAACTGGTTGTACAATGTTAGCCATACATACGAACCCCAAGGATAGATGTTCCACACATCTAAATCATCTACTAAGCTCATGCACCAATCCGGGAGTACGCGCTTAAACTCATGACCTAACAATACCAACTCCAACAAGCCTACTAAACTAAGGCAAACGACATCGATATCTATAATTTTATCAAAGTCGTTGCTAAAACTTTTCTCATGCAACATTCCATCTGTGATCGTACAACTATCATACGTTGATTCAAAGACACGTCTCCTAAAAGGAGTAGGTTGACCTTTAAATCTGTCTTGAAAATCAACCCCAAATCTCAACCCGGTCACTAGACAAAACTCTTCTCTACCAAAATTTAACTCAAAACCTCTTACATGATAAGTCAATGGAACGACATCCGTGTCTCCCGGGGCAGGTTCCTCTTGGCATAAACTAGAGTAATGTAGTAGAATACACGTTTCTTGCATTTCTTCTAAATCAAACAACCATCCAAAACATGTATTTCTAAACATTACTTCCTTATTGGTACCTCTAAATTTTTTCTTAATGTGTCGAAGCAATTTTAACTTACTTCTACATGTGAGGTCAACCGCAAAATCCTAAAATAACAAATAATAAAAATATATATAACAAATATGAATCAAAAACCAAATAATGATAATGGAACAAAAAAATTTACGGCACATCATTTTGCGCCATATTCACCGACAACCCCCGCCAAAAATCACCAAATTCTCGACAACACTAGCAACACCACCACAGCCACACCAACCGCCGCACCTAAACCAAACACCACCACACCCACACCACCACAGCCACACCACCACAACCACAACAGCCACACCACAACAACCACACCACCGCTGCACCTAAACCAAACACCACCACAACCACACCACCAAAACCACCACAGCAGTACCACCACACCACCACAACCGCACGACAACTACAACCACCCAAAGAATTCGATTCAAACTGATTACAAACCCTAATCTCACCCTATTTTATCCGTATTAAAGTTGTATTGTCATTCGAATAGATTGAGTCAGCGATATTGGTCTTTCCCCAGGTTAAATTCGCTCCAAAAAGAAGCAATTCGCTGCAAAAAGGAGTCGATTCGTATGTTAGGGTTCAATGCGTTTTGTCTTTAGTGGCTGAGGAGGAAATCGCTGCCCATGGGGGGCGATTTGGTGTATGTGGAATTTTATTTTATTTTATTTTATTTATTTATTTTTCGTTTGGTAAGGTATAAGTGGGAGAAAATCGCTGCTAGTAGGGAGGCGAATTGGTTATGTGTTTTTTTTTGGGTAATGTTTGGAGTGGGGCCCATTGTAGGAAATCGCTGCTTAAGGGCAGCGAAATTGCTTATGTGGTATGTTGTAGTAGTTTGCTTTTAATCTGGTTGCAACACGTGTATATTTTTAATTTCTCTCCTCATAAGAAGCGATCAAGTTGGCTAAATAAGAAATGTCAGAAAAGTTGAGCTTCTGCAAGAAATACCCTTCTCTGCATAGCCTTTTAAAAAAAATTCGCTAAAAGAATACCTCATCCGAACTGTTTTTGGCCCATTCAACTTGACATTAGCAGTTAAGTACTTAAGTATTGCTAATTATTCATCCGCAACCTTTATTTTTAATCAGATGGGTACTCGTGCATAGCAACGAGATTTTATTGCAGCAAACAATTATACTTGCGATATTTTGATTATTTATTTTCCTAAACTAAAAAAAATGTTGTAGTATAGTGTCTTATACAGTAGAGTTTGTGGATGAATTTTTAAAAAATATTAATGTTATGAGTTAAAAAAACAAGAGTTTTTATTTATTTATTTATTTATTTTGTTTAATATAGAAACTCATTCAAGAAATATTGTCAAAAGTTGTCATGCATTTTTTTTGAAATTTTTGGTGGGAATATACTTTTGGAAATTATTTTATTAAGACAACATTATTTGAATTTGGTGTAGGCATTTATGTTTTAACTAGACGAGTACCCGTGCATAGCAACGAGATTTTATAACACATTGTTTAATGATAAAAAAAAAGTTTATAAGTTATAAACGAAAAATAATAAAAGTTTGAAGATTTGGGGATTAAACATAATGTTTTGAAACCCGGTTCGACCCGGGTGGTTCAACCGGTTGAACCGTTCCGGTCGAAAAACAGGACGATTTAAACCGATGGGTTAGATCGAAAACGGGTCAACTTAAACTGGGTCAACATGCTGGGTTTGAAGCGTCCCGGCTCAACCCGGTTTTCGATGTGTATTCGGGAAAATCAAGTTTAATGCTACCTAGAATTCGGGAAAATCAAACATCAAATTATAACAATGAAACTGTAATTACTATAGAAAACGAGATTCATTGTTCGACATACCTTTAACCCACATCCCTCCATGCTCCTACCAAGACCACAGCAGCATGTTCGACGTCTAGACCAACGGGCATTCCATACTTTTCCACACATTCGACATACTCGCTATACTCATCAGGAGTCAAGTTATTAGTGTTGTAGAGCGCGAGATTTGATCTCATCTGCAAAAATAATGACAATTAGCTAGGGGTCATTGTTCAATTCTTTATTTATAAAAAAAGAAAGCGGAAGCAATTTACCATACTTTTCCACACATTCGACATACTCGCTATATCTTTTAAGTTTGTTCTTTTTTAAAAAAAAAATCTATATAATTAAATAAGTAAATAATTAAAATTATGTAATTCGGGTTATTCGGTTTGGTTTTTAGTCATTTGGTTCGGTTTTGGTTATTCGGTTCAATCCGATTTAGTTCGGTTTTTAATTTACCCATAAAGAATTGACTGAACTAAACGAACCGAATAAATCAAACAACCCGATAACCGAAACGATGAGCACCCCTAACTTGGAGTCGTTCATGTGTGACATATTTAAATGTTAAAAGGTAAAATCATAACAACTTGAATTAGGTGCATTACAACTGTTTGATGACATATATGCTGATGTCGAGTTGACATAATAACAATAGGTTTAGTGATCATTACATCCGGTCTTATGTTATAATTCGAACTCATCTCATGACTCAAACTCAAGTTTGGCTCGTTTTTAATACTTCTAGACTTAGGTTGAACCTATTAAACATTCCAAGTGCATTTTTGGTACACAACGTTTTAGAGATATTTTGTGCAGATTTTTTTATTTAAAGGAAAGTTACACCTATATCTTTAAAAAAAACTTTATAATTACACCAATAACCTTGTAAAATATAAAATTACTCTAATATCCTTTTAAAACTTGAAAATACTCACATGTATCCATAATTAAAATTAGATGATTTCATCACATCTTTAAAACTTCAACATAAATATTACTAAACATGCTAAAATTACATTATTACCTTTCTCAAAATCAAACAAACACACCGGGTCTTTCTTCTTCATCGTGAATGGTTTGATGAACTCTACGAGCCTACGACAGGAGCACGTTGCTAAATACATGACATCAGCCTACAAAGTGGGCTTCAGTTTTAGCACCAACACATAAATGTTATGTACCCGTAAATATATCTTTGGCCACAAGTCTAATAATGCATGTCGATAATTTATTGGCATGCATGTACTAATATGTTATAATGATAGCAATTGTTGATTCTAACAAAATGTTGTAGGAATATATTTTTAAGGATTAATTTTATATATCACCCTATTTTTATAATTAATTTAATATATACCCAAAGTGCAATCATCGAATGCATAATGTACAATGTTTTTAAAACATTTTTGGGCATATATGAAATTTCCAAATTTTAGAAAGGAAGATATGAAATTGCCCCTTTTTAAATGGTTGTTTGAGATCTATAGTTGTTTTAGCAAAATTATTTTATGATGGTTGTTTCATAGAAATACTTTGGCTACATGTTTTCAAAGATTAGGGATTCACGTCAGTTGGATTAATCCATATTTTTTGTTCTCTATAGATATTTTTTTAAGCTCTATTACAGCTTCTTTTACCAACTAATAGGATAATTGTGAATTTATTGATAATCAATCTTTGCTTTGCTAGCAGACTTATCAGGAGAGGAGCTCAAGTGACTCAGTGATACAGCACCCGCATGTATCTAGGCCAATTCTAACCAACTCTGGATTAGGAATGTCAACTACCGAAGCCATTATATATTAAGACTCCTCGGTTGTGCCTTTTTATAACTTATGGCATCAAAATGAGTAGGGTTTTATTTTTAAATCATAGGAAGACGTATGGATTTAGAAATAGAGAGAGGCAATTCAGATATGAGAGTCTGCAGCCAAACATGTAAATCCTGCAAATAGTTTATCATTATTCGTTTTTATGTTCTGAATGAGCAAGTTCATCCTGACTTGGACTCTACAATCTATGGTGGTGTATTGATATTTTCTAACCATACATGCTCCTGTAGTCCCACTAAAATACCTAAAACCAAATAGCAATGACCTATCCTATAAAAAAAAAGACTAGTTAACAAAGCAAACAACAAATTCGAGAATGGGCATTATAATAATTCTTATGGACCATACGGATAACATCAACTAATTAAATACCAAAAGAACTTCCCATAACGTTTGTGTTTTTCATCATACTTATAGTCACATACTACTACTAATGAACTTGAACAAAACTCCACAGATGGCACACGTTCCACTACAGCATGTACTTCATGGTCCTGAAATGCATATAAATTAGTTAGCTATGCATAATAACTTTTACACACATTTGTAAATAAACCATATAAAATGCTAACAGGTTGTTAAAAAGTCTAGAAATCACATCAAGCCATCGTATAAAATGCATATAAAGTCAACGAGACGGGGACTTAATTGTATACGGCAACGAGGATGTTTCGTCATATCTTGTCACTAATGAGTCAAACCAGTTTGGTCACTAGATTCAGCTGAAAAAATGGAGCCTAGTAGATTATCCAAATAATGGTTCTTACGTGCAGAACTAGTTTCGGCGAATCATCAAACCCACCCGGTCCGTCCATATTTTATTTTTAGATAACAATCTTACAGAATATAGTTTTCATCCTATCCAAATACTTCTGTCACAATCAATCCTCTCCTCCAAAATATCAAACCAAACAAGAGAAAAATTATGATTAAGGTGTTGAACACGCAATAGAGGTCTCAATTTTGACCCATTTAATCGTAACATTTGGGCTTAATGAGAAAAGATGGAGTATACAACATCAATTGTGTTATATCCTATATACCTAGGGGGGTAATTTTCAATTGATCCCATTTCATATTGGTATTTACATGATGCTTTAGCTCTCCCAAGATCCCAACCACCTGTTTAAGTCTACTAAAGCAGTTCCGTAATAAGCAGTGCATGACAAAGTGTGTGGGTAGGAACAACAATAAACTCTTTTGTGACCATTTGACAACAAAACAAGTATATAGTTAAATAAACCCACATTCCTACCAATCTACCATACAAAGTAGCACATATTTTGAGTAACCTAGAAAAGAAATGCAGCAACCAAAACTCATCAACGAAGTACCCACTACTTCTAGAAGATTAACAATAAACACCTTTCACTTATCAACCAGTAACAAGACAACTTGTTGTTTAGGGCATAATGTGTCGCAAATGATGTATCAGTGAATTGGAACTTGCATCAGAACTTTGCCTTAAATCATGCGTACAACGAGCAACACAGGTTTCGTGCAATGGTATATCTATATCACATGGCAACCAAAGAGATTAAAAGGCTTTCTTCAAATGTATAAGATAATTTTTGTCCAGTTTTTATGCTATTACTGATTCTGATCCACAAAATACGATGACTACGTGCAAGGATTTTAAGAATCCAATAGGTCAAAATAGTCAAACCAGTTAAGCTAACGGGTGTCAAACCAGTAAAGCAACTAAATTTCTTAGAAGAAATGAGCCTAATATGGGATACAAACATGGGTTTCATGAACAAGAAGAATTTTCCCATCATCAAGCCCACCCGCTACATTAAGAGAAAGAAATACTAATATTCCAACTACTTACAAGTTCTAGCAGATAGCTCAAACAACGATTGACACCTTTGACTTATTCTTGTCCTCAACCAGTAACACGCTAGTAGACTTGGACCAGACAATTGGGTTTTTATTTGAGACTCTTTGTGACCTTCTTGGCTAATTAAGCACGCTTAGTATTTATTGTGTTCTCGAATTGAAGTTCTCGTGTATATGTTTTTTAAGTGTTAAAGAAAGGAAAAGGATGTTAACAAAATTACCAATATGCCCCAAAAAGTTTACATGATACCACAAATGTGTAGTAATTGGTATGGAAAAGGTTGTTATATTCACATATAGCTTGATAATGATATGCTTGAATACTAAATCTGTTTATTCAAAAAGAAAAAGCTTGCGATAATCAAATAATCAAACTTTAAAAAGCAAATCCAAACACCCCTTAAGAAACAAGAGGAAGTGGTTAACATATGCATACATGAAATCAAATTCTCCTTACCTCAAGAGAGTTTTTGGGATGTATGTTTACAGCATTTCAGGCATATAAAGAGCCAAGTCAGAAGGTAAATATATAAGAAATCCAAACACCCTAAATGAGGTAGGTTTGGACCTCTTACATTACTTGTTTGTAAAACTAAGTTGTTGACTTGCTGGCATCAAACATGGATGATATTTCTGGTTTATTGACCAATAAAAAAATATTCAAAGGAAAAAAGTCCTCGTATGACTCGTGGGTACCAGAGACTAGATGAGCCTCAACATCATTCAATTTTCAAGTTAATACCTATAATTTATTAAAAAAGAAAAAGTATTATAACCAAATTTACCCTTGAAATGAAACGAAGAACAAGGTACTTGATTATGAATTTAACAATATACTATAAGTGAGCAAGACCAAGAATGTCTTCATTCACAAGCAAAGTTGCTTCAATTTCAATTTCTTTAAGCCGCAATTTTAACTTTTATTTCGACGTTGTTAAGGATATAAAGAATCGCACTACAATCATCATAACTCAAGAAACATAAGGCTCTATTTCTATATCTAAACACGGCTTTAAACCAACCTAAATTTAAAAGAAAATGATGCAGTCAGAACCTATGGTTCGACCTTCATGGTCAACGCACTCTTAGGGTCCGTTTGGTTTGTAGACAGGTTTAGGATTTTGATTTGGATTTGGATTAGGATTTAGATTTTGAGTTGATGTATGAGAGAGAAAATAATATTTAATAATATATATTATATATTAAAAAATAAATAAAATTAATTTATGTTAAGAATTGGAGAAAAGAGATAAAGTTTTTTGTTTTATAGTATTAATAAAAAGGAAAAGACAAAAAAAGATACGAAGAAAAGAATGCACGGTCCCACATGTCATAAAACCTAATATACTACCCATCTTTTCTACATGCCTTAATATTTAGGGCCCGTTTGGTTCGGCGGAATCCTAAGGATTCTGGTGGAATTGGAATTCAATTCCATTTCATAACGTGTTTGGTTGAAAAATTTAAAGAATTTGAATCAATTTCATTCCTTACTATGTTTGGTTGGCAAACGGAATGGAATGAAATTCCTTCAAAATCCCATATATATGGAATTCAACATTCCATGGCAATATGAGAAGGATTGTTTACAATTCCATGGAATTTATATTATCTTTATTATTATTATTATTATTATTATTATTTATTTTATTTTTATTTTATATTTTAATTATTATTATTATTTTATTTTTATTATTTTTATTTATTTTATTTATTTATTTTATTATTATTATTATAAACGATCATTTAATTATTATTGTTATTATTATTTTTTTATAAACGACCATGTTATTAAGATTTAAAAATTATTATTTATTTAAAATTGAATATAAATTATTATTTATTTAAAAAAAATTATTATTATTATATTAATTTTTTTTAAATTAAATATAATTTATTTATAGCTTACTTTTTTAATTTATACTTTAAAAAATACAATTGTATTTTATATAAAAAATTATTTTTTAATATATTAGTTTATATAATATTATTTAAAAAATTATTATTATAATTTGATAAGTAATTTATTTATTAAATAATATTTAGTTTATTAATCTTAAACTAAAATTAAATTTTAAATATTTTAATATAATTGTTTTTTCTCATTTCATTCTTCCAACCAAACATGCGTTAGTATTTGCAGATTTCAATTCCGTCAGATTTTAAATCCTAAGGATTTCAATTTCTAACATTCCATTCCTTCACATTCCAATTCCTTAAACAGATTCCAATTCCGTCAAAAACATTCTGCGAACCAAACGAGCCCTTAGGCTACAACTCCAAACCCAAATTTCAAAAACACAACCAAACATCTTATTTGCATTTATTGTATCCCAAACCCACATAAACCCCACATACCAAACGGGCCCTTATATTCACTCAATTCTAGAGCAAGATGGTCTAAACATGGACTTTATAAAGATGACGACATGGAAATCGAGTCCCAAACAGGACTTCGTAGCCTACAAATGGCCTATTCAGAGGCTATTGATTTAGGACAAAAAGAGCTTAGACAAAGGGATTCAGAAATGAGTGCCAAAATGCTAGCCCAGTTGGTCCAGCAATTGAACGGTTAGCACTTAATTTGTTCCAATGTGGTAAAAATGAAGGAGAAAAGTAGGAGTCGATGAGAAACTACAAGACATTGTTTAGAGAGTTCTATGAGGGGCAGTTTGCTCATTTCACTGCCAATTCAGCCATCCCTGAAGTGGTTTTGGTTCATATTGTTGACTTTGACATATGTGAAGGAAGTCAATGGCCCCCATCATCACATAAGCCATAGCACAAATGAAAAATCATTGATCATTACAAGCATCAAACTTGATCAAGATCAAGACTCGAGATTTGAACAAACAAAGAAGCAACTGTGTAGCTTTGAAAGAAGTTCTGGGAAGGTACAAGAGATGGATACGACACATACCGACAAACTGTATTGATTGGCCTTCCAGATATAGGAAGGACAAGAAATACAAGTCTCAGTTATGGACTTTGTAAAAGTAGCAAAATCGGTTTAGACAAAAATGACAACTTCTACCGATTTTTTTTTTTTCGTTTTTTTAATGATTCGAGAAAACATCCTAAAGAAAAAAGTTATGTTGAAATCTGACTTTTGCTTCACCAGGTCACTCCTACTTTGACTCAAATCTTATTGATATGGTCTTAAGATGAACTTTTATACGAATGTAACACAATAACTTTCCTCAAAGTTAAAAATAAAATTAAAACTTAATTTCACTAAGAGGCTAAAATGGTGACTTAAAAAGAAGGGGCTTGTTCGGGCAAGTCAAACACATAAGCAAAAATAAGTCGTGCTCAAAGTACTGGTTGAATCGGCCCATGCTACAATTTATATCTACTACCTACAATTCCAGTTTAATACTAGGTTTGGTATCTCTAAATTCAGCAACAAGAAAACGAGATTTATTGTTCGACATACCTTTAACCCGCAAATTTAGGGATCCTCCCTGCTCCTATCAAGTCCACAGCAGCAAGTTCGACGTCTAGACCAACGGGCATTCCATACTTTTCCACACATTCGACATACTCGCTATACTCATCAGGAGTCAAGTTATTGGTGTTGTAGAGCGCGGGATTTGATTTCATCTGCAAAAATAATGACAATTAGGGGCCATTGTTCAATTCTTCATTTATAAAAAAAGAAAGCGGAAGCAATTTACCAAAGCCGCAGTGGCGGAGCGAAAAGGAATATTAATCACATCTCTTTCCCAGGGCATCACTGTTTTAGTTTTTTTCATTCTTGATTTGTGATCCTATAAACAGAAATTTCAATTAAAAAAAAAAAATAAAAAAAAATCAAACTAATCCTAAAAGATATATAAACTTCTATCAAATGTGAAATTACTAAATACTAAAGACATTGGGGCGCGTGCTGCTACTCATATCTTCAGTAGCATTAGTTTTGCTATTGCTAAAGGGGTGGGGCCCAGTTAGTTTCAAGGCTCCCGACTAATTTCTTGTGATCCGGTTTTGTTTCTGATGAAAGTGATGTTATAAAAAAAATAACAATAATATAAAACAAGATAAAAATAATAATAAGATAAAACAAGAAATACATACTCGAAATGTGGCGTTAAACAGATCAGCGTCGAATTTCCTGCTGCTGCTGCTAGGGTTTTGTGAATGGTCCATTTTCTGATTCTGATTTTGATTCAAGGCGCTGCTAGTGCTAGGGTTTTGTAAATGCTCCATTTTCTGATTCTGATTCAAGCCGCTGTGTTTTGAGGAGAGTAGTTGGGGTGGGGTATTTTTGTTGCCTTCAGTGGAGTTAATTGCATTTTTGGTAGGTTCCTAAAATTTTAAAATGATAGTTTTTATTTTGAAGTTTGAATTGCAATTTTAGTCTTATGATAAAGTGAAATGACTAAAATACCTTTACTCTTGTTCAGAGAAGACAAGAGTAATTTGGTCATTTTACACCGATTAAAGACCAAAAATGCAATCCAAACTTTAAAATGAGGACTACTATTGCACTTTTAAAGTTTTAGAAACCAAACATATAATGTGGCCATACAACAAGGACCAAAAATGCAATTAACTCTTTAGTTGTGAATTCTCTAGTAGTATATATGTTATAGTTGTGAGTTTGCCTAATTGGCAACTATATTCCCTCAAGTTTCTTTCTCTAACACTCAGTTCTCGAGTTTTAAGTGAGGGGAAATGAAAAAAGAAAAGAAGTGTTATTTGATATGTTCTTGAGATAGATGAAAGGAAATGAATGTAATCCTAAATCATGTTCTTGAGTTAGAGGAAAAGGAAAATAACTTTAAAAAATTACATGGATGCCCTTTAGTTGTTTATATCAAATCTTTAACAAATAATCATTTTCTCTTCCTTTCCATTTCCTCTCATTTTTGGGAGGAAGATTTTATAAACAAAATTTCCTCCCATATTCCTTTCCATTTTCCTTTCATCTCTTGAAAAAAACTCAAGAACACAAAAAATATTTCGTTTCTTTTCTTTTCCTCTCAAATTTTAACTCGAAAACTGAGTGTAAAGGTGTTTTAAGATATGTTATAGGATGAGTACACTTTCCTTTCTTTGCTAATGCAATCGTTTTGTGGCAGAATCAGATTACTCACAAACACCCTCATTAAATCATCCCCCAATTCATCTAGGCTTTGCTCTTCACTTTTTAAGGTAAGCTTTTTGTTTTTACTGTTTATTTTATTAGAATTTGTTCATTTCAATGTATTTTTGTGATTAATTTCATTTTGAATTTAAGGTTGGCTTAGTAGAAAAAGAAAAAGAGGTTCACTTGTGTTTGTTTTGATAGTATAGTTTAGGATTGTTTTTCGAGTTGGCGCGATTGATACTCGTAAAGTAGGATGCGAGTTGTGAAATGAATAAAATGAAACTATAAGCACGTATTTTAGCCTCTCACCATTCCTAGTGAATAAAAGTATTTGTAAAAAAGGAGTTTGAATGGATTACATTTGTTCGTGCAAATATTACGATATTTAATCTATATAGTCTTGTTTGTTTTGATTGATGACAAACATGTAACTTGTAATACATAATGTAAAATATACAAGTTACTTGTAATCACACTTTGTCTCAACATACATTCAACACCTCTCGATGTCTCAAGTCCTCGTATGTTACAACACAGGTTCGTACATGTTTGTTATGTGGCATTATGATCAAACCCATTAACAAATCATTAAGAATGTTTAAAATACGTTTAGAGTCACTAAGTATTTTAATAGTTTAACCATTCTATTTCGAACCTCATTTTACATTTTGCATTCACAAGTATTTTATACAAATACATCTTTTGTAAAATGTCTAACAAATATATACTTTTATTTATACAAGTAAACTAACTATAATATTCATACAAGTACTAAAAGTTTACTTACTTGACAAAATACATTTTATTTTGACAAGCACTCAACTAGATATTTTTACAAAAGGTAACTAGACATTTTATTAACTAGTTACATAATACATTTTACAAGTTTACTTTGATAAACTTTTTAATCTAAAATAGAAATACATATTACATCATCATCTTTGAAATCCTTGGAAGATCTCTTGAATATTTTGGTTAGATTGCCACTCAATATATCAAATGTGATCTTAGTAAGATTTGGTAATATCTTGGAAAGATTTGAAAAAATATTTTTTAGATTTTCTGTCAGACACCCACGGCACCAAAAGTTATAAAGGGCGGAACCCTTTTTTTGGTTCCTTGGTCCGTGGGCACTGCTATTCCTTTTTGCCTATAAATAGAAGCCCATTATTTTCTCATTTCTTCACCACTTCAAAACACATCTTCTCCACCTTCTTGCATACATTTAGATCAATCATTAACAATGTAATAACATACATTAAACACCCTAATCATCATGATCATAATGCTTCTAACATTCATCTTTGTTGTAAGCATACTCCACATTTTGATCAACCAAGGAAAGCTTGGAGATCTAGCCATCCCCACTCACCAAAAGCTGAAGATCTATCACAACAAGTTTAGGGAACTAGTGATCTTCATCATGAAGGCTTCCTATCAATGGAAGTTCATTTAGAAGTAGTTATTCATATCCATTAGACATTTGTGTCATGGATCATTATTGTAAACATTATTGCATCATCACAACACTTTCACCAAACTAGATTAGATGGTTTATGTGTTTGTGCCATAAAACACAAGGTTTGTTATATTGGGCCATAAAACATAATGGGAGTGGTTGTACCCTTGTAAAAGAACTCGACATCTAGCTTAGTGTCGGAAATATTATATAGGCGACATTAGGTTGGTTCTACCTGGAACTAGAACCCGGTATTTAGCTTTCTAGGTTTTCTCCGCCGAGAAGGGAGCTTGTTGATTTAGTGAAGTAACTCTCGAGTTGGGTACTCGGGGAGTGGAGTAGGGCGGAGAGGAGATCCGTGACCGAACCACTATAAATCCTCGTGTTCGGTTTGCACTTTCCTTTCTTTATCTCTTTACTTTTATTGCACTATACTATTGCTGGTGATGTGGTTTGATGTTCATGCTTGTGTGAGAACTTGGTTTACTATGCTTTATATTGGTCACAAACAATAATTGGAACTTTCATATTATAACAAGCTTCATAAGCAATTTGTTGATACTAAAGATCTAAAGATTTTAAACGGTAACGTATTCACCCCCCCCCCCTCTACGTTTTCACAATTGGTATCAGAGCCACATAGCTCTTATTTTCAAAACAAATGGTTTTTAAAATAGAGTACGATCCATGTATCAAATTACCATTAAAGCGAAAAATAATATGAAAAACGCTTTGCTAATTATACTTAGAAATTTTATTGTTAAATGTAACTTTGTATACAAGCTTGAAGGTTTTCATGAAAAATAAAATAAAAGTTTCTTGAAAGAACTTATAAGTATTGTATTGTGTGCTTATAGAAAATTTACGAAGAAATATGATTTTAAAAGGAGTGTTTGGGATAACTATAAATTTAGTTGAAAAATCACCTCCGTAAATGTTTAAGATAAGTTACATAAGTAGAAATGTTGTTAAATATGTGTATTATATGTTTACTATCAAATCTAGTAAGTCCCACACATTTTCTCTATGTCAAAATACTAGTTTTGATGAATCTGTCTCAGAGGACCACAGAACCAAATCATATAAAGGGCGGAACCCTAAATTTGGTTCCTTGGAGTCCGTCTGTACAGTATGCAGTTTTTTTGGCCAACTTCAAAATATTATAACTAATTAACCGTAAGTCCGTACAAGTCGAGCCACCTATCATTTTAAAGGGAATTGAGTCTACTTTCATTTAAAAATACTCTCATGGCCTGAGTCTAATTTTAAATAAGTGAAATAGACCAAATACTATAGTATGTCTAAGATATTAAGTTTCGCTTAACATAAAAACTCAAATTTTTGAATCAAGCAATCTATGTTGGTATCCTTAGAACTTTGATACAATTTCTTTTGAAACTAAATAATTTGATAATATTTTTAAAGGAAACTAATCAAGCTTGGTATACATCGTCATATTTAAACGCAAAATGGCGAAAAGTGTTTTTCTTGTTATGATATGCTAAATGACCACTTGTTTATGTTGTTTGCATATATGTTGCTTGCTTATTTTCAAATTGTTTTTTACACTTGTTTGTTTGCATAATATATGTGTCAATCTTGCCATGTTATTTACTCGCTTGTTTGACGATTTCTTGTTTATGCACAATAAGATATTTGCTAGATTTTGTGCACTAAGTTGGAAAATTGTTTTACCATCGCTTGTAGAATTAGATCAATTTCTTTGCATAGGTTATACTAACATCTCACATAACTTATGAAATGTTATAACTCACTTAGCAATGATTACTAAGTAAATTAGTCAAGTACTTTGAAAAAAAGTGAGGTTTTAAAGGAGTGTTTGGAACAAGACAAAACCAATGGTGTATAATACTATTTGGTCGTTTTTACTTTGTAGGATGATAAAATAACTTGAAACAGTGTTGTATGCTAACCGGTTCATGCAGGGGGATAGCACACGGGTGTTATCAAATTTTACCCATTTTCACTTATATGTGAAAATCGTTAGCCCTTGGTCACAGTCTATGCTCCACTATGTTTGTATGTGTGTTATCGACTTTTCCTAACTAGAAATAATTAATGTCGTATGTTTTAAGCAAAATTTTAGGTTTCCGAAAAGTCCCCGATAGTTAAAATATGGGTCTGAAGATTTCTCGGTCATCATGACGGACCGCACGGCACCAAATATTTGGTCCGTCGTTATAGCTTTGGTACCGCATACACATAAAGCGACCAAAGCACCAAATTAAGGGTTCCTACTGCTTAAAAAATTGGTGCCGTGAATTCTACAGGTAAGTTGTTTAATTTTACTAAATCCCGCAATCTAATTTACCAAATTTCGTTTCTAGGATAGTTGTTAATGAATTTCTTTCATATCTCATTCAACACATCCTCAATGGATTAACTTAGGATGTTTGACATGATCTTAGACACTTCCATCTCATTAGAAACTACCATCTTTGTATGGATTAACCTCAAATAAGCCACTTAAGAAAACCACTAGGATTAGCATTCTATCTTGTCGCTTTATTAACTTGAACTCTTCATCCTCAGACTCGTCACCTCTCAACATCTCATCACCCATTCAAGATGAGAACTTTCTAAACTTAAGTACTCCAAATCCACCACCAAAAACACCCACCATTATGACTACTTTACAACCATCCAAAACACCTTCACTACCAAAGTCTCCAAAACTTGTACCTATCAAACTTTGTGCAACACCACCAACATCTCCTCACCCATTTGCGGATGACTTAGATGACTTACCGAGACTAACAAATCTAGACTCATTATTTTCAAAGATATCATACACAAGTCTAACATATGACTATAGATATTGTTTTGTATCTACATGTATTGCCTCGCTTGGTTAACATGAAAATAATGTGTCATCCTTCAAGACGATAAGTATTTACATCCAGTCATAACTCACACATATGTTAAAGACATATTATCAAGTCTTGTTATCCTTGAGTTCAATCTAAGCTTTATAATCTCAATAAATTAGGATTGACAACTTAAGTATTTCATCCAAAATATTCAATTATATGCGACTTACGATTGTAGTCATTAAAAGTCATATCCGAAAAAAATAAACACCCAAGTATTTTAACAACACATGTTGAAACACTAATCCTAAAATGAATAAAACACTTATCCAAAACAAACAACCCACTGTGCTACTTATCCCTCCTTGACACCTACTATCCCTCTTCCATCTTTTGGAACCATTAAGCGTGTTGCTCATGAACTTCCAAGAGCATCCTTTAAACCAAACGCGCCCTTTCAAGATGAACCTATACCTCAGCCCCTAAGCTTCATAGACATGACCAAAACATCAAGCACTTCACCCACTTGTTGTACCAACCAATGAACCATAAGAATTAGTATCCGTACTTTTTGTGTTCAACATCTATGGACAAATAATCAACCTAAGTATTCCCATAGCACAACAAACCCCTTCATCACCACATCCTTATTTAGACACACTAGAAGACCTACCACCTAGATCAACCAATCCACCATCCTTACCATCATTTGAATTCGTTGAGTGTATTGCTCAAAAATCCCTTGTGTCCAACACTTGTACTGAATCAAATGCACATTTGAACAAACTCAACCACACTTTCCCACCTATGAGTACTTAGATAATTCATTATGGCTAGAACCTCAACTATCAAATAAGCATGGTGCTCTTGGTAATTTTTGTCAATTTCCACTAGGTATAAGTAGTACTACCTTCACAAATTATCAAAGTATTAGTAATACTTTGTCGTTAAACTTCTGCATAAATTTCGTTAAACCTCAAATCAACATTTTAACAACATATGTTAAAATGCAATCTCAAAGCCAACATCATACACCTCGAGCAACAATGACTCTTGAGGAGTATACATAAGAAATTCGAGTGAATTCCTCTTGTCATCATCTAGTGAATATAATCTTGAGACCAAGTATATTTAGATGGGACTATCCGATTCAAACACTTTGGCTTCATATCTTCATTTAGGAAAACATGATGTTTTGAAAAACATTATGCCTAAGAAATCATGCGTTAAGTATTCATCTTGTTAAAAGGATATTGTATATCATATGCATCATTCTCTCCTTGCGACATAAATGGTTGTGTTACAAGAGATTTCATTACACGTCATTGGCTAAATGATCTTGAAACAAACATCTACAAGTTCTATGAACTAGCGTATCCAATTCATCTTGTCATACTTATTTTCATAAGCATGATAACTTTGTCCCATGAGAAAATCTCATTTGTTGAAAAATACTATTTGTATCCATTTCCTTTCAAGCGTACATCATAACCTAACCTTGCTCAAACCTTGCGCACATCAAAGGTTAAAACTACACATCTCTAGGGCATACACAAGATCTATTGAAGTTGGTAACCTTATTTAGACTCTTGTTAAATAAAGTTCCAAAGAGCTTTCTTGAGAACATTCTTAATTTAACATATTCCATTCCCTAGTCTTAGATAATCAAATCACTTTTAAAGTATACACTTCAACGCAAAAGATGTCATCCAATTAGCTATGATATTTGAACAACCTTAGATTCTAAACAGAAGATTAAAACACATTGTTTATCAACACACCATTGTTAAAATTCATGTGTATAACATGACGTCTTCATCACCTTAGTTATATTGCATATTAGTTAAGTCACATTAAGCCAAGTATTGTTAAACTATCATCTTTTATACACTTAGATAGGCAAAAGTAGGAGTTCCCATCTTTCTAACATGAGAATGACTACTGGAGAACTTATTGCACTAGAAACTCAATTTGCCCTAATGGTCGTGTTTAGCCTTAATTGAGCACCGCTAGTAATAGTCTCATATTCATTCTCCAACTTGAAAAATCTGTTTTCCTATACTTGCCTAAAGTAAGTGTTAAAATAGTGATAGTTTGCCTCGCCTTAGGAATACCAATCAAACAAGTAGAAGATACGACTTTTCCTCTTTTAAGTTTAATTTAAACCACTTGCATCACACATACATGTGTTGATTACATGTTCTTGTTTACAATGATCAATTTTCTTGGTGTTTGAAACCTACTTGATTAATTGTCAAATGTGTAAACCCTAGAAATTTTTGTCTTTGTGATGCTTTATGCTACTTCTAATGTTAAGCGAAACATGATTTGCATGATATTTACGGTTGAAGAAATTTTTGTCATCTATATAATGTTTCGCATGACTAATGTGTTATTTGTTAACTCATAATATGCCACTGATGTATCCATGTTTGAAAGCTATCGTCTTTTGTTGACATTCCTTAAATCTATGCAGAAGATGGTCTAAATGATACATGCTCCTAAATTTTATAATTTAAACATGGCTTGCATGAATCTCTCATGCTTTCTTTTTCTTTTTGCCTTTGTCACACTATTTGCTTGCTACATGTGCACTTATAATATGTTAAAGTGATTTTGGTATGACAAACTTTTAGAAGTCTTTTTATTAATCACATATATTGTTGTGTTTATTTATAGCCAAGTATGCTTAAGCATCTAAGTCTGACGACAAAACAATCTCAAAATGAAATGTCTTGAATAAAGTTGTATTCTTGCATAATATGATTGTTTTGATGCTATCTTGTGTGGTGATTCCTTGTCTACTAATGCAATGTGTTGTTTTTGCTTATATAAGATGTTATCATTTGATTTCTATCATGTTAATATCTTTTGTCACTAACAAATTTGTTTTGTATGTTGATAACAAATTATTTGTTATCTCACTTCGTTCTAACTTTTATATGTTCATAATGCCCTTATTGCTACGTAGATTAGTAATATTCTTTATAGGACCCTTTAAACTTGCATATAGTTTTAGAACATATAACATTTAGTGATTTGGAATTACATCTTCATATCATTCCACCAACCTCTTTCCAAATCTCATTTTTTCTTCCGCTTTCCAAAAATCACCTCCATCACTATTTAGTTATAACAATACTCTAATCCTATTCACTTTCTATTAGGAAACCACATGCCTCATCATATGATCATCTCGTATTAATCGAGAAAAGGTACGTGACTTTAAGGATGAAGTTCATTGTATGCTAACCATCATCCAAAAAAACATCACTAAGCTCATTCTTTTCGTTAACCCGAAAAAACCTCCTAAACACTTTGTTGTCATTCCTTATTTGATACATTACACATTATGTTGATGTCCACCATTAAGGGGAGAGAAATCGATTCACATAATTGTCTTTTGTCAAAATTTATGTCTCTTAGACTCTAAATACCAACACATAGGTAAACACCACTTAGCTAAAACCGTTCACTTAAACCACAACTAGTTCATCCTTTTAACCTTATATCACAAGTTTGCACCAATACCTCATCAAGTGAAAACGATCATATGTGTTTTACAAACTTATTCATCTCCACAATCAACAAATCTAGGATTTTCCTTAAACTAGCACCTTACAACTTCACTATCTAGAACACCATCATAGATCTTATTCTTCTCGCTGATAGATATCATGCATGTCATTGTCTGCAAACAATATATTAATCAAAACCGCCATTCCTAACACTTTTCAACACGCTGGTCATCCAACTCATTATATGATGTCATTCTCATCCTCATATAGGTATTTTTTTTTGGTACATATTGTCTTCACTTCTTTTCAATGTCATAATTTTCCATGTCGGTAGAAACCATGTTAATACTATCTCTCCCATTGTCACCTAGAATAGATCATTTTTTCGTATCAATCAATGAAAGAAGTTATCTTCATGTCTATTCATATTTTTTCCCTTTGTCTTGGTCACTTGACATTACAAAAGGATTGCATGAGTCCATATTTTTATATTATTTGCTATACATACGAGTTTCTAACTCCTTAATAGTTTTCTACGTTATCACCACCACCTTCCATCACCACTTTCACTAATCATCACCACCATGGATTAGCGAAAACTTACTTTTGTAAATCTTGAGTCATCTACCATCACCACTAGCTTTAACTCTTTATATTCCAACTTCACTTTATATCTTCTTTCTAGGAACTATTTTGTAAGCTTTTAACATATTATATTCTCACTTTTCTTATGATTGTAATTAGGAGACTACACTTCATGAGATCTTTGATTATATCATTTATATATCACATATATACATCTTATTTTTCTTTGTCAAAAAGATGAAATATATTGCACTAATATTTTTCATTGTAGGTTCATCATCATATACACTCGGTTGTATATAACTTACTCATCTAAGGATGAAGTTTGCATCAATTATTTTTCTTATTTTAGGTGCTTCTTGACACCCTTGAACAAGGAGGAATATCCTTTAAGCACTCATATTGCATCGTCTATACACTTGATTGTATATGACATATTTGTCTAAAGACAAAGCTTCTATTATACTAATATTTATTTTGAAGGTTCATCTTGACGCCTCTAGAGCAAGGAGCTTCCCAAGAATTTATCAAGGCATCTTATACACACTTTGTTGTATATCACTTACTCGTCCAATGACGAATATAGTTTTGCACAAATATTTGTTTTGTAGGTTTTAATCATAACCCCGACGCCAAACAAGGGGAGCAACCGTCAAGGGGGGAGCATGCACGCATTTATCATCATTCTCACTTTTCAACAAGCATTTGTGCTTCGATAAAAAATGGAGAAAATAGGATAACATTGCTATGCATTTTTCTTTTTCATATATTTCACAAAATTTTTGTTACATAAAACTAACCTCGATGTAGGTTAAGCCTCTTAATTTGATCCATGGATCCGTTACCAAACAAGGGACGGATTGAAGTCGATGATTTAACTTCACTAGGGATGATGCAAGCTCGCCTTTTTAGGGAGAAATAAAGTTAAACTCCAAGGACACGCCCTTTTTGTTTCGACAAAAGGGGAGAAGAGTTTAAACGGAGAAGGTAATGTAAAGGTAGTAAGGATACAAGCAACTTTTTACATTTTACTTTCTATTATGTTTACATATCTTTGTCATCATAAAAAAAGGGGAGATTGTTAGTGCGAATATTACGATATTTAATCTATATAGTGTCGTTTGTTTTGATTGATGACAAACATGTAACTTGTAATACATAACGTAAAATGTACAAGTTACTTGTAATCACACTTTGTCTCAACATACATTCAACACCTCTCGATGTCTCAAGTCCTCGTATGTTACAACACAGGTTCGTACATGTTTGTTATGTGGCATTATGATCAAACCCATTAACAAATCATTTAGAATGTTTAAAATACGTTTAGAGTCACTAAGTATTTTAATAGTTTAACCATTCTATTTCGAACCTCATTTTACATTTTGCATTCACAAGTATTTTATACAAATACATCTTTTGTAAAATGTCTAACAAATATATACTTTTATTTATACAAGTAAACTAACTATAATATTCATACAAGTACTAAAAGTTTACTTACACTTGATAAAATACATTTTATTTTGACAAGCACTCAACTAGATATTTTTACAAAAGGTAACTAGACATTTTATTAACTAGTTACATAATACATTTTACAAGTTTACTTTGATAAACTTTTTAATCTAAAATAGAAATACATATTACATCATCATCTTTGAAATCCTTGGAAGATCTCTTAAATATTTTGGTTAGATTGTCACTCAATATATCAAATGTGATCTTAGTAAGATTTGGTAATATCTTGGAAAGATTTGAAGAAAGATTTTTTAGATTTTCTGTCAGACACCCACAACACCAAAAGTTATAAAGGGCGAAATCCTTTTTTTGGTTCCTTGGTCCGTGGGCACTGCTGTTCCCTTTTGCCTATAAATAGAAGCCCATTGTTTTCTCATTTCTTCACCACTTCAAAACACATTGTTAATACAAATAAGCCGTAAAAACGTTTATTTATATTTTACGATCTTCTAATGTTTTGTCGATAACAAACGTAAAATCATTTTAATGAAACAAATAAAATACGTAAATATCTTGATTCAATAGTTTTCTAACACACTTACGTTTTCACATAAAACACTAAAACAAGTATAAGTGATTTTATGTTTTAGATATACATATGTACAACAACTAGTGTTTACATATTGGGCTAACATATACTTAACTAAGTGTATACTAAAATGGGTAAAACTAAGTGTATACTAAAATGGGTAAAAACAAGTATATACTAAAATGGGTAAAAACTAACAAATGGTATTGACCCATAACCCATAGTTTTGTCCAAACCACTTAACTAGGTTCATTGTATCTAGAAAGAAAACTGATAACGCTACACTCGTCGTTCGGGGTCAAAGGAACTTCCTTTTCGTCGAGCAAGTTTTTCAACACCCTAGGCAGTGAACCTAATCATTGTAGTGTAGTATTAGGGTAAGCCACTGGTATTGATATCGTTCTCTAGGGGAATAGGAATGCTAGTGAGAAGTTACTACGCTAAGGTTGGGGTTGAGGAAGATTATTTTTGTATTTTTATATTTTTATGAAATGGAAAGGTACGAATCTCGGGGTTTGAATTTGGGGGGTTGGTATTTCTACCGATTACTCTACTTATCTAATTATCTAATCTAAGGTGTATGTAGTCTATGTCTGATTAATGTGTGCTCGTATGATAGTTTAAAGATGTGTTTACTTAGGTTTTACTACTCCTTAATTATCTCCTATTGGTGGTTGAATTGTCACGTCCTTATTCCTAGTGGCGTTGTGTGTCTAAAGTTGTAGGGTATGCGTATGTTACCTAACTCTTTGAACTTACCAAAGGGTCTCGTCTACAAAACCCACTAGGATAATAAACTCTTACTCTAAGGCACTCTTTGGATGGTTTAGCTTACAACTACTCAAGGAGTCATATTCTAAGGTTCACAAAGATTTAATCAAGCATTAAGTACACAACGAATGACCTATCACATTACTAGATCATTAATCAACTAAGATAAAAGACAACCAATCAATATTCAATAATTAAGTTTCATATTCCCTAAGCAAACACATAAGTAAATTAGCCGGACATGGAAAACATGCAAGCATACACACAAATAATCAAAGACATAATTGTATTAATGAAGTAAAACACTTATCTTGGTGTAAGATAGGGTTTGGAACCCTAAAATACCTGTATAAAGACAGCCTTGGTCGGTTTAGGTTTTTACTCCAAAAGACTACACACTAAATAATCAAAAATTAGGATTCTATATATATATTACATCTCGCGACTGCGTTTACCTTATGTTTTGTGACGCCGCCGTTGTCATTGCTCCATTAGGGTTTCGCCTTGGCCATGTTAGACTTGCGACGGCCACCTTATGCTTGTGACGCCGCCCTCTTCTCGCGACGCCGTCGATTACATCTAGGCCGCCCGAGCTGCACGGCCTACTCTTTTATAACTTGACGTCGTCACTTGAAAATAGGAGTTTTGGCTTCTGTCCCGTCACAAAATCCTCCGACGGCGTCGCAATTAACACCTGACGCCGTCACCTTATGTTTTCAGCAGCTTTGAGTGTCTCGATTCTGACTTTGGCCATTTTCTTTGTATATTCGCGCCTTTTCGTCCAAATAAGTGCCATTCCAGCATTTTGCCTTCAAGAGACCTAAAAAGTGAAAAGAAACGGTATTAAGCAATAACGGATACAAAAGTGATCAAATAAGGGCTTAAACGACCCCTCAAAAAGGTACATTTTAAAACCTTATCAAAAACCATGGATCAACCCATAACCCATGACCCATGACCCATAACCAAAAATACCCATGGGTAAACAGGAGCGTCCCACGGACCCTAGCTTTACGCTAGCCGGATCCCTTGTGGGAGGGATCCGTGGGATCTGGGGAACAGTGAACTTTCTCCCCTATAAATAGTGAGTCATTTCTTCCTTTTAGCTCACCACTTTCACACATACTTTCTCCAAGTATTGTACCTCTCTAACCACTGATCCTTAGTGATCTTTCTATGTAGTTTGTCTTTTGTTTTTGTGTGATTCTCTAGGTTCTTCTTAAAGGCGAGATCACCACTTCTTGAAGTCGAGCAAGTTCAAGTCCATGAGTTGCCATGCTTCGTCATCATCAAGACAACTGAGGTTCTCTTGTTGATTGTTCTTTCTTCCTCCGTAGAGATGTTGTATCGAAGGCATTAGTGAAGGATGCCGAAAGAGTCAAGACGAAAGCATTAGTGAAAGATGCTTCACGTCCGTATCAAAAGCATTAGTGAAGAATGCTAAAGGTGTCAAGACGAAGGCATTAGTGAAAGGTGCCAAGCGTTGTGTCAAAGGCATTAGTGAAGGATGCTTAAGAATCATATCAAGTGGCATTAGGGAAGAATGCCTAGGTTGTATAAACGATGAGGTGCATCGTTATACATATAGTATTTGTTTAGATCCAAGGATGGTGATATCCTTGATGGTGTTGTAATAAGGAGTGGATCTCCTTAAGATTAGGTGTTGTGTTGTGATGGGTAGTAGTTCCTCCATAGTAATGGAACTAGGTGCTTAGCCTTGTACCTAATAAAGGGTAGGCGACGTTGTGATATATAGGATTAGTTCTCTTTGGAGTGAAAGAACTCGGTGGTTAGCCTAGCACCGTATAAAGGGTAGGTGACGTTGTGTTAGGTATGGTTCGCCTTGGTGTGAAAGAACTCGGTATTTAGTTTTGTACCGGAAAAAGGTTAAGCGACGTTGTGAAGGCTTCTCCGCCATAAGGAGATTGGTGTAGTGTTTACTAACTCTCGAGTAGGTGACTTGGGAGTGGAGTAGGGCAAGGAAGGTGTCCTTGTAGTCCAACCACTATAAATACTTGTGTCGTGGTGATGTGCTTCTTACTCTTTATCTTTTATTACACGTTTATATATCTATATATCAACGTCCAATATAAACAACCAAATAGATTGACATAAGTCGATCTAAATATTTAAAAGGAAGTTTTAAATTGGTAAACCTATTCAACCCCCCTTCTAGTTTTCCACAATTGGCATCAGAGCTTCGTTACCAAGTTTCTTAAAGTATGTTGTACTTTAAAAACTTGATACGATCCGTGTATGTTTGAAAACTACAAAGAAGGATTTTTCAAGTCATGTTTTCTTTTAAATCATTTTGTTGGACATTTATAGATCATCCTAACATTTTTTGTTTCAAGAAATATTCATGCTAGGATCTCTCCAAAACCTTCATTTCTATTCAAAGAATAATGAAGTCAACCTTCAAGAAAGGATCTAAAAGTAATCACAACTTACTTACACCAAGTACAAAGGATTACTTTAAAAGGTCATGAAGTATTTCTGGTATTATGCCAAACCAAGACGCATAGAGGTATGTTTTACTTTTCATTAGATAGCTTACATGAGTTTATTGATATCATAAGTTCTCTTTGTTTAATAATTGCTAGTCTCTTTAAAAAGTCTCTTTCGTTACTTTTTCCGCCTTATTCATCATAGGGAATAGTATTCCTTTTGATTCGTCAAACTAACGCCGTCATCACATATGAACCCTCGATAAGTAACTTATCAAAACCCGTCGACCAAAAACAATTTTTCATTCGATACCTCTAAACTATTCTTTAGTAAGCTAGTTTATAAGCCTACTACAAAAATAATGCCAAACAACCCTTTGCTCATGTCCACAGTGAGCGATCCCCTAGTTGTACTAGCCGGATCCCAAATTCAAGGGATCCGGGGGAACCGTGGAACAGAACTCAGCTGTACGCTTTCAAAAATCATCACTGATCATTTTCCCTCTCCTCACATAACACAAAACGACTAAACTATTGATCTCATCCACATTGGACTTCATACCCTCAAGTATTCCTCTCTAGAACACCATTGTAAGTGATTACACTAACTTGTTCTAATTTTCATCATCCTCATCCTAGGGTTTATGGTTTCACAAATCTCTAATCAATTATTTTAATTAGGGTTTTCAAAATTAATCATGAAAAGGGGTTTTTAACATAACTAAGATCACATTGTGTTCACAACATTGTTAATACAAATCAAAACCATAAACCCACCTCAACTAATTTTACCTAATTGGAAAATTTGTGTTTTTAGGACTAACCATGCCTAAAGCCACTCAACAAGATCATCATGATACCGTCCATTACCTTACTCATTATTATCGAAATGAGGAATTCTCAAAACCCGACCGCAAGGTCTTCAAAAGCTTGAAAAATGACTTATCCACGAAGGTCGTGTAATCAAGGAATGTTTCCTTGAGGATACCGACATTCGCCAAGTCTTCTCGGCAATCAATTTTGATTGTCTTCTTGACATTGATGAACAAATTTGTCCGTTCTTCATCTTTGAGTTTTATAAAAGCATTAGGATCATTCGAAATGCCGATGATAGCATTTCAATCGCCTTCATCATCAATAAATGAAACTTCATTCTTCCTCTCAACACCTTTGCTCAAATTCTCCGCATTCCTTGTGAAGGAATTTGTATGTACTCTCAAGATTGGGCAATTAACACTCAAAACCTTGCACTTGATTCTAAACCAATGTACCATACTCCACTTGATGAACCCGAAACCATCCGAGACACCATTTTCAAAATAAGAACCGACCAATCCCGTCTCGACCAAAACAAGAAGCTCATTCACCGTAATCCTTTTCAAATGGAACTTTTCGAAATGCATCCCATATTTAAAAATTGGAAAGAAATCCTTAGGGAAAACGTCATAAGCCTAGTTGGTAACAAAGATCATCCAAACGCATGTCTTGTGCAAATGATCTATTGTCTTATCCACCAAAAGCCATCTAATCTCGCCTATTACATGGTAAGGAGAATGGCTGGGGTATTCAAAGCTTCCAACATGGTACTTCCATATGGTATGCTCCTAACGCGACTTTGTAAGTATGTTAGTGCATTGCAACCATCTCCTGTCAACAATGATCATTTCTTTGCCGATCATTTAATGGTACCTCTTACCAAAATACCCTCTAAACGCTTCAAGGTCAATGGAAAGAAACCTAAAGCTCTCGGACTCCCTAAGGAGAAGAAGAAGAAGAAGAAGAAGAAGAAGAAGAAGAAGAAAAAGAAGAAGAAGAAGAAGAAGAAGATGTCGACCCCATAGCCAACATTGAATTGGAACCCTTTGATTACTACGAACAACTCCCAACCATTCCAAACGAGACCGCAAAATTCAAACAATTGAGGGGCATGATTCAAAATCTTGCTTACAACCTCACTAAGTCGTCAAAAAGGAAAAGAAAAAATTGACGAAAGAGAAAATAGGAATATGCTTATTTTTAACACTTGATTTATGTGTGGATGAATTTGTTTTAGCACTTTTGTTTGTGGTAATTTGGTTATTGTGACTTGTACCATTATCAATGAGTGATATTATGTAATGAAATGCTTGTACTTGTTGTTTAGTTTAATGATTAATTAGTGTGCAAAATCGACATTATTCTCAGGTTCTCGACTGCGATATGCCGATCCCTAGGATTAGCCTAGACGGATCCCTCCGCGAGGGAACCGTGGGATCCGTGGCATCGACGCCAATACAACATCTCTTACACCAAGATAGCTTACTAGATAAGATCACATTAACTAAACATAAGATATTTGAACTCAACCAAGTCTACTTCAAGGATGAGAAAGCCTTAGACTCACTTATAGGTTACATAAGACCTTAGTTAAAATGCCTTTTAATTTATCAAATCGTCAAAACTCACCATATTTCCGCTTCAATACTCACAAATTGTTTCTCATCTTTCAAAACACTTAGGTGGACATGTTGAACAATTTTAGAAAATTGTTTCTAGTCATCCTTATCTCAAAATGGGTCAAGAATTAGTTTTTTCAATTCTTTTAATTTTTAAAAGATTTTTCAAATTCCATCTCAAGCAAAAATCTAATCACTATGATCATTTATTATGACTTGACACCACCAAAACTCTTAGTGTTATCCTTGAACATCTATTGGTAGTCATTTAGTTCCATTTTCCTTCCATAAAAGGCAATCATTTGCTATAACACTCATTACCCTTGATCATTCAAGTACATCCTCACCTTAGATACTTAGGAGAACTGAAACATTCAAAATGATATAGGCTTTAGCTCTTAAAAACTTCATTTCTAACCATTCATAACTGCTGAGAGCCGGATCCCTAGGATTAGCCTAGCCGGATCCCTCAAAGGAGGGAACCGTGGGATCCGGGTGACAGATTATGTCAAATCTAGCCAAAACACTCATTTCAAACTCATCTTGCTAACTCAAACACTCCATCTCATCTTAAATGAGTTCCTAGATCAGTGAAACTCTGAACTTCAATCTTGTGCATGTTTGATAACATCAAATTAGCCTGATCTTTTATATATCAAATTCCCGTGTTTATGACCTCATTTATATTAATAAGGTACTTAATTGGTCTATATTCGTTCATATTTGCATTTCAGGATAAATGAGGCGCTGGAGCGGAAAAGAAGTGATAAAAGGCCAAGAAATATATTCTGAAGACAAGTTACGGCGTAAATAGTACTTTTGACTACCAACCAATACAACGAAGGCTGATAATTATTTGTGAAGGTTACTACCAGTAATCGCTAATAATGTTACTGGCGAAATATGATGCCTTGAAGGATACTGCAGAACCATCTCTTATGGTTACATCGTAATTATTTTATGAAGGTTACGGCGTAACATGGAATTAGTTACGCCGTAGAGATTATTTCGGAGCAGATAAATATGAGATGACGAAGACTTACGGCGTAACCCGATGTTTAGTTATGCCGTAATTAATTACTTGGGCAAGCAAGTTTCAAGGATACGGCGAATTATAATTTAATTGCGCCGTAATTAATTAAACGCGGCTATTTTATATGAAGCTACAAAGAGTTACGGCGTAACTTATTAATTTAGTTACGCCGTAAATATTAAAAGCCCGGGCCCAAGTTGCATGGTACCCTAATTTAGCATTATAAATAGATGACAATATTTGTCATTTCAAATCATCTTTGGGTATTTCGTTTTTTGGTGCGCCGCCGAAGAGAAGAAAAGGACATCAATAGTACGAATATTTTATGGGGCAAACCTTTCGGGGTTTGCCCCGGTACTCAACTAGGGGATCGATAGCATTATCCTTGGCATGATATGTAATTATTTTCTGACTCTTAATATTATTTTGGTTTCATTATTCTATTATAATTTTGATTCTGATTTAATTGTTGGAGCATTTTTATTTATTGTGTTATAATTAATTGTCTATTAATTTATTATTGGCCAATTAATTATTAGATGTTATGTCTTTGTTTATCTATTGTTTTATGTGGTAATTATATTTGTCATCCCACTAGGGTATTTTAGAGATGTGGAAATTAGGCCTTGGCCAAGTTTAGATTCTTTTATTAATAATGCTTTTGCTTTAATTAATTGTTTCTAGTGTATGCATGCATAGTTTATTGGTAGCTACCCTTGTTTCGGTAGTTTTGAATGGCGGTAGAGGCCAATTGCCTAGGAGATATGACCAACTGACCCTAGGTGAGCGGACCGAGACGGGAAGGGTAAAATATGACCAACTGACGACTCTTTCTACTTGTGCGATTTGACCAACTGATCACCTACCGTTTTGATGAACTTAAGAATTAGGGGGTGAGTATCTAAGTTCCTAACGGCCGGGCACTCACTATTATAAGTCTTGCATGTAGCGGTACTTAATGACTTGGCTTAGGGGACCAGGAACAACAGGACTTATGACGGTGCGCCTGATTTCTCCTGTGGTGGTGATGTGCTCGGTTTGCAAAAAAAGTTTTAAAATTTATAATCGAATTAACCTAATAACCTATTAACACATACGAAAGCAAGTATACTGTCCGCAATAGCAAAGTTTGGTAAGTCGAGATCGTCCCCAAGGGATTTTTGTTTGAAATAGATTTGATTAAAAAGTTTCTAACAAGAAAGCTTGTCAAGGCCTCCTCAAATAAGTGTTCTAGTGAAAATATGAATCAAGAATATAAATATATACTTGTGTGTAGTCTTATAATCAACCATAGATAGTGTTCCTAAAGGTTTGGTGTATACTCTTAGTATGATGCACAAATCATAAGCAAATGATTCCCCAACCATGGTATTTGTTTGTAAAAATCATTCTAAGAACAAAAACATTTAGGTAATCCTTTCGTTCCTTATCCCAATGATTATCCTATAAAAATTCCATTTGTTTGCAACATGTTCTCATTCAATTTGTTCTTACGAATCTTTCGACCCTTCGTGATGAAAATGTTCCTAGTCTTGTTTTAATAAGTAAAACATGGTGGTTGTCACTCACCATATCCCCATACTAGTTTGTCACTTCACTTTTTGGAATAAAACACAAGAGAAATCCTTTCGGTCCTTTTTCTTAAAACATGTTTTATTGACAAATCAATCCAAGACTAGTATTTTTCCAACAAACTCATTTAAACAAGATCATATATACATGCATCACATTTTGAGAACACTATTATGATTAATCACATTCCAACACACAAGTATATCACAAACTACTCCATGAAAACAATCATATCTAAACACAAGTCATAACAAGGTAATTCAAACAATTCAAGAGAATAGATTTCCATAACAAAGTTCATAGAATACCTAAACTTTTGTGATTACAAGAATTAGAAATCGTGGATTGTAGAAACCACGCGCCTCCAATCACCTAGGATCACCGCACAACTTCAAATTATCAAACAATGGACAAGAATGGTTCCTCCTGCTCCTGGCGTTTTTCAGTAAATACTAAGCTTTTGGGGTTGAAATAATAAGGGTAGTATTAGTTTTGGTGTAAACTAAAACTCTTTGGTTGTGTCACACTTAGTATACAAGTATTAGGTCCTTTATATAGCCAAAGCTCTTGCTTAACTGCCCAAAAAACGTTCTCTCAAAGTTAATATCAAGAAATGATCGGACTCCAATGATTATGGGGAGTTAAGGCAACAATAAATGTGATTTGTGTAATCAGAGTGCCGTGAAACCGGATCGGTTTCTTGGCCGAATCCGAATCGGTTAATGTTTTGATTAATCGCTTCACCGGATCCGGTTGCGGGTTGCGACCGATCGGCTGGGTTTTGCTATTTTGACTTTTTCGTTGACTTCCTCCTTTACGCTTCATTCTTTGCTTACGTTGATGATTTCCAAAGCCAAACTTGATCTTTCCTTGTTGTAGATGCTTAGAAATCACTACGCTTCCATATCATTGAGTCCACAAGCTTCCAATCTCAACTTCCTTCTTTAAGAATCTTCCAAATGTGCATAAAAACTTCATTTCTTCATTATTCGCGATACCTGGCTACATATACATACACAATACGCATCTTTGCACTTTGCAACAGCTTATGAGTAGATATAGCCAATATCATGCACAAAACTAACAATAACGCTACTAAAAACATGTTCATTTTAGACGTTATCAAATTCCCCACACTTAAGCTCCCACTCAGCCTCGAGTAGGTCTAAAATTTGCAAAGATTGATTTCAATGGTCCATAACACCATGGTTCCAGAAAGATGTAACAATTATCAATAAAGATAATTATTATTTTGCTTATAATATGTGAAAATCTTCTAAAAATGAACCAAACACTTTAGATAACATAACTAGGATACCTCACGAAATGGCTTTAAGATTTCACTCAACACTCATATATTGGTGGGTATATGTAAATCACTCAATGCCTAGTCATGATCAATGCTTTTACCATAAGCTTGTACAAGTATCAAAACAAAGAAAATAAATTCATCAAAGAGGTCTTTTATTCAGGTTATAACGTAAAGGCTAAGGGTTCATAATAGGTATGGTTAAGGCATGGATAATTTATGAAATCGGTTTTAAAATAAAAATAAAATCAAGTCCAAACCTCCATGTTGCTAGTCATCATACAAACCACGATCCCAAAAAATGATTATTACTCCTCTTCACATATCGATTCTCACAAATATGTATAACTCAATTTAGCTCATTGGCTAATCAATATCCATCATATAGCTCGCTGGCTAATAATTAATTTTTTTTTTTTTTCAAACATCACAACTCCCCACACTCGTATAAGCATCACTACAAAAATACAAATAAGAAGTATGCATCCTTCGTCTTTGTCGGAATGGCACACACCTAATGGCAAAGTGCGGCTAACTCATAATCATAAAAAACAATCCAATCATTCCAAACAACTAGCAACAAACCAATAGACTTGATAAGGGGTAGGCTAAGGTTTAAAGTGAAATATTTTGTATTTTTCTCGATTTAACAAAAACGAAAAGGATGGCTCAAGGTGTAACTAGGGTATCTAGTGCTAAAAATGAGCACTAACAAAATGGGTCCATGTGGGTGGTTAACTAACCAATGTGGTTAGCTAATATATCATTAGATGTAAAATGGAAGGCCATTTGGGTTATACCTAAGGTGCCTCTTATCACTTGAAAATATTTAGATCACTCGAAAATGATTTTAACCGTAATGCATAACTCGTACAAGTTCTAGAATCGACACATCACCGCACACTCATAGCAAATATAAAACAAAAGATGTGTTTTATACAAAAAGAAACCTCACAAAAAATGTGGGAAAAAGGCTATTATGCATGCTAGAAAATGCTATCGAATCCAAAATGAATTACTTCAGTAATTTGGTTCAAATCCAAAAATTTTCAAAACCTCATTTTACCATTGAAATCCCAAGTTATGTATTTTAATTATCAATAACGCTCGAAAACCATTAAACCATCAAGGGCGAATTTCTTCTAATCACTTGCATCCAAAAAGTTATCTAAAAAAAAATAAATAAAATGCGTATCATTTTTCCTATTTTCTTCCCTCCCCCATACTTAAGTTTTGCATTGTCCTCAATGTAATGAAAAATGACTTCAAAGTAAAGAAAATGGGAAAAAGAAATAGTTAAAAGATACCACGGAATAGAATATGCAATATGCACATTGGGTCATTAGCAAGCTTCGTGAGTTATCCAACTCAAACATTTGACCATCAATAAGCTTTTCACACATCCATCCTGCAAACAAAAACTGCAACACGCAATGCACAAAACAAAACAAAACTACTAAAACTAGATAAAATCAAACAAAGTACGCCAAACATCCTAAAGAAATGAATCAAAAGATAGAAATTGTTTAAAAACACATCATGACCATTGTTTTTAAAACCATAATTCACGAATGATCCATAATCACTCGTCATCCTCGCCATGTCTTCTTCTTCATCATCATACTCATCATCATCATTTTCGGTTACGTAGAGTTTTCGTCTATGATTTCGAACTAATCCTCTCCTTTTCTTCTTCTTACCTCCAACTCGATGATGATCCTCCAACTGTGTAATCACCATATGGGAGTGTTAGAACAAACAGAAGGTTAGAGAACCTCTCAAGATACATTTCAAAATTTCACAAAAATCCACATTGTAAACCTCAACCGGATTCGGTGGATCACCAACCGAATCGGTTTCCAATATGTCGACATCCAACCGTCGGTTGCAATGCTCAACCGAATCGGTTGGCAGATCGCATAAGGCATTTTCAAATCCTCAATATCTCAATTCTAACGCCAAACCACTCTTAGATCGCATTCTATCATCCTCAATGATTCCCACATCCTAGAATTACTCTACTCTTGCTTTCAATTCATCAAACATCTAGCATCTTAGAACTCATCCTACAAATCATTAGTTCTAATAATGTGGCATCCATCACTCTTAAAAACATATCATCCATCAAAATGAATCATCAATTGCAACTTTTCTTGTTTCATAAGCACAACCCAACTAATTCCAAAAATCTTATCATCTAAAATCCATTCCATATCTTCCATACATTCTAAAATTGGTCCTCTTGGTTTTGGGTAGTATGTTTGCCTCGAAATCCCATCGTCAATAGTCATGGTGCCTCTTCCCATGTCTATAATTGCTCCACAAGTTCGTAAGAATGGCCTCCCAACAATAGCGTGTGTAAACTCTTGTCCACCGGAATATCCGAGACAAGGAAATCTGCCAAATACGGTTGATAGCCAATTTGCACTCTTACATTCTTAACTTCTCCCATTGCCTTTGCTTGAGTGTTATCCGCCATAGTAAGCTTAGAATGATTAGGTTGTGGATTACTTAGTCCCAAAGTTTTGAACAATGGATACGGCATCACATTAACACTCGACCCCGTATAAGCTAAAGCATAAACCGTATAGTTCCATTTACTTTGATCGGAAACACAAAATTACCCGGATCCTTTTCTTTCCTTGGCATGCCTTTAAACAAAATTCGATCTCGATCCTCATCCGTGAGATTCTTATCTTCCAACCTAGCCCTCGCTAGCATCAATGCATCCAACTTCTTACGGTAAAGCACACAATCTTGGAGAACTTCTATAACCGGCTTCTTTTCATTGAGCTCTAGAAATTTTGTTCTAGATTTTCTAAAATAGCTTCTTTTGGTTATCTGTTAAGGGTTTGATAGTAGTGGTAGGTGACGATGGTGTGTAATCATTTTTCGTGGTGGAGGTTGTTGTTGGGGTTAATTTATTTGATGATGGTTTCTTTCGGTTTGCTTTTCCCATTTTAACCACTTCCACCTCTTTTTCTTCCATGTTTGCACAAACTTCCACTAGCATCTCTTTGACTCCTTTTCCTTCTTCTAACTCGGTTATATTAATCCGCATTTCTCCCATACCAAAATCTACTTGACATTTGGTCGTGACAAGAAAATCTCGACCAAAACACACATTAGGTTCATCCGTATTTCCTTCTTCTAAAACAACAAAATCGGTTCAAAAATATGTCCATGAATATTGACCTTTAGATTTTTGACCATCTTTCTTCCATATGCTTCATAGTCCATACGAACATGACCGATTTCGTCAAGAACCTTTTCCAAGATATAATTCTCTCCATAAGCCATATTGTGCATCCCAAGCACTTACTCCTTCCACGCTACAAGCGCTCCAAATCTCATTAGCGTGAATCATACAATCGCTGATCTGCTTGTGTGAACACTACGACTCTTTTATTTTTGGGTAGTTGAACCTTGTTTTCACATACTTCTTCCATATCACCCGTGTCAATTCCCAATTCTTTCTTGCTTTCCTCCAAAATTCCTCCAATTTTTTCTAATGAACTTCCGGTATCCTTGAACATTTCATCCAAAGTACGAAGGTATTCCGAGATTCCGCTCAAACTATCCATGGTACTAGACAACTTAACAAAGCAAAACAAAACAATCCCCGAATGATTAGCGTTAAAGTTAGTAAAACAAGAACAAACTATAAAAACATATAATAAAACAAACTAAGACATCTAACAAAATTAAAAATCAAATAAAAACTCAAATCCTAAAAATGATAAAATCAATTCGAAACTCCAACCGATTCGTTGGATCACCAACCGAATCGTTGGTTGAAAAAAATGTTAGATGAAATACTAACCGATCAAGTTATGGTCATGCGACCGATCGGTTTGATCGAAAATATATATATATATATATATTTTTTTAACAAAAAATTAATGAAAATTAAGTATCATTAAGGTGTACTAACCTGCTTAATTAAATAAAACTCTTCATAAACTAAATAATTAAAATAACATATTAAATCTCATTAAAACCAAAACTAAAACTAAATAAACTACCAATAAATTCTACCATTAAATTAAACTATAACTGAGAATAAAATAAAATTAAAATTACTACCTAACCATTACCATTAACTATTAATATTAAAATTAATTAAAACTTGATTAACTAATAAATGACAAATGTAAAGAAAATAAAATAAAATAAAAATAAATCTAGGAAATCATTAAACCACAAAAATTACTCTAAAAATCAAAACACAATAAATAAAAAAATATAGACAACTAATATTCGAACCAAAAAATTTCCATTGAACAGTCTAACCTGATTCGTGGCTAACCAACCGAATCGGTTAGTTTGTAACAAAAACTTTTTTTTTTATTTCAATACTACTAATTTCAAAGAAAATTAAAGAAAAATCCTCGGCCTAAAAACTTGATGCTGCTCGGTTGGTGCAAGTTTTAAAAAATTATAATCACGAATTAACCGAATAACCTATTAACACATACGAGCAAGTATACTCGTCCGCAATAGCAAAGTTTGGTAAGTCGAGATCGTCCCAAGGGAATTTTTTGTTTGAAATAGATTTGATTAAAAAGTTTCTAACACGAAAGCTTGTCAAGGCCTCCTCAAATAAGTGTTCTAGTGAAAATATGAATCAAGAATATAAATATATACTTATGTGTAGTCTTATAATCAACCATAGATAGTGTTCCTAAAGGTTTGGTGTATACTCTTAGTATGATGCACAAATCATAAGCAAATGATTCCCCAACCATGGTATTTGTTTGTAAAAATTATTCTAAGAACAAAAACATTTAGGTAATCCTTTCGTTACCTGATAAAGTGCCAAACAATAAGCTAAATCACACAAGCCCACTTCATAATGGCGGACCAGAATCTTAAAACCCGCGCGATAATCGAAATCAATGAAGATCCGAGGAGTATAGGGTCTCCCCGGTCGTTATGTCCCAAATGAATATGCGATGAATTATCAAACGTAAAGTGATCGAGGAATTTGAACTGAAAAAGGATTTGGTTATGATTATAACTACGGAATAAGCCAACAAATAAAAACGGCTTAAATGCAAATTAAAGGAAAATTAAAAGGATAAAATCTATTAAATAAACGCTATCACTATAATTAAAATGATGTTTTTGTTTTATGTTTTATAAACCTAATTAAAAATCTACTAACGCGACAAATTAAAAAAGTGAAACTAAAGCAATATTAACCCTAAAAATATGAAAATGATATTTTTACAATCCTAATGATAAAAGAAACTTTTAGAAAAAGAAAAATATTTTTATAACTAATTAATTAATTATTATTAATTAAAAACTATTTTTAACTATTTAATAATTAACCAAAATACAAGAAATTAGGAAACAAAACTAGAAAAATAAAATTATGAAATGGAAAAGTCTAAAATAACAAACTAGAATTTTCAAACTATTTTTGTATTTTTCTGATTATTTTTCTATTTTTTATGAATTTTAAACTATTTAAAACTAATTAAATTACTAAAAATTACCAAATAAACTATGAAAAATCTGGAAAATTACTTTTTTCACTTTTTATATTTATCTAAACTTAAGAAAATTGAAAAATTATTTTTTTGAACCTTTTCTGAATTTTTTATATTAAAAGCTAATTAAAAATGATTAAAAACTAATTTAAATTAGGAAAAATAGCAAAACAACTTGGAAAAATCTGAAATTTTCAGGAAAACTCTAAATTTATATAAGGAATATGAGAAAATTGGAAAAATAGGCACTTGTATGGATGAATTTGAAACTGCTAAATCAAGTGCTTATTAATAAGCACTAAAATAAGCCAAATGAAACAAACAAGCTACCTACTGATTACAGAAGTTCTATACTACTAAAAGTGACCAATTTCAACTAAAATCAACAAGCTACAATCACTGAATAACAAACTACAAGGATTTGATGTCTATGAAATTTAAGTCTAAAACAGATTCTGAGTGCTTACTATAAGCTTATGCACAAGCTTCAAAATAAGCTCAATATGAAAGGTACCAATTGGAACTTAGAAAATACCTGGTTGAGAGCAAATGTACCAAAAAATCGTACAATGATAAGCTCTAATAAGCCCTCGTGCAACTCTAGACAAAATCAGAAATCTCGGTTCATGAACAGTCAAGGAGCAGGCATTATGGCCCGAAAGATGAGCTTGTTTGAAGCTTGTAAAAATTTGGTAAAATTTTACAAAAATACTGATAAGAAAGAGGACCAGTTGAAGTTTCTAAAACACCAAGTCTCACTGAGTAAGTCCCAGAAATGAACTCAAAACAATTCTTTCTAAATGAGCCCAAAATGATTTTTCAGACTTTTTGACTTTTGACAAAATGATGAAGTTTGACTGAAATGAACTTTGGATCCAATTTTATCACTGAAAATGATGTTATAAGATGGAACAAGTGTAATGCAAGCAATATTGATGGATTTTAAACACAAAATGATGAACTGCTACTCCTAAAATCTCAACAGTAAGACAGATAGATGGATTTAAGGGAGACTTTGACTTTAGGCTATGCAGGCACAAAGTATTGAATCAAATGAGCATATTTAGACTACACAAACATGAAACAACAAACATAAACCCCTGCACAAGCCTATAGGGCAGTTTAGGCTATGAACCAAACACCCCTTATCTACACTGATTTGCAACTGAACAGATTTAAATCATGATCCAACTTGTTACTATGATCAAACTAACTTACTATAACAAAAATTTACTACCGCTTGGACCGTGTTTAAACAAATTTACACTACAAATACGTTTATGGCATGAAAACTTATAAACCACTTACAAAGTTGCCTAGCCACAATGGCTTGCTAGGTGAAACAAAGGACCACTACCTAATACAAATCAACCCATAGCTTCCATTTCAACCCACATTCATGCCTGAATCAACCCAAATCCTTCCTGCATCACTTTTGATCCATTTTGACTTTTTGTTGACCAATATCAAATAATGTTTGAAACTTGATTCCAAGCTTACAAAAAGCTATTTTAAGCTTATATAAGCTTGTTTGATGATGAAACTAAGCTTTTAAAAGCTTAAGCACATGAGTTTGAAAACACAAATCTCAACAAAGGGACATAAAGAGTAAATATTGAACATTAGCTAAAATTGGTACTTGAAATAAGTTGTAAACACTTAAATATCTTTCTGCAATACAAATAAGCTTGCAAGTACAAATGAAAACTAGTTTAAGATAAGTTAAGCTAAAAACGACATCTATGGTAAAAAAAATAAAAGATAACTCCTTTCTTGATGCTTCTCTTGGCCTCTTTATACACCCCAACTGTCTATCTCTCTCCTCTGGACAAATCCCACTAGTAAAAATGACCATTGGATGACTGCAAATGATCTTGGCCGTTTAAAGTAATTTTGGCGCCAAAACTGGTTAAAGCCAGTTAGGTTGAGTGTTAGGTGCACAAGTGCATTAAATGCACTCTTGGAGTTAAGTGTTTGGAGGGGGGGGTAGAGTAGGAAGCGTGATGATGGTTGAGTGCTTGCAGGTAAGAAGTTGTGATGATGGATATGGTGTATCCCAGGAGAGAGAATGGATGGGTCAAACTTCATTTGACCGGTATTAAACAAAGAGGGTCCTAATGGCAGGGTTCAAAATGAAAGGCAGGGGGTCAAAAGTAGTTGTGACAAGGGCCAAAGGTGTGAAGGGGTTATTAATCACAAGGACTTAATATGCAATTGGAAACTTCAGGGACCGACGCCACACTGCAAAGATGATGCAAGGGCTGAAATTGACAAGTATCAAAAGTTTAAGGACCAAAGTTGCCATTTTCACATTTTCCAGGGACCAATTCTGCCAATTTTCAAACTTGAAGGACCATTTATGTAATTTTCTCAAACTTTTTATATTTTTCACCAAAGGACTAAATTTGACAAGTTATGATATTAAAAGGACCTTTGGTGATTTTACTTTTGAAATTAAGGCTCAGGGACTATTTTTGACAATTTAAGAAACTCTGGGACGAAACGCCAATTATGCAAACTTTGCTCATTTTTCATCGATTTTAAACATTTTGCATCCAAACATATAAAATGCAATTTTGGAATATTTTCAAGATTTTGATGCATTTGTGATCCTTTTTAAGCGTTTTGCAGTTCAGATTTGACTAAAAATGATGAGTATTTACACACTCATCAGTCCTTATCCCAATGATTATCCTATAAAAGTTCCATTTGTTTGCAACATGTTCTCATTCAATTTGTTCTTCACGTAATCTTTCGAACCCTCTCGTGATGAAAATGTTCCCAGTCTTGTTTTAATAAGCAAAACATGGTGGTTGTCACTCACCATATCCCCATACTAGTTTGTCACTTCACTTTTTGGAATAAAACACAAGAGAAATCCTTTCGGTCCTTTTTATTAAAACATGTTTTATTGACAAATCAATCCAAGACTAGTATTTTTCCAACAAACTCATTTAAACAAGATCATATATACATGCATCACATTTTGAGAACACTATTATGATTAATCACATTCCAACACACAAGTATATCACAAACTACTCCATGAAAACAATCATATCTAAACACAAGTCATAACAAGGTAATTCAAACAATTCAAGAGAATAGATTTCCATAACAAAGTTCATAGAATACCTAAACTTTTGTGATTACAAGAATTAGAAATCGTGGATTGTAGCAACCACGCGCCTCCAATCACCTAGGATCACCGCGACAACTTCAAATTATCAAACAATGGACAAGAATGGTATGGTCTCCTCCTTGCTCCCGGCGCTTTTCAGAAATACTAAGCTTTTGGGGTTGAAATAATAAGGGTAGTATTAGTTTTGGTGTAAACTAAAACTTTGGTTGTGCACACTTAGTATACAAGTATTAGGTCCTTTATATAGTTAAAGCTCGCTTAACTGCCAAAAAACGTTCTCTCAAAGTTAATATCAAGAAATGATCGGACTCCAATGATTATGGGGAGTTAAGGCAACAATAAATGTGATTTGTGTATCAGAGTGCTGTAAACGGACGTTTTCGCCGAATCGAATCAATGTTTGATTAATCACAAACCGGATCCGGTCTGGGGTTGCGACCATCTGGGTTTTGGTTTTGACTTTTTCGTTGACTTCCTCCTTTACTTCATTCTTTATTACGTTGATGATTTCCAAAGCCAAACTTGATCTTTCCTGTCAGATGCTTAGAAATCTCACTACGTGATTCAATGAACCGCCAAGTCTAATCACACAAGCCTTCCGGCCACTGAATGGCGTAACCGAATGACTTAAAACAAACAAACACAAATGCAAATGAAGATCAGAGAATACGTGGATTCCCGGTCGTTAAGTCCCACGGAGGCTCAATGGTGTGTACAACAATCGATTCAGACGATAGAATGATCACCAATGATAAGGATCGAAAGGATTTGGATAAGATAATTACACTACTGAAAAAGGAAATAAAATAAGCAACTTAAATACAAATTAAGAAAATTAAAAAATAAAAGATATTAAATAAACGCTATCACTATATTTAAAGTGATGAACGTTTAAAATCTAAAACTTACGTTTAAATTAAAAACTACGTAAACGTGCAAAATAAAACGTGAGAATAAAGAAGGAAAATACCTACGGATATGAAAAATACATTTTTACAATCCTAAATATAAAAGAAAATTATTAGAAAAGAAAAATTATTTTTACAACTATTTAATTAATTATTACTAATTAAAAACTATTTTTAACTAACAAATAATAGCTTATAATACAAGAAAATATGAAATAAAGCTAGAAAAATAAAATTAAGACTTAGAAAAATCTAAAATATCATAAAACTAATTTTAAAACTGAAAATATATTTTTTTGACTTTTTATGTATTTATTACTAATTTAAAACTATTTAAAACTAATTAAAATGCTAGAAAATACTTTTTAAACTAAGAAAATTATGGAAAAAATACTTTTTAGGCTTTTTATATTTATCTTAATATAGGAAAATTGAAAACATATTTTTTTTAGCTTTTTCTAATTTATTTGTATTAAAAGCTAATTAAAGAGGCTTAAAAACTAATTAAAATGTAGAAAAATAGCAAACAAACTAGGAAAAATCTGAAAAATTCAAGAAAAGCTTAAAATAATATTAGGAATCTAAGAAAAATATAAAAAACAGGGGTTGTGTGGAAGGATTTGAAACTGATGTGGAATGTGCTAAGAAATAAGCACTTTGAATAAGCTAGATGAGCACAACAAGCACCAAACTTATAAAGAAGCTATGATAAGCTAAAATAACTAAAATGGAACAAGTTTCAACAAGCCTAACCCTCTGAGATGCACAAAGCACAGATTTGAGTTTATGAGATTATAGCTTAAAAACAATGAAAGGGCTGCAGTTTGAGCTTATGAATAAGCAATCAAATAAGCTTAAAACAGAAAACCACCAATTGGAACTTGAACAATACCTAGCTGAGAATGTGTAGACCAAGTATTAGACCTAGGTGAGCTCTAACAAGCTCTGTGCATAAGCTTTATCAGATAATCCCCTCAGTAGTTAACAGTCTGCTAAGGGGATTTAGTAGCAGTTTGATAAGCTAGTTTGAGCTTAAAGAAAAAATTGCAAAAATTTACTAAAATGATCATAGGAAAGTAGACCAGAGGAAGATTTCAAAGCAACAAGATTCACATGAATTGGCCCAGAAATGAGCTTGTTAAAATTCCTACTCAGTGGCCTCAAAACAAGGTTTGCACCATTTGACTTTTTAAAATAAAACTGAAAGTTGACTTTTGTGAAGTTTGATCCAATTTGTGGACTGGAAATGATATATAATGATGAAATAACACTGATTTAAGCTAAACCTATGTATTTTAAACATGAAATGAGCTTTTGACTTTGTTGAAAAAACACAAACATCTTGCTAAGAACCAAAGATATGGATTTTGACTTTTAGCTTAAAAGGCACAAGAATAAGACTCAAATGAGTCAACTAGGACTAAAAAAAAGCATGAAACAATAGAATCTACTTCAATGTAACTTTAAGACAGATAATTAAGCGTAACCAAACACCCTTTAATACTAACTGTATGGAATTAAAATGAGATAAAAACAACATTCGAGAGGCTATGATCAAACTTAGTTTATATGATCATAATACAATTACCTAAACATATTTTAACCATAGGTGACTACAGATTCATAGACAAGTATGATATGCAAAAACTGAAAATACCATAAAATACTACAAGTTTCCATCGGTACGGTAGACTGAAACCAACCCAAATCCTACTCTTATCTACCCTATTTCAACCCAATATCATCACTACATCCACCATTAACCCATTCGGAACCATATGAAGCTCGGTTTGACTTCGTTGACTATTTGAGAATTTTGAGTGAACTGATTATTTACTTTTTGAGTGAATGATAACCTAAAGTAAACTTATTAAAGCTTAGAAAAGACTTATACAAGCTTATATATCCAAAACAACAACCAAAAATATCATTCAAATTTATAGAGATTTTGAAATTGCAAAACTGTAATTAAACTAGAACGGAAATTTGTTTTCAATAAAGATTAACATACACTTAATAATGCTCAAGCAAGAGCTTAAAGGCTAAAAAGTACACTAGTAAACTTGAAAATATAAAAGCGACATAAAATTTAAAACTACACTATACTACTTGCTATCTTTGCTTCTCTTTCTTCCTTTCTTATAGCTCAGCTTGCTTCCCACTAGCCTTCTAAGATATCCCACCTTTTCCTTAGCCATTGGATGAGTCAGTGATTTGGCCGTTTGATCATTTTGGCGCCAGTGAGGTGGTAATGTGGAGGGGTCGGTGAGTAAAGGGGTGAAGGATGCAATTAATGATTCTTGTTGTTTTGGTGAGGTGGAGGAGACATGGAGAGGATATGTGAGGAGGGGGGATGGATGTGTGGAGAGACAGAGCAGTTGGAGGAGAAGGCTGTTTTGGCGGTTATGTGTGTTTATTTGACTTGGGAGAGTTGACTGGGACTATTAATAAGCCAGGGGGTCCAAAATGGCTAATTGACAGGGGTCCAATGTGGTTATGACCAGGCCAAAATGGGTTTAAGGGGTTTAAATTCATAAGGACCTTTGTGTAATTTTCTGAAAATGTAAGGACCATTACTGCCAATTCATCAAAGTTGATCCAAGGGTTAAAAGTGACAAGTTTCAATAATGCAAGGACCAATCTTGACACTTTCCAATTTTCCAGGGACCATTTATGTCATTTTTCAAACTTGAGGGACCAAAGTTGTAATTTTGCAAATTTTACATTTCAAGGGTTTGTTTTGACAACTTTTGAATCCCATGGACCTTAAATGACATTTTCCTTATTTTGATATACTGTGGACCGTTTTTGACAACTTTTGAAACTTGGGGACTAAACCCGCCAATTTGCAAACTTGATACGTTTTCATCGATTTTTATCTTTTGTTTAAAACACATAAAACACTAATTTGTGATATTTTGATCATTTTGATGTGTTTCAGGCGTTTTCATGATTTTGTAGTTCAGACAAGATAAAAAATGATGAGTATTTACACACTCATCAATCCCCCACCCTAAGATATTGCTAGTCCCTAGCAATGATTTGAAGCTTTAATGGATTTGAAAACTCTTTACCAAAGCCATCACTGAGTAGCCAAATGTTCAGCCTAAGAACTTGGTACACTGATAACCAAATGATTTTGAGCAAATCATAAGCTGTAAACGGATTTGATTTTGTCTTTACCGTAGCCGCATTTTCCGGACTAGCCAACTCTTAGATAAATTATCAATATTATCTTTGGTGAGCTCATTACCATTATGGATTTTCCACTACCTTTACCACAAGCCATAAACTTGCGGGCTAGCCAACTCTTCACTTTTTTAGGATATGGTGAGTTGAGAACCATACAATTTTGGGCAAATTGCAAGCCATATAAACGGATTTGAGAAATCTTTACCAAGAGCCGCTTGTCTCGATTAGCTAATCCTTTTGTCTTACGTACATGGCGACTGATAACCAATTGAGTAATTGTAGAACACTTACTCCAAAAAAAAATGCGGGGAATGGGTAGATAATATATATGAAATTGTGAGAATTCCCATTTAGAAATGAATATTGCCCTCAATATTCAGCAACGGCTTATGCGAAACAAAAGAACGTAAAGTGGAAATATTTACTTTTTTATTTGAAAGATTTGTGAAACTTATATATATACACAACATGGGCAACCCCCACACACTAGGGTGGTAGAAAATAGAAAGAAGTCAGAAATATGGGTGAAAACCCATATGGCATGCTACTGTTTTTGATTACCGAATGCTAGCTTGACTCGCCCCAAATTCATTTGTTCATGGGGAAGTAAGTGGAAGAGACAATCTCCATCGGACTTTCATTCAAGATGTTTGGATAAACATTACGCAAAGTTCTCCATGAGAGATATACATGGAGAGACGGCCTCAACAAATGATAAATGAAAATGGGGTCAAAGATAGTGTCCTCATTCCTAAGGAAGAAGAGAGGAAGTTACCGTAGGTGAAGAAAGAAGGAAAATCATGATAACAATCATGACTAGATCTTCTTCCTCGGAATTAAGTGCAGTTGCACTTATTTGGATTTTATTGGTTGAGCTCTTTGGATTGGAAGGCATCTTGGTTGGGATGGTGGGAAGATTTGTCATAACTATGCAAATTGAGATTTTCTCCCCCCGATCATGATTTTTGCCATCCAAGCAATCATACTCACTGAGATATGATATGAGCGAAGTTCAACCACAATCCTTCATGAAGAGAATCATTCTCATGATGTAAATCTGTGAATTCTTGTTCCATTGTCGACTCATCACTATCCTCGATGGTATCGAAAGATCAAAGAGTGATTCGAGTCAAATCAAATCAAATAGAGGATTGGGAAAGTAGCTTTGAATGTTTCGAACAAAGTGAGCAACATTCTCTATTGGATGGTAGGATAAGAAGTGAGTGAACGATCATTATCAATGAGACTCGGCCTCCCACGCCTTCAAATCAAAGGTGGATTGATGAGTGAGTTCCGAGAACTCCTCAAGAAGGGATCGCACTGTTAAAAGTGATGCCTCAACGCATTGATGTCTCCATATGAAGCACAATCTTCGCTAAGATCGGAGAAAGTTTCAAAATGATCATTTGAACACTCAAGAGGGAAAGGGATATCACATATGGTCTCTGTGACTCTCTGGGATCGGATAAGGTTCTCAACATTAGACGATTCCATCGAATAGTGCTAAGCTTCATCCCATGTTTTAGAGAAGTGGAATATCGGTGTGATAACATCAGAGGAGATTAGATGGACTAGCATACATATGTTTATACTTTCCATTTGTTCTCGCTAGTAATTCCATCATAGTCTTTTCTCCCATTTCTTCATGGAAGGAGTTTCAACGATGAACTTGATGAACCGTTATAAAATTGTGGATATCAAGCATATCTTCATCATCATCGCCATCGAATGAAACGGAATCGAGAGCTAGATTTGGCCGCTTTTTCTTGCAATTGATTCCTAATGCATTTTTCAAAGCTAACTGGGAATCTAATTTAGCAAAACTCAACAACAACACTTCCATGGATTTCATTTGGATTATTTTGGGAGGACATAGCCACTCTCCTTGTTCTTTTAATAACCTGCAGTCTCTGAGAAGGTCTGGTAGTTTCATGAGGAGTCGCTGGAATCATTTGGCAATGTGGGAGGTTGGTCTTGAAATGAAGAGTCGTAATTGTTACAAGGAAATGGGTTCCCGCTTTTTGACAATCCGAAGCAGAGAGGACCTCCACAATACCTTGCCAACAAGAAACTTGTGGTCGTGAAGTGGTTGTGAGTGTAATCATAATTGTTATCGGGAACCCGCCATAGACAAGCGTGTTTCTGATTGACAATCGAATGAATGTGAACCACCACAGCATTTCACAAGTAAAACTGCTTCGAGTCTGCCAAGGTAAGTGATGGAATAAATTAGTCGGTCATGGTAGGAATAGGGATCTTGGTTATAGATGCACCCGCTTCCGATTCTACCACGCTACAACTGGGGCAATTGCCACCATTATAAGGACCACCACACCATTGACAATCAAGAGGGTGAGGATAAGACATAGAAAGAATCAAAGGTTATCAGAGGGTAAGAAATGAAGAATCAAAAAGGTGAGAGGGTAAAGATGAATATTTTTGGTATTTTTGAAAATCATGACGATAAAAACAAAGGATGAAAATATTTTTGGATTTTCTGATAACTTTACAAAAAACTTTTTACAAAAAAAAATGGGATATGTGCAAGAATGAATCAAAAGTACTAAACACGCTTAAAGTTTTCCATCAATGAATGGCCAAAATTCTTGATCCGTCAACGCCGTTCAATCATTACTGCCTGCCACTGTGAATGGCACAAGTAATGGACTTAAAAAAAATACCAAACACAAATGCAAATGAAGATCGGAGAATACAAGTGGACTGGCTCCGTCCCCATACCTGAGGCTCAATGGTGTGTGTACAACCGACTAGACGATAGAATGATCACTAATGATAGTGATCAGAAAGGATTTGGATAAGATAATTACACTACTGAAAAAGGAAATAAAATAAGCAACTTAAATACAAATTAAGAAAATTAAAAAATAAAAGATATTAAATAAACGCTATCACTATATTTAAAGTGATGAACGTTTAAAATCTAAAACTTACGCAAATTAAAACTACGTAAACGCGGCAAAATAAAACGTGAAATTAAAGAAGGAAAATACCTACGGATATGAAAAATACATTTTTACAATCCTAAATATAAAAGAAAATTATTAGAAAAGAAAAATTATTTTTACAACTATTTAATTAATTATTACTAATTAAAAACTATTTTTAACTAACAAATAATAGCTTATAATACAAGAAAATATGAAATAAAGCTAGAAAAATAAAATTAAGACTTAGAAAAATCTAAAATATCATAAAACTAATTTTAAAACTGAAAATATATTTTTTTGACTTTTTATGTATTTATTACTAATTTAAAACTATTTAAAACTAATTAAAATGCTAGAAAATACTTTTTAAACTAAGAAAATTATGGAAAATACTTTTTAGGCTTTTTATATTTATCTTAATATAGGAAAATTGAAAACATATATTTTTTTTAGCTTTTTCTAATTTATTTGTATTAAAAGCTAATTAAAGAGGCTTAAAAACTAATTAAAATGTAGAAAAATAGCAAACAAACTAGGAAAAATCTGAAAAATTCAAGAAAAGCTTAAAATAATATTAGGAATCTAAGAAAAATATAAAAAACAGGGGTTGTGTGGAAGGATTTGAAACTGAAGTGGAATGTGCTAAGAAATAAGCACTTTGAATAAGCTAGATGAGCACAACAAGCACCAAACTTATAAAGAAGCTATGATAAGCTAAAATAACTAAAATGGAACAAGTTTCAACAAGCCTAACCCTCCTGAGATGCACAAAGCCAGATTTGAGTTTATGAGATTATAGCTTAAAAACAAGTAGTAAAGGTAAGTTTTGAGCTTATGAATAAGCAATCAAATAAGCTTAAAACAGAAAACCACCAATTGGAACTTGAACAATACCTAGCTGAGAATGTGTAGACCAAGTATTAGACCTAGGTGAGCTCTAACAAGCTCAGGCATAAGCTACAATTATCAGATAATCCCGTACAATGGTGCCCTGCATTGTGGGATTTAGTAGCTTTGATAAATAGTTTGAGCTTAAAGAAAAATTGCAAAATTTACTAAAATGATCAGGAAAGTAGACCGGAGGAAGATTTCAAAGCAACAAGATTCATGAATTGGCCTTAAATGAGCTTGTTAAAATTCCTACTCGGTGGCTCAAAACAAGGTTTGCACCTGATTTTTTAAAATAAAACTGTTTGACTTTTGTGAAGTTGATCCTAATTTGTGGACTAGAAATGATATATAATGATGAAATAACACTGATTTAAGCTAAACCTATGTATTTTAAACATGAAATGAGCTTTTGACTTTGTTGAAAACACACAACATCTTGCAGAACCAAAGATATGGATTTTTGACTTTTTAGCTTAAAAGGCACAAGAATAAGACTCAAATGAGTCAACTAGGACTAAAAAAAAGCATGAAACAATAGAAATCTACTTCTGAATGTAACTTTAAGATGGATAATTAAGCAACACCCCTTTAGCTAACCGGCGGAATTAAAATGAGATAAACAACCGATTCAAGAGGGGTGCTATTGATCAAACTTAGTTTATATGATCATAATACAATTACCTAAACATATTTTAAACCATAGGTGACTATGATTCATAGACAAGTATGATATGCAAAACCAAAAATACCATAAAATACTCACAAGTTTCCATCCGGTATGCAGACCGAAATCAACCCAAATCCTACTCTTATCTACCCTATTTCAACCCAATATCATCACTACATCCACCATTAACCCATCCATATGGAAGCTCAACACTGGACTATTTGAGAATTTTGAGTGAAATCTGATTAAGTGACTTTTTGAGTGAATGATAACCTAAAGTAAACTTATTAAAGCTTAGAAAAGACTTATATTTATATATCCAAAACAACAACCAAAAATATCATTCAAATTTATAGAGATTTTTGAAAATTGCAAAAGCGTAATTAAACTAGAACTGGAAATTTGTTTTCAATAAAGATTAACATACACTTAATAATGCTCAAGCAAGAGCTTAAAGGCTAAAAAGTACACTAGTAAACTTGAAAATATAAAAGCGACATAAAATTTAAAACTACACTATACTACTTGCTATCTTGCTTTCTCTTCCTCTTCTTATAGCTCCGCTTGCTTCCCACTAGCCTTCTCAGCATATCCCACCTTTTTCCTTAGCCATTGGATGAGTCAAGTGATTTTTGGCCGTTT
>OU343225.1:45060965-45204819 GCA_910596185.1 Chrysanthemum makinoi | reverse complement strand
TATATATATATATATATATATATATATATATATATATATATATATATATATATATATATATATATATATATATATATATATATATATTAAGCATCCTTTATTTGGCGGTCGGCGATAGTAAGTTCCGAGGGGTGAAGACGCTTCATCAGGTGGACGATACCTCCCACGTGAGGATCACTGGGCATTTTCCCTTGAGAGGCTGCGCCCGTCTTTTTCGATGGATCGCTTGCGCTTTAAACCTCGACTCTTCTTGCCCGTCATAGGTGGCCATTCGGCTCTGAGGGTGCTGTGCGCTACAGGCCGAAGGCACTTTGGGGTTGGGAACACTCGTAGTGGTGTCGCTTCCGCGCCTGAGAGGAACTCGTCTGCTTCCCCATGTTCATCTCATGACATGACCCGGCAGTGGCGGCCAGTATAGGTTCCTCCCTTCTTTTAGGGACGTACTCCTCGTCCTACCTCAGCGGCTTCGCCAAATGCACAACAGATATGCATCCATCTCTGCGCACAAAGAAACAACAAACGACATCGGTTATATAATGTGTGGACAAAGGAAGACAAATTCTTACACTAACTACAAAAGGAGTGCGGAGGAGCGAGTACCCGCTGGCCATTGGCACCTAAGAATCGGGATCTCATCTCGGGACCAAGTGACTTCCGGTGATGCCCATATGCTAAAACTCCTCGGATAAGAACTGATAGGGATGCGGTTTTGCATTTATCGATTTCCATCCTCGGAGACATATGATCAGGCAAAGGGCACTCGTCTCTGGCAGCGTACCGGGTGAAAAAAATTATAACGCCACGGGAAGCATGTGTGGTCCACCGAAAAGGACTCTCTCCAATTTCTTAGTGCATCTAGCTTCTCGAGTGTAGCAAGCACTGCCACCGCCGCAAGGTAACCCACATGTTGTATGATAGAATGCGAAATAGGTTGATTGTGGGGTTAACCGCAGCCAACGGTAGTTCACCTCAAAATTGGTAAATTTGTTGCACCAATACATGTAATGGGATAGGCAGCTTCGTAATAATTGTACATCGCACAGAAATCGGATATAGGCACCGTTGATTGGCGAACTCAAAGAAACGTGTGTATACCCCTATTTTCCCTTCGGAGAAATGGCAATGAGGGCGCTTGCCGGAACAACGGATGCACGTCAAGTGGGATATAGTAATCCGATGTGAATTCTAAAAGATCGTGATGGATAGATCGAGGTGAAATCATCACGTTGTTTGACCATGGTGTTTGATTTACAAAGAAATGCAGCCGGCTACCTCGAAGTGGTTTGTTTTCTGGATCACAGCTGCAGATATGTTTTAACAATGGCGACTTTTTCTTTTTTACGGTGAGTGCCATTGTGAAACTACAACGGTGGTTTATATCCTATTTCTCATCCACAAGATATGTGACACGTGGATCCCACTAACTTCACTTGTGTGGTTGAGATTGATTCGATGGGGCGTGGGACATGAACTTTCCCGAATAACGATGCGTTTACTATCCATTTCATGTCTAGGTACAACGTACCGGTTATGTTTATGGCTTCTTGCATACGCCTTCAAAGTTTTGCGACTGGATTATTAGTCGCATCATGAGATAGTCACTGCGCATACTGGACGGGGGACATGATGACGTATAGCCTATATCCGGGTCACGGACCCGACTAAAGATCTAATCTCGGCGGTACAAACGGGCTAAGCGGACTAAACATTTAGGCTCATGAGAAGGCCCAAGCGAATCTATTGATAGAATAGATATCCGATATCTTCTAAATAGGAAGATAATCATTCCCAACCGATTAAGGTGGGATACTGGAAGGTTGAGGAACACGGAACCAACAAGGATTCCGTGCGTATATAAGGGAATCACATCCCTCGTTTAAGGTACGATCTCACAACCCTAACACTCCTTAAACCCTAAACCGATTACTTACTCTCACGCCGGAGGATAATCGTGGGAGACAATCCCACGAAAAGCCTAACGGTGTTTCGTCTCTAGTCGCAGGTCTCAGCAACGATTCTCAATTGAATGCGAGGCCGGAGCTCCGAAACGAGCATTTTGTATCAACAATGTCTATCTAAAACCATCACTCCAATGCCTTCTTTATTACTAAAATTATTCTTGTCAAAAATAACAAATTTACATGTAAGGTGGTATTTCTACATAAACGAAACACACTTTATATTAATACAATTATTGTTGAGTATATTTGTGTTTAAGTGTGTTATGTTTTATGTGTAGGTGTGTTATGTTTTGGTGGTGACCACAATCGCCTTATTGCATTAAGTTAGTCATGAAGAATGTTGACGCTAATGTGACAACAGTGACTGCGGTCATGTGTGCTCACCGTTACGTTTAGTCCCGCATGTTAGAGATACAAGAAATAATAAGTTTTTTGAAAACAATTTTTTTATAATTTTTATGATTATACTTACCAAATGCAATAGGTAAATTAAGCGAATGAGTAAACCCAAATTCGTTGGCTTTGTGATTAAAAGAATAAGTTATTATGTAGTTTTCAATGTTTAAGAGGTCTCGGTACCTTGTGTGTTCGTGCAACGCCGTCCCCAAAACGCGAGACACACATTGGATGTGGCATTTTCGTGTTTAGCACCGTCTCCACCAGCCCACATGATTTTGTTTTCTGTATTTTTGTTTTAGTGAGTTATGTATGGCTAGAGGATGTCACATGGCTTTACATTTTAGTTTTATAGGAGAGAGGGATGTTTTATTTTTTGTGATAGATTTTGATGTTATAAGAAAAACTGCTGAGGTGATAGCACTTTACTCACGGCACGACACGACGGCACCAATGGGTACCTTATGCTGTAAAGGTACTCATAAAGTAACTTGCACATTAACCGGTACACTAAAGTATGAGTATACTAAAAAATGAGTGTTTAACTCTGTTTAACTTTCAACGCCTATCTTTATGGCATATATGATTTACTACCATATATTGACTAACATACAATTAAAGTTCTCATCTTTGAATGTCCGGTCATATATGCTCTTACCACCAGTTCCCTGAAAAGTGTGAAAACAAGGCACGGTTATTACTTAACATCAAAGTTCTAGAAAAGAGCGGGAGGGTTAGAAAAGAAAGGACTGAAGTCACCTACATTTCCCTGGTCAAAATCTCCTCCTTGAATCATGAAACCCTTAATGACACGATGAAATGCGGAACCCTTGTATCCAAATCCTTTCTCTTCTGATAGAAATAAGACAACTTAAAGAAAACTCGCAGACTATAAGAAATATTGAAACGGAGCTACATACAAATATAACACTCAACCTGTACATAAGGCACGGAAATTCTCGGCTGTTTGGGGTACATCATCACCAAACAGTCCAATCACGATCCTGCCTGCAAGTTTCCCGACTGGGTTCCCGATGCTTATATCAAAGAATACTTTGTTGGTTACTTTTGACTGCAAAGGAACATCCTGCATATGAAACATATGAAACAGATAGTATAATTATGTCGAGCATATAAAAGTATCCCCCTCGACATCAGTAACAAATAGTTTGACATTTGAAGTCCTCTATATATCACTTACTCTTGGATTCTAACATTATAACTTATGGTCCATTCATATAGAAAGAAACCGATTCTCTTAACTCAGATTCTAATACCTTTCTTCTTCACGTCAATAGTTTATTCAATTTTCGAATTTCATCAGTTTTTGGAAATATAACTCAAACGTTCACGAGGTATATCTTTAGGATTGTCTAGTATTGCTTATTTCACTTTAGAATAAGTGGACCGTTTTTTCTATTTTAATCCAAACTGGCTTGTCTTTAGCAGATTAAAGGAGAAATCCCAAACACCCTGCAAATACTCTAATGTCCTCAAAGTTGCATATCTTATCATAAGTATATTTGGCGGTGTTAATTTAGAACACATCTGGTTGTGGCTTGTAACATAGTAGTACTAAACTCACGAAGGTTGGCATATATCTGCAAAATAAGTACTGACATGAGCATTCGCCCTAATACAGTTAGCCGAATTTCATTGATTTTTAGAACTCAGAAAAGCCAGTTATGAACATGTTTTCTATTATTTTAGTTTTCTACAACTAAACGCAACCTCAAATCATTCCAATTAGAACTCATAAAAAGAGACAGGTTCTTAACACCATTCAATAGTTTATCAGATTTTCAAATTTTGATTAATTTTTGAAAGTATATATAAGGGGTGTTTGTTTAAGCTTATTAAAGGGCTTATGAGCTTATCTGTTTTCGGCTAATTTTGAAATTTTTTGGCTTAATCCCCAATATACCCTTTTAAAACTTAACTTTTAATAATCTTTTGTTTACAATCTCACATAAGAATGTTTTTAAAAATAGTTTTTGTTTCTAAAATTAACGCTGTTTGTAAAATTGCCAATCCCGTTCTCGATACTGATTCATATTTCAATCCCAATTTGTTAAAGTATGATTTTGTTGTCATCTCGGATGATTATGCAATTTATGCCAAAGGGTCAATTGCTAAAATATCGCAGCTATAACTATTTGCTATGCACGGGTACACGCCTAGTTGCTAAACATAATAAAGCTATAACTATTTTTTTTTTACCATTACTTAAAATGGCGTGAAAGAAGAGTACGGACCTGAGAGGTGGCTTTAACGCAAGTACTAGACTTTGTATCTAAACCTCGGTTGGAAGACGAAGCTTTTAGCCGCAACGAGCCTCAGATAAAGCTATATGATGATAATGTGCATTTTGCAAAGTTGTTAGGAATGAAGCACGATGATGTTGTGGTGGTGGGTTTAGCTTGATGAGCTGGCAACGAACAACCAACATTTGCCTGAAACAATACAATTATACGAATCGCAGGGCTTGATCTCAGTGGATCGTGGCAGCAAGGCTTACAATACCCGTAGCGTATTAATTTTAAAACACACGCTGTAACAATATAATTATTATTATAAATTAGTCAAATTCAATACGATTAAGCAAAATCAAAATTAATTAACTAATATAACTATAAGTAAGGTCTTGACTTACCAGAAATGTGATTGATGACGTCATATATGGGTGAAGTTAATTGATCGGAAAATTGATAAGTTAGGTTTTATGTGGGGTTTTGACTTGACTTTTGTTATGGAGTTATTGGACTTTGGTTCTTTTTACTGTTGCTTTGGCCCCATTTTTTTTTTTTTTTTTTTTAATTTTAAAACTTACAATTTTAAAAGCTTGAGGTATATCATTTTATAATAGTTTTAAGTAAGCTATTAATGTGATCCATATTTGTAAGTGAATACAAATACTAAAGCAAAAGATACAAACCAATTAAACACGCATCTATCATACAAATATAAACTAATTAAACACACTAACTAATACTCCCTCCGTCTCATATTAAATGTCATGTTTGAATTTTCAAAAACTTTATTTCTTAACTTTGACCATAAATATGTTAGGTTGTGTTATATAATATTTAATGAAAAATATATGAATAGATTGAGTTTTAAATATATTCCACTACGTATATTTTTATCTAATATTATACTATAACACAAGCAAAAATATTTAAGGTCAAAGTTGTAAAAAAAAAGACTTGAAAATTCAAACATAGACATTTAATATGGGACGGAGGGAGTATTAATTTTAAAACACACCTAAAATGAAAAATAATAAAATGAAAAGTACATGTTAAAGTTACTAGTTATAATACCCGGGCACGCATGGGTTTTGACAAAAAAAAATTATTCTGTATTAATACTGAATATTGTGTCTTTAAAAGTAATTGCATATAATTATATAATTATAAGTTTCGTGCACGCACGAAGTTTACACATAAATCAAATTTATTTTAACATTTTAATCCAGTATATACAAATATAAGAATTTGCCCATTAAAATTGTAATATAAGTACAACTAATACTTATGCACGGGTTTTTCATTATGCATTAATATCTATTAGAATTTGGTAAAATATTTGTAAAAATTTCTGTTAGGTAACTCAAGATTTAATTTTATTTAGTTGACAAAGATGTTGATGTTGTTATTTAAATTTCACTTGATATTATATTTGTACACATGATGCAAGTTTTATAGCACATAATGAGCGTTGATAAAGTTAAAGTATACTCCTTAAAGTTTTTTAAAAATGTTTTTCTAGATATCCTTATATAAATAAATAAAATTACATGAGTCATTGTTATAAGTACAATCGCGTATATTTATTTTTATATCAAAGTAACCCGTGCTTACAATTTGATAAGTATATTCCTGTTTTCAGTAATTTAGCCGTATTTAAAATGTAAACTCGTGTCCACATAGATTAAACTTTTAAAAATGAAATGAATGAATCCTTATTGAACGTATATAGTAAAAAAAATTAATACTTATAATCTTATGCAAATTTATATGTTGTTATTTTAAACAGCATATACATTGTATTTTTTAAAAAATAAAGTATAAAGGGTATAAAGTATATGGGGGTATCTGTTTATAATCCAAATTTATTAAAAAAACATGGAGTCTTGTAATATTACACTTAACTCTACTGAGAAAATGGCACTTTTGTTCCTAGCAAAGAAGAGTTCTTTTGGATTTCAAATCAGTTTAAATTATCAATTTTAAGTCACATGTGTTTAAGGCGTCATACCAAATTAATGATAAGAGTGTCATATATTCCCATGATAAATAGGAACACAACTGTAACCTTAATACACTACTTAAAGAAGAGATTGTAGACAAAAAAAATGACACCAAATCACCTTAGGGGTCACATCTCCTGCATTAACTAGCAAGATACCACAATCACCAAATCAATCTCTTTTCCTTCATAGGGATCTAGAGTATCTGATCTATCGTTATTTGTACAACAATATATCAATGGATCCAAAATCCTTTTATTTTTCTAGTATTTATAAGCCTAGTTTCAGAGCATATATCTGCTATAAAAGACTAAGATTAGCCCTTTGTATCCCTGATCAAGAATTTGCAAGTACCACAACACTAGCATCAACTGCAAACATGTAGCTAATTTCAAACAGTAGCTAATGAGAGATGTTAACAACTTAAGGCATACAAACATGTAGCCTTATACAAACACACCGCACGTAGAGATCTTAAATTTGTAGTTGTAACATCTGAATTCATAAGTTATTAAAAAATATATATATACCTCATTTGAGCTCACAAAAAAATATATATACCGTCACTTATTGTCAAATACTAACTCGCCACAAACATAAAAAACAATCTCAAATCAATATCCTAACAACTGACTCCTATATAGAAAAAGCATCCAAACTCAAAATCTCAAAACCAAAAAGCTAAACATCATAAATCGATCAGCAATAAAAGCTAAGGCCAGATCATATCCTAAATTCATACCACATTTTCTCAAAACACAAAGATTCACTCCAAAAGCATCAAAAGCAATCTTAAATCCATATAAAAACAATTCAAATCTTGAAAAACATTCATAGACTTGGCAAAATCTCGAAAACCAAAACCCGAAAAATCAATCAGTTAACAATTAAAGCTAAAGCTAAAAAAATAATCAACCTAAAAAATCATAAGAACCTTTTCATCAAACATCTCGTCAATACTCAGTGTAAAATGAGCTAATCTATGGTTTTTCAAGTATGTATACCTATCAAGAACACACATACTTAAAGAACCATAGATTGACTGATTTTACACATACTTTAAATAATCTTGGACTAAACTTGAAAAGCTTGAAACTTTATGTGAATTTGAGATAAGGTATAGATGAAAGTTTGCAATATTGAAAAGCTAGTTGTCTTCCTTTTTTATGAAAAACATAGATTTAGGATATATTTGTTTTAGCCGATGTAATGAGTTGTTGAAATATCTTGCATGTACGGGGTGTTCACTTAAGCTTATTTTTGAGCTAGAGCTAAATGATTTCGGTTTAGGCTTAATAAGCTTACTTTTACCGGCTTAGTTTAAATTTTATAGGTTGATATAAGTCTATATGTCTTAAAATAAGTTAGAAAAGTAATTTATCAAACATAAGCTGAAACCACATGAACTCGTTAGCTTAAAAGTAAGCTTAAACAAAACCTTTTAGTATGAACCATGCAAAAACTTTGACTGGAATTGATAAGTTAGGTTTTATGTGGGGTTTTGACTTTGTTTGCGATGGGGTCAGTGAGTTAGTTACTGTAGTTATTGGACTTTGGTTCTTTTTATTGTTGCTTTTCAAGCCTAAATACTAACCGGGCTTTGGCCAATTTCGTAGAAGTACCTTTTTCTTAATTTTAAAACTTACAAGTTTAAAAGGTTGAGGTACAACACTTTATAATAGTTTTAAGTGAGCAATTAATGTGATCCATATTTGTAAGTGAATACAAATACTAAAGCAAAAGATGCAAACCAATTAAACACACATCTATGATACAAATATAAACTAATTAAACACACTAATTAGTGTTAATTTTAAAATACACCTAAAATGAAAAGTACATGTTATTATGTATATTGTACAAACTAATAAAACAAACAAAGTTATACGCAATTTATATGCCAACAAGTTCATTGTACATATGATTTTGAAAAGCGGATCGGACCAACGAGTTCAACCAAAATCCGAAGTCGCCATCGGTTCGGCTAGCCTATAAAAGCCGTTCCAAAAAGAAACATAGAAGACTAGTCGATACTGGTAAAAACGGGTAAACTGGGTCAGACTGAGATCATTTTTTTTCTCCGGTTAATAAGTTCGTCATTGTTATTTTGTTAGCGCCTAAACTTTAATCACAAAGTATCCGAAGCTGCAACACGCGGGTGTCCTGCTAATTTATTTCTTACTTACGCAACCCCAACTTTAGTTAGGGAGGGTTGTATCTAAGGGTATCAATAGGGTCGGGTCAACCCGACCCGAACCGAACACGAACCCGATAAGACTTATAGCGTTGGGTTGAATCGGGTTGCAAGATTTTATCGGGTCTTAGGGTTGACCCAATAAACCCGAAAACTTTATAATGTCGGATTAGGGTTATATTGTATACTTAATCGAGTTATCGGGTCAACCCGATAAGACCCGAAATTTCTATGTATTAATTAATGAATAACTTTTGATATTGTTTAGAATTTTTGTTTGTTACTTTTTGCTTCTTATTTCGCTTACTGTTGGATTTCTCATTCATCAAAGAAGAAAGTTTTATACTCTTAATGTTTTTTTAATGAACTAAACGAATTTACAAGTACTTTGCATTTTGTTGGATTTTTCATACAAATCAAAGAAAAACGTTTTATATTCTTCAAGATTTTTAATGAACTAAACGAATCTACAAGTGATACTGGAACTAGTGGCCTACGTGATATATTCTGCCTTTTTATTACTTTTTCGTTACTGCCACTTTTTAAGCACAATGTTTATGGATTGGACCATCAAATTTTCGCTATCGCCAACTATTCGGTTTATTTTGTTTCTCCATCAAACGGTCAAACCATATGCAACTAAAATGGCTTGATATTTTTTGTTTGTATAAAAATTATGCCAACCCGAATTGACCCGATAACCTAACCTGATAACCCGAATCTTTATAGGGGTCAGGTTGCGGGTCATATTTTTTAGTCCAAAACCCGATTCAACCCGACCCGATAACACCCCTAGGTGTGTATATAAGTTCTGTCAGGTGGTTCAGTTAAACTTTTTGGGTTAAAATTCAAAAAACTGATTTATATAAAATTGGATTAAACCGAATATTAAACTGTATTTGAATTTAGTGCGATTTCGTGTTGACGTGAAAAAACTGATTTATATAATTTATATATTTTTTCGTATAAGAAGAAAAAAAATAAGCTCAAATTATATTTATGCTAGTATTGAGTTTAAAATTATGTATATAAATTATGTGAGGTTTTGACAAAAGAAAAGCACCGGTTTATGGGCTATGGGATTTTAGTCACAAATTAGTTTTTTATTTTATCTTTGATATTTTTAAAAAAATTGGATTATTATTTTTTTTTTTTTCTGAATTTTTAGAAAACATGTTTGTAATTATATGGACGATTAATTCATAAGGTGGCATAAAAACTCAAACAAGGTAACACATTTTTTTTAATGAGGAAGTTAGCTGTAATTTAGGGTTATTTGTGACTATCATATACAGTATATTACACATATTTCAATGTGATAGTAACAAGCCTTTTTTATCATTATGTCACCTCGAGTGGTTATGGTGTTGTATTTTTTTTTTATTTGAGTTGTGAAAAGAGATGTAGAATAGTTCATTTTCTATTTTCCAAAAAATGTGAATTTTTTCAATTTTGTGAAATATAAATGATCCAAGCTTGCGCTATGCTCGGCTCGATAAGTTTCCACTTTTCATCCAAATCTTTTAACTCAAATCTCTGCTTTTTTATTTCCCTCCCAACCAAACAATTGTCTATATTTTTTTTCACAATTGATAATATATAAGATAGTGCAAATTTGAAATCTCCATTTCCATCCAATTCTCTACATTTTTTCACAAATCTCCGTTTTTTTATTTCTTTGTACCAAACATGCCCTTAGCTCTTGGCTATAGTTATGCCTTTACGTATAGAAAACAAAGTAATTGTATATATCACAACTAAAGCTGATTGGAGTAAAACTTAACAAGGTAAAAGAAGTTACATAACTAAAACTTAATACTCAATGAAAATAAACCAAACCTTTGGACGTATAGTCCGGACTGGGCCAGGAATGAGTCAGGCCCGGCAGACAGCGGTCCACTCTACGATCTAAACCCTAATCCATGCCCTATAAATATATGGCTGGATCTCCTTCTTGAGGATATAACAAGACATGTTACACTAACCCTAACTCTTGTAGACTACATCGCATCGATACTAACTTGACCGTCAGAGGTGGACCCCGGGGCTACGGCCTCGGTGTAACACCCCCAAATTTGGTTTAGCGGAAGCATACGTGTTATTGGGGAATGTTACGAAATTGGTGAATCACAACACAAGTAATAAGGAACGGAATACATACTCCGTTTAATTTCATAAAATAGTTTTAAAACATTATCTTACAACATTGTTTAGATAAATGGGCACATCCCATAAGTTCAGTGGTCCCAATATAAAAACATCGTTTTTGTGTAAAAACACTTCTTTAGAAATTACTACGACCATTTATCCGCCTCTTGCCTTGCATCCATGATCACAACTAAGCACCTGAGAAAATATGCTAAAAAAGGTCAGCTAAAAGCTGGTGAGTTCATAGGTTTAGATTAAAAGAGTAAGTTTGGACCATAAGCAAAGTCATATAATCATTACAACGAATATAATGATATATGGATGAATGTCTATTACGTTAGATCTAAGTTCATGCAACCGATACTCGACGGTTTCTTATGCTAAAAGATATCATACAATATAGGGGCCCATAGCGAGTGCTTTGTCCCTCAACACTCGATTCACATTGTATACGTTTGCGCCTTGCCTAAGCATGGCCAACCGGCGGAGAGTCACCCTCAATAGATCTATTTATAACATTCGCGTTTCCCAATGGGGTATTGACGGTTCATGAAAAAGGGCATTCTCTAGGGACATAAGGGCTTAGGCTAAACCACGTAATAGTAATCATGCAATAGTTTAGGTCCATAAAAGGTTTTGCATATTTCTCACCCCAAAATGTATAAAACAGTTTATCAAGTAAAGAGGGGCTATGAAAACTCACCTTAGCAAATGTGCAATCCAAATGTGGGATTAGTGATTGTTGTGAAGCGGCACCGACACGCGACCTAGATAAGGAGGGCAATGTTTCAGTTCATTGTTTTAAGTATTATTTACTTAAAATAGTTTAATTGTATTAAAACTAAACTTTAGTTTGTAAAAATTACTAAAATGGTTTTACTTAGTAAGTATACGAAGTATATATACTTTTCATGCTGACACTATTACAATATTATAATCCAAGAGTTGGTTTGAAAACATTTACGTTATTCTTTTAGTAAGTATATAATGTGTATATACTTATTTAAGTGGACACATGATAGTAGTGTCAAAGATCAAACATTAGTTAATTTATTTTCTAATTGTATTTAGAAAATATGTAAGTTAAATTGAAGACTATAACATTAATTAAATGTTAAAATGACTTGATGGTCTCTATTTATTTATCGTAATTTGTTTTAAATAGATATAGTTCTTAACGAGAAATTTACTTGACATACATTTGTTTTACATTGACGTTAAATTTTGGCGTAGCCTTATTAATTGAACATGTTTTAAGCACTTGTTGTTTATGTCAAACTTTTACTCATGTTTACTTGTAGTGAGACTTTTGACGTCAAGACAATATGTACAAAATGGAAGAAAGACTATGCGGTTACGAGTTTGGTTTTATAATTGATCTCTAGTTTATGTTTCACGTTATAATTTTGTTGACCCACTTACCATCAAACGAACTCCAGAGCCATCATTGGGCCGCGACTGGTGTTTTAGTGGTAAGGTGCTCGATGTGGGTCTTGGCCCGTATTTCAACCAAGCAACTTTTCATGGGTAATAGATACAAGTTGGGCTGTGGCCGGGATGTCAAAGACATTAAGGTATCTTTGGTGGAAATTTTGTTTGAGTCAATTTCTTGTGAAGTAACCCATACGCAGAAGGAAGAGAAGAAAATAATGCCAAAGGTTCATTTAAAGTGGCAAGGTACAAATATTTTGGAGCTAAACTCTAACTGATGGTATCACGGTTGATGTGCTCCAAGGTAAACTCGACTACTCGGTGTTTCTAACATGACTAGAATATTTTCCCAAGTTTGACACTTTCACTTTACAAGAAAGAGAAACCGTGTGACTGAAACCATGTGTTTGGGTCGAGTACTACTCGACTCGGTTCCCTGTTGCAATGTAAAGACACAAGAAAAAAAAGAAAGATGTTGATGACCATAATGAGCTTTCGGCTCACTCCAAACCCAACTTAACTCTTATTGTTAGATGTACTCTGGCGAAAAGAGTTGGTCGAGTAGACATCAAGGTTCTACTCTTCCAACACTCAAGTTAATTTAAATCCGGTTTCACTCAATTAACCAACATCACTTAGTTTTCAGAAAACTCGACAAGGTGCATAAACACAATCCTATGTCTAGGTTTAACGCAAGTATTAAGATGTCTAACTTATCACTAGTTTTCGAACCAACTTATAATGACAAGGAGGTGACTCTTTTAGCTTAAAATGTATGTCTACATGAAACCACAACAAGACATGGAAGGACGAATACTTCAAGTACCCGAGTGGGTTCCCAGTCGAGGCAAAGCCCATCGTACCAACAAGGAATGAGATGATTAACATGATCAAATGTATAGCCTATTTTCTTGGTACACAAGTTTTGAGTTTTAGACACGATTGACTCAACTAAACTAGTTTTTCAGATTTTAGTACTAAATGTTAATATCAATTCTTTTTATAAAACTCAACTCCTCTATTTTGTTTCATACCTCTCGACAGAAAATACAAACCAAATGAATGACCAAATCAAGACTCAACATGGCAACCAAGAACAAAATATAATTAACGCCACAAGTGTATAACAATTTCTTTGATATAAGTACCAAACTTGACATCAAAATAACAACATATAAAACATTACAACAAAGGTAAATTTGTAACCTCAACTCGATAGAAGATGCTTGAAGGACGAAGGTTGCTTCGTGGGTTTCGAACCAAACAAAGCTTGATTTAGCTCCAATACACTCCCAATTGCAAAACCCCCAATTCAATTTTTGAAAACCCTAAGTTTCACAAACCCTAATTTTTGGTACAAGTGATGAGGAAACTGAGTTGGGCGTTTCATATCTCTACTAGAGATAAAGGGAGTATTTTGGGGAGAGCTTGTCCATATTTCTCTTCTTGGTGTTTGGATTGAAGCCAAAACTAGTTAATTTCTAAAACCTAGGAAATCTTGGACTTTGGCTCAAGGTAGATTGATGTTGAGATATGCTTCTCTTTGGGTGGCTTTGTCTTGACTCTTCTTGGACTCATTCGAATGGTAACCGGCGCCTCCAAGGAGTGGGTTTGAGAGACAAAAAGATACATGGTTTTGGTAAGAGAGAAGAGGAGGTGATGAAAGAAGTATGTTGGGTTTTCTTGTTTGGGAGATTCGACCTACAAGAAGGTGCAGGAGTAGAGGTAGAAGATGAAGATTGGGTATCTCTTTTTATGCTTTTGTGCTTTGTCGTGTGTGGGAAGAGAAGACAAAGGGGTATTATCTCAAATTTTTATAAAAAGGTTTTCTTTTCTTATGTTAAGTGTATGTATTATTATACATTTGGTATTAATGTACTTTGTAGACATATAAGTGTCATTGTTTAAGTGAAATTGTATTAAGTATTTTGTGTCCCGCGACATTAAGCTGTGACTGAAGTATCATTGTTTGATAATTTTTATAATGTAATATCTTATAGATACGCGTCGGAGATATTATTATCTTTGTAATATTTTTCATTACGGAAGTTTATCATTTGTTTTATCAAGCCCTTATCATAGTGTCAGTACGCGTGGAGTGTCGGTCACTGGGGAAAACGAGATAACCTCTCGTCTTACGATTTAATCATAAGACAAAATGAAATATTCATAAAATGATATGAATGTAAAAGTGATGCAATTATCTACTGTATGCGAGTTATCTACTCAAATGATCAGGCAAAGCTTATGCATGCTTAATGACTTATGCTTAGTAATAATAAATTACTAATTATTAGTTAAATTTTAGTGAAAATTTACCGTGTGTCGCATCCTCCCTTAGAAGAAAACCGTCCTCGGTTTTCAGTTAAATATTTTTGGAGTAGAAGAGATGTGGGTATTTACGCTTGAATTGGTCTTCACGCTCCGCGTGTATTGGGACCTCTTTGAGAGTTCCAACGGACTTTGACGATAGGAATGCGGCTTTGTTTAAGCCGTTTGATCTCTCTATCCATAATTTCAATGGGTTCCTCGACAAAATTCAATCTTTCGTCAACTTGGATTTCTTCCAAGGGAATAGCAAGAGTTTCGTTAGAAAGACATTTCTTCAAGTTGCATACGTGATACACGTTGTGCACAGAGCTGAGTTCTTGTGGTAATTAAGTCGGTATGCTACGGTCCGATTCTTGCGAGAATTTTGAAAGGTCCAATGTAGAGATTTAACTTTTCACGTTCCGAAGCGGATTACGCCTTTCCATGGCGCAAATTTTAGCATAACTTTATCTCCCACTTGAAACTCAAGTGGTTTCTTTCTTCTTAGTAGTTTCTTGAATTAACTCCGGACCAGTAAGTTGACTTTCTCCAACTTCGGCCCAACACACAGGTGATCTACACTTCCGACCATAGAGTGCTTCATATGGTGCGGCTTTGATGCTTGTTTGATAGCTGTTGTTGTAAGAAAACTCGGCTAATGGCAAGTGCTTATCCCAGCCATTTCCAAAATCTATCACACATGCTCTTATCATATCCTCTAGAGTTTGAATGCTTCTTTCGCTTTGCCCATCAGTTTGAGGATGGTAAGCGGTGCTCATGTCGAGGTTAGATCCTAAAGCATCTTGAAGCGATTTCCAAAAATTTGAGGTGAAACGGCTATCTCTGTCCGAGATGATGGAGATTGGTACACCATGATGATTTCCCGGGTATAGTTGTGCAAGTTTGTCCATTCCGTCACTTTCTTTCATCATGAAAATGTCTGACTTGGTGAGACGGTCAACTATATAAATAGTGTCGTAGCCATTAGAGGTTTTAGGTAGCTTAGTGATAAAGTCCATTGTTATACGTTCCCATTTCCATTCGGGAATTTCGGGTTGTACTAGTAGACTGAGGGTCTCGATGTTCGGCTTTGACTTTTGAACAGGTTAAACATATGTTGCAATGTCGGCTTTCATGTTTGGCCACCAGTACAATTTCTTGGTCGAGATACATCTTGTCGGATCACGGGTGGATGGAGTATTTAGACTTGTGGGATTAGGTGCATAATGATATCGCGAATTCCTCCATAAAGTGGGATCCAACTTCGCTCCTTGAAACACAAGATTCTCCGACCTTTTACGAATCCATTTTCGCTTTCGGCATTCCGTAAAGGTTCTCATTCGATTTTCTTCCTGAGTGCTTGATTGTGCCTCGAGAATCTTGGATGGAAGAGGTGAACTGATTGTCATACCCAAATATCGACTCAGAAGGTTTTGGTCGCTCTTTTCTCTTGAGAGCATCAGCAATTACATTCGCTTTGGGATGGTAACGAATCTCGATGTAATAATCGATCAACTCCAACCATGGTGTCTCATGTTCAGTTCTTTTTTATCCAAAATATGTTGTAGACTTTTGTGATCGGTGTATACGACACACTTCGTGCCATACAAATAATGTCTCCAAATTCTGAGTGCGAACACAACTGATCCTAACTCCAAATCGTGCGTCGTGTAGTTTTTCTCATGAGTCTTCAAGCTGGCGAGGCGTATGCTATCACCTTCTCTCTTTGCATTAGCAGCTCTAGCCCCTTGTGGCGTGTCGCAATAAACAACAAAGTCTTCACTACCTTCGGTAAGGCCGAATAGGTGCACTACACAACTTTTCTTTAAGGAGTTGAAAAGCTTCTTCTTTTTTTTCTCCCCAGTCAAACTTGGTGTTTTTCTGGGTTAATTTGGTTAAAGATTTGGCAATCTTTGAGAAACCTTCAATGAATCTTCTGTAGTACCCAGCGAGTCCTAAGAATTGGCGTATTTCAGTAGGAGTTGTGGGTATCGCCCAATCCTTTATTGACTCAATCTTAGCGGGATCTACATGAATACCACTGTGTCAATTACATGACCTAGGAATTGCCGTCGATATCCAAAACTCACACTTCGAGAACTTAGCATACAGCTCCTCCTTCCTCAGCAATTCCAAGATTAATCTAAGATGCTCCTCGTGTTCTTTCACACTCTTGGAATAAATTAGGATATCGTCAATGAAAACGATCACAAATTTATCCAAGTAGGGTTTACACACTCGGTTCATGAGGTCCATGAACAGGTGGTGCATGGTTAACCCAAAGGCATGACTTGGAACTCGTAATGTCCATAACGAGTTCTGAGGCGAGTTTGGGAATATCTTTTTCCCGAACACTTAGTTGATGGTATCCGGACCTGAAGTCGATTTTTGAATAAACACTTGAACCTTGAAGTTGATCGAATAAGTCATCGATCCTCGGGAGTGGGTAACGGTTCTTAATGGTTAGTTTATTCAACTCACGATAGTCGATGCACATTCTAAAAGTTCCGTCCTTCTTCTTGACGAATAGGACTGGTGCTCCCCATGGTGATGAGCTCGGTCTAATGAACCCTTTTTCCGCAAGTTCCGACACCGGTTTGATAACTCACGGAGTTCCGTTGGAGCTAATCGATAAGGTGCTCTTGCCCTTTGCTGCACCAGGCACTAAATCGATATGAAATTCAACCTGTCGGAGTCTGGCAAGTCTTGAGAAAGACCTCAGGAAATTCTCTCACTATTGGTACGTCTTCCAGACGTTTTTCTTCCTTTTCTTCTTCGTCCTTTCCGGTGACTTGTGCTAGGAAGATGTGGCATCCTTCCTCGATACACCTCAACACCTTGGTACAAGAAATGACATGCAGTCTTGAAGCGTTTCTTCTATCACTCTGTCTCTTCTATAGTTAGGACTTCATCTCCATAGGGTACTTGGACGAGCTAAATGATGGCAGCATGATATTTTGCTAACCAATCCATCCCGACGATGACATCGAAACTACCCAATTCTACATCTCAAGTCGATATTGAACGGGTGGTTTAACAGATTCAAGGTGCAACCTCTTATGATGGTATCTACCCTTTCTATGTTACCGTTAGCTAGTTCCACATTGTATGCATTTCCTAATGCAGTTGGGGCAATATCGAGTAGTGGACTAAATGCATTAGAAACAAAACTCCTATCGGCTCCCGTATCAAACAATATGGATGCATAACAGGTTAATAAGCGTACCGTCACAACAACCGGGTCTTCTGAGCTTCCACTGTCTGGCATAGACTCTTCCTCGAGCTCCTTTGCCATTTCCGTGGTTACTCGGCTGTCCAACATTTCCCTGAATCGTGCCATTCCCATGGCTTCCTGGATTTCCTCCATTGCCTTGGTTTATGGTCTTTCGGCATTCATTCTTATAATGCCCTTTCTCACCACAACCAAAGCAAGTTATAGCAGCTTTTGGGTCTGAGCTAGTCTTTGTTTGAACCGTCGCCAATGACTTGGACCTGCGGTTTACGGTCAAGTGCCCGATTTTCGGACGGTTACGACACTTATTTACTTGTCCTTTGTGATGCAGAGTGCATCGGTTACACAGTGGTGAAGTCCCTGCGTACGGTTTCCTTTCTTCAATCCCAACTGCATATGCTCTAGCAACATTTTGCCTTTTGTTTGATTGTTGCTTGTTGTTCCCATGTTGTTGCCATGGTACCCATTGTTGTTGTAGCTTCGGGAGTGGTAATCCCATTTCCTCTTATTGTCAACCACTTTGTCCATGGAATCCTCAATCACTTGGTCCATGAGTTTGTTGGCTAATTCGATGGTTTCGTGAAGATCAACAGCCTTAGAAGTGGTGACATTGCCCTTGATAGATTGGGCGGTCCTCGATGTACCTCTCCAACAATCGGGTCTCATTTCACCATTTCAGGCACAGTAAGGCTAAGGCTAGTTCTTGGCGGTTATAAGCGCCATATTGGTGCCTTGAACTTTGAGGTTCCAAAACTCATACTCTAGTTTCTTGATCTCATTACGAGGACAATACTTTCGAAGTACCATCTCCTTGAAACTCTCCCATGGCATGGCATAGGCAACATCGATACAGCGATTTGAAAATTGTTCCACCAGTCAAGCGGCATCTGTGAAAGTGAATGATGCGTGCTTAACCTTAGCCTCTTCTTCACAATTGCAGATTCGAACACATTCGAGCTTCTCGATCCATCTAGTCGGACCGGCAGGCTCCTTCGGTTCCACTAAAGCCTCCGTCAAGGTCTTGAAAATCCGATAAGTACAAGTGCGGCTGTGGGTGGATCGTCTCGAAGTTCCAGCATTAGTAGACGAGTGGTTTGCTGCAGCTAAAGCGGCGTTCACTCGCTCATTGACTAGTTGGTCTATCATAGCTTGATTCATGGTGGGTTGGATTGGAGTAGCCCTAGCAGGAGTAGTGGCTTCTGATCGATCGCGTGTGACTCTGTTTGGAATAGCAGCGTTTGCGGCTTGGTTGCGAGTAACTCTCCTGGAATAGGAGCATTGGAAGCTCCACCAGTTGAATGCGTTTGATCTTCGTTTGGCGGCATTTCAGTAAGAAAGGTGATGAGATATTGAACCTTTTAAACAAGGTAAGTGCCAAGTAATAGTGTAGTTATCGCAGATAGATCATATGAGCAATCTATAAAAGAAAAGACAATTGGATAGGAAAATAAGTTTGACATAGATAGAATTTCGGTTACAAGGTTCCTAAAGTACATGATGAGATACTAGATGGAATACAACTGAAATACAACGGGAATACAACAAAAATACAACGGAAATACAAACTGAAGTACAAGAGTAATAACTAACATTTATAATCCTGTTTAGTGTGATACATCATGCAATAAGATCTAAGGATATGCTCGGCATTTGTCGGCTAGCAACCAACTCTCTGGCCTCTAAAGCTCGCGTCGTCTCATAGAGATGCTAACATGGACTCTAAACCTGTAGTCCTCTGCCATCCTTCTCAGCAGTATCTCTAGCAATCCTTGGATGCGCTCTAGCTCCTCAAGTCGTCCGTGCATCCGGGCCTGACCTCTGTCCAATGCCCGTGCTCTGCTGTCCAACTCTCTGACGTCCTCAATCTGAGCCTCAAATCTGAAACCCAATCGAATCCTGTCGTGCCTCTCGAGCTCCATGCTCTCAAACAACACATCGTGTGCGGTCAAACCCCAACCGCTGCGCAAGCTTGCAAGCGTGCTAGATCGACTCTCTCCCGGTCAGTATGGACCCTAGCGGTCTCATGAGAGTCCAACGAATGAATATCCTCTCGGTGAGGGTCAGCTCATCATCGGATATCCTAATAGATGCGGCAGGCGTGCCTCACCGTGCAGCTTCAATGGTCTCAAGCGTCTAGTGGTGCGAGCAAGGCTCCATGTCGTCACGATGGTATGAACGAAGGTGATGATGGACATGCTTCCGGACTCGCGATATGTGGTTCAGAACTGATCAAACAACCAATATCCCTCCAAGCAACCTCATCACTCTCCTCCTGGCTGCGAAGGAAGCAGCTCTGTCTATCCCAAATGGTGCATCAATGTCCATGTCCTCGCTCAACCTCGAGCCATCCGGAGCTCGTCCTATATCCCGAATACTCTGGACAATCTCCGGACCCGGTGTATCCATATCTCTGCTGTTGCTAACATGTCCAGAACGCCTCAATCGGCATAGGCTCGGTAGCTCTCCCGGGATCCTCTTCGGATCTTCTTCGGGTCTTCCTCGGTAGGAATCAGTAGTTCTCTGAGTCTCTGGTGAGGTGGTGACTCGGTGGATGATGGTGTCATGACTCTGAAGTAGTGGAAGGACCCATGCAGCGGCGAGTCATCACGAGAAGCTAGTGCGGCATGAATGAATACCGCTCTCGATATCGGTACTCTCACAATCATGCGAGGTTTTCGCTGCGTGTCAACAAAGGCGATGGAGTGGTGGTAAGAGTCGGTACAATTGGAGTAGGTACAATACTGCTGAGTTGCTAGTGTGGCTTGAATGTGGATCATGGCCATGTGCTGATGGATGGTAGGTGAGTGAGCAAGTAGGATGTTCTCCTGAACATCCTGATGGAAGGCTGGTGAAGACATGGTCTGTGACAAGACGGTGCATATGTGTAAGTATGTGGAAAAATGCACATGATGAATATGAAATAGTGCACTAGTAAATAGGAAATAAAACATGCAATCCCATTTAAATGAACTCTAAGTAAAATGGCAAGTAAGGCAAGCGGCAAATGATTAGTAGTATGATGTTTTTAGTGAAAAGTAGTTATAGTTTAGGGTTTATATGTACCTAGTTCTCTATAACTTAGGCTCTGATGCCAATCTGTAACACCCCAAATTTGGTTTAGCGGAAGCATATCGTTATTGGGGAATGTTACGAAATTGGTGAATCACAACACAAGTAATAAGGAACGGAATACATACTCCGTTTAATTTCATAAAATAGTTTTAAAACATTATCTTACAACATTGTTTAGATAAATGGGCACATCCCATAAGTTCAGTGGTCCCAATATAAAAACATCGTTTTTGTGTGAAAACACTTCTTTAGAAATTACTACGACCATTTATCCGCCTCTTGCCTTGCATCCATGATCACAACTAAGCACCTGAGAAAATATGCTAAAAAAGGTTGGTGAGTTCATAGGTTTAGATTAAAATAGTAAGTTTGGACCATAAGCAAAGTCATATAATCATTACAACGAATATAATGATATATGGATGAATGTCTATTACGTTAGCTCTAAGTTCATGCAACAGACCTACGACAGTTTCTGTATGCTAAAGATATCATACAATATAGGGGCCCATAGCGGTGTTTTGTCCCTCAACACGATTCCGACATGGTATCGTTCGCCTTGGCCTAAGCAAGGCCAACCGAACGGAGGAGTCACCCTCAATAGATATATTTATAACATTCGCGTTTCCCAATGGGGAATTGACGGTACATGAAAAAGGGCATTCTCTAGGGACATAAGGGCTTAGGCTAAACCACGTAATCATGCAATAGTTTAGGTCCATAAAAGGTTTTGCATATTTACCACAAAATGTATAAACATTTATCAAGTAAAAGGGGCTATGAAAACTCACTTAGCAAATGTCAATCCAATGTGGGATTAGTGATTGTTGTGGCGGCACCGACAGCGACCTAGATAAGGAGGGCAATGTTTCAGTTCATTGTTTTAAGTATTATTTACTTAAAATAGTTTAATTGTATTAAAACTAAACTTTAGTTTGTAAAAATTACTAAAATGGTTTTACTTAGTAAGTATCAAGTATATATACTTTCATCTTGACACTATTACAATATTAAAATCCAAGAGTTGGTTTGAAAACATTTACGTTATTCTTTTAGTAAGTATATAATGTGTATATACTTATTTAAGTGGACACATGATAGTAGTGTCAAAGATCAAACATTAGTTAATTTATTTTCTAATTGTATTTAGAAAATATGTAAGTTAAATTGAAGACTATAACATTAATTAAATGATAAAATGCCTTAATGGTCTCTATTTATTTATCGTAATTTGTTCTTAATATATATATAGTTCTTAACGAGAAATTTACTTGACATACATTTGTTTACACATTGACGTTAAATTTTAACGTAGGCCTTATTAATTGAACATGTTTTAAGCACTTGTTGTTTATGTCAAACTTTTACTCATGTTTACTTGTAGTGAGACTTTTGACGTCAAGACAATATGTACGAAATGGAAGAAAGACTATGCGGTTACGAGTTTGGTTTTATAATGGATCTCTAGTTTATGTTTCACGTTATAATTTTGTTGACCCACTTACCATCAAACGAACACTCCGAGCCATCATTGGGCCGCGGCCTGGTGTTTTTAGTGGTAAGGTGCTCGATGTGGGTCTTGGCCCGTATTTCAACCAAGCAACTTTTCATGGGTAATAGATACAAGTTGGGCTGTGGCCCAGGATGTCAAAGACATTAGGCAGTATCTTTGGTGGAAATTTTGTTTGAGTCAATTTCTTGTGAAGTAACCCATACGCCGAAGGAAGAGAAGAAAATAATGCCAAAGGTTCATTTAAAGTGGCAAGGTACAAATATTTTGGAGCTAAACTCTAACTGATGGTATCACGGTTGATGTGCTCCAAGGTAAACTCGACTACTCGGTGTTTCTAACATGACTAGAATATTTTCCCAAGTTTGACACTTTCACAAGAGAATTAGAGCAACCGTGTGACGAACCATGTGTTTGGGTCGAGTACTACTCGACTCGGTTCCCTGTTGCAATGTAAAGACACAAGAAAAAAAAGAAAGATGTTGATGACCATAATGAGCTTTCGGCTCACTCCAAACCCAACTTAACTCTTATTGTTAGATGTACTCTAGACGAAAGAGTTGGTCGAGTAGACATCAAGGTTCTACTCTTCCAACACTCAAGTTAATTTAAATCCGGTTTCACTCAATTAACCAACATCACTTAGTTTTCAGCTTCGACAAGGTGCATAAACACAATCCGTGTCTAGGTTTAACATAAGTATTAAGATGTCTAACTTATCACTAGTTTTTGAACCAACTTATAATGACAAGGAGGTGACTCTTTTAGCTTAAAATGTATGTCTACATGAAATCACAACAAGACATGGAAGGACCGAATACCGAGTACCGAGTGGGTTCTCAGTCGAGGCAAAGCCCATTGTACCAACAAGGAATGAGATGATTAACATGATCAAATGTATAGCCCATTTTCTTGATGCTAAGTTTTGAGTTTTAGACACGATTGACTCAACTAAACTAGTTTTTCAGATTTTAGTACTAAATGTTAATAGCAATTCTTTTTATAAAACTCAACTCCTCTATTTTGTTTCATACCTCTCGACAGAAAATACAAACCAAATGAATGACCAAATCAAGACTCAACATGGCAACCAAGAACAAAAAATATAACGCTGACAAGTGTATAACAATTTCTTTGATATAAGTACCAAACTTGACATCAAAATAACAACATATAAAACATTACAACAAAGGTAAATTTGTAACCTCAACTCGATAGAAGATGCTTGAAGGACGAAGGTTGCTTCGTGGGTTTCGAACCAAACAAAGCTTGATTTAGCTCCAATACACTCCCAATTGCAAAACCCCCAATTCAATTTTTGAAAACCCTAATTTTCACAAACCCTAATTTTTGGTACAAGTGATGAGGAAACTGAGTTGGGCGTTTCACATCTCTACTAGAGATAAATGGAGTATTTTGGGGAAGAGCTTGTCCATCTTTCTCTTCTTGGTGTTTGGATTGAAGCCAAAACTAGTTAATTTCTAAAACCTAGGAAATCTCGGACTAGATTGATGTTGAGATATGCTTCTCTTTGGGTGGCTTTGTCTTGACTCTTCTTGGACTCATTCGAATGGTAACCGGCGCCTCCAAGGAGTGGGTTTGAGAGACAAAAAGATACATGGTTTTGGTAAGAGAGAAGAGGAGGTGATGAAAGAAGTATGTTGGGTTTTCTTGTTTGGGAGATTCGACCTACAAGAAGGTGCAGGAGTAGAGGTAGAAGATGAAGATTTGGTATCTCTTTTTCTGCTTTTGTGCTTTGTCGTGTGTGGGAAGAGAAGACAAAGTGGTATTATCACAAATTTTTATAAAAAGGTTTTCTTTTCTTATGTTAACTGTATGTATTATTATACATTTGGAATTAATGTACTTTGTAGACATATAAGTGTCATTGTTTAAGTGAAATTGTATTAAGTATTTTGTGTCCCACGACATTAAGTGTGGTAAGTATCATTGTTTGATAATTTTATAATGTAATATCTTATAGATCTGTCGGAGATATTATTATTTTTGTAATATTTTTCATTACGGAAGTTTGTCATTTGTTTTATCAAGCCCTTATCATAGTGTGGAATGCGTGCGGTGTGGTCCTGGGGAAAGCGAGATAACCTCTCGTCTTACGATTTAATCATAAGACAAAATGAAATATTCATAAAATGATATGAATGTAAAAGTGATGCAATTATCTCTGTATCGAGTTATCTACTCAATTGATCAGGCAAAGCTTATGCATGCTTAATGACTTATGCTTAGTAATAATAAATTACTAATTATTAGTTAAATTTTAGTGAAAATTTACCGTGTGTCACATCCTCCCGCTTAGAAGCCGTCCTCGGTTTAGGTTAAATATTTCTTTGGAGTAGAGAAGAGATGTGGGTATTTACGCGAATTGGTCTTCCGCGCTCACGTGTATTCGGGACCTCTTTGAGAGTTCCAACGGACTTTGACGATAGGAATGCGGCTTTGTTTAAGCCGTTTGATCTCTCTATCCATAATTTCAATGGGTTCCTCGACAAAATTCAATCTTTCGTCAACTTGGATTTCTTCCAGGGAATAGCAAGTTTTCGTAGAAAGACATTTCTTCAAGTTGCATACGTGAAACGTTGTGCCGCAATTGAGTTCTTGTGGTAATTCAGTGGTATGCTAGGTCCGATTCTTAGAGAATTTTGAAAGGTCCATGTAATGAGGATTTAACTTTTCATGTTTTCGAAGCGGATTACGTCCTTCCATGGCGCAACTTTGAGCATAACTTTATCTCCCATTTGAAACTCAAGTGGTTTCCTTCTTTTATCCGCGTAGCTCTTTTGACGGTCACGAGCTGCTTGCAATCGGTTTTTGATTTGTACAATCTTCTTAGTAGTTTCTTGAATTAACTCCGGATCAGTAAGTTGACTTTCTCCAACTTCTTTAACACACAGGTGATCTAACCTTCCGACCATAGAGTGCTTCATATGGTGCGGCTTTGATGCTTGTGTGATAGCTGTTGTTGTAAGAAAACTCGGCTAATGGCAAGTGCTTATCCCAACCATTTCCAGAATCTATCACACATGCTCTTAGCATATCCTCTATAGTTTGAATGGTTCTTTCGCTTTGCCCATCAGTTTGAGGATGGTAAGCGGTGCTCATGTCGAGGTTAGATCCTAAAGCATCTTGAAGCGATTTCCAAAAATTTGAGGTGAAACGGCTATCTCTGTCCGAGATGATGGAGATTGGTACACCATGATGCGCGATGATTTTCTTCAGGTATAGTTGTGCAAGTTTGTCCATTCCGTCACTTTCTTTCATCAGTAGAAAGTGTGCGACGGTGAGACGGTCAACTATTACCCAAATAGTGTCGTAGCCTTTAGAGGTTTTAGGTAGCTTAGTGATAAAGTCCATTGTTATACGTTCCCATTTCCATTCGGGATTTCGGGTTGTACTAGTAGACCAGGGTCTCGATGTTCGGCTTTGACTTTTGAACAGGTTAAACACGGCGACATATGTTGCAATGTGGCTTTCATGTTTGGCCACCAGTACAATTTCTTCAGATTGAGATACATCTTGTCGGATCCTGGGTGGATGGAGTATTTAGACTTGTGGGATTCGGTGCAATGATATCGCGAATTCCCCGTAAAGTGGAATCCACTTCGCTCCTTGAAACACAAGATTCCGTCCGACCTTTTACGAATCCATTTTAAACTTCGGCATTCCGTAAAGGTTCTCGTTCGGACGATTTTCTTCCTTGAGTGCTTCTGATTGTGCCTCCAGAATCTTGGATGGAAGAGGTGGTGATTCATCATACAAATATCTGACTCAGAGGTTTTGGTCGCTCTTTCTCTGAGAGCATCAGCAATTACATTCGCTTTACCGGATGGTAACGAATCTCGCGGTAATCAAAGCAACTCCAACCATCGGCGTTGTCTCATGTTAGTTCTTTTGATCTAAAATGTGTTGTAGGCTTTTGTGAGTGTATCGACACACTTCGTTGCCATATAAATAATGTCTCCAAATTCAGTGCGAACACAATGATCCTAACTCCAAATGCGTCGTCGTGTAGTTTTCTCATGAGGTCTTCAACTGGCGAGAGGCGTATGCTATCACCTTCTCTCTTTGCATTAGCACCGCTCCTAGCCCCTTGTGTGAAGCGTCGCAATAAACAACAAAGTCTTCACTACCTTGAGTAAGGCGAGAATAGGTGCATTACACAACTTTTCTTTAAGGAGTTGAAAAGCTTCTTCTTCTTTTTCTCCCCAGTCAAACTTGGTGTTTTTCTGGGTTAATTTGGTTAAAGATTTGGCAATCTTTGAGAAACCTTCAATGAATCTTCTGTAGTACCCAGCGAGTCCTAAAATTGGTATTTCAGTAGGAGTTGTGGGTGTCGCCCAATCCTTTATTGACTTAATCTTAGCGGGATCTACATGAATACCCTGGCTGTCAACACCTTGGTACAGGAAATGACATGCAGTCTTGAAGCGTTTCTTCTATCACTCCTGTCTCCTTCTATAGTTAGGACTTCATCTCCATAGGGTACTTGGACGAGCTTCTCGTCACAAATGATGGCAGCATGATATTTTGCTAACCAATCCATCCCGACGATGACATCGAAACTACCCAATTCTACTGGTATCAAGTCGATATTGAATGGGTGGTTTAACAGATTCAAGGTGCAACCTCTTATGATGGTATCTACCCTTTCACCAGTTAGCTAGTTCCACAGTGTATGCATTTCCTAATGCAGTTGGGGCAATATCGAGTAGTGGACTAAATTCATTAGAAACAAAACTCCTATCGGCTCCCATATCAAACAATATGGATGCATAACTTGATTTATTTATAAAACGTACCGTCACAACATTCGGGTCTTCACGAGCTTCCACTTTGGTCACATCATAGACTCTTCCTCGAGCTCCTCCCGCCATTTCACTGTTACTCGGCATCCAACATTTCCGAATCCTGCCATTCCCATGGCTTCCTGGATTTCCTCGATTTCCTTGATTTCCTCCATTGCCTTGGTTTCGGTCTTCGGCATTCATTCATATAATGCCCTTTCTCACCACAACCAGCAAGTTATAGCGACTTTGGGTCACTGTGTTTGAACCGTCGCCAGTGACTTGGACGCAGTTTCGGTCAAGTGCCCTATTTTACGACAGTTGACGCAGTACCTGCTTCGATCGCTTTGTGATGCGATGTGCATCGGTTTACTGGTGAAGTCCCTGTGCGGTTTCCTTTCTTCAATCCCAGCTACATATGCCCTAGCAACATTTTGCCTTTTGTTTTGATTGTTCTTGTTGTTCCCCTTGTTGTTGCCATGGTACCCATTGTTGTTGTAGCTTCGGGAGTGGTAATCCCATTTCCTCTTATTGTCAACCACTTTGTCCATGGAATCCTCAATCACTTGGTCCATGAGTTTGTTGGCCACTTCGATGGTTTCGTGAAGATCAGTAGCCTTAGAAGTGGTGACATTGCCCTTGATAGATTGGGGCAGTCCTCCGATGTACCTCTCCAACAATCGGGTCTCAGTTTAAACCATTTCGGGGCACAGATAAGGCTAGTTCTTGGCGCGGTTATAAGCGCCATATTGGTGCCTTGAACTTTGAGGTTCCAAAACTCATACTCTAGTTTCTTGATCTCATTACGAGGACAGTACTTTCGAAGTACCATCTCCTTGAAACTCTCCCATGGCATGGCATAGGCAACATCGATACTAGCGATTTAGAAAATTGTTCCACCAGTCAAGGCATCAGTGAAAGTGAATGATGCGTACTTAACCTTAGCCTCTTCTTCAAAATTGCAGATTCGGAACACAGTCTCGAGCTTCTCGATCCATCTAGTCAGACCGAGCTCCTTGGTTCCACTAAAGCCTCCATCATGGTCTTACGAAAATCGATAAGTACAAGTCGTGGGCTGGATGGTCTCAGTTCCAGCATTAGTAGATGAGTGGTTTGCTGCAGCTAAAGCGGCGTTCACTCGCTCATTGACTAGTTGGTCTATCATAGCTTGATTCATGGTGGGTTGGATTGGAGTAGCCCTAGCAGGAGTAGTGGCTTCAGCAGTATGATCGCGTGTGACTCTGTTTGGAATAGCAGCGTTTGCAGCTTGGTTGCGAGTAACTCTCGCTGGAATAGGAGCATTGGAAGCTCCACCAGGATTGGTACGTTTTGATCTTCGTTTCGGCGGCATTTCTGCAGTAAGAAAGGTGATGAGATATAGAACCTTTTAAACAAGGTAAGTGCCAAGTAATAGTGTAGTTATCGCAGATAGATCATATGAGCAATCTATAAAAGAAAGGACAATTGGATAGGAAAATAAATTTGACATAGATAGAATTTCGGTTACAAGGTTCCTAAAGTACGTGATGAGATACTAGATGGAATACAACTGACATACAACGGGAATACAACGAAAATACAACGGAAATACAAACTGAAGTACAAGAGTAATAACTAACACTAACTGTTATAATCCAGTTTAGTGTGATACATCATGCAATAAGATCTAAGGATGTCCACGCTCGGCACATTGTCGCTCAAGGCTAGCAACCAACTCTCGATGCGTAGCCTCTAAACTCGCGATGCGTCTCATCTGAGATGCTAACATTGACTCTAAACCTGTAGTCCTTTGCCATCCTTCTCTGGCAGTATCTCTAGCAATCCACTGGATGGGCTCTAGCTCCTCAAGTCGTCCGTGCATCCGGGCCTGACCTCTGTCCAATGCCCGTGCTCTGCTGTCCAACTCTCTGTCCAATGGTCCACTCACATAAAAAGACAGTTTTAAACGGGCCAGTTTTAAAAGGTTGGCGTGACACTATTAAACTACGGAGTATTATTTTTTTCACTACGGGTCTTTAGGTGAAAGAAAAACAAATCAACACACAAATCATGATAAAATGGAAAACGTAAATAAAAGATCAAGGAGAGTGTCATGTTTAAGTCTTGTAGTGATACAAAAAAGCATTAATAAAAATTCCAGCATTAAAGTAAGACTCAAAATGTAATTAAAGATCTAAGTTACCTTGTGTTCAATTCACCTCTAAAACTCAAGAACAAATAGGAGATTACATCCATTTCAAAGATCATCATAGAACTACAAAGAAATCAAATGATAAATTGATAATGATTAGACCATATTTAAAGCAAGCAAAATGAACACAGATCTGTATACAAAAGAGTACATACTGAATATCTGCATGCATGATTATATATACTTGAAGAGACCTTAGAAAGACTATATCTATATGAACTATTGTGAGTTGTGAGTTACAAAATGTTGCTGGTGGTGGTTTTATGGTGATAACAAAGTTGGTGAAAAGGGGTTGGCCGGTAATAAATAGAGGTGTAAATGCTATGTGTATCATTTACGTATAAAGCTTCATCTGCATGTAAAAAGGTGACACTTACACAAAATATTACTGTGCTAACTTAAATGCGACTGGCAGAGAGAAGGTTACAAAAGCCATTGGCATTTGACTGGTTTTGAAATACCATTTGTACTAGTATTTGAAAATAAAATGTATAAACCGATTTGTTGACATTAATGAAAATCATTCGGTATTTTATTTGTTTCGGTTTTGTGCCATTTGAATATATGAAATCTTTGTTCAAAGTAACAATCTGAACCTTTTTTATATATGGCTTGTCTATCGAGTGTCCTCAAGTCACTTTTAAAATGTATCAATGAAATACAAACTTTTTTTTATTAGAAAATGTATTTACTTAATTGAACTTGAAAATTACATTAACTAAATGTTAGTATTTTTTAATTTAATGAACATCAAGTTTCTTGTCTAAATGTACAAAACAATGCATCAAGATCACTTGTTAATTATATATTCAGTATTATATGTGTTTGGTATTTGGTCTTACATTTTATATAGATATAGATGTTTGGTAAGCATAATAACTATAGATTATATTTCGTATAAAACCAGTTCAACTCGGTGGTTAAAGCATTGACCTGGTAAAACGATGACTCGGTCGGGTCAACTAAAAATCCGAGTTTCAAAACACCGGGTACAAAAGAAAAGCTTTTTAGTGCCATGTGCAAATGAAAAATGTAAAAACTTCTTGATGAAAGGATCAGGCTATCAGCCTTGATTCTAAGTTTGTGATCCCTTCAACCATGCATTACTAGGTATGATGGTTGACGACAGATTTAAGCTTTCTTGGTTGACATGCTTGAGATTAAATAACAAATCCACAAGTCCCGGTTGCATTTAGAATGTCGCATCTGTTGAATAATAGAATATTGTGATTGATATTATGTAATTGTCATTTATTCAATGAATACAAAGTCTTCACAAGAGACATATATATATACAGAAACAATGAGAAACCCTATGTAGTCATGGGCTTGAGCCCAAAAGTCCTAACATAAATAATACGACTAACACTCCCCCACAGTTTGAGCGGGAGGACGCCGAACACTCAAACTGTCACGAAATTCTTCAAAAAGAGCGGAGGGAAGACCCTTAGTGAAGATATCCGCAAACTGAAAACGAGAAGGCACATGAAGGACTCTAACTTGACCTGCAGCTACCAAATCTCGAACAAAATGAATGTCAATCTCAATGTGTTTTGTCTGTTGATGCTGAACCGGATTCGAGGACATGTAGACGGCACTAACATTATCGTAGTACACAAGAGTCGCAGAAGAAACTGGAGTATGAAGCTCTCGAAGAAGGTTCCGCAACCAACATGTTTCAGCAACCGCATTGGCAACCCCGCGATATTCTGCCTCAGCACTAGAATGAGATAGCGTCGGTTGGCGCTTAGAGGACCATGAGAGTAAATTGTTGCCAAGAAAAACACAATAACCAGAAGTGGACCTCCGAATGGTTGGGCAACCAGCCCAATCAGCATCAGAATAGGCAACCAATGATGTAGTAGAAGAAGAATATAACTGTAACCCGTAATCCAAAGTACCACGAATGTAGCGCAAAATCCGTTTGAGCGCAGAGAAATGAGGCTCTCGCGGATCATGCATATGAAGACACACCTGCTGAACAGCATAAGATATATCAGGACGAGTGAATGTAAGATACTGAAGTGACCCTGCAAGACTCCGATATAATGTGGGATCGGATATCAAACTGCCATCATCGCCCAGTTTAGACTCAGTGTCAACCGGAGTCCGACTGGAATTACAATCAGTCATGTGAGCACGCTCAAGAATCTCTGTAGCATACTGGCGCTGAGACAAAAACATACCAGAAGTGTCACGTGTAACAGATATGCCCAAAAAATAATTTAGTGATCCCAAATCTGTCATAGAGAACTCCTTATGAAGAGCTGCAATAATACGCTGAAGTAATCCATCAGAAGAAGCTGTCAGTACAATATCATCAACATATAATAAAAGATAAGCAGTGTCAGTCCCCTGATGATAAATAAACAAGGAGGTGTCACAGCGACTATGTGTAAAACCAATCCTAAGGACATATGTAGCAAAACGCTGAAACCAAGCCCGAGGAGCTTGTTTCAATCCATAGAGAGATCTGCGTAACAAACATACATAATCTGGGTGCTCAGTATCGCGGAAACCAGGTGGCTGGTGCATGTAAACAGTCTCAGATAAATCCCCATGCAGAAATGCATTCTTGACATCAAGCTGGTGAACCGGCCAATGTCGAGAAGCAGCCAAACTGAGAACAGTGCGTATAGTGCCAGGTTTAACAACCGGGCTAAAGGTCTCATCAACATCAACCCCCTCTATCTGAGTGCTACCATTCGCGACAAGGCGTGCCTTGTAGCGACTGAGAGTACCGTCAGCCAAGTACTTGTGGCGAAATAACCACATACAGCGAACAATATTGGTGGCCGTAGGACGAGGTACAAGAATCCAAGTTTTGCTTTTAATAAGAGCATTAAATTCATCATTCATAGCATTTAACCAATTGGGATCATGAAAGGCAGCGGTATATGAACGAGGCAAAGGGGAAATGGTGGACACATGACAAGCGTAACGGGGATTGGGACGGGTAGTCCCGACACGTGAACGTGTAACCATGGGATGAAATGACTGCATGGTCGGGTTAGGGTCAGTAACATGAGGGGGGTCTTGGGAAATGGAAATGGGGGCCGTTGGCGGTGTGGGGGAGGGGAGTGGTGTTGGAGAGGGAGGTACTACAGGTGATGCCGCAATGGGGGAAGGAGGAGGGTCTGGTGTAGTGTCAGGGGAGGTGGGTTGTGTTGGTGGAGGAGAGGTTGGTTGTGGAGTTTCAGGTGAGGTGTGTTGTGATGGTGTAGTTGGGGTTAGTTTGATAAGGTTGGAAATGATGTTAGGTGACTCATCTTGACCACTCTTGATTTCAAGGTGATCCATTAGAAGGTTCCCGCGACAAAAATGGGTAAAGAAGTATACCCATGATGAGTAGTTCATTTCATCGACATCGAGTTTGACCAGGATGATGTTATTTAAGTTGGTAATTGCCATGAGTTTATCGGAGAGGAGAATGGTGGGTTGAGGAAGGGGATCGATAACAGTCATGATGGGGATAGAGGTGGGATAGATAGAGTTGATTTGAGGGAGGAGATGGAGATGAGGTAGACGACAGAGGAGATGAGAGGGAGAGGATCGGATGTTTAGTTTTAAGGAAATGATTGCTCTGAAACCATGTTGAATAATAGAATATTGTGATTGATATTATGTAATTGTCATTTATTCAATGAATACAAAGTCTTCACAAGAGACATATATATATACAGAAACAATGAGAAACCCTATATAGTCATGGGCTTGAGCCCAAAAGTCCTAACATAAATAATACGACTAACAGCATCATCTTCTACCTAGCTAGTGTTGTTTGTATATATTCAAAGATGGTAGATTATTTCGTGCATGGCAATATATAATACCTCAAGTATCGACTTAAGCAAGGCCCTTTCATATGCAAAGACTGATCTATCTTCCAATAGATGAGTTTTTCCAAACTTAAATCCATCACTTGCCTAACATTTTTGCCTTTAAATTAATGGACATTGATAGCTGCAACAACCGGATGATTTGGATCATATATTACTTAGATGGATTTGATTCACAAGTCCCTTGAGAGCCATGTTTTGTCCATAAAGATCTATCATTTGTGGGGTAAGATGTTATAAATCTATCATTGTGGGGTAAGATGTTATAAATCTATGTTATAAGATCTATCATTTGTGGGGTAAGATGTTATAAAAAGAGACGAAGTATTAGTTTTAGGCTCGAACTCGGGCTCGAGCTCGTTTAGGCTCAGCTCGTTCGAGCTTTTTAACGATTCGATTCTAAGCTTTTCACGAGCGGCTCAACTCATTTCTGTTGAGTTTATGATATATAAAATACAATAAAACATAAAGACATCAAGAGTACACAGCGGAAGACTAAATATCATAACAAATAAATTAATTAACTGAAAGTATGCGTAACGTACCTCTTGCGAATTTCATATTCCGTGAGCAAAACAAAGAAGTGGTTTGAAGAGTTGTCCCTTACCATTCTACAACTCAAACCAATATGGTGTAGGAATAGTGTCTTACTACCACGTCTTGTACAACACGAATTAACCAAACGTATCAAGCGATTGCTAGATCTAACACAAGTCCTCGTTTAAGAAAAACGAAACCAAACTCCCTTACAAATGGGGTGTTCGGCCGAAAATGGGACAAGAGAGAGGAGATGAGAGATCTAGGGTTAATTCAATGCACAAGTGTATGAAACCCTAGAACCTAACCCTCTTTATATACTAGTAGGGTAACTTTGGGAACAAGATATGATTTAGGGCTTGGGAAGCCCCCCTTGGCCGGCCATGTAGAAAGCCCAAGGGAAAAACCCATAACTTTTCCAAGTTTTCCATTTCTAGTCCTTTCTCTTTTCATTTAACGGTCGTTAGTCATTTTTCCGTCAAATACTTAACGATCGTTAACCGGACTTAATGTGTAATAATTAATCGTAAACATAAACATTAATTATTAACTTTAATTCTCATTCGCTAATGTGTGCAATCCCGTGGTCACGAGTTCGAATCCGGACATTCACATGTTTGTAAATATATACATTTCCAACAGCTCCCACTTGGATATGTTTACAAAACGTGAAATGACATTGGTTAGCGTCTAGCAACACGCCAATGCCCCCGGTACAACTCGTGTATGGTTTTCTGGAGAAAAACCAAGTTTGATGATTCATCATCATATTCATCCTTTGTTTCTAATACCATGTTAATAAGAATATGGATCTCACTCATTTCTTAATTAACTATTCTGTTTCTGCTTTATGTGATTGATTAAGATTACCAATTCTTCTGAACATATACCAGAAGACCTTGGGTATGGCCATACAAACATTTTAACAATCCTACGAGGGGCCCGCAGTAGATTATACTTCAAATAAATTTAAAGGAAACAAATCCCATTTTGACTACAAGCAGGATTCACAGATTTCGCAACACTTCTGAAAACAACCCTTATAACTACCAGTTACGTATAGCGTTAGATTGCTTCACAAAAATGCACTACATTCATGACATATCTCTTTTATCTCAAGTCAGAGGATAAATATCCATGATATACTTAATGACTAAGATCCATAAAGTATCATCATGTGGGTGGGATAAGTCCTATACTCAATTCATTGAATATCATCTGAAATTAGTCATGCTACGCATCAATATACTTTCAAGTATATTCTAACTAATACTCAGATTTGTCTTAATTCAATATCATTCCTATGTTATTGATTGACAACGGACTATTTAGAATAACTTAAGTTATTCAAGGATTTAAACATGCAAATATAGGATAACATCATAATAAATGAATAATAAACATAACAAAATACTTTATTTCATTTCAATAATAATGTTTACAATATCCTTTTATCCAAATACTAAATAGATCAATGCATGATAATTCTTAGTTAATGAATTTTGCCGCAAGTCATGCATCTCATACTTGTCGACAAGCCATAATTTCAACTAACTTTGATCTATAAGAATTTTGAGAATACTTATTTCAAAAATTCAATAAGTGAATTTCTTGTATGTGTTTACACATATCTTGATATTGTCATATTATTCCATAAGGTGCGTGACAACCTGAACCACCTTTATATGACAATCATCTTTCAAAACTTTTAAAGTTTAAAGTATTCTTTATTCTTTAATGTATAATGCAAGTATGCTCTTAGTTGAGCATAACTAGTCAACATGGTCATCATCAAGGATACCGTGACTAGAATTGAGTGTCATCTCAATTATACTAGCATCATTGTGTACAACAATATGCTCTTTAAATATCCGTAAACTTTTGAACAGTTCTAGTGTAATGTTGGTGCCTACCAAAACTCAAGTTTGTTGGCAATGACAATTATGAAACAATTGTCATATAATCATCCATAGAATCTAGGAGCATCTCCAGATTGTGGAATGTGATTCTAAATCCAAACATATTCCTTTAAAATATTTATTACACTAACAACTTTCAATGTTGTCAAATCATCTTGTAATCAAGCATGGCACAACAACTTTATACACAACATGATGTTCATGATGAATCTTTAAGTTAAACTTTAAGATCTCATCTATCTTGTCAAAGATATGTATTCATCATGTTCTATTTGACTCATTTATTTACCGCATATGTTTATAATAATAAACATATATTCCAAAGTTGTATATATTATTTCCAAATCTTATAAACGAAGTTTCATTCCCAACTAAAACTTAATTTAAGTGGAATGTAGTTGCCCATACAACATATAAGATTTAAGAAAAAATAAATAATACTCCCACTAGCTTTCAGGAATACTTATGAGCAATCTTATTTTAATTATTAAATCAAACATGGATTTAATATTAAACATAAGAAACATCTCCTAGATGCTTGCATATATCCATTCATGGATTCTTGCAGTTTGTACATTTCCAAGGATTATTTGAATTCATAAAACTTCTTTGTATTACTCATCGTCCTCGCAAAAGTAATTTCACAACAAAGAGTTATGACATTCATTGTCAAATTTTCATTTCAATGAAACTAAGTATGACAATTATAATCTTTATACTTCTATTTAATGTATATAGGAAAGAATATTCAATCATAGTTAATTGCTTAAGTATGATTGATATTATTATCACTAGACATACATTAAATACATGTACAATATTGTCCATATGATTTCTACACAAAGATTTAAACCACTAGGGTTTCCATCCTTTGAAGAAACTCATTTTCATTATTAAGATAAACCAAGTATCTAAAGTTGATTATCTTTACGGACAACATCTCTACATTCATAGTATGATTGATTTTCCACAATTCAACATTTGGTAAATTTATCATTATGATTAACAGGCTTACCATGATCCTGTAACTCATATTCCTCAGCATATTAATATCTGAGATATCCTTACGGATCTATGAATGACAATTCCATCATATTAAGGTCTATCATTTTCATGTTTAGCCTCATCATGATATTTGCTAGTGCATTTTAGAAGATTATGTATTTTGTAATTCAATCTTTCAAGATCTAAACAAAACTCCCACTTGCCTTTAAAAATTTAAAGATTACCTTTAAATAGTTTAGCAAGTAGAGCAACAATACATTGTTCTCTTTTGGGATATTACAAAAAACATTGACAGTTCCTAACATTAGTTTGTTACAACTCACTCTATAAGTAGTTTAACAAATTCAGAACTTCATTTATAAGACTTAATGTGATTCATCACATTCCATAAACAAATTGTGTCTTATTAATCTTCTAGGTTGGAGTCTTATTGAGTATATTTAATCGATACTCAATCTACTAACCTTGATAATTTTGGAAGAAACTATAGTTATCTTGAATCAAAAACAGCCAATAGACTTTGATTCTTCTAACTGAACATACCATAAAACTATGGTATTTCCTTAGAATTTAATATTGTAAGATTAATCTAACAATATTTAAGATAACCATCTATTCTTTGGTTTATCATATTTACCAACAAAGTAAAACTTAATGGTACAATAGAATTACCAAGTCAATTGCATGCATTATAACACAAGTATTTTTGACCAAGTCAAAAGACATATCAGTTATAATCCCACTATACGTTATAAGTCATTTGATCAACTCATTGACTTCATGCATATGTCTTAAAACATAGCAAGTTAACGTCTTACTTTATATTGTAAGTCTTTAAAAGACTTCATGTTTGTGACTTTACAAAATCATAAACATTTATAATTAAAGTAATTATGAACACCACCTCGGGTTTCAATTCATATTTCAAGTTAATATTTACTACATATATTTAAGTCATTCAACGAATACTCAAATTCAAGGTAGTATTAGATTACTTCATTTAATTATGTCATTCCATGAAATGTTCCATGTAAGAAACTGCAGAATCATCCATGCTCGTTCTCACGACACGTGGATATTTTACCTTGGGCTACAATCTAGTTCACGTTCTCACGTAACATAAATTGTAACTACAAGTGTTTCTTAAATATTGAATGACATAAATATTTAAAATAAAGTAGTCTTTGTTATCATCTTGACACATGTTCTTAATAGGGCAATCATACATATATAAATGTATACTTCCTATTAGAACGTTATTCTCTTACTTTACAGTCAAGAGAATTCTTTTAAATCATTTTAATATGTGTTGTACCTTGCACACATAAGATTTCTCCCACTTGTGCATGGAACAACATCATGTAGCATATAAACAACACGATACACGTTCGTTTATTTGATTAATATGATTGTGTCATAGACATAACAAGTAGATGTAGAACTATATTGTTTAGTAAGGAAACGTACACGACTATCCTTAAAAACATAAGTGTCTACAATTGGAAAGTAATTATCTTTGAAGATAATCTGGGTTACTACACAGGAAATAAGGCTTGTAGCTCCCACTGAATTAGAAATCATTAAAACAACTTCTTATTCAGTAATGCAACATAAATGCTCCCACTGAATCTGACAACATTGTAAGTGTTGCATAACCAGTGAAAACAACTTGCTTGCTTTTTACTTTCCTACACCTTTGAAGAACCATACGTAATCATTACTAAGGTACTAAAAGGTGTATTCTACTATATGAATGATAGGTTATCCATCAATGTTATTAACTCGAAAAATTGGGTATGCAATTTCTTCCTCAACAGGCCTACCATCCCCATACTGGTATGTAGTACCTTTAAAGGCTAAAGCAAAACAACTAGATAAAAATATGTTAGTTTGTCTTTTACCAATTTTTGCGGTAATTAGTCTAGCTTCTAATCTAGTAACTCATATACATGTTTTCCAGTTAACCAACATTCATGTTGTTACAAAGGATTAATTCACCAAATGAGGGTAATGAAATCTTTATGGAAAATAAGATGTGCAATTCATTGCTAAGAGTTACATTAGAATTTAGACAATTCAAATGTTCTTATTATACCTTTCTCATTCATGAAAAGGAATAGGATTGAGTCTCATGCTTCTCTCATGGAAAAGAGACTTCGTTTGTCTTATCAGTAAATTATTCTCGATCAAACATTTGTTTGAATGCTAGAATGGATCAATTTACTAATCAAAGACTAAACCACGTTTACGGTTAAATGTTGCATTTATACATTCAAAAGAATTACAAAATTCAATTTTAGTATTTTCGATAATTAACCTTTTCAATAAACAATTAAATACCCAAGGATCCAAATTGTCATAATTTCATCACGTCAGTTGATCTGCTAGTAATGAACCTTATACAAAATGGTAGAGCTTTTGCTCAATTGCCAATTTCAATTGCAATTCCTAGATTTATGGGATTTACATATAGCCAATTTCAATTGCCATGTAAACATGTTTTATCCCATCTTATGCCTTGAGTTGCCAGTTCTCACTACAAAACTCAATTAAGTTGTCCAACTTAAGAAACTGCAAAATCGTCCATGCCCGTTCTCACGTCATGTGGACATTTTACCCTTTGATTACGATCTAAGTCACGATCTCACGCAAATAAAAAGTAATCTTAGGTGTTTCCGTTTCGTTGGATGACATATAACTTAAATTAAAGGGTAATAGTTTTGATGTTAAATCAAATATGTACAAATATGTCATGCATTCATCTTTGTAGCATAGTTTTTATTAAAACATTTATATCTTGTTTTAATGTATAAGCTTTTCATCATCAAACTTTAATTGAGGTATTGGGTTCACCAATTAAGGAATTTAGTGTTAATTATCATCCATTATACCGTACTTTTGCATAAGTGTAAACACTTAGTGTTTCGGATAATTACCACCGAAGTGGCGCATAGAATTAAAACTAATTCGCCCTTAAGATGAGCTTGCACATTTTATGGCTTACTAAGTAGCTCCACTCGAACTTACAGAGGGCAGAGGACCAGGTACGCGCTAAAGCACAACCTTAGACATCCTTTCAGTGTGACTGTGCGCACTTCTTTATTAACCCAGTTCATAGTTCATTCTCATGGGTGAGCCGTTCAGACCATTTGTACCAAAGTCATCAATCAATTAAACGATTATGATTACTATGCTTATAAAATACATGTTTCACCATTGTTTAGGTCAGTTTATTTTTCTTGTAAAAATACCCTTGTTACAAAAAACAAACAAGCAAGTATTTATAAAAATAAACAAATAAACAATGAATGCATAACAAATAAAAGTCATGCATATCAAATAGCCACATGCAAACGGTTTTGATAAATCCTATTAATAACCAATTCTAGATCTGTCAATATGCATATATTTAATTAAGACTTTCACCCGTTTTCATCTATGTACAAGGTGAGCCACATGCATCGATTCATCGATTGCGCAAGTCAAAATTAAATACATACCACATAGCACATAATTGATTAAATTAATAATGATTGAGGTCTTCCTCAATTTTAGATCTATCATAATTTAGTGTATATCACTTAAACATGAAATACATACAATAAAAGCAGATCCATGATAAAACATGCAGATAATTATCATGGATATAAATTACACTTAACAATTAATGCAATTAAAACAGAGTTACGCAATACACATAAAGTTGCATGCATCTTAGGGTTTCTAATCCAATTAAAACAATAGTTTACAAAACCCTAATTAGGGCACCAAATAAAACGCCCCCCCTCAAAATTAGGGTTTAGGTTTTACAAACCCTAGATCTAAGCATACAAATAATAACACATTCATGTTTATTTTAATTATGTGTTTCAGTAATTAATTACTTGTTATACAAGGCTCGTGATGCCACTGTTGAGTTTATGATATATAAAATACAATAAAACATAAAGACATAAAGAGTACACAGTGGAAGACTAAAGATCATAACAAATAAATTAATTAACTGAAAGTATGCGTAACGTACCTCTTGCGAATTTCATATTCCTTGAGCAAAACAAAGAAGTGGTTTGAAGAGTTGTCCCTTACCATTCTACAACTCAAACCAATATGGTGTAAGAATAATGTCTTACTACCACGTTCTTGTACACACGAATTAACCAACGAATCAAGCGATTGCTAGATCTAACACAAGTCCTCGTTTAAGAAAAACGAAACCAAACTCCCTTACAAATGGGGTGTTCAACCGAAAATGGGACAAGAGAGAGGAGAGGAGAGATCTAGGGTTAATTCAATGCACAAGTGTATGAAACCCTAGAACCTAATCCTCTTTATATACTAGTAGGGAAACTTTGGGAACAAGATATGATTTAGGGCTTGGGAAGCCCCCCTTGGCCGGCCATGTAGAAAGCCCAAGGGAAAAACCCATAACTTTTCCAAGTTTTCCATTTCTAGTCCTTTCTCTTTTCATTTTACGGTCGTTAGTCATTTTTCCGTCAAATACTTAACGATCGTTAACCGGACTTAATGTGTAATAATTAATCGTAAACATAAACATTAATTATTAACTTTAATTCTCATTCGCTAACGTGTGCAATCCCGTGGTCACGAGTTCGAATCCGGATATTCACATGTTTGTAAATATATACATTTCCAACAATTTCCACTCATACTTACAACAAGAGAAAATCACTGGTTTATTGCACTGGATTTTAGTAACAAAATTTGTTTATTCTTCTTTTCTTTAACTTTTTAAGAAAATTAGATTTAAAAAGAATATTAAATTTATAGAAATCATGTTTGTTATATGGCCGATTTATCTATAAGGTTTGAACATATCGGTAGTTCGGAACAAAAACTCAAACAAGGTAAGACATCTTTTTCATGATGTTAACGCTAGATCAGGGTTGTTTGCAACTATTATAAATTGAACTTGATAGTACTCATATTTTAGTATGATAGTACTAATCATTTTATCAGTAGGTCACCTCGAGTGGTTATGGTATTGTATTTTCTATTTGAGTTGATTTAGAAATCGTGAAAAGAAACGTAAAAAAATTTGTTTTCTATCTTCTAAAACTACTTTCTATAAATGTGAATTTGAGCATACTTTTAGTATTTTTCATCTTGTTAAATATAAACAATTCGAGCTCGCGCCATGCTCGGCTCGATAAGTTTCCACTTTCCACTTCTAGTCACAACTCCTTGGTTAAGAGCATAGCACGAATACCATTACACTATAGACTTCAATGAAGATAAACCAAACAAGGTAAAAAGAAGTTACATAATTAAAACTTAATACTCAATGAAAATAAACCAAACACATATATTCATTTGATAAATTAAAACATAACAAAATGAAAGAAATTATCTAAGTCTAGAAATTGTTGTTTGCTATAGTTCTACAAGGGGTAAGAGAGTGATAGGAAGTAAGTCCATAACCTTTAATCCCAAATTTGCATCCTTGATGATTCAACATATAATCGCCACACTGATCCATCTCTAACACAACCTTCGAGAAATAATCGACGTCGCATGGAAGCTCGAGTGGTCCATCACTTTGATACCCATACTCGAGTTCGGCTTCCTCAAGTAACTCTTTAAAGAGAGGATGACTAGCGTGTTTGGCTTTGATCACAAACCTTTGCTTTTCAGGACCAACGTACACCGAAAAACAACCTATAGGAGCAACATTATTTCCTTCTTTTGAATCTATATGAGACAATGATTTGATTTTCTTCAAGAACGATTGTTTGATTCTCGACGAGCCATCTTCCTCGTTGTCGTCGTCTTTTCTACTACCAAATGATTTGCATCTTTCCCATGTCTTGGTAATCAACCCCTTTTTTCTTTTGCATATGTTGAAATCCATTTCTTCTCAAGAACAAACTAAAAAAACAATATGACATATATATAAAGTGATTTTTGAAGAAAGATATATATGGAAAGTATTAACCTCTATCATAAGCCAAATATAGCATGATTTGCATGTTTTGCTTATTCTTCATGCAAATCAATTAGTACTTGAATTTTGACTTAATCATGAGCTGTCAAATTTACTTGACACGGTTATAGTTATATAGCAATTAAAATAAGAATATCAGAATTCTATAAACACGATTTGGTTCACACTAATTATGCGAATAAGATTTAAAAGTTGCGCGTACTTCTAAAGATGTCATAATTTTTTAATATTTTTAAGTTTGAACGTCTATTTTTAATGGACAAAAATATCCAACTTAAATACTTTGATATATGAAGTTTTCTTCACTGAGTTTTATTATTATTTGAATTTCATTATTTCTGGTCAATTTAATTTTCAATTTGTTTGGCCTAATGACATACCGCATTACTACTTGAAGTCTAGGCTTCGTATTTACACACTATGTGTTGAAGTGTTGGCGTAAAATTTATTAGTCAACATATGTGTGCTTAGGCCCAATGTATTATTATGTATTTGTATTTAGTTGAGGGCTTAGCTTATGATGTTTTCGTATTGTACAAGCCTTGTATCCTATATATTGTGACTAGCTAAAAGACCCGTGAAATTCACGGGTATTTTAAAAAGAAGACAAAAAAATGGACAATGACTTGTATATTGCGCAATTAGCCGTTAAAAAAACAAATTAGTATATGCAGTTTGAAACTGAAAGTACGTAAAAAGAAACATACGTGTAATTAAACTAATAGTCAAATAACTAAAAAGAACATATAGTTGCATAAGCACACATGTAGCTTTTGTTTTGATGAGCTTGTTTTTGTTGCGAGAATGCAAATGCATGTTTATCCGAAGGTGTGATTGTCATCCTTAGAATAAACACCCACTTCTCAAAATAACTTCAGCTAATTATATTGGCCTTTATGCAAGTTCTTATCAGCTGCCAGACAACACGTAGTCTTGTTAATTTCACAAACCATTTAATTTATCAATATTTCAAAAAATCATTATCAAAACATCTACTTTCATTACTGATCTACGGTAGATTCATTACGTAAAATCAATGATAATTAACTCCTTGGCGGTAATAAAAGCCCGTGAACATCATGTGCATATGAAAGTATACTTTGTAATCGATGAGTAATCATGGTTGTTAAATCTACATCGTGTGTCATTTCAATGAATGAGTTTGATAATGGACACCATCGTGAGGTGTTACTTGTTGATTTAGAGGTTGAAATGACCCAAATTTCCAAAAGGTGAATCATGCCGGTATAATTTGAAAACAAAATTTGTGGCAAGCAGAAGAAATATTATATGAAGTTTCATCAAAGGAGTTAAGATACTTGAAATGACTTCTCTAACATATTAGGTTGTCTATAATGGTGAATACACCAGGACTGAGGACACGACTGTCATATCCGCTTTCTCTTTTTACTACACCTTCATCACCAATTTACCTGTAATAAGGAGACTGATTACACCAAAAAACCATTTAGTAAAAACACCACACACACAAAAATAAAAGGGATGACTCGTTCGAGTATACGGCTGAATTATGCAATCTTTAAATATGACCCCGACCATGACCGAGTTAGTATAATGGTAGGGAAGCTTCGACCGGTGCATTACGCCCAATCATAAGCTTTAGAAGTCCATGATATGTAAGTATATGATTCATTAGTGACCACACGAGTTACCTTGAATCGGACATATAAAATTGAACTGAATATGTACACTATGGACAATTATGGTACATGAAGAAGGAAAGAAAAATAAAGGAGTCGCACCCGACCCGTGTCACTTCAAAATGTCACCAAATTGGCGTCGCTAGTTGAGCCGCCACCATACCGGAGGTGAGTTGCGCTAGTTCTTTCGCCATTTCACTCGCGAGGCGTGAGTTGTGTCTTTGTGTTTTAATGTATTTTATAATGGGTTTATGTGTGTGTGTGTGTGTGTTTTAGTGTGTATGGGCGCGTGCATATGATTATATGAAGAATAAGTATTTTTTTTTCCTTTATTTATTTATTTTTTTCTTTTAATTTTAAATAAAGGGCCAGACATTATTTATTTTTATAGTGGGTGAGAATTTTGAAATGTTTTAGTTGGGTGCAGGGGTGGCAATCAAGTCATGTTCGTGTTGACCTATTGGTTCGCGGGTTGGTGTGTTAGTATAGCCTCTACCCAAACATGACCCGTTTATTAATTATGTCAAGAAACTCAACCCTAACTCAGACATGTGTAATACGTTTAACCTGTTTAAGTATATAAGTCAAGCGGTGATGAAGATTGATGGTTGGTTAATTCAACTATTTTAAATCCAAAAATGATATAACGATTAACAAAATGATAAAAATAACATACGAATATGTATACAACAATTAAAATAATATCCGAGTTACAATCATAATTTATTGTCATGATAAGTACATAACAAAATACATTTAATCCAAATCGAATATAAAATCAAATTAATATATATTTTTCTAAAGGTTTATGTACTTAAACGGGTTCACGTGTTAATCTGTTTAATACTTACTCAACCAAAATACGACCGATTTATTAAACGGGGTTAGACGGGTTGACCTGTTTTTGACCCAAACTTGTTTATCATAAACCAAAACCTGTTTAACTTTGTGTCGGGTTCGTGTCATTTATCGTGTCATGTCGATAGTTGCCGCCCTAGTTGGGTGGCAAGCCAAAAATGAGCTTTTAATTTTATAAGTTTATTTTTTTTTTAATTTTTTTTTTGTATTTTTAGTTTCGTATTATTATTTTTTAAATGTTATTTGTATTTTAATTTAAAGAATGAAAATTAATTTGTTTGAAATAATGAAAAATAAAGAAAAATGATTGGTATGACTGTTTTGGCATGTTATAAAAGAAAGAGTATTTTGGTGTGTAAGTGAGTTGTGTGAGTTGGTGATGTGCCTATGAGGTGGCAAACTTAAACGTGTGTGAGTTGGTGCCACGAATTCTGACGCCCTTGTATTAAGTAACACATCTGTGTTAAAAAAGGTTGCAGGACTTCTATACAACACACGTGTGATGAACTCCAGTGTTACTAAGTAAAAAATAGAAATAGAAGAAGAAAACAAATACTCCAATGCTACTGAAATTAAAGGCAAACTCATATAAAAAACAACGTAATAAGTAATTTTAGGACAATTATATAGTACTCCGCAATCAAGAACAATCACAAGTAATCACAAACATATTAACATTTGAAGAATTGAACGCTTTTTTTCATTTCTGGCATGCAACTTTGTGGAAAACTAGAAGGGGGGGGTTGAATAGTTTTGCCGATTTTAAGTTAGTTTCAAAAACTTTAGATTCGTTAATATGTGAGATCTTATGGATGTAGAGAAAGTATAGATCTAATGATAAAGCAAGTAAATAAAGTAAAGCGAAGGGAAAGAAAAGACACAACCGATGTATAGTGGTTCGGCTACAAGGACACCTTCCTTGCCCTACTCCACTCCCCGAGTCACCTACTCGAGAGTTCAAGCACTATGTCAACAAACTCCTTCACTTGGCGGAGAAGCCTTCACAACGTTGCTTACACTTTTTCCGGTACAAAGCTAGATACCGAGTCCGTAGCACGGTGGACCAAACCAACACGACTATTACACAACAAATATGTGAAATATCAAATACAAGATCTTTGCTACAGAAATCTTGCGGAGTGACAAATCAATCAAGGACCCCTTGCTTGGATGACTTGTAGAATGCTCGTGATCTCGCCTTAGAGAAGGACCTATATGAGGATCACAATAGAAAGAAAAAAGAATAACTCTCTAGATCAAGTGATTTATATGTTAGAAGAGAATGAGAGTGTTTGAGAGATTTAGTAAGAAGAGGGATGAGTTAGAATGAAGAAATGGCTCTCTATTTATAGGCAAATTTGTCCTCTGTTCCACGGATCCCACGGATCCCACGGATCCCTCCCACTTGGGATCCGTCTAGTGTAATCCTAGGGATCCGTGGGACGCTCCTCTTTGCCCATGGGTTTTTTGGTTATGGGTCATGGGTTATGGGTTGGTCCATGGGTTTTCTTTAGATTCAATGTATCTAAGTATACATTGTATCTAGCCAACTTGGGTTTGGGTTATGATCCATGGGTTATGGTTTTTACCCATCCTAATAAACTATTACAACAAATGCTTAATTACTACACTTTTGTATTTAAATGGCTATATGTAAATGCTTTACAAAAATAACATGTATCCTTATAATTATACTTAAGATAACATTATATTTGTTATCAACAAAACACAAAGAGATCGCAAAATATTAATAAACGTTTTTACGGTTTATTTGTATTAACAATCTCCCCCTTTTTGTTGATGACAAAACATAATGTTATGATGAGTAAAACTTAAGAATAGATGTAAGTTTTGAAAGCCCTAAGTTTTACTTCTTCTCCCCCTTTTTGTCGAAACAAAAAGTTAACCCTTGGAAGAAATAAAAGTGTGGAAAAATAAGTCCACGTATACTAACTCCCCTTGACGGTAGCTCCCCCTTGTTTGGGGCGTCAAGTGAAGAAAAATAAAAATCCTACAAAAGAAAGGTTAGTAACATGCTTAAATAATCTTGTGATTGTCGAGAATCAAGATTGGGAGCCAAGGTATGTAAACAAGGCCTTGTAATAAAACAACAAATTGTAGTGGTATTTATGCCACCTACAAGCATGTAAAAATAAGAACAAGACTTGTTCTTGAAAATGACTTCAAAAGAAAAAGTACTAAAAAAAGAAAATAGTAGTAGTGATTCCTTCCATGCTTGCATAAGGTTATGGATGGAGGTTTGGATGAGTAATGGTATTGATGCGATCAAGGATGAGGTTGAGTATGAATCGCATTTCTTCCCTAACTTCTATTGCAATTTCCCTAGTGGATTGGCAATGTTCACAATGTAAGTGATGTGGGTAATGAGTGCGAAAATTTTCCGGGTTGTTTTGATTTGTGAGTTGTGGAAGTTGTGGTGGAAAAATAGGAAAATATGGATCAAAGTCCGGAATGATTGGAAGTGGTGGTGGAAAAGAACCTAGATGTTCTTGTAGTTTAATGGGAGCTAAAGGTGGTGATGTTTCAAGATCATTGAATATTGTGTTTGGAGAAGTTGGAGGTGTCAAAAAGGCTAATTCTTTTTGCTTTGGTTGTGGAGATCTTGTTGGAGTCGTAAGGAGTTCCAAAAGAGTGATTTTATGTGATGAATGATTTGGTGATGAAGTTGGTGTACTAGTTGGTGATGAGGGAAGTGCTATAATGGAAGCATCTTGTGGTTATTTAGGTGATGAGCCATATGATGGTTTTCCTAAGCAACAAGATCGGATGTTAATCCGTGCGGATATCCTAGAGTTTGATTTTGGTATTTTGGAAGGTGGAATTACAAAGGTTTGAGTTTCATGGAAATGATTCTTTGTACTAGGTGATTCATCTAAAGGGTTTGTGGATGACATGGTGTATTGTGTTTGTGAGGATGAGATGGATTATGCAAGCATTTTGGGAGTTCTATATATAGAAAAACAAAGCATTGTAATGAATGCTTGACCCAAAATGTGGATTAAAATCTAATGATTAGATATGAATTTAAGGCATGTGATCATGGGAACACAAGCATTAAAGAGCATACTCCCAAAAATAAAACAAATGTGGATTTTTCATCCAAAGTGAGAAAAATAGAAGATAAAAACAGCTTCTGTCTCACGGATCCCACGGATCCTTCCCTTGAGGGATCCGTCCAGCATGAAGGCCGGGATCCGTGGGTCTGGTGATTCAGGCAGCACAAAATTTTCCTTTTGGAAACATTTTTGCCTAGTGTGTGCCTATATGCAAACTATTTGGAGTTACGGTTATCTCGACCCTGAAAAAGAAAAAGAAAAATAAACTAGAAGTAGAAAAGCATCCTATTGAGATAACCCGAAAACACATGTTTAGTACTTGAGAGTACGTAATTTAGTGTTATCAATGCTCCTAATTCATTGTTGCTTAAATGAATGTACCCGAAAACACATATTAGTTATGTGTCCCCTTTAGCATTCAAAAGACATGAGATGCAATGAAAACGGGTTTTTACTTTGTATTAATAATGAAAAAGCGATTTGTCCTAGACGTGAGAAATTGCTTTTGTGAAATTGATACGGAAGGTATCATCCTTTTAGAAAACATTTTGAAAAGAGGTTTTCTTTGAAAATGTGTATGTAGTTATGTGTTTGTAGCTTGTAAGAAAAAAAAAAGAAAGCTATAAGTGGAAAACTTATCTTGGGTTTTGAAAATTCCCGTATTGTTTGTGAGTTGTGCATGAAATAGAAATCCTAGACTCAGAAAGAAGAAGGCTAGTGTTTACATACCTTGTAGAGTCAAATAAGTTACGACGTTTGTTCCATTAGACCAAGACCAAGACGAAGTAGGTTGAATTGTTCCGCTTCAACGGTTTGGTGAGGACGTCGGCTATGTTGTCTTCGGATGCTACCTTCTCAATAGAGATGTTCCCCTTTTGAACATTGTCTCTTAGGAAGTGATGACGAATCTCTATATGCTTTGTGCGAGAATGCAATACCGGATTCTTGCTTAAGTCGATGGCACCTTTGTTGTCACATAGGATGGCTATGTCGCTTAGATGAATGTCGTAGTCGACTAACGCTTGTTTCATCCATAGTGCTTGTTGGCATGCTTTGCCGGCGGAGACGTACTCGGCTTCGGTTGTTGATATTGCTAGTGCCGTTTGTTTCTTAGAAAACCAAGATGTTAAACAACATCCCATGAAAGTACATACCCCACTTGTACTTTTTCTCAGAATCTGCATATACAATTGTTTCTACTCCCGTGCCCTTAGGATACCATAATCCTAATTGTGTTGTACCCTTAATATATCTAAATATCCTTTTACGGCTTCTAGGTGTGATGTTTTAGGGTCTTCTTGAAACCTAGCACATAAGCAAACACTAAACATGATATCCGGCCTACTTGCCGTGAGGTAGAGAAGACTACCTATCATGCCACGATATTTAGTATTATCTACGGATTCGCCGTCTTCATCTTTTGTGAGTTTGGTGTCGGATGACATTGGAGTCCTAATTGGTTTGACTCTTCTAGACCGAATTTCTTTAACATCTCCTTTATGTATTTAGATTGATTGAAGAAGATACCATCTTCTACTTGTTTTATTTGTAGACCAAGAAAGAAACTAAGTTCTCCCATCATACTCATCTCGAACTCGTCATGCATGATTTTAGAGAAATCATCACACATGTCTTGACAAGTGGATCCGAATATAATATCATCTACATATATTTGTACTATGATTATATGTGACTCTCTTTTCTTAGTAAAAGTGTGTTGTCAACTAACCCCATGGTATAGTTGTGTTTAATTAAAATGACTTGAGTCTATCATACCAAGCTTTTGGAGCTTGTTTAAGACCGTAAAGGGCTTTCTTTAATTTATACACATGTTTGGGTTTTTCAAAATCGATGAAGCCGGAGGTTGAGCTACATATACTTCTTCATTAATGAAACCATTTAGAAAAGCGCTTTTGACATCCATTTGATAAAGCTTTAGATCATTAGCACAAGCATACGCAAGAAGTATTCTTATAGACTCTAATCTAGCCACGGGGCATAGGTCTCATCAAAGTCTATTCCTTCTTGTTGGTTATACCCTTGAGCAACGAGTCTAGCCTTGTTCCTAGACACTACTCCGTTTGCATCTAATTTGTTTTTATAAACCCATTTGGTTCCTATTATGGTTTGATTACTAGGTGGAGGGACAAGTGTCCAAACATCATTAGAAACAAATTGATTTAGTTCTTCTTGCATAGCCATTACCCAACTCTCATCTTTTATGGCTTCTTGTGTATTCTTAGGTTCTAAGGTTGAAACGAAACAAAACAAGCTACTTTGGTTTTGAACTTGAGACCTTAATGTTCGTTCGTTTAGCTTTCCTATGACTTTATCTATGGGGTGATCTTTGGACTCTTTAATGTTTATTATTTCATCATTTAAAGGTTCTTCTTCTTCATTTATCTTTTTCTTTATTACTATAGCTTCACTTTCTATAATCTCGTCATCGACAAGAGGTGGAGAGGGTTTTGGTGGACTTTCATCAAATTTTATATTTAATTACTCTTCTACCTTCATTGTTTCTTTGTTTAATATGACGTAAGCTTTGCTATTTGGCGAGTAACCTAGAAAGATACCTCCGATTGATTTAGGATCAAATTTTGTAAGGTAATCTTTAGTGTTAAGAATAAAACATTTGCTACCAAAGACTCTAAAGTGATTTAACGTAGGCTTTTTGCCTCGGAGTAACTCATATGGAGTTTTACCTAAGATTGGTCTAATTAAGACTCGATTGAGTATGTACGTTGAAGTATCAACGGCATTACACCAAAACTTTTGAGGTATGGATTGTTCATTAAGCATGGTTCGACTCATTTCTTGTAGGGTTCTATTCTTTCTTTCTACTACCCCATTCGATTGTGGAGTGCGTGGAGCCGAGAAGTTGTGAGTAATACCATTAGCGTCACAAAAGGCTCCAAATTGCACTTCATTATCGAATTCCTACCATGATCCGTCCTAATAGACACTATAGGACTTCCTAGTTGTCTTTGGATCTTTTCGCTTAATATTTCAAAATAATTAAAGGTTTCCGTTTTGTTCTTTAAAAATTTTGTCCATGTATACCTAGAGTAATCATCCACTATGACCAAAGTGTAGTAGTTGCCTCCATAACTTTGGATAGCGGATGGACCAAATAAATCCATATGTAGTAATTCTAGACACCTAGTTGTAGACACCATGTTTTTAGCTTTATGACTAGAATGAGCTTGTTTTCCTACATTACAAGCATCACAAAAGTGATGTTCATATTTTAACTTAGGTAGATCTCTTACTAGATCTTTGGATGATAGCGATTGAAGAAGTCGCATGTTGGCGTGACCCAATCTTCGATGCCATAAGGTCGAAGTATCATCCATAGAGGTAAGACATAGTTTGTCTTTAGGTTCATTACCGATTTTAATGACATAGACTCCATGTTTCCTAATTCCTCTTCCTATGGTTATGCCATTTTTAATATCTTACTACTGGTTTCGGTAAAAAGTACATTGCACTTTTTATCACATATTTGTCCTATACTTAAGAGGTTAAAGTTTAGGTTTTCTACGTGACACACATCGTTAATGGTTAGAGATTTGTTAGAAATCGTACCTTTACCGATGATTCTACTTTTGCTATTTCCAAACACCACATTACCTCCATTGAAGGATTCATATGTGGAGAATAGATCTCTATTGCCGGTCATGTGCCTCGTGCACCCGCTATCCTTGACCCATTCATCCGAGTCTAGGTCGACCTTTAAGCATACCTAAGACAATAATAAACTCAAAAGTTTGGTCCCCATTTGTTCATGGGTCCATTAGTGTTAAACATTCCATTCATGTTAGACATGTATGGATAAGATGAGTATGCATTCCATGGAGCAAAGTTTTGAAAAGGAAAACCATTTTGCATATTTGGGTTCCATCCCATTTGATGGTTACTTCTTGGATAAACGTTATTAGGTCTCCTAGATTGATTATGTTTTGAAAAAGATGGAGCTTTGTTTCTTGCAAAAGTAGGATTATATTTTGGAGGTGGTTGTCTAGTGGTGACATGAGTTGGTTTCTTCCTATTAACTATAACAAACTCAGTTCTAGATGAAGAAGCTACGTTATTGCTACTGTTTGCTACAGTAGATCCACGGATCCCTGGCTGTACACTAGCCGGTTCCCTTATCAAGGGATCCGTGGGATCCGCCACAACAAGTGGCTAGTTTTTCTAGTGCCTTAACAAATTTTGTTTCTTTACTTTCACTAGTTGATGGATCAAGTTGTTGAACACCTAAACCTTTTGGGTTGTTACCGGTTTTAACACCATCTAATATCGTATCTAAAGTGTTCGTACTCATTCTAGCAATTTTAGAATCTAGATGATCAACTAGTGTTTGAAGTTGAACGCAAAGTTCACATTCACCACTTGCTATTTTACCCTTTTCTAAACGTTTTAGTTTTGCTTTTAATTCTATGACTTCTTTATCTAAACGTTGGTTTTGACTCTTTAAAAGCTTGTTTTTGTTAACTAGTTTTAAGCTAATATTGCATAGTTTGTCATATTCATTATGCAATGAGTCGTCATCAAGTGATGAACTACTATAGTATTCGTGACATACCTCGTCATTTGCCATGAGACAAATTTCTTCGTCCTCCTTGTCGCTCATTCCCCACGTGCCGCTCACGAACGCCTTTTGATCGTCCCGTTTGGGACACTTACTAATAAAGTGGTTTGGGTCCCCACATTTAAAGCAAGTACGATCATCTTTTGGCTTCGCGTCCTCTTTGCTTTTCCGAAAGCCTTTCTTATCGTCATACGGTTGTTTGACGTATCTTCCCTTTCTTCTAAAGAACTTTTTAAGTCCGTTACCGCCATAGCGTACTCCTCGTCGTCACTACTCGAAGAGGAGTTCTCTTCATCGCTTGAAGCCTTTTTGGCTTTAAGGGCAAGAGATTTGTGTTTCTCTTTCACCTTTGAGGCTTGAGAATCTTTAGCAAGGACAAGCTCGTAGACTTTTAGGTTGCCTATGAGTTCATCGAGGGTGAGGATTGTCAAATCTTTTGACTCTTCGATCGCCGTCACCTTGGATCTCCACTTCGATGGAAGTGCCCTTAGATATCTCCTAACATGGTTACAGCTAGAAAAAGATTCATCAAGTGCTTGTAAAGATGTAATAATAGTATTAAAGTTAGCAAATGAATGATCTATAGTTTCCTCATCCGATATTGAAAATTGTTCATATTGTTGAACAAATAAATCAATTTTATTATTTTTAACTTGTTGGTTGCCTTGATGAGTTACAACTAAAGAATTCCAAATTTCTTTAGAGGTTTTAAGCATAGAAATTCTTTTGAATTCCTTTTTCGGTAAAGCATTATATAAAACCATTTTTGCTTCACTATTTTTAGAAAGCTTTTTCTTCAATTCATCACTTAATTTATCATGAGGTATGTTAACTACATTCCCTTTATCATCTTTTGAGGTAGCCTCAAAATCGCCTTCAACAATAATGTACCAAAGATCAATATCTTTAGATTTCACATATGTTTCGAATATATTTTTCCAATATATAAAACCATTAGTTTCAAGTAGTGGTGGTCGTTGCATAGATTGCCCTTCCTTATAATTTTCGGAACCCATAGTGATCGAAAAGTTTTTAAAATACAATTTTACTTTAAAACTTTTATAAACTTAGCTCTTGATGCCAATTGTGGAAAACTAGAAGGGGGGTTGAATAGTTTTTCCGATTTTAAGTTAGTTTCAAAAACTTTAGATTCGTTAATATGTGAGATCTTATGGATGTAGAGAAAGTATAGATCTAATGATAAAGCAAGTAAATAAAGTAAAGCGAAGGGAAAGAAAAGACACAACCGATGTATAGTGGTTTGGCTACAAGGACATCTTCCTTGCCCTACTCCACTCCCCGAGTCACCTACTCGAGAGTTCAAGCACTATGTCAACAAACTCCTTCACTACAACGTTGCTTACACTTTTTCCAGTACAAAGCTAGATACCGAGTCCGCAGCACGCTGGACCAAACTAACACGACTATTACACAACAAATATGTGAAATATCAAACACAAGATCTTGGCTACAGAAATCTTGCGGAGTGACAAATCAATCAAGGACCCCTTGCTTGGATGACTTGTAGAATGCTCGTGATCTCGCCTTAGAGAAGGACCTATATGAGGATCACAATAGAAAGAAAGAAGAATAACTCTCTAGATCAAGTGATCTATATGTTAGAAGAGAATGAGAGTGTTTGAGAGATTTAGTAAGAAGAGGGGTGAGTTAGAATGAAGAAATGGCTCTCTATTTATAGGCAAATTTCTCCTCTGTTCCACGGATCCCAAGGATCCCTCCCACTTGGGATCCGTCTAGGGTAATCATAGGGATCCGTGGGACGCTCCTCTTTGCCCATGGGTTTTTTGGTTATGGGTCATGGGTTATGGGTTGGTCCATGGGTTTTCTTTAGATTCCATGTATCTAAGTATACATTGTATCTAGCCAACTTGGGTATGGGTTATGATCCATGGGTTATGGTCCATGGGTTATGGTTTTTACCCATCCTAATAAACTATTACAACAAATGCTTAATTACTACATTTTTGTATTTAAATGGCTATATGTAAATGCTCTACAAAAATAACATGTATCTTTATAATTATACTTAAGATAACATTATATTTGTTATCAACAAAACACAAAGAGATCGCAAAATATTAATAAACGTTTTTACGGTTTATTTGTATTAACAATAAACAAAACAAAGAGAAATCAGATAAGATAAGTAGCTTAAATAAGTCATTAAAAAAAGACATTTAAACCATCCTTCAACAACGTATTTACATCTTTAAATTCAAATACGCAGATTGCAGAATAATTAGTTTTTTTTTAGGTTCTAGTTACATATACCTATATAAATGAAACAGTACCCAATAACCAAATAGGTCAAAACAAACCAGTGTTCGACGAACTTCATACAAAATTTGGATTCACAAGATATGTTCCTCTTAATCTTTCATACTGCAACCTATGTTATTCAAACATAACACATACAATAAAAACAAATGACTCTAAAAATGTGATATCGATGATAGATAATATGTTACCTTATAACTCATCATTGATCTTCTCCTTCATCTACTCAGACCTTACATTCCCTTGCCTCTATCGCCTTATAAAATTTCTTAAGAAATTGCATTTAATCTAGGAAATGTGACCAGAAATTAGCTTATTAGAATAAATCTTTTGTAAACTCTTGTTTACTATACTTATTTCTCCATAATGATTAAATTAAAACCATATAATAAAATTACTTACTAAAATTGTCATGTCTTTTTTTATGAAATTGTTATAAAAAGAGACGTGTAAAAAAGAGGAGTGTAAAAGAATTACATTCCAAAATGAAATGGGTCAAAACACTACCTTTGAGTTGCCTTAATCGATAGATTCATAACAAATTGAGAGGCTTGAAAACCTAATAAAAACAGAGAACACCTAGTTGAACTCCCATGTAGCCTAAATAGATCAATACAAATTGAGATCATTCATATATACCTAAAAAATGGATTCATTGCAACACAACAAAACAAAACAAAACAAATAAAAAAAATTCATGATACTTGCATGGAATCAATTAATTTGAATGGTAACTGGAAAAATCATACATATGAACCTCCTTAAGTAAACAGAGATGGAGAAGACGATGAAGCAAGAGAAGCTATTGCGCCTTGTTTTTTAAATATCAGTTACACAACTATAAGATTGTATGTTATAATCTATTAAAATTGTCATGTTTAGAATGTTTCGATTGCATAATTTTCAAAGTTTCCCGAAATTTGGCTTATTTTCCAAGCTTCGATGCTGGGATTTTTGAAATTGTGAATTCAAATTTCATCAGGGAACATTTCAAATTGTATATTTGTAACATTTGATGTAAAATGGTATGTTTTTAATGAGATTAAGTATCGTCATAACTAAATGTATTCAATGCTATCAATACGTATATTATGGATGGGATTATTCAAAACTCTTAGTCAATGGCTGGTAATGCCACGTGTCACATAGATAAGCCAAGATAATTTTAGAAAATATTAATTAGAGGATGCTAAAAAAAACTCTGTTTTATTAGTTAAAATAGATTAATTAATGATAATTGCACGTTAAGAGGATAATAAGTAATCTAACATAGTATCAGAGCAATGTTTATCCTGAGACCTAGTCGACAATCCTGAGCCGACGTCTCAAGCAAGCCCTAGTCATCGCCATCTATCTGTTCTCTAAAAGAAAATTGATTATCAATTTTTGGATTAAACCCTACCCGATCATTGTTTCGACCATAACTCTTACTGTAAACCGTAAGGAGCTAACTGACGTCGGTAGCGTCATTGGCTTTGTTCCGAAAAAAGCATATCAGAATCGTTGTCGTAGCTCTAAAAACGTGTCGTAACAAGCCGTCGGGTTTAGAAAACAACATTTGGCTTACTGTTTTGCTTATAACTCTTAAACCGGTAAAACTTAGATGCACCGTCAGCGGCAGTGGATTCGTAATTAAATTCCACATAAAATGCTACCGGAATCGCTGCCTCTATCGCTTGCACGCGCATTAACTCGCCGTTATAAGCCCAGACGGTTTTCGGAAAAAAACTTTATTTTTCATATTACGTTTATCCGATGCGATAAAGTTGGTATCTTCAAACCTCTTGAAAAGACGTCTCTTCACGTTACTACCAAGTCTCCTATCCTTCATTCACATGTTCATGCACTTCGTGATCCTCACGAGCCTCATTACACTGCTTTTAAACGCATTACTTGGTATATTCGTGGACTCGTGGTACTACTGATCTGGTATTCAGTTGCATGTTTCATCTTCTACTAAGCTTACTGACTATATAGATACTGACTGGGTTGGTTGTTTTACGACTCGACGTTCCACATCTGGGTATTGTGTCTTTCTTGGGGATAAACTGCTTTCTTGGTCGGCTAAGCTCCGGCTTACATTATCTTGGGCAGTGCTAAGGCCGAATACATGGGTGTTGCTAATGTTGTTGCTGAATCAGCTTGGGTGCGCGTGCACAATCTTCTTCGTGAGCTTCACGCACCATTATTTACTGCTACATTGGTTTGTTGTGATAATGTGAGTACTATCTATTTATCTTTTTATCCGGTTCAACATCAACGAACTAAGCACAATGAGATTCAGATTCATTTTTTTGTGATTTTGTGGCTTCGGGTCAAGTACGTATGTTGCATGTTCCATCTCGTTTTCAGTATGAGAATATCTTTACTAATGGTCTCCCTATAATTTGTTTTAGGAGTTTCCATCCAATTTGAACGTCTGACGACCTCCTGTTCTAACTGCGGGAGAGTATTTGTCGACATACGTGTGCTTATGCCCAATGTATTATGTGTTTGTATTTAGTTAAGGGCTTAGCCCATGACGCTTGCTTATGCTACAAGCCTTGCATCTTATATATTATTGATTAATGACAATAGTAAGGGGAAAATACCTAATCTAATAAAGTTATGTCATCAACAAATATGAAAGCTACTGTATTCTCAGAATTATATAGGTGATAGACAGAGTCAAGATAGATAGTGAGCATCACCAACATGATCTAATAAAAGATTGAATCCACCAAATATATATAAGGACCTAAGGAGATATGTCATAATTCAGGCATAATCCTAGTGAGTATAATTCAAGTATTTCAAGCAGCACACAATTATATGGTTTTACTATTATATTGGAGGTGATTCATAGAGTCTTTCATTACGCTTTGTATAATATAATGCCTTCGTGTTTTTTTTTCCAAGTGACTGACAACTCGACATTATCATTATCACTTGAATCTGTCAATTACCATTGATATATATTCAATTACCATTGATATATGTGGGGAATTTGTAGTAATAACGAACACCAACGGATATTCTTAGTCTCTGAAAGGCGTGTGAACACTTTCAGATCGAATCAATTTGGCGGTTCTACCAAATTATTCAATCGGATACAATTCAGAGTTGAGAATTTTTTGTATGTTTGTGTATGAGATATAATGAACCGTTATATGATAATGACCAAACAAACCGTATATAACATGTTACGGGATAACTGCCAATGACAGTTTTAGGGTTTCCAAGTTGTCAAGTTTTGTCCCTCAATTTCCGAAAATTAATCTGAGGAACAACACTTCAGCAGAATCAATGACTTCAGCAGAATCCATTGCATTTCAGCAGAAATACAACTTCCGCAGAATCCATTGAATTCGGCAGAAACACAACCAGCAGAATTTTTACATAGCAACTTCAGGGAAATAAAAATTTTCCAGTGACTCGACCCAGCCAGGGGCTCGCCCTGGACTGCAGGGGCCGCCTTGGATTTCCCGACAGGGCTGCCCCCGGACCCCAGTCCCTTAGGGGCTTCGCCCCTAAGATCATAATAAACTCAAGTAGATGTGCACTCCGCACCTCCAAACCTAAATGATGTATTATCATGATAAAATTGGTCAAACAAGTTAATCCAATTACACTAAAATATCCAACAATATATACATGAGATGCGAAATTTATTGAACGAGAGGTGATCTGCACACTCTACAAATTTATTTGCACACTTTAATTATTTGTGTTTTGACATTTTTTACTCTTGCAAAAGTGAATATAAGTAAAGATGATGTAAGGGTATAAATGTCATAACACAAACACTTTGAGTATGCAAATCATCTACATATCTTTATCTTTACTATCTAAAATGGAAAAATGGTCAAAAGGGAAAAGTGAAAACTTGAATATTGAATATTGAAAGTCAAAAGTTTTGAAACTTTTTAAAATGTCAAAAATAAAAATCTTAACTATATCTTAAATACATATAATGTATGTATGATCAAATAAAGCTTCAACTACACAAAAGTTGGACAAACCATTGACCTTCAACTGTATACACAGATTGAAAAAAGGAAATTATGAAAGGAAAGCATTGATAATGCAAGGTATGATTCACAATCTATTAAAGGAATGTATTCGATCATTATGAAACTTATGAAACACGTACACACAACCATTCCTCATTTTATCAGTATATCTCACTCTCGCTCTTTCTCTATTTCTCTCTCTCTCTTAGACACTACCGCCACCGCCCAATAATCTAAACTGAAGCCTTACATCATATATTTTGATGTATGTATCACAATTTGTCAATTACAGTATTGTATGGTACAAACTGTAATGAATAAATTGTGATGCATGCATAAAAAAACGTGATGTGAGTATCAATTCCTATTAGAAAAAGTGGATAGTAATAGTATTTAAAGAAACATTGGGAAGTAAAATATAGAGTAAGTGACAAAAATGTATAAAAAGTTTAAAAAGACAGCCTATTCACGTGGTGAAATATGACAACTCTAATATAAATTTGAAATTTGACAATTATGCAAAATTTTAAAGTTAGACCGCCATTTAAATTTTTAACTACATTAATTAGTGAAAAAAAAACAACAAGAAAAGTTTAAGACATGATAAAAAAAATTAAAAGTTTTAAATACATTAATTAGTGAAAGTAAAACAATAAGAAAATTTTAAAACATGCTAAAAATAAAGGAAATTGCATGTATATTCTTTTAAAGCTTCATTATTATATACTAGACGAGTACCCGTGCATAGCAACGAGATTTTATAGCGGCAGAGAGTTTTAATGATAAAAAAAAGTTTATGCGTTATAAACGAAAAATAGAAAAAAAATGAGGATTAAACATAATGTTTTGAAACCCGGTTCGACATGGGTTGTTCAACCTGTTGAACCGTTCTGGTCAAAATCCGGGTCAATATAAATCGGGTCAACCCGACGGTTAGGTCGGAAAAAACGGGTCAAGTTAAACCGGATCACCCCGCCGGTTTGAAGTGTCCCGGGTCAACCGGTTTTCAATGTGTATTAATAGTTTCCTTTTAAGTGTTGCCATAATGGAGATTCAAAACATTTCGTTAATATAAAGTTTGATTTATTCTGATGTTTTAAGTTTTTTCTTACCTAATATAAATTTTTTCAAATTTCACATATTGACTTTTTCACTTTTCCACCATTACCATTTTATTTTTGTATCACTTTTTCACATTGACCATTTTGTTTTTATATGTAGTATAAATATAAAGATTATATTCAACTTAAATCCCTAATTACATATATATCTTTTATAAACATTACATATTATATATATGTCCAATTAACTAATTTTCATAAAATTAAAATCCTAAAATATGTGAAACTTATCATTTAAGTTTAAATGTACCATTATACCTTTCTTCTTCATCTTTTCAAAAAGTTTCAGATAACCGCGAAAACAAAACTCAATACACAATCCATGATAGGATCACTAAATTTTCACGAGCCAACGTCACCAACCAATGTACTCGTTTATTTGTTTAAGTTACATCGCTATTGTAGATATTTCCTCTAGGTTACACAAATTATGGTTATAATTATAATAGTAAATGATAGCCTAAATTAGTATGAATCCTCTCAGTTTGTAAAAGCCTTGTACCCGCAAATCATTCAAGAAATGATATGTCAAAATGGATGAGATTTAATTTATTTTGTCTTGAGCCCCATTTCATCTCAAACAAAAAAACAAGCTACAAATAATTATTTAATTTCCACCCATATTATGTTTAGAGGAGAAACATTGATTTAACAAAGAATTTTGGTTTGATGTTTAAAACAGGGTTTGAGCCACGAGAGATGACGATAATGAAAGGTCATAAGAATATGTAAGGGTATACTAGACATTTTAACATTAAATGATAATTAGAATACATTTTTAAGTTTAAAATTATAAAAGTTAGTTAATTCGATATATATGTAATATTCCAAGTTTATAAAAGATATATATGTAAACATGAGTTTAGCTTAGATATATATGTAATTATAAATCTTTGGAGAGATATATATGCAATTTTCCCTAAAATAATATTAATAAGTCGTACATACTTACCCGTTGTCAAATTTAGCTAAAATAATATGTCTTGTAGTGAGATACTTGCATGTTGTCACGAGGTTATAACCCACCACCATAATGGTCTGGAAAATTGTCGTGGACTCGGCGAGTTAATTGGTGTCGTGACTTAGCACTATTTGATTGGTAAGTCCAAGAATCTATGAATAATTAACTATTGATGACTCAACACAGTTGCATTTCAACCCAATCTTTTTTATTATTTCCAAGTTTGTATAAATTGCGAACACAATGGCATTTGCAACACAATTTTTTTCCTTCTCGAATTTAGCTAAAATAATATGTTTTGCAGTCAGATACTTGCCTGTTGTCACGAGGTTGATATGCAAACATTTTGATCCTAATGTCATCAATGCTGAGAGCCTGAGATTGATGTCGGATAACACGCTGGAGTTAGAGTGCACTTGCCAAGAATTCATCTTGCTCCATCAAAGAAGACATGTTCTCTTTCAAACTAAAGAGAATACGATTTCATGTGCCCATTAGCTTTGCGATAACTATCAATAAAGCTCAGGGCCAAACAGTTCTAGATGTGGGTGTCTATTTGTCGGACTCTGTTTTCTCGCTTACGTTCTCTAAAGGGATATCACGTAGAACTAAAAAGGTATTAGTGAAGCCAGTGAAAGAGTTCGGTTAAGGAGGAGTTTACACCGCAATTATTGTCTAACAAGAAGTTTTACGCAACGAGTAACGTGCATTGTTAGTTAGTATCTCATAATTGATGTAATGTTTTCTTTTTCAGTCTCACTAATTTTTTTTATATGTCGTTTGATACATGTTAAGAATTTTTGCTAGAGTTGAATTATCACATGTTACAACCGTTTGGAATTACATTTTAATGTACGTTCTATTTTGAACGTCATACGAAACACTTACTACAATATCGCATATCGTTAACTGTCTGCAGCTAGGAATTGCTGCCGCTAGGCGCGGGTACTCGCCTAGTTACATATAATGAGTGTATGGTCAAACTTTGAAAAGAGAAATCTTGAAAGTCAAAGGTGAGAGAAATGCATAGTGTAATTAATACTCTTATTAAAAACCTCATTACTTAAAAGCACAATAATTTATTCATATTGTACAACTAAATAAAAGCATATATATTTACCAAATTAAAAACAACCAATTAAAACACCTCTTAATAAAAAGTACAATAAAAATTTCACATTGTACAATTTAAACAAGCTACAACATAATCTAAAATATAAAATAATTAACACACTAATTAATGCTATTTTTAAAACACCCTAAAATGAAAAGTATATATTATTATACACATTATACAAATTGATGATATATATAGTTTTGAAAACCAGACCGGGCCAAATGGTTCAACTAGGAACCGGTGTCGCCACCGGTTCGGCTAACCAATAAAAGCCATCCGAAAATGAACCAGAGAGGACCCGTTGAAACCGATACAAACTGGTGGAATTAGGTCTCATCGAGATCTATTTATCCGGTTAATCGTCACAGGGTACCTGTCGCCGAAACGTGCTAGTACCCTGCTATACTATATATAATGGAAAAACCAAAAACTAAAAAGTAAAAAGTTGAAACTAAAAAAAGAAATGTTGAAAACATATATTTCAAAATGAAAATATTAATACACATAAAAAACCGGGTTGACCTGGGACGCTTCAAACCCGGCGGGTTGACCCGGTTTAATTTGACCTATTTTCGACCCAACCCATCGGGTTGACTCGGTTTAAATTGACCCGTTTTTCAACCGGTTGAACCACCCGCGTCGAACCGGATTTCAAAACATTATGTTTAACCCAAAATCTTCAAACTTTTATTATTTTTCATTTATAACCCGTAAACTTTTTTTTTCACTAAACGATCTTTCGCTATAAAATCCCGTTGCTATGCACGGGTACTCGTCTAGTTTAATGAAGTATGCAAATTACCTCCCTTATTGAACACCTCACATAAAACTTAGTTGACTTTTTATTATCTTAGTTTAAGACATTAATTTTTCAGTTAACTAGGATATTTTTAACTTTTATTTTGAGAGTCAAAGTAACATAAATTCTCATTATAACCATATTGTATATTTTTATTGGAAAATGATAAATGGACCTAACTATAGAGGCCTAAAAGGAGACCTAATGCATAAATGTATTGTACAGTTAATGCATAAATGTATTGTAACTGTACAATACATTTATGCATTAGGTCTCCTTTTAGGCCTATTTAATTAGGCCCATGCATCATCACTCATTTTTATTATAAAGGTAACATCCATATATTAGCTTAAAGTGATTGCACTAATAACATCAAATTTTATATTTTTTGAAAGGGATGTGATACTCACATCACATATTTTGATGCATGCATCACAATTTGTGCATTACAATTTGTATTGTACAATACTGTAATGCACAAATTGTAATACATGCATATAAAAATGTGGTGTAAGTATCAATTCCCTTTTTGAAAAATTTAAATCAAAATAATGTACTCTTTATATAGATGTAAGATTACTTATTTAAAAAGTTTTGAAAAGTTAACAATAAATCATTATTTATTAGACAAAACATAAAATACTATATGTTTTCTTAATAAATATAATGATTATGAGAAAAGTTCCATACGGAACAAGTTTTATCTAAAGAACAAATGATTAGATCTCAACCATCCATCCATTTGAATCCAATGGATTAGATTAATTTACATTTGAAACTAAAATTATACTAAAAGGGTCATTTTTGTAATTTCATATTCTCATTATACCAAAACACAAAACGTGAAATTACACACACACGATTCACTCACTCTCTCACCTCTCGATATTCAGATCCCCAAATACAACTGAAACCCTAAATCGCCACCAAACCACCAAATCCACCCCAAACCGCCATCAAACCACCTCCAAATCCACCGTGAAACCGTAATTACTCATTTTAAATGGATATTCGAGATGAAATGAGGTGAGATCACCGTTCATTCCTTTAAAATGGACCTACGAGCTGAAATATCTCAATCTAAAGACCATTCGTTGGCGGAATCCGATCAAAATAAGCTTCTAAATGTCGATTACGGTATATTTTTGTTAAATCAGTCTTTATTTTAAATTTTTGTGATCGATTAGCTTATTTTTTTGAATGTATTAGTTTATTTTGTTGTTGTATTAGCTTATTTTGTTACTGAATCAACGTTTGGATTAGGTTATATCGGAGTAGATTAGATTTCAGGATTAGTTTATTTTTTTTTATGTAATGAGTTTTTGGATTAGCTTATTTTTGTTATGGGAATCCATCTGTTTGAATTAGCTTATTTTTCTGATGTAGTTAGTTGTTATGCTTTTCTCAAATTGAAATAAGTTTTATAGTTTTTGCTTATTTTTTGGATGTGATAGACATAAGAAGATAAGCAAATGGAATTGTCAGTTTGTGTAAGATTAATCCTATGGGATTATCACTGAATCCCATGGGATTCACATAGAATGAGTGTTTGTATTAGCTTTTAGGAATCATATTTATAGTTGCGTATTTTTCTGTATTGTTTGTTAGTGTTAGGACTTTGTGATTGATGAGATTGTGCTGTTGTTAGTTGCTTATATCTAATATTTGTCTCAAAACTAATATTACTTTTTTCGTCTTAAAATTGATATAGGTAAAATATTGAACCCAATGTCGTTGTCTCGTTACAATCCTTTTGATATTAAGGCGAAGAAACAAGGGAATGTTACGTTGGGTCGGTGGAATCCTTATGATGATATTAAGGCGAATAAACAAGGGAATAAGGTTGTTCAGGGAAAGGCGAGTAAAAAGGCGAAGAAAACATCGATTGTTGATGTTGCTAAGTTGGCGTGTGTTGTTAAGGAGAATGAGATTGTGTTGGCTGTTCAGGGAAAGGCGAGTGTTGTTCAGGAGATGAAGAATGTGCCGGATGATTCTCGTAGTATTATTTCTGCTGTTGTTTCTGATTTGGCTAATGAGAATGTGCTGAGTGTTGTACAGAAGAATGAGAAGGAGAAGGAGAAGCATAAACTTCCTCCTGAAGAAAAGATGACTATTATTCTTGAAGCAGTAAAGAATAGGGAAGCACGTGAGCGCATGTAATCATTGAAGAAGTTATGTCTTTTTTGAATGCTAGAACAATTTGTCCAGTTAGGTGTTAATGGTATGGTAGACGAGATCATGTGAATGGGAACTTGTGCATGGTAGAACAATTGTCCATTTAGGCGTTAATGGTATGGTAGACGAGAACATGTGCATTATTTTGTCTTTTTAAAACTTCTGAATGGTATAACAGAACGTTTGCGTGGTAGAACTATTATTTGTCTTTTTATCAGTTAATTATGTGAATCCCAGGGGATTCATTCATAATCCCAAAGGATTCTTTATGATAGACTTTTTTTCCACTTAATCTTTTGAAAATATGTGTATGGTATAAGAGAATATGGAAATAATCCCATGGGATTCATACACAATCCCATGAGTTTCATACACAATCCCATGGGATTCCACTTAATCTTTCCACTTAATCTATTAACATATTTCTGTATCCCTTAGGGATTCATATACAATCCCATGGGATTCATACATACAAGTAAGAAACAAGATATATTCAAAGTGAATCCCATGGGATTCATATACAATCCCATGGGATTCTTACAGAATATAAGTAAGAAACAAGATATATTCAAAGTAAAAAAGAATTTTCTTTTCAAATCATCTAAATAATCAAGTAAAGAAGAAAAATAACTAACAAAACCGAAACCGAATATAAATAATCAAGAAAATTTTGGTTTCGGCTTTCGCCCTGCATTTGGCTTCTCCGGACAGGTTGGTTTTGGCTTTCGCCTATTCGGGTTCCCCTATGAACATATTAACATCCCGCATTTCATTCTTAAAATCTGCAACTGTCCCATGAACATATTCATACCCACCCTTCATACTCGTTAGCAAGTTGTGAGCCCGTGTTGGACCAATCTTGTTCTTTGCAGCTTTAACAACAAACATTTTTTCTGCTTGTGTCATTCTTCTTTGCTTTTTGGTAAAATGTTTGTACTCTTTTGGTATGAGCATATGGTTGTGTTTTGTAATAAACTGAACTAGCTTGTATTTTCCAGAAATGACATCCAATTCTAACCTTATACGAGCTTTACAACCTGTTATATAAAAAAAATATATATTTTAAAAACATGTTATACAAAAAAAATAAAAATAAGAATCCCATGGGATTTACATTGAATCCCATGGGATTTCATAAAGAATCCCATGGGATTTACAATGAATCCCATGGGATTTCATAAAGAATCCCATGGGATTTACAATGAATCCCATGGGATTCAACATCATTCAAGTTATATATTACAAGTCTTTCAATGAATCCCATGGGATTTACAATGAATCCCATGGGATTCTTTATGAAATCCCATGGGACTCACAATGAATCCCCTGGGATTTCATCTAATGTTTCATAGTATTTTCCCTCTACAGGAATTCCTTCTTGTACATGAGGCTTCTAATATACTGATCCTCCCGGTGTCTCAGCGTGTTCATATAAAGTTGGTCTTGGTGATTTTATAGAATCTGTATATAAAAAGCAGTTGGGATTAAGATAACTCAAGTATGAATCCTATGGGATTCTGTATACATATCTATAGCTTCATGTATGAATCCTGTGGGATTTTTATGAAATCCCATGGGATTCTGCATTAATCCTATGGATTTCATAAAGAATCCCATGGGATTCTGCATGAATCCTATGGGATTTCATAAAGAATCCCATGGGATTGTGTATGAATCCCTTGGGATTCACTGTGAATCACATGGGATTCATCCATGAATCCCATGGGATCTCAAATGAATTTAAGTATCTTTTTTAGTTTACCATTAAACAACAAAATCAGAATCAGAGGGATTCATCCATGAATCCCATGGGATTCATGATTCAATGAATATACATGAATCCCATGGGATTCATCTATGAATCCCATTAATCAACAAAATCAGATTCCCAAGGGATTTTACCATCATGTTCCTTCATATCAACTTCTGTGAGTACTTCATCTACATCATCATCTGTAACGACATCATCTACATCATATGTAACCACATCATCTATGTCAATCGGATTTGTTGATGAATCCGGCGGATTTGATGACGAATCCGGCGAGTTTGATGACGATTCCGATGGTTTTGATGTCGATGCCGGCGGATTTGATGAAGAATCCGGTTGGGTTGATGACGAATCCGTCGGATTCATTGTGATTCCGGCGACGTTTGATGATTCCGACGGTTTTGATGTCGATGCCGGTGGATTTGATGAAGAATCCGGTTGTTTTGTTGATGAATCCGTCGGATTCATGGTGATTCCGGCGACGTTTGATGATTCCGACGAGATTAGATGCATAGATGTGGGTTTTGATTTTGATGAGAGAGAAATTTAGGTAACAAATGAGATGGATCTAGATTTTTTTATTGTTTTTATTGAGATAATTGATTTTACTATCTTGCCCTTCTTTATATTTTTTGGCTTCATCTAAGCAATTAGATTCAAGGTGAATGGATGGTTGAGATCTTCTCATTTGTTCTTTGGATAACATTGGTTTTGCATAGATCTCATCTCTAATGATTATATGATACCGAATGAATTAACTTATAGTAGTTTGGCCGGTACAAATTGAGCAACGAATCTTAACCCGAACCTAACTTATTTATTGAACATGTTTGTCTTGTCAACCCATTTACAACACAAACCTTTTAGCTTAAACACTAACCAGTTATTTACGTGTTAGCTTTGCGTCATGTTTCGTGGCGTTTTAGACATAACCGCCCATAGTGACGATGACAATGTTGTTCTTGGATAAGATTAATTTAAGGATTAGTAATAAAAAAAGATTGTCTAGTCAATGACCGGGTGTTGATGGTGCCGATGATGATGTTGCAAGAAGAGGTCTAAATCTAAGCATTTAGGATGCGTTTGGTACGTAGCCGTAGAAATTACATTCATTCCTCAATGTAGTTATTAACTACATCGTAAGAAAATGCTAAATTACAACACATATTTATATGGCTAAGTTTATGTGGGTCTATGTAGTCACATACATATACATTTAAGCATCATTATTTAATAAGAATCAACCACCACGGTTAGTTAATTAAGGGCATGTTTATTTTTTTCTGTTAGTGAAGGATATATGGGTTCCATATCTATTAGTATCTCTGAATGAGGAGAGACTCATTTATCTTCCTCTTATGTTACAGATGAAACAAGGGAATAAATAGACCCCACTATAGAAAAATAAATAATAGAGTTAATTACATAAATCGTCCTTGTGCTTTGATGATTTTTACATATCTTGTCCATGTGTTTTTTTTAAGCGGCTCATGTCGTTGTGGTTTTTTATTTTTACTGATCAAGTCCAATTTTCGACTCAAGTCTAAACGATCGTTAAAAATGACCTAACTTGACATTGATAGACTAACATGAGGATTAACCTTGTAATTTGGGTTTTCCTTCTCAAAATAGAAACCACAAGGACGATTTATGTAATTTAATCTTTAAAAAAAGTTATATTGTATGGAAATTTTTTAATTTAATATAATAATTAAAAAAAAAAAAAAAAAAACTTTTTTTCAATTTTTTTTGTGTAATTTTATTAAAAAAAATAATTTTACAATAAAATTAAAAATAATTTAATTTTAATTCTGTTTTAATATTTAAAAAAAAAAAAAAAACCCTTTAAAAAAAATTAATTTTATTAAAAAAAATGATAATCAATTTTAAAAAAGAAATAATTTTTTTTTTTTTTTTAATTTTTTTTGTAAAAACGGATGAAAGCGTATAAATACGTTTTCATCTGTTTTAATACGTTTTCGTTTGTTTTTTGTAAGTTTTTATATGTTTTCGTCCGTTTTTGTACGTATTTATTAGATTTATACGTTTTTATAAGATTTTTGGATGTTTTTCTACGATTTTTTTTGTTTTTGGACGTTTTTGTATGTTTTCATCCGTTTTTACGTTGTTTTCATACATTTTCTTATGGTTTTTATACGTGTTTTATAAGTTTTCATACATTTTGTCCGTTTTTATACGTTTTTGTATGAAAACGCATAAAACATACAAAAACGTACTAAAAATGAACAAACACGTACAAAAAGTGTATAAAAACGAACAAAAACGGATGAAAACGTATAATAAAGTCCAAAAAGGAAAAAAAAATCGTATAAACACAGATGAAAATGTACAAAAATCGTAAAAGAGAGTACAAAAACGTATAAAACGGATGAAAACGTATAATAATATACGAAAACATGCAAAAACGGACGAAAACGCATTAAAACGTATAAAAACATAAAAAAGAAATACAAAAACATATTACTAAAAAATCATTTAGTACATAAGCCCAAAATTAAAAAATATATATATTTTAATAAAAATAAAAAAAATTCGTATAATAAAAATAATTTTTTTAAGAGTAAATTACGTAAATCGTCCTTATGGTTTGTATTTTGAGAGAAAAACCCAAATTACAAGGTTAACCCTCACGTTAATCTATCAATGTCAAGTTAGGTCATTTTTAACGATCGTTTGGGCTTGGGCAAAAAATTGACAGGGCCCAAGTAAAAATCAAAAACCACAGAGATATGACCCGCTTAAAAAAAACCATAAAGACCAGATCCTTAATAATCAGCAAACACAAGAATGATTTATGTAATTAACTCTAAATAATATTAAATAAATTAGCAAGTCAATCTTTTAGCTAAAAAAAATTAAAAAAAAAATACACCCTAAAACAGTTGAATGATTATTAATTAATCTAGAATATTCTAGATAATTATTTATGTAAGAAAATAATAATTATGGTAATTATTAATTACATATGATTTTAATAATTATGGTAATTATTAAACTTTTAGAGAAAGTAACTATATTCCAATTAGAAAGGTCAAAACACATATTACTACCACAAATTTGGCAAACATGATCATTTAGTATCATAAACTTATAAGGGTGTAAAATGGTACTTTGAATTTGGCAAACTGAAATTACTACTAACTTATACTAAATTAATTCCATAACTTATTTTTCATTATTATTATTTCTTTAATTTTTTTCTAAAAATTCATATTACTAAAACCTAATGTAATATAAATGATTTGTAGTTAAACTTAGAATAATCAATCATATTTTAATGAAAATGTAGTTAAACAATAGCTTTAGCTTAATTCTAAATAAAATAGTAAATTGACAAAGTAAAATGGTCTAAGCTTTCTAAATGCTTGAAAAACTGGACAGATTCTTCAGTGACCGAGGAGGGTTTCTTGTATCCTCTGAAGCTTCTGGATCCTCAATTGACAGCCATTGATCACATCCCATCAATTTCCAATCAATATCAGCACTTAGATGTGTGTGCACGTGTCAGGGAATGTCAGGACCTTCTAGAATCATTTAAGTGAGATAAGATTGGGTGTGTAACTGAGGTAATTGTGGTGATGGTATGAAACAGTAAATGGGGTTTATCCAGGTTTGGGCGCGCTTGGATATGGGGGTGGGTTTTTTTATTTTATTTTAACTATTGGTTTGACCGGGTTAAAGTTGTTTGACCGGGTTTGAAATGGGATACGGGTAGGATATTAGGGTGGATTGGGCTAGGATAGTATAGTTTAGGATTTTAATTAAGTTAAGGTTTAAGGGTGTAAAATGTAATGTAGTGAAATGGAGGGACCAAGGCTGCCATTATGAGAAATATATCAAAGGACCAAAATTGCCAACTTCGGAAATTCCAAGGACTTGTTCTGCCAATTCTGAATCTTCAAGGATTATTCTTGACAATTTCAGAAAAGATGATCCAAACTTGCAAATTCCTTCCTCGGCTTCGGCCTTTTGCACTCTTCTCTCTCTCGTGCTCGGTTTTCTTCGTTTTTGGCTTTCTTTTGTCTGTTTTGTCATATCCGTACATGCACATGCATAAACTCAAGAAACCAACAAATATTAGCAATAAACGGCTCTTTTCTTGTTATTTTGGGTCTGATTTGATAAAGAAATTATATGTGTTTTAGCACATATCAAAATACCCCAGACTAAACGATTGTCGTGTCCCCACGCAATGCAATCAACTCATGCTTCTAAAACTAAGGATTTCAATCTCTTTCTACTAAACCTATGAAAAGTAGCAAAGATTCCTCAAAAGAGATTAAGAGACCCCTAATTCTAAAAACGTCCCGTTTACCTTTTAATTCACATATAGATATTACGATTAAGCACATTTCGATTATGAGTGACGGTTTGTTGAACTTTCATGTCGATCAATAACTCCAACATTTTTCAAACGACATTTTAGGATCACGGAGTAGGAAACACAACACAGCGTGAAGTGACCATACGGATAGAATACATCGTCCCTGATTTTTCACAAGTCCCCAAACTAAGCGTAAAATCGAAATCATTGTTAAATATGATTCTAGATGCTAACACTACCCATGGAAGTTACATGTGTAATTACCTCTTGCTCCCATTTTCCTATTTTCCTCTATTTATTTTATTTTTGTGAGAAATGAATTTCTTCAAATTTATCATTTCGATAATTTTTAATCCGATAAAGATATGAAGCTAAGTCGATAATTAGTTATCCATCTTCCCTCGAAAACCGTTGCACACAAGATTGAGGTCCACATCAAGGTCCTAATTTCACATGATTTAAGGAGAATACCCTTTTTATGGCGACCGATACAACTCATCTACGAGTCCAGAGACAGAGGCTTTATTTAGATATCTCCCGGATCCAAAGTTTGGCTTAACACTTATTTCAGCACATTTGCATTTTTGCAATTTAGGCCCTTGGTCTTTTCAACCACTAACTCAACGGGGATTACCGTTTTATCAGAAGTCTTATTATGACTTTGGATTTTCCTCAACCTTTATAGAAGTCCATGACAATGGGGGTACCGTCGGACATAGAAAACTTTTATGGCTTTGGGTTTTTCAACTTTAATACATTTGGGCTTTATTTCATGTTAATTTTTGTGCCAAACTCCAAACCCTACGGTTTTTTACACCGCAACACTGACAGTACCTCGATGTGTACCCAACTCTCATGGGCAAGGATTCTCTAAAGAAGATAAAGAACTAACTATCGTCAAAAACTGAACATCTTTAATTATTTATTCACAGATATGGGGTGAAACAATCTTGTGGGAACAAAAAGCCATAAGTACCTTCGATGGGCTCTAAAGAGAACCATCTACTCCATGCTTAGCATCTAAACTCATAAGTAACTCTATCATTCCTCGATCTCCGCAAATTTAAAATCCCAAATAATGAGATCCGCGGATGCTTAGCCGATAATTTTTTGATTATCTATGGTTAAGGGAACAAGCTAGGGCTCAACAAGCCCGGTCAAGTCAGAATTCTATTCCTACTCTCACCAGCGGAAAGTCAACAAGGTGTTAAAACATATATTAACTTAGCGAATGCTTCGTAAAATAATCTCAAGTCTCGCATATTTAAAGTCACTTATTAGAAACTAGCAAATTCTTGTTTAAGCTTCGCATATTTAAAATCACTTAGGGAGACTTGCAAATTCTTGGCTTTGTGAGCTAGAATCGCATTTTATAGCCTCTTGTCTAAGCAATTAGCAAATGCTATTTCAAGAAAAACGCATAATTAAAGTAACTTCTAAGAAACTAGCAAAGACTTTTCAATTATAAAACTAGCAAAAGCTTACAATTTTTTTTTTTAATTTTCTCATTTTTGCACAATTTTTTCATTTTCTAAGGAAAAACGAGGTTGCGAGAGAAACACAACAAAAAACAAGCAAGTGCGGTCAAATCAAATCGAAGATTACCCACCCCAGACTAAAACGAAACATTGTCCTCAATGTTTAAAGGCAAGGGTATCAATGAAAATCTAAAAGCCGTTTATTAAGTATGCTTAAAGATGAACGTTAGTCGATAAGATTAGGATATCGGATTTCCATAAGCGACAATCATGAAACTCGAGTGGAGAAAAGACAAATTTCGAGCACGAGAGTCTTCATATCGGGAAAATCCTAGACAAAACATCACAAACAACCAAACACGAGAAAGCGAAGAGGCTAACCCCTTCACGTCACTTATTAGAAAATAGAAAAAAGATAGAGATAAGCATGGGGTGCCTCCTACGAAGCGCTACTGTTTTTTATCACCGAGTCGCTAACCTGACTCGTCCCCAAATTCATTTGTCCTTGGGGCAACAAGCGGAAAGGATACCCGGATCAAAGATGGTATCCTCACTCCAGAGGGAAAGAGAATGGGTGGGTTGGGAGGGAAAGAAAATGTCGGGCTCAAGAACAAATGGGATAACATCCCCCAAACTCACATAAGGTATATGAAAGAATGATCCATCATCCGGCGGTTTTGCGGGCGGACGAAAGGATAATGGATAGAAATAAGAAAACTCCAAAGAAGACGGGAGTTCATGGTAAGGCATAAGATGTGTGGGCTCAACAACGAAGGCATCCATCGGAGGATCCTTATCTCGAATGACGTTTTCAACAAAAAGCTCATTAATGAATATCCCGGGTTTAAATATTTTGTCTTCACATGAGGGCTCAACGGGATAGGTGAGAATCGTCTCAACATAGGAAGGAGAATCATCATTAATCAACAACATATCCCCTTCGGGATCATGCACAACATCCTCAATACCCAATGGTATCAAGTCATCAATAGCATCCTCAATGATCGGGTCATCAGCTAGAGTATCGGAAATCTCGTTCAAAACTTTGCTCATATCAACATCGAAGTAGAATCGCTCAAGAATCAGAGGATAAACATCGGTAATAGTGGGATTGCCACTAATTTCTTCATCAAATCGGAAAGTCTCAAGCTCGAGAGAGAAATCAGTATCTTTAACGGAGATAGGAGGCGAACTCGAATTATCTTTTAAGGCTTCAATCTTAGAAATGAGAAGATGAACATTTAACAATGTTTCGCGTAATGCTTCATCCTCGATCTGAATATCATCGGGCTCAATCTCTTCATCTTCCGGTACAAAATCATTTACTTCTTCTATATGAACGGGCTCAGAAGGTAAATCATCGACAAAATCGATGTCTCTGTTAATACAAATAAGCCGTAAAAACGTTTATTTATATTTTACGATCTTCTAATGTTTTGTCGATAACAAAAGTAAAATCATTTTAACGAAACAAATAGAGTACGTAAATAGTTTGAGTTAATAGTTTTCTAACACAATTAAGTTGTCACATAAAACACTAAAACAAGTACAAGTGATTTTATGATTTAGATACATATGTACAACAACTAGTGTTTACATATTGGGTTAAACATGTACTTTAACTAAGTATACTAAAATGGGTAAAAACTAAGTATATGCTAAAATGGGTAAATACTAGCAAATGGTTTTAACCCATAACCCATGGTTTTATATATACCATTTAACCAAGTTCATTGTATCTAGAAAGAAAACCATGGATCAACCCATAACCCATGACCTATGACCCATAAACCAAAAATACCCATGGGCAAAGAGGAGCGGACCACGGATCCCTAGCTTTGTGCTAGCCGGATCCCTTGTGGTAGGGATCCGTGGGATCCGGGGAACATAAGAGAATTTTCTCTATAAATAGAGAGCCATTTCTTTCTCTCTACACATGGTTTTTCACACATACTTCCCCAAAGTATTCTAACCCTCTAACCTCAGATCTAAGTGATCTATGTAGTTTGTCTTTTGTTTTTGTGTGATCTACTAGGTTCCTCTTAAAGGAGAGATCACCACCTCTTGAAGATATGCAAGCTCAAGTCCATGAGTTGCCATGCTTCGTCATCATCAAGACTACTAAGGTTCTCTTGTTGATAGTTCTTCCTTTCTCCATAGATGTTGGCTTGAAGGCATTAGTGAAGAATGCCGAAAGTGTCAAGATGAAAGCATTAGTGAAAGGTTCTCATCATTCGTGTCAAAGTATTAGTGAAAGATGATAAAGGTGTCAAGACGAAGGCATTAGTGAAGGGTGCCAAACGTTGTGTCAAAAGCATTAGTGAAGGATTCTAAAGGTGTCAAGACGAAGGCATTAGTGAAGGGTGCCAAACGTTGTGTTAAAAGCATTAGTGAAGGATGCTAAAGGTGTCAAGACGAAGGCATTAGTGAAGGGTGCCAAGCGTTGTGTCAAAGGCATTAGTGAAGGATGCCAAAGGATCAAATCAAGTAGCATTTGGGGAGAATGCTTAGGTCGTATAATCGATGAGGTGCATCGTTATACATATGTGTATTTGTTTATCTACAAGGATGGTGATATCCTTGATGGTGTTGTAACAAGGAGTAGATCTCCTTGAGATTATGTGACACACGGTAAATTTTCACCAAAATTTAACTAATAATTAGTAATTTATTATTACTAAGCATAAGTCATTAAGCATGCATAAGCTTTTTTTTTGGGTAAAGGGGAGTAATCCTGCACCCTGGTAAATATATTAACCAAATAAATGTTTAAGTACAATGTATATGAGTGAGATCCCATATATCAGCCCGTTACATAGGCATAGAGCTTACATAACAAGATACTTCCAATTATCTAAACAAGAAACAAAACACTACTCAAATGATAACATATGACACAACGAAATTATTTCCTAGGACCTTGAAACGTTGTGCCATACATGGCATTAAAGGCATCCAAATTCCCAGGAAGATCACGAACCTGTTTCGCATAGTCATCGAAGTCATATTCATCATACTCATCTTCATACCCTTGGCCACCACCAAATATATTAGCAGACTCATCAAATGGGTTAGCAACAACCTCATCTTCTAGATCGGACACCTCAATCTCTCCCATATTAGAAAAAGGGTTAGCTCTCTTAGTAGAAGAGGTAGACGGAATAGGTTGACCATCATCATCCACAAGAGTAGCTTTCCCAGTAATAAGTAGTTTTTCAAGCTTACCAATTTTCTCAACTATGGGAGTAGAACCAACATCCATTGTTCCCATTGAATCACTCACCAGCGGTACATGTGATGTAGAACCAGTCTTATTTAACACATCCTCATTAACCTCCATTGTACGACCCTTATCCACATCTGCTTCCTTAGAACAACCAGTAGAATCCCCAATCATCGCCTCCTCATATAGAATCAACCACGGACTTTGAATGCCCATGTCCTCATGCACCTCAAGTGTCCCAAAAGAGTTAGAAGTAGTAACAGGAGTACCTATAGCATTAACAGTAGCAACGTCCGGCGTTTTCTTCTTTGGGATATAAACCTGCTTCCTAGGAGCAAATTTAGGACCCTTACCCATATTAATACCACTAGACAACTTCGGACCTTGGGGTTTGGCTTTCCGATTCTGCACCACCTTAAAACCATCATCATTCACATCCAAGGACGAGGTGTGAGCATCAGCATGATGCTCCTTAGTAGACTTAGGACAACAAGCATTATCATGCCCAAACACTTTACATTCCATGCAATGTGGAGGTTTCCATTCATATTCAACCTTGATACTAGCCGTCGTAAAACCACTATCATCCTTCTTAGGGATAGCCATAGTTACCACATGTTTAAGATCACTCTTAGATGATAACTCAACAAGAGCACGAGCAAAACTAATACGACCTCATGAGTCAACGCACATGGAGCTAGTGAATGCATCTAACATGATCGGCTTACCCACCTGAGTAGCAATAAGGCTCAACCCGTCTTCCGAATATGCAAGTAATGGCACATTATGCAATTTAATCCACACAGGCACTTTGGTAACCTCACTTTTGGACAATAGCACGTTAGGAGTCCATTTAGTGAGAATGATAGGAGAATTACGAATTATCCAAGGTCCTCGTTGAAGAACATTCTCAACACCCTCTTTAGAGTCAAATTTAAAGAGAAATACACCATCATCATTCTTCATAAGTTTCTTTAAACCAAACTTACCCCATGTATTGGTGACATAATTCTTGACCAACTGAATGCAATATTCTTTGCCGACAAAGAAGCCAACAAGAGTATTATCATAGCGGTTAAACACACCCTCCATAGCAGCCTTAGGAAGAACTGTATCATGATTATCAATTCGATTCTCATTCACCAATAAACGGAAGTTAACTTTCCTAGAGACACGTTCCGAGTTTAACACATTAGCAAACGACCTCACTTCATTGTGTATACTATCACTGACATTAAGACCGTAAGTAGAAGCATTCTTACCATCCATCAAGCATTAAGATCGAAGTAACACTATGATTAGTACCATACATTTGGGATTGCATAGCCACATCAAAACTCGACAGAGGAGTATTTGCAGAATAAACTTTAGTACCATTAATACCACTCGAAGTTGTTCACATCGAAGATGAAGCCATCTTAGCAATATCATTGTCAATTTTATTCATTGTCTTTGCATCAAATTTCGATACGCATTAGCAATCAACCGCTCCACATTAGGTCGTTTTGAAACATTAGAGGTCCAATCGAGAAGCGGTATATCATGACTTGGGCTTGAATCAAGTGAAACCGGCTCCACTTGTCCATCAGTACCAACAAGAGGTGTACCTTTGTCGGACGCAGCAAAACAATCAGAATCCATACCACCAATAGTACCAGTAGACTGCGCAATCTGCTCCACACCCAAATTATTGTCAACCAAACCAATAACCGGCATAGGTTCCTTAAGAGACCCAACTTGATCGGCCAAGTTGGTGGCTGGACTAGCAGCTTTCTTCGACGGACATTCCTTGTTGAAAAACCCTTTCTCCATGACACGAAACCCCACACACAATCACACAAACCCACATAAATATGACAAACCCCAGCAGCACCATAAAACGACCAAAATAAATTAAGAGATAAAACCCTAACAGGATGTTAGGGTTTAAGCGATAATCCCACAAAAAACTAACCAGGCTCCATGTTATGATGATACACACAATCAATTAATCATGTATATACTATCCAGTGAACGAATAAAGACCAGAAAAGAAAACAAAAAACGAAACCCTAACAAACGAAGAACCCTAACTCCTAATCGATCACAGAAATCTGAAATAATTAAGCAAATCACATAAGTAATTGCATAAGAACAACAGATTAGAGTAAAGGATTAAGAGAAAAGAGCAGAGGAGATCGTTGTTTGCAGAAGTAAGGGTTTCGGTTTTCCTTTTGGTCGCCAGAGAGAAAAATCGACTTAGCATGCATAAGCTTTACCTGACCATTTGAGTAGTTAACTCGCATACTGTAGACTATTGCATCACTTTTTCATTCATATCATTTTATGAATATTTCATTTTTGTCTTATGATTTGAATTTGAAAGACGAGAGGTTATCTCGTTTACCACAGTGACCGACACTGCACGCGTACCGACACCATGATAAGGACTCGATAAAACGAATGACAAATGTCCATGATATGAGATATTACAAAGCTAAAAATATTTCAGACTCATAACAATAAAATACTACGTTATAAAGGTTATCAAACAATGATACTTTAGCCACAATTTAATATCGCAAGACACAAAATATTTAACACACTATCACCTAAACAATAACTTTTATAAGATTCAAATACAATTAAATACCTAAGTGAAGGTATACATTTACATCTCCACAAATTATACAACAAGTAAAATACATATACATTTGTTAAAATGAAAGTCTTTTATAAAACTCAAGATAGGCATTCTTTTGTCCTTCTATCCCCACCCACGACAAAAATAAGAGCAAAAGCAGGGAAATAGATATGCACAATCTCATCTTCAACCTCTCCCCTACCCTAGCCTAGCTATCCCACCTAGGCCGAATCTCGCTAAAAGAAGGTAACCCGACATATTCTTCCACCCTACCTATCTTCTTTCATACCATATTCATGTAAACTTTACTTCCCAAATCTCTCTTGATGCGCCGCTACCTTCGATGGAATCCAAGGAAGATCAAGATAAACCACAAGAGAAAAACAAATCTTTCCACAAATCCATCTTGAGCTTATGTCCAAGATTCGTTGGGTTTTGGAAGTAAGCTATATTTGGCTTCAAACAAAGTTTCAAGATGAAAAGGCTTGGTCAAAGACTCCTTCTTAATCCTTTCTTAAGCTACTCGAAGAGCTGAGGTGCACACAAATCAAACCTCAAATCCACTCCAAAGAATAATACTTTCGAAGGTACTGTAAAGTGGGTTAAACTCTGATTCAGCATCGGTAGAGATTCGGTTTGTGTGGAGCTCTCGAGTTAGCCTTCATCTTTGTTATTCTCGCCTCACTTTCATAAGGTTCATCTTTAATTCTTTCATTCTTAAAAATTTGTTGTACAATAAACTTTGATAATAAAATGTTAAATGGTGGTATCTTGTTGTGATTCGAGTGTGTGAGCTAGGTGTGGGAAATGTGTATAAACTTGTGTTATGATAAATAAGATTTTCACTTGGAAAATTTAGATTGATGTTAGTCTATATTTTAATTGGTGAATTATATCAAAGAAACTAAATGTTGTTCTTGTCGAGTGAAATGGCCCATGGATGGAATAAAAGTCGTTTTGTCAAAATTTTTTATTGATAACATGGGGTTAGATAAAGGACCATCGAGAGTTTTAAATCAGTTAATGTTAGCATTTTATTTGGCGTTTTAGCTCTAGCAACTCGGTCGAAAACCCACTTTGGTTATCACCACAGTGGAGAATGTTTTGAAAACGAAGATATTGGTGTCAACAAGAGATTCATGTTTTGGTTGAAACTCAATTCTTTGAGTTAAGTCATGTAAGAATCTTACTAGTAACATTTGATGTTAAATCCGTAAAACTGTTGTTAGTTGTGTCAAGCGTGTCTAGGACTCGAAACTTGTGTATAAACTTTGGTACCTCGTATTAATAAAAACCCATGACTTTCAGTGTTGAGGTTGTCATCTTAGTAAATATCTAGTCGTTGAAAAACCCGACTGTGAACCTCCCTAGTAACCACACTAGATGGGACTCACGTCATGATTGTCCGTCGACAAATCCACGAGTCTAAATAAACTACTTCCTTCGACCTTTGTTAACTTATACCTTGACACTAGGAAATAAATGAAGTGTAAACAAGGATGGTTAACACAAAATAGGTCACTAGCCTAAAGGGTATGGGAGGACGTCAAGGTGAAACCGAGACAGGTAGTACTCAACTGTTGTATGGTCGTACCATTTTCTTTGTTCTATCATGTAAAACTTAGTGTTTTGGCCTCGGGAATCACAAGGGTTTGCTATGGTCAAGATAGGTAGTCGAAGAGTGTTTGGAACACTCCAGTCGCGACACCCTTAACCTAAGCTTAACTCAGAGTGGGTAGTACCTTACTCGAAGACCCCGCTCCACAACTGAACATATGTTGAGTAGTAAGCAGATTGCATGTGAGTATCTCTAGCTAGACCGAAAACTAGTTAAGATATTGGCTAAATTATGAAGATGTTGAAACGTGGTGATTGGGGTCGAGACCCACTGTGGTGCCACCACAGTGGTGAGTCTAGCTATCAAGGTTGAAGGGAGCCTTGGTAGTACTAACTTCGTCCCTAGGTCGTGGCGTTAGTAAAATTATGGTCTAGTCTTGAATCGACATTAGCGCAAAGTTCCAATTCCATTTTGTTCTCATCGCGGAAATGGTCATTTATGAGTTAGTCTTTATTGCGAGTAATCATGTTTGAGTAGAAGGGCGTAAGACTGTTGGCCAACCATGAGGTCCGAGTCCGTAATCGAGACACATTTGTGTTGAGTTAGGACACAAGTCCGGAGCCCTTGGCGTATACCCTTGCGTTCAGGAAAGTTACCCACTGAAACAACTCTTACAAACCCCTCCTTCAAAAAAAAAATATAGCAATCATGTACCAGTAGGTGTCATGGGCCTCAGCCCATGTCTTGTGTTTATTAAAAAGACCTGGGGTGATCAATGGGCATGGGTCCAAACTCTATGCTCATGCCTTTGGGCCACAGCCCACCGTGAATTGGGAGTGTTCGTTTAAGTGATACAACAGATCAATGAGACCTATCTCGAAACATAAATCGGAAATCAATTATAAAACTAAGCTCATTCCCGCATATTCAAAATCTTCTAACTTAGATATAAACATATATGTATCGACAAGTAAACAAGTGTAAAAGTGTTAATACAAGATTGTGTACCAACATGATCTACTTAATGATTTTTACATCAAGGTGTAACGTCAAATGTATTCAAATGAACACATCTATGTCAAGTAATCTACTAGCCGTAAATTATAAATGTTGAGAACAAATTTTTGGATTTTTAATATCGTCATAATGTCAACATGAAAAGTATAAATACTTTCGTATACTTACTAGTAAGACCACTTAATCACTTTTACGAACTGAAGTTTAGTTTTACTTCAAATATAAAAACAAATGAACAATTTTAAGTAAGCGATACTTAAAACAATGAATTAAAACATTGCCCTCCTTATCTAGGTCGCGTGTCGGTGCCGCTTCACAACAATCACTAAATCCCGCTCTCGGATTTGCACACTTGCTAAGGTGAGTTTCATAGCCCCACTTTTACTTGATAAACTGTTTTATACGTTTTGGGGGAGAAATATGCAAAACCTTTTATGGACCAAAACTATTACATGATTACTATTACGTGGTTTAGCCTAAGCCCTTATGTCCCTAGAGAATGCCCTTTTTCATGAACCGTCAATTCCCCATTGGGAAACGCGAATGTTATAAATAGATCTATTGAGGGTGACTCCTCCGTTCGGTTGGCCATGCTTAGGCCAAGGCGAAACGTATACCATGTCGGAATCAAGTGTTGAGGGACAAAACACTTGCTAAGGGCCCCTATATTGTATGACATCTTTTAGCATACAGAAACTGTTGTAGTATCGGTTGCATGAACTTAGAGCTAACGTAATAGACTTTCACCCATATATCATTATATTCTTTATAATGATTATATGACTTAACTTATGGTCGAACTTACTTGTTTTAACTTAAACCTATTAACTCACCAGCTTATAGCTGACCTTTTTAGCATATTTTCTCAGGTGTTTAGTTGTGATTATGGATGCAAGGCAAGAGGCGGATAAATGGTCGTAGAAATTTCTATAGAAGAGCTTTTACCAATAAAAGATGTTTTTATATTGGGACCACAAAAATTATGGGGTATGCCCATTCATCTAATCAATGTTGTAAGACATTGTTTCAAAAGATTTTATGAAATTAAACGGAGTACGTATTCCGTTCTGTATTACTTGTGTTATGATTCACCAATTTCGTAACGCTCCCAAATAACACGTATGCTTCCGTTAAACCAGATTTGGGGGTGTTACAGATTAGGTGTTGTGTCGTGAAGGTGTAGTTCACCTAAGGTGTGAAAGAACTAAGGTGCTTAGCCTAGTACCTAATAAAGGGTAGGCGACGTTGTGATAGGATTAGTTCTCCTAAGGTGTGAAAGAACTCGGTGGTTAGCCTAGCACCGTATAAAGGGTAGGCGACGTTGTGTTAGGTGTGGTTCGCCTTGGTGTGAAAGAACTCGGTATTTAGCTTTGTACCAGAAAAAGGTTAAGCGACGTTGTGAAGGCTTCTCCGCCACAAGGAGTTGGTGTAGTGCTTACGAACTCTCGAGTAGGTGACTCGGGGAGTGGAGTAGGGCAAGGAAGGTGTCCTTGTAGCCGAACCACTATAAATAACTTGTGTTGTGGTGATGTGCTTCTTACTCTTTATATTTCATTTCACGTTTATATATCCATCTATCAATGTCCAACATAAACAATCAAATGGATTGACATAAGTCGATCTAAATATTTAAAAGGAAGTTTTAAATTGGTAAAACTATTCAACCCCCCCCTTCAAGTTTTCCACAGTCTCTATAAGAATCATTATCGGAATCAGAGAACATCTCATCATGATCGCTAGAAATATCAAGAGAAGGCTCATCACAAATATCATGAACAACCTCAGACTCTCTTGGGCTTGGAACAAGGATCTCAACACTAGACGATTCCGTTTCCGGAATGGTACTAAGATGCTCATCCCCCATAATGAGAGAGTCAACGGGTTCAACGATTATCGAAGAAATAGAATCATCGACCTCTTCAAAAAGAACGTCACTTCTCTGAACCGGTGTGAGAGAAGGGGAAGAGTCGGAAATGAGAGGCTCAGAAATAAGAGAAGGAGAAGAATCCAGAGGTGGGACAAGTGGTGTGCTCTGAGAGTTAGCAAGTTCCACCACTTCCGTTGTGGTCTCCGGTTCTTTCTATTTAGAAATCGTTTTAAGCTCATAATTTCGTGTTGTTTTGTTGTAACTCGATGAACTCGACAAACTCGTAATAGCGAATCGTGAAAGAGAAGGATCGATTCTAGAATTCTTCGGATTAGAGTCGAGAGTACAAACGGGAGTCACCTCGGGTTCAGAAATATGTTCCATCTCCTCACGGAGGAGTAGGAATCGAGGGTTCATCAAGCTTATATTTCAAAATTTTTGACAATGCTTCAAATTTTTCAACGTTATTAAGAAAAACACGACGTTCAAAGAAATCGTCTCCGTAACCATCGGTGGGTTCTTTGGGTAGCTCCGGAATGGTGTGATTGACTTCCGTAACTTGGACGGGTTTTTCATTAACACATTGCCGAGCTTGAATTAGACTTATGAGAGTTCTACACATACTTTCAATGTTGTTTTGATGTTGCTCAAATCTTTCTTCAAAATCGATGGAAACGTCCTCGACACCCCCGATGGGTTCTTCAAAAGGGCGACACATACAAAATTCGCGATAAAATCCACACCCTTTGCAAAAACAACGTTCACAAAGTGAATCATCTTTTAACAAATCTCTACAATTAAAGCAATAAGGTTGAAAGAAATTTTGAGACTCCATGAGAATTAATCATAAAAGAGGGATAAAAGGAAAGAATTATCAAATCAGAGGGTAAAGAAGAATATTTTTGGGTTTTTAAAACTAATTTTGAAAAGGAAAATCTTTTTGGGTTTTTATAAACACTTTATGAAAAGTGTTTTGGTTTTTTAGATGTTTTTGGGTTTTTGAAAAAGATATATTTACAAAAACAACGATAACTTCACTCGGGGAAGGATCTTCAAATACACGCGAATCGAGACGGAATCGGAAACTCACTACATGCCCTCCCGCGGCAGCATTTTGATAATTCGTTTTCGTACAAGATATTTTCCGAAGAAATACAAAGGTATGTATTTCCCGGGTCGTTTTCCCAACGAGGGATGAATGGAGTTTAACAACTCACGTCGCGTGATTCGAGATTCGAATAGGTAAAAAGGGAATTAGATGATTTCTAAACTACAAGGCAAGTAATAATAAAGGAAAGCAAATAAAACTACTGAATCTATGATGAAAACAAGGCAATTATGACTAAATACGCAAATGAGAACTAAAAACGCAAAATAACGTAATTAATAAAACGTAAATTAAAATGCAAATTATTCTAATTTAACCCATAAAAATGAACTACTAATTTTCTACAGCTAAAAATGATATTTAAAAATTATTGAAAATTTAATACTAATTTTTTTTGGTTTTTCTTGATTTATTTTGAATTAAAAACTAATTTTAAACATTTAAAATAGAGCTAAAATACTAAAAATTAGGAAAACATGCAAGAAAATTACAAAACTATTTTTCAAAAATCTTAAATAACTAAAAATAATTTTAAAAACTGGAATCACATTTTTTTGACTTTTTCTATATTTATTATGAATTTAAAACTATTTAAAACCAATTAAAATGCTAGAAAAATACTTTTTATGATATTTTTATTTTTCTAAAACTAAGAAAATTAAAATTTCATTTTTCTGAATATTTAATGATTTATTTGGATTAAGAGCTATTTAAAAAGGCTAGAAAATGAAATTAAATGCAGAAACATAGCAAATGAGCAGGGAAAAATATGAAAAATTCCAGAAAAGTCTAAAACAATACTAAGAATCAGGGAAAAATAACAAAAACTACTTGGGATCACAGGAGATATGATTTGGGCTAGAACTGCTATGGAAAAGCTATATGAAATAAGCTAAAAGCTACCTAAAAGCTTAACAGAAGCTAAAACTAACCTAAACTATCTGAGAATAAGCTACTGCAACTGATATGGGTCAAATAAGCTCAAGCTACAAGCATTAAAGCACTATAACAGGTTCTAGCTCTAAATTCCAAGCTGGCAATCCCATGCGTGTCATTCCTCTGACGTGTTGTCAGGCTTCTAGAAGCATCATTAAGTGTGGGTTAATTTCGGGTTTCAGGGTAAATGGACATGAGGGTAAATAACAGTAACTGGGGTGGTTTTAATTTGGGCGCGTTTGGTTATTTTATGTTATTTTGACTTGGAAAAGGGGTGGATGTTTGACCGGGTAAATGGGATAAAATGGGTACCGGGTGTTTAGATTTGTTGACTGGGTTTTTACTCTAGTTGACTTTGGACTTGGAATTTTAAATATTGGTATCCGAATTTAACAAAGACCATTCATGTAATTTAACCATAAGGATCAATGATGTAAAATCTGAAAGTGTAAGGGTGAAATGGGTAAATGGGTAGGTGAAGGGTATAAAGTGTATATATGGGAAAGTTGAGGGGTTGTTGTGTAAATTTGGAAAAGTGATGGTGAAAGTGAGAAAAATCCTCGAACATAATTCACAACTCCATAATTTGATCTTTTAAGCATCAAAGTCCCATAAATAGCATCCCGGTATTGGCTTTTGCACTCTTCTTTCTCTCGTGCTCGGTTTTTCTTCAGTTTTGGCTTTCTTTTGTCTGTTTTGTCATATCCGTACCTGCACATGCATAAACTCAAGAAACCAACAAATATTAGCAATAAACGGCTATTTTCTTGTTATTTTGGGTCTGATTTGATAAAGAAATGATATGTGTTTTAGCACATATCAAAATACAAAACAAAAACTGATAAAAAAAAATGTTTACTGTAAACAAGATTAGAGAGGAGATGTGAAGGATGTGAAAAATACACGAGAAGATGAGAAAGAGTCTTGATAGCATCATCCTCTTATTACATGTTCTTTTGTTTAAATGTTAGGCCCACCACAAGTACAACAAAAATCAATTTCATGCTACACTTTATGCTACTATGTGTGTACTAGATAAAAACAATTATAGTGGAACCCATGAAACTTTAATAAAAAAACTAAAATAATTAACTAAACATATTTGACTTTTTAATTTATACCTAATTCACATTAGACTACACGGTACACTGTGGTATACTCACGCTACTAGGGTATTTTTTGGAGCAATGGCGCCGTTATTCACGCCATCTTTGCATTGGTCTTGCTTGCCGTTATTTTTTATTTTTATTTTTTTGTGAGCGGAGTATTTTTGATGTGTTAACAGACTCACATGCACAAATAGCAGTTATTGGGTGTTATGGCTAGAGAGGGTGCTTTATTTATTGAAGTTTATTAGTAGAATGATGAGGTGGTGTTATGCGGTACAAACAAAGTCAAATACCACTACTAGTTATGTTTACTTATGGTAACACGTTGACGGGTTTTCAAAACAATAGTGGTATAAACATAAGAAATTTTACCATGTGTTACCAAATCTAGAAACCTAAATAAACAAAGTCATTTATTTGAGTCATTAATTTTGGCCACTACCACTTCTACTCTCTAGAAACCTAAAAAAACAAAGCTATATCTTGGAACCATTTATTAACTAACAGTGATGGTGGGTGGTTTCGGTTAGCCAAACATTGTTATGCGGTTGTTGCTGAAAAAAATATGGTGAATTGACATTTGTTAACAATATATGAGTGTTTGAGATGATCGAATTAGCATGTTTGATACTTGACAAAAAAATGAAGTTAAAAAAGATGAAGATGCGAAGAGGAGGTGTTTCGATTTGGGTATTATATTGTTTGAAGAAAATAGAGATAAATGTGTGTTTGGGGTGGATTTTGTAAAGAAAATTAAAGAAATTAAATAAATAAATATAAACTAAAAAAAGTTACATAGATTCGTTTATAAAAAATAAAATATAATAATTTTTTTTTTTAAAATTTAAAAATTAAAAAAAAAATATTTAAAAAAATAAAAATAATTAAAACAAAATGAATGAATAAAAATAAAATATATAAAATAATAATAATAACAAGAATAATAATAATATGTTTTATTTAATTTTTAGTAAACTGCAAAAATCATTCATGTTGTTTATATTTTGGCACTAATCGTCCCTAGCCATTAGCTTAAATGACAGAAATAATCTCATATGATATGCACGTTTGGTATTTAACGGGAAAAACTAACGACATTAATGTTCAGGGTGGATTAGTGGCGATGGCTTGACCATTTAGAGATAATTAGTACCAGTAGTACGAGATAAGGATGATATGTGTCAAAAATTATAAACCATAAGGATAATTTTTGCAGTTTACTCAAAATTTAATTAATTTGTATTAGATTAGGATTGGTTAACTATGGATCAACTTAGGTTAAAAATCAAAGTTTACTTGGCCACCAAGTAAACTCAAAAGATGGCCCATTGACTAATTATACTATAAATCAAATTTGTTTCCATATAATCAAATCTATGTTAGCCTATAAATAGAGACACACATCTCTTGCAAACACATATTCTTCTCTTTGTAAACTCAACTCAAAGGGTATGTGTTCTCTAAAGGGTGCATAATGTAAATCTTGCACTTTTACAAGGGTGCAAAGTGTAAATATAAATGCTTATATATGTATAGATAACCGTTTTTTTTATATATTCTATTCGATACATATTCTCTAATAATTGTTCTCCCGCGTTTTATGCAGAAAACGATTTCAAGAAAAAACCCTAAAAGTCGACTGTCATCGTTTTTAAGTAAACATGGATACGAAGCACGAGTCGAGTGGCGTCGTGGAAGATATCGAACCAATTTCAATGATCACTGATCATTCTGATGATGGTACTAATAAACATTATCTTGATACTACTAATGGTACGGTTCTTGAGAGGCCGATGAAGAAGCCAAAAGTTGAAGTTTTGTTGCCTGAAGGGTTTCTTGATCCTATTATTCGTGAAAAGAAAGTTGTTAGTCCGGTTTCGACAAACGGATTTAGGGTTTGTGAGGAGAAGAAGAAGGAGGTTGCGTCGTTAAGTAAGCAGTTTTGGAAGGCTGGGGATTACGAGAGTTTTGGTAACAATAGCGAGACTGTGGTACCGCCTGGTAAGAGTTACTTTTTGCGTATATTTATCTAGGGTTTGTTAGTGTCGAATACGTTGTTTATAAGAATTGTTCTTGGCTGATTCTTTTAGTTGTTTAGCGCCATATGTGACTTAATCGAGTATGAGTGGTTGCGTTTAAGGACGTTCTTTGTATGTGTAATCTACATACTTTTGTTTTACTTTACATGATTTAAAGTGTAAACATAATTACTAGGATTTAGGGATGAGTAGCGTAAAGTTATTAGATACGTTGTAATTGATGAATTTTGTTAGGAGGTATTTGGATACTTTTTCGTGTGATGATAAGTTCGTTATGCAAGAAAGTATGTAATTTACTGTATTATTTTTTGTAACGCAGGTGGTATGGATCACTTAAGGGTTCATCCTAGGTTTTTACATTCAAACGCTACCAGTCACAAGTGGGCACTCGGAGGTGAGTGACTGTTCTGATTTATAAATATCGGTTTTGAGTTTTGAATGTAATAGTGGAATTGAATGCTATGTCTTAGAAACTGATCTTTTGTTTTTTCGTTTTAGCTTTTGCTGAGCTTCTTGACAATTCTTTGGATGAGGTGCGTACTGGAGCCACTTATGTTAATGTTGACGTGCTGGATAATGAAAAGGATACTCGCAGTAAGATGTTACTGATCGAAGGTATATTACTGATCCAAGTGTTATCATTCGATCATAACCTCGAGTTTTTTTGTCACGAAACAATTTTAATGTTATAACTGATGGCAGATAACGGTGGTGGAATGACTCCTGATAAAATGCGCGGGTGCATGTCTCTTGGCTACTCTGAGAAAAGCAAACTGGCCAACACTATTGGTCAATGTGAGTTGATCTGCAAGTTAATATGTTCTTTATATTACATATGACCCATTAGTAAGCATTATTTACCAATTCGAGAGTTTATTTGTTTCAGATGGAAATGGTTTCAAGACAAGTACAATGAGGCTTGGAGCAGATGTTTTAGTATTTACCCGTAACCGAGGACAGGATTTTAATAGGTATGTCAAGAATTATCTCAGATATTCTATATGCACTTATAATTTCGTATCATCATATATTTTACCAAATCTGCTGTTATTTTTGTTCAGACCAACACAAAGTATCGGGATGCTATCATACACATTTTTAATGTTAACAGGAAAGCAAGACATTGTTGTTCCGATGGTAAGAAATATAGCTTTTGTTTCTGTATTTTGGCTATGATCATGATTAACTTGCCTGATGTCGCTCAAATGTTTTGTTTATGCTGAATATAGATTGATTTTGAGAAAAGAGGAGAAGAGTGGGGAATGATGCCGCGATCTTCGGCTGCTGATTGGAAAAAGAACATGGATACACTGGTTCAGTGGTCACCATACTCGAGTGAAGAACAGCTCCTTCAGCAGGTAATGTTTACACAGACTTATTGTGGTTTTAGAAATGTAACATTCATCATATACCTTAACGGATTATTTCTGTTATATGTTTAGTTTGATCATCTTGACGATCAAGGCACACGAATCATCATATACAACATTTGGGAGGATGAAGAAGGACAATTAGAGCTTGATTTTGACACTGATGTGCATGTATGTTATATTCCCTTCTGTTACATGCTCTGATTTTTACTTTTATCTTTACTGTAAATGATTTTTAAACCGACTATTCATGGCAGGACATTCAAATTAGAGGGGATCGAGATCCGAAGAAGATAGAGATGGCAAGAGATTATCCTAACTCTCGCCATTTTCTAACCTATCGCCACTCATTCAGGGTATAGTTACCTTCTTTGCACATTACGGCCTGAAATAGATTAAGTACTTAACGTTTTGTTTCTGACTGAATATCTTCTTTTAATTCTACAGAGTTATGCCTCAATTTTATACCTGAGAATTCCAGATGATTTTAGAATTATCCTACGTGGAAAAGATGTTGTCCATCATAATATAGTTAATGATATGATGATGAGTCAGAAGATTACGTATAAGCCAGCGCAACCAGCTGCTGATGGGGTGACAAAGAACGATAAAAACGTATGGACTTTAATTCAACTTTATTAGATTGGTATAATTAGTATCTGCAGTTTTAAAATTACGTATCTCATTGATAACTCTTGCTCTGCAGCAAATGTCGGCTGATGTGACCATTGGTTTTGTCAAAGATGCCAAAGACCATATTGATGTTCAAGGATTCAATGTATATCATAAGAATCGGCTCATTAAGGTATGAATCGACAGTGTACTTTTTTTCTTTGGTAAAGAATAGATACTAATTGTAAGTGTACGTTTTCACTTAATATTGGTAAAATTTTGAACCTACTTCTAAAATAATGTCTCGCAGCCATTTTGGAGGGTTTGGAATGCTGCTGGAAGTGACGGCCGAGGAGTTATAGGTGTTTTGGAAGCCGATTTTGTTGAACCGGCTCATGATAAGCAGGGCTTTGAACGCACAACTGTACTTCAAAGACTAGAGAATCGTTTGGTTGTTATGCAGAAGAAATACTGGTTTGTTCTCTTAATTTATTTCTGTCAACTATAACTTGAGCTTGAACTGTCTAATTTACCAACAATTAACTTTTTCTAGGTCTACGAACTGCCAACATATCGGCTATGCCCCACGTGTCAAGTCTACTCCAGATGCAAAACACAAACCTTCAGTGGGAGATTTATCTGATGAAGATATAGTTTCACCCGGAATTGACACCAGTGGTTCTAAAACAGAAGTAGTGCGGCCCATCAGAAACTTTGCAGCATCAAAATCTGTGGAATATGCAAAATCTGATGCGAGGCCAGAAGCCTATGCATCTACATCAAGAAAAAGTCCATTCAAAGCTTCAACTTCATCTAAAGTATTTAAAGCAAGCACCAGTAGCATGCCTTCTAAGGTGAATCTCTCGTGATATGTACTGTATTTTCCTTTTTTCGATAATCAACCAGTAAGCCACATATGAAACATGAATCTTTCAAAATTAACAGTCTTTTACTTTTCTTTGATAATCAACCAGGCGCAAACTTTGAATGCAAATGGATATGCATCTGTTGGCCACAACGGAGACATAGTAGAAGAGTTGAGGAAAGAGAATCACGAACTTAAGCAGAGGTTTGTGTTAATTGACTCTATCTAAATATTTAATTCTTTAGTTTCGCCGTTTATCCTAAGGTTGGTCTAATTGCTTTTCAGAGTTGGAAGTACCGAAAGTGAGATGATTAATAGTCTGTTGAAAGATTTGTTGGCTGAGAGAGACAAGAATGCCTTGCTTGAAAAACAGGTTCAAAACGCAGAAAATAAGATTCAAGAGGCAGAGGAAAAGATTAAAAAGATGGACGAAGAACAGGAAGCCCTCGTTGAAATATTTTCTGATGAAAGAAACCGACAATATGAAATGGAAGAGAGTTTGAGGAAGAAGTGGCAGGTTAGGAGACAAATCAACGATATAGCTATTCTTTTTGTTTAACAAATCCTTGTATGAGCTTTATTTAATTATAATGTCTTTGTTTTTTGCAGGATGCCATGAATACCGTTGAAGAGTTACGTGGGCAGATAAAAGAGCTCGAGAACAACAAAGTCAGAAGTTAAAGGCCGGAAGCAGGATGCTTAGTTTCTACATAGTATTTCATATTATATATCAGGATGTTATGCATAAGTAGTGTACATTTTTCTTATAAACCTTTGTTGGATGTTGGACCAAAATCATATTAGATATGAAGCATATACTAGTGAATTATAATTCCAATTGATTGTAGCAATGATTAGAAATACAATTTGTCTATAACTATTACATAAGAACGTGGCAACTGATACGTAACAATGAAACCAATCTTTATATATGTATGTACATATGACCAAGTAGCCTATGGTTGCTCGCTTCGAGGACTATTAGGAGATGGTGGATTAGTTGGTATCCATGTTCTTGGATCTCTTAGATCAAATCCAGGTGGTGGAGGTGGAATGGCGAAAGGGTATCTCGGTATCCAACTTCTTGGATCGAATGGAGGTGGTGGCGCTGATGGTGATGGAGGAGTGAATGAAGGGATGTTGGGTTGCCAGGATCTCGGGTCTCCTGGATTAAACACTGGAGGTCTTGAAATAGGAGGGAAATTTGATTGTGGACTTGATGTCAAGGGTGGTAAAGGTGGTAACTGAGGTAAAGGTGGCAATGATGGTAAAGGCGACATAGGAGGGAATTGGAATGATGGCGGAAATGGAGGAAACGAAGGAAAAGGTGGCAATGAAGGGAAAGGCGGTAACTGAGGTAATGGCGGAAGTGGTGGCAATGATGGCCATGGAGGCAGTGATGGCAACTGCGGGAATGGAGGTAAAGACCATGGAAAATAAGGTAGGAAAAACTTTGAAGAATTGGAAGAATCCGATAATATATTTTCTTCCTCTAGCGTAACACTATAAACCCAATGGCCTGTAACTGAGTGCGCTTACACTATAAACCCAATGATTAGTTGATCTTGATTTGACTGTGATCTCTTTAGATGTTGTAGACACTGCAGGAACATTGCAGTGAGGAACCGAGCTTCTTATTAACGTTGCTTCACAAAATGACTGAATGGCCGGGCCATCTACGCAGTCAACTCCTTCAACTGACGGTATATTGACAGAAAACGTAATCTGTTCTGTTGTTGCTGGTGCATTCGCTTGAAATTTACAGTGTACATGAACATCAGCACCTGTTTCATAAGACAAAAGTAAGGTACAAAAACATATACTATAAATACTTGTTACAAGTATTAGTATATATGTACCTGGTAAGAAATAGCTTTGTTTTGTAAACGAGTTATCGTGACTGTGATATGAGAAGTCGGGTATGACGGCTGAGCCACAGCAAACAGATGACAAGCACACAGATAAACAACAAGAACAAGAAGAATGTTTGGACTCATGTTTGTGAGATCCATCGTAGAATGAGCGCATGTGTTGGGTTAGAAATAAGTACAAAACTGATCACATTAATTTTGGTCAAAATGAGTTCATGGTCTCTTACTCGTGAGCAAACCAATTTGGTTCACTAGAAACAGACACTAATTCAAATATTGTGCATATTACATCAATTCGGCATTTAAACACTGAGCTTATTACTTTTGGATGAACATAACCCTATCAAATATTGTGCAATTGTGAATCATATTTATGTATAGACCGAATGCAGCACCTGTCGCAAATAGCCATATTAAACTCGCAACCATCAACACGTTACCTTCTGGAAACTTAAATCCAACATAATCCGAGCTAATGAACAAGTACATCCAACCTGAACAAGCATATATACTGATACTGGATATGTATTACAAATTATCATCTGGATGTAGATTTGCAGAAGTCATGATCAATCTTTCCAATCTGTCAAAAAATAGCTCAGTTTCTTACAACTTACAATCCTATATCCAAAAGTTTCACGTCTGTATATATATCCGTTGTGAAAATTGCAAAGTGTATCCATCATAGATATTCAAATAACATGCACACAAGTCATTTCAAGTCGATAAAGAGTGCATTTTATGGTGGCGAATAGCATCACATTGTCACTCACCTTACATATGTATCTAGCATAGCAAAATTGTCCTGATTAAGTGGTTTCTACCCAGTAACAGGTCTTAGTGCACACTATCCTCTTCTAATTGATTTAAACTTTTGGTCTGTGTGATACAACCGTATCTAGTCCCTAGCAACACGATGAAATTACATTACTTTCTCACCAAAGCACCATTTTACGATTCTTTTCCCAAATCTTAACTCTTGTAAATACAAACCATTTTGTCTCAAATGATCTAATGTTGGACGACATCAACTTTTTAGATGTAAGCCCACCAACTACTAGCTTGTCACCCTGTTCCTTCCTACCAACAATCCTGCTGTGTGTGTTCAGTAATGTCCAACTATAGAACTCCTTGACTGTTATCATGTCAGTCAGCAAACAAAAAAATAATTTTGAGTTGCCTCCCTTAAAAACTTGAAAATATGCCATGTTAGTAAGGGCAAAGAAAAATATTAGCATATATATAACTTTCACTGTATTTGGAGCAACAACTATTAACTACTATTGTTTCCAATAATTTTACATAAATTTAGAAGAAAATTGGATCATAAGCATGGGGGTTAAAATTCCTAGGAGATGTGATGAACTTGAAATACACCAATAAAAAAAGAAGATCAAATGAATTATTAATACAAAGCCACATATCAAAGTTCTATATAACGCGAAAATAATCTGTAAGCACGCCCTTGTGAGTTTCTAAGCTACATGAACTGTACATTGCAAAACCCAAATTATACTAAAGACAAATGAGCCAAAACTAGTAATTTTTTATTGGGCTAATAACCTATTAAAGCATCATACTTGTCACAAATATCAGTTCGACGTAGCGAACAAAAAAAAAGCCCCTTTGCCCACTAAACTCATCTATTTTGTCTTTAATGAAGCATAATCTAACTTACCCAACCGGTATCCGGTTTTTTTGAATTTGATATTATCCAACTAGGAGTCCACGCTGGAAACCTCGTACTCCAAAAAACCTTAAACACACGTTATGCCTCTTCCCTCCACATTCCTGCAGATGTGGATATCATAGTACTAGGTTTATAATTAAAAAGTACAGTTATCTTGGTTACAAGTACCACAATATTTCCTTATCCATTCATACTTCACTTTCATTCAAGATCCCCAAAACAGACGAAACCCTAAGTCACTATTAATAATTCCAATTCATTGTTGGTTTCCACAAATTGGCTAGACAAAAGGTATAATCCTTCTTTGTTTTTAATGTTTTATTACCCCAATTGTGTTGGTTTTTAATAAAAAATAATTTGTTATTTAGGGTTATTTTATATCACGGTTTTGAATATTTTTTTCAATTTACAAAGGTGTGATGGAAGTTGTTGGTTTGTGGGAGTATTAAAACACGACAAAACAACTAATCGTGTATGAGCCGATGGGGGCACACGCGATAAACACGAGTATACGTGTTGAACGTTAAACTAATACTTGAATACACCTTACCCGTTATGCATAATTATGACCCGATCAATAACTTGACCCGTGGGCTTTTAATGGTTCATATATGGGTCGTTGAGTGTGGACCCTTGGGCTTTGTGAACCACACCGGTCGGGTGAATAAGAAGGGTATGGGTTTGTTTGTTACTTGTCGACCAAGCCAAAGATTCCTAGTAGGTTTTGGATTCTTGACTACATAAGCAGACACACCCTACACCAAACTTACGCATAACATAATCTTCTTATCCCTAAAAACCGATTCACATCTTCTGCTTCTTGCTTCCTTATCGTTTGGAATCACAAGTCGATTAAGGAGTGTTTGTTTTGATTCTAAACTTGTATTTAGAACAAGTGTTTAGTTGAATTGGTTTGTACCTGCTTCTTGTTTCCTTGTCGACACATAACAGCAGAAACAAAGGAGTAAACTGCTCCTGCTCATGATCTTTTTCTCGGACAGTAAAGGGTGGATATCGGACAAGGCGTGTCCGATATCGGGTAAGGTAGCTTTGCATATCTCGGACAGAAAGTGAAGTGATTTCTTGGAAGTTTTTGTACGTGGGTTTAATTCAAGAGACAAAGGGTTGTTTGGTTTTATAGTTTACGTTCTCAACTAGCGACAATCGAACGTATACGTGAATCGGGTTTGTGTGGGATACTCTTCGAGGTATCTATTTTAGATACTTAAGGTTTCGTTAAGGTTTCTTGTTCCGTTACTAGAGATCAATTGCCAAGTAATGTTAGCTTTTCTTTATCCCTTTTAATTAATTAATATTGTATTAATTATGTGTTTATTAATTACGTGCTTAACATAATTGTATTAACTAGATCCAATATCCGCTGCGTACTCGTAGAGGTTAATGGTTAACTGGTTCTAAAATCCCAACAGAAGTACCACTTGATGCGGTCTTCAAAATACATTACAATGGTGTATTTATGTTTGACCCCTTAAGGTATGATTATGGTAAGGAGATAATAATGAAGGCCTCTTCAAAAGATAGAATTATGTGTAGCCCTCTGTTAGATATTTTAGTTGCCAAGATTAAGAATAATATATGGGCTCTATACATGTGCATTCCTAAGTTAGACATTGACAGTGGAGGCTTAAAGATCATTGAAAAGGATGCAGATGTAAATTTTTTATATGATTTAGCTAAACAACATAAGACAGTGGAGTTGTTTGTTACTCATTCCCACCAAAACTTAGCACCCTACTACCACAAGAACCTTTGTCTAGATAGTTCTGACTCAGAAGTTACGTAAAAAAAAGACATAATAAGATGAAAAAGGATGCTGGTAATATGTCTTGTGAGGAGTTGGTTGCTTGGGCTGAGGAAGAAGCACAATCCCCTTATTTAAGGTCTCATCCCCTAAAAGATAGACCACTTAGAAAGGACTTTGAGGGTAAGGTGGCAGAAGATGAGTTTACCTATGATTACCCTATGCTAACTGAAGATGAGGTCTATAGGGAGTACAATGTTGTAGTTGATAAGGTAGTGGACAATGTTGGTCTTGAATCTGGTATGGCTTTGGACAATGAGGATGTTGATAAGGCTATGGACACTATTAGGCCACTGAATGTTGAGGAGACTGATATGGCAGTGGACACTGATAGGTATCTGTCATACAATTTATAATAATTCAGGTTCAAATGTTATTATATATGATATGCCTACTAATCAATTTTGTTGTTACACTTGGATTAGGGCTGAGGAGGATCATATGGTTGGTCAAACTGATATGAATGTGGAGAAGGATATGGTTGTGGAGAATAATATAAATGTGACTGATATGAATGTGGAGATTGATAGAGTTGTGGACAATGATAGAGAGGCCAAGAATGTAGATGGATTGCAATTGGATGCTGAATCAGATGGTAATTTGTCAGATGTTGTGCTTGCTAGGCAAAAAAAACTAGATAAAGGTAAGTCTGTGGTGACACGAAAAAAGAAGCTAGCAAAGAAGATAAGCACGAATACTCGTAGGCCAACAGGTATAGTCATTAGAGAGAACACCAATCCGTCTGGATCCTCAGATTCTGAGAGTGACAGTGAAGAAGACAATGACACTGAGTCAGAAGGTGAAAGTGCAGAAAACAAGGATAAGTATACTCATGATTCATCAGGTTATGAGTCATATGAGTCAGAGGTTGAATCGGATAAGTCCTACAATTATCTGAGCAATGGTGAGGACGAGGTTATCCAACTGAGAAAGAGGTGACTTAATGACAATAACACTTCGTCTGATGAGCAGGAGGCCGAACAAGGAAATGATGATGATGATCAAGATACATAAGAAGATGTAGTTGCAGATGGCCCCACAGGATTAGGACCATTAGTTAGGGAGCATGAAAAGTACATGGCAGCTTTGTTGAGGCACATAAAGGGTAAAGGAGATGGGATAACAGACATGTTTGCCGCTCTTCAAAAATCAAAAAAAGAAGACAAGTACCCAATTTATGATTCTGAGACACATTGGAGATTGAAGAAACCCAACGTAATACTTTCACTCTTTCATTTTTATATTTGTTTATCAAATCATTGTATCACATGCTTACTATAATGTTTAACTAATTTGATTCTTTGTTTTACTAGCTTGGACAGAAGTTCCCTGATGTTGATAGTTTCAAGGAGGGCTTTACATACTATGCAGTGGCCAACGGATTCTCACTTTGGTTTGAGAGGAGCACAAGGAGCAAGGTTATTGCAAAATGTGGTCAACAAAAGGAGACACTTAAGGATCCATCCATTGGAAAGCAGACTTCATACAAAAAGTATCCTTCAGAGAGATCTGGGAATTGTGACTGCCCTTGGAGGTGTTACGGCAAGATGCTCAAGGGAGAATCTACATTTCAAGTAATTTCTTTGAAGGATAACCTCACTTGTGTTCATAGTTTCCATTATGGTAGGCTTGTTAATTTTAAATGGATAGGTAAGCAATTTGGAGATAAGATAAGGATGAATCTAAATATTAGTATTACTAACTTACAGGAACTAGTTTTAAGAAAATATAAATGCCATGTTAGCCGTACACAGTGTCGAAATGCTAGGTCATATGTGCTTAATGAAAGGGATGCTACTATCCACGATCATTACGGTTTACTTAGGTCATATGCTAAGGCATTAGTGGAATCAAATGAGGGTAGTACAGTTAAGGTTGGAGTCACGGTAAATCCTGATGAGAAGATTTACTTTGACAGATTTTACGTGTGTTTTAGTGGGTTGAAAGAAGGTTGGAAAATAGGTTGCCGTAGGATACTAGCTTTGGATGGTTGTTTTTTTAAAAAAACCAAACACTGGGGAGATATTAATTGCAGTTGGTAGGGACGGAAATAACCACATTTTTCCCGTGGCATGGGCTGTGGTGACGGTTGAGAATAAAGACAACTGGAGTTGGTTTTTACAGTTGTTGGGTGACGATTTGGATATTCTAAGTGGACAAGGTTTAACGCTAATGTCTGACCAACACAAGGTTTGTTGACTGTACATTTTATAATAATCATGTTCAAATGTTATTATATATGATATGCATACTAATCAATGTGTTTGTTACACTTGGATCAGGGATTGATTGAAGCAGTGAAAGAGGTGATGCCTCTGGCAGAGCATCGTCAATGTGCTCGTCACATTTATGAAGGGTTTCGAAAATAGTTCCCGGGTGTTAAATTCATACAACTTTTCTGGGCAGCTTCAAAAGCGTCTTACCCGCTGTTACATAACAAGGTGATGGAGAAGGTCAAAAGAGCAAATCCAAGAGCACATGATTTTTTGGTGAAGAAAGATCCGAAGACATGGTCAAGAGCCTTTTTCAATGAAGGTGTCATTGTGAAGTCGTGGAGAACGGTTTTAGCGAGTGTTTCAATGCTGTCTTGGTAAGTATAAGGCATAAACCCATAATAACTATGTTGGAGTCAATGAGAGTAATTGTTATGGAGAGGATGCATACAATGAGGCTGCTGATGGAAAAGTGGAATGGTGATATTTGCCCAAACATTCAGACTATATTGGAACACTCAAAGGATCAACAAAGGTACATAGTAGCAGTAACAATACTTTTATTAGTCATGTGAATTACATCGTTTAACTTGCGTAACATTCATAGGTTCTGGCATGTAATATCATGTGGGGGTAACAACTTTGAAGTGAGGAAAGGATATGAAGCATTCAAGGTGGATGAGCCTAAACGAACATGCTTGTGCAGAATGTGGCAACTATCAGGTTTGCCTTGTTGCCACGCTATAGCATGTATTTTTAAACTCAATAGGATGGTAGAGGACTATGTGCCTGATTATTTTAGGAAGGAAAGATACTTGTTAACATATGGTCAATATATGAAACCAGTTGATGGCATTGACTTTTGGCCAGATGTTAGTCATCTTTCTAGGATTTTAGGCCTTATTCCTAAGTCAATGCCTGGTAGGCCTAAGAGAAAGAGGGTCAGGGCATCCCATGAAAAAAAGTCAACAACTAAGATTAGTAGGGCAGGAATTGTAATGACGTGTCAGAACTGTGGTGAAAGTGGCCATAATAGAAAGGGATGTACAAACCAACCCAAACCACCTACTTCAAAAGAAAAAGGCAAAGCCGGAAGGCCAAAAAAGAAACAAAATGTTGAAAGTGAATTGGTAGATAACCATGACATTCCTAGGTTTGTTAACAGTGATATCAATGAGTTTGAAATGGGAGCTACAAATATGAGAGGGGCTTTAAGTGATGGTAGAGTGTTTTATTTAGGAAAACAAAAGAAGAAAAGAGGTGGGAGTTCTAACATGGGTCACTTGAAGATGAGAGGAGGGAAAACCAAAAGTGGTAGACTAATTCCAGCGCAGAGGGTCGCAAGGATGGAAACTTGGTTGGCTGTGGATGATGCAAGTTCCGATACTATTGAGGATCAACAACATATGAATTCTGCTATGCCGGGCAGAACTGAGAGAGCTAGTAATGATGCAAACATAGCAGGTACTTGTCAGTCAACATACACTTGTAATGCGTTTATTTATTTAGTAGTAAATGTTTCATTTTACTTAGACATATTTCTATATCAGTATAGAGTGACTCAGAATACAGTCATTCAATTCAGTTAGACATATTTGATAATCAGTATACAGTGATTCAATTTACTTAGACATATTTCACTCACACATATTTTTATATGTTCATAGCTACACAAGAATCTCAAGTGGGTGGATCAGTTGTATTGGCCAAAAAGGTTATGACAAGATCTAGGAAAGCTGCACAATCTGAGATAGTTGAAACCAGAAGAATGACGGGAGGATCAAGGGGTGGAAGAGGAGCAAGGGGTGGAAGAGGAGCATCCTCGGTGGGTGGTGCAAGCTCAAATGTGGGTGGAAGACAAACAAGATTAGCCGAAGCACAACCATTAGAACAACCAAGACAAAAAGGACCATCTCAAATGCTACCACCAAGGTTGCCCAGTCAAAGAATAATCCGTAAAAAGTTGTCTGCACCAGCAAAAGGACCTGGTTCTAGTGTGGACAATGAAATAGTCCTAGACTAGAACCATAAACTACCAAGTCATCTCATGTTTATGTATAATTATCATGCCCTATTTTGTCCATTGAAGGGCCTACTTTAATTAGTAATTTAAACTGATATAGTGCAACAATTATTGCCACTATTTGGATGTGTAAGATAGATGATGTATGGATGTGTAAGATAGATGATGTAGTGCTGCTTTTGATGCCACTACATAGCCCTATTTTGTATCTAGAAGGGCATTGTACAAAACTTTCTATGCATGTGTTCTGGTTGTAACAATGTAAGGTGCTCATGCACAAACAGTCTGTTATGAAAGAACACCTTTGGGGTATGTATATGCTGTGTTATTTGCTGTGATATGAATTACTTTGTATTGTACAGGTATTTTGTCAGTATATATGAAGGTTTTACATTGTATGATGCACATACAATGTGTAACATTTTGCTGCACATAAAAATTTTCATCTGCTTATTTTATCATTTAGTTTGAATGTCTGTTATATAAAGTTCATTACAAAATTGTTATTGAATGGTAAAAAGGTTTTGGTCATTTCTTTGAAAACACAAAACTGTAAGTCCTTTAAATGGTTTTGGTCATTTGAATGGAAAAAGGTTTGGTCATTTGAATTGTAAAAAGGTTTTGGTCATTTGATGCACATACAATTGGTACCATTTTGTTGCACTAAGCTTTGAACAACAATCCTATATCAGTATACAACAAACTTTGGTCAATTGCAAAATACACATGAACTTATACAAAATGCCCAATCTCATTCATGATAGAATACAAGATACATTTCTTCAATTGGTCCATAATACAAATACACTAATCCATATTATCACTACATTACTAGAACGACTAGTTTCTAACGGACACAAGAATAATAACAACAATGAAAAACAAAACCACAACCATGAAGCATATGCAACCAACCAGGAACATGTCGTAGATTTTCTTGGTAAATCTGTTCCATAGGTAACTGATCATGATGCTTGTTTGCTACTACCTTTTCACAATCTTCAAGTGACCCCTGTTAGAACTCCCAAACAACCCCTAAAACAACACATACTGTTTCTAATTCAGTTTAGGGATATCTGTGTTGCATACCATTAAAATCTGCTAATGCTTCTACAGGGTGTTTGGAATAACATTTTTAAAATATAATAAACACTTTTAGAGTCTAGCTGAGAAGTGCTTATTTTCGACATAAAATAGGCCCAGGTTATTAACAAGATTCACGCCATCATCTCTATTCTTGAGTAACGATTTCATGTTTATAGTTTAAAGGGCTGCGTAACGGGTGTTTGGATAAAACAGTGATACATGTAAAAACAAACAAAGTATACTAATAACGATTTACAATAGATACTGATAATGGTTGATATTGTTGTTGTGATTTCCACAGGTTGGAAACTCACGTTATATAGGTATTGAAACGGTACAAAGAGTTTTCTCCAAACATTGTGTTGTTTGGGAGAGTAACCATTTTCCTAATATCTGACATTTGGATGGGCCTGTTTGGGTTACTAAGTTTCGACCCATTGCAGACATGTTTTGACCCAATCATAAATACAGAAACATACATAAACTAAAGTCTTTAAACATAAATAACTTTAATACTAAACATTTGATCTAGAGACATTATAAGGGCTAACAATTTCCCCCTAATGTTTTAGACTCAAACTTCTTGAACTCCTGCTTGTTGTATCTTCAAGTAATGATCTGGAAATCATTACTTCCTCCACTGCTATCATCATGATCTTCATCATCTTCAACATTTTCTTCAAGCCTCACACCGAAATGATCTCGACTGGATTCTATTGCTCCATCCTTCACCCTCTTGTCCTTCTGGTCTTGCAGGTCCATGGCCAAGTCAACTTTGCTTGCGTCTCCTACATTCTTTGACGTTTCACCCCAAGGCACACTAGCGGTTTCATGGTAGACTACAACTAGATCCAAATACTTCTTGTAACAACTCTTGATTGCTTCTTTATCTTAGATGTCTAGGCCTTGTAACTGGGCTATGGTTCCCCATTTATCACCCACGGTGACGGGAAAATAGCCGCCCAAACTTTCAACACTTTTCAACAAACATAGCAGGTTCACTTCAACATCTTTGACAACGGGTTGAATTACAACGAGTGTATCATAATTCAAGTGCACCAACTAAAACCATCTTATCATATCTACAAATCTCTTGTTGAGGACTTCCCAATTCTTGTATAATATACTATCCTTTTTCAACAAGTTCATGAATGAGAGAAATCTCGAGAATGAATTAACCTTGAGAGCGTATAACGTTCCATTGAAACTGGGGAAGTCTTCGTCTATGTAATCTTGGGTTACATCTTTATTTCAATCTAAATCCTCCAAGCCTCTAACTAATGAACATTCGTCTCCTGGGTCAATTGCTTCAAAGTACTTTTGCAAATACTGATTATGTTCTTGTACCACTTCTTTCGGTCCAACCTTTTCTTTTCCATGTTCACGTGGCACATCCGAATCTGTTTCCTCATCATAATACATATGGTATATGCTACATCTAGCATCCTTAATTTTCACAGAAAATCCTTGCTTCTCTAACAATTCTAGACTAAGGATATCATGCGAAACTTCGGGAGTATATTGTATTTGTCTTACAACTAAATTACCCAACTCTGTTTTGATAGTGGTAGTGCCAATTCCATACGAAAATATGAATTTGCAATCATGTTCATCTTTGCCTACTAACTTAAACTTATAATTCACATCATCAAACATGATTCTCATAGGGCACATATGAAATTTGTAATGTTTACTCACGTACCAAATGTCGTTCCAACCATCTTCATCGGTTCCATTCAAGGTATAGTCGCCGTATATGTAAACCTTCTCGGGATACATTCTTTCTTGATCAATTATTTGGTTCGTTAGGATTGCTTCTTGTTCTAATTCAATGCCAGCCAACTTCTTCCTTCATTCACACGCCCAAAAGGGGTGTCCCTTTTCTCTACAAATACATCACTTTGCATTTTGTGTCTTTTTCTTTGCAACGGTTTTCTTCTTCTTCTTAATCATACAGTCGGCTTTGGTATTGGCGTTAAAGACTTCATTGTCCAGAACTGTTGGAACCAATAACTGCTTTCCTCTTGGTGATGTCGACTTCTTCTTTCTCATGTTCCATTGAAACATGCGTTTGGGTGTTTCCCTCAAAAGGTAACGCCCACTTTGGAACCCTGAAGTGTGTTTGAACGATGGCGTTTCCCACGGACTGGAACCTAAGCTCTGATGCCATTTATTAACAGGATTCACGCCATCATCTCTATTCTTGAGTAACGATTTCATGTTTATAGTTTAAAGGGCTGCGTAACGGGTGTTTGGATAAAACAGTGATACGGGTAAAAACAAACGTTTTACAATAGATACTGATAATGGTTGATATTGTTGTTGTGATTTCCACAGGTTGGAAACTCACGTTATATAGGTATTGAAACGGTACAAAGAGTTTTCTCCAAACGTTGTGTTGTTTGGGAGAATAACCGTTTTCCTAATATCTGACATTTGGATGGGCCTGTTTGGGTTACTAAGTTTCGACCCATTGCAGACATGTTTCGACCCAATCACAAATACGTAAAACATACATAAACTAAAATCTTTAAACATAAATAACTTTAATACTAAACATTTGATCTAAAGACATTATAAGGGCTAACACAGGTTGTTTTATCTCAGAAACACAATACCAAACACCGTCATATTATAAGCAGATTCTAATTCTAATAGCTAAGCAATCTCATATATCCCTATTTTATTAAAGACCATAAAAGACAGTCCCAACTCCTAGGGAGGAAAGTAAATAAGAGTGTCAAATTAGCGGGTCAAAACAATTTGACTGACCCACATAAATTTCTAATTTTCTACTAATCAGATGATGTGCTTAGTTGGATTACAAAATCTGTAATACTGGAGTCCCCTTAATGAGAAATCTGTAATACTGGAGTCCACAAATAATTTTTTAAAACATACCAAGGTCTTTGGTAGCTAGGTTTATAAGGAGTGTAAGCAACAAAATCGGTTAGCGTGATGCATTGTTAAATTCCTCTAGCAATGACATGCTAAAAACTGCAAACACGCTATAAGTAACCATATGACATAACAAAAGAAACAGCAATCATTATCCAGAAATGGTTCTTGGTAAGGCAACTTGCTAATGTTACGAATTTATCTACATAAAAACGACCTAAAAGTTCCAGAAAATGACTAACAAGCTCATTGCAGTAAAACCACCAACTTATGAGCTCCAAGCCACTTTAAGATTGAAAGAGAAATTTCTGCATTTTAAAGGCCAATTGTCGGCAGTGCCCGGTCTTGCCCGGTAATTCGTCATTCCACGCACATATTCTTCTTCGGACTCAACATCCATAAAAAATGCCTCGATCTTGAGGCTCCCGTTGGCAGGTACAGCCAACATGGATCTGTGCAGCGGCAACACAACTTGCTCTCCAGTTAATTTAAATTTGTCAGTTCTAAATATTGTCGCCTTATACTGACCTAGTATGCCACCATCATCTTTGACCACATCGTCTCCATAATACACCATTATGGAGCCGCAAATCTGTATAGGAACACCGGGGTTAGTCGACGTACACGTCAGCTCCATTGACGCATCTACTGCATCTTTTAGTAGAATGAAGTTCACGAGCACGCGGCCAATATAACTTTCAAACTTAAGTGTCCCACACTTTGTTTTTGGATCCTCTTCCCAAAATTTTGAGAGGGATTCATTATGCTTGCCATGGAATATCAAGTAACATTGATCTTTGCTTTTGCTCATAGCATGGAGCAGCAGATCAAGCTCAACGGAGGACGAGACGGGGACAGAACGGCGACCACTTGGGTCGCCAAAGGGAATTAAAGAATCGTAGCCGATGTCTAATGATTCATGCCACTCATGGTTGAAACATGATATGTAACAAAAATCCTCCTCATCTGACCGCTTCCACCCATCGGCTCTTGCCAACAATGCATCTTTTACCCAAAGTTTCCCAAAAATACTGCCTTCGTCAAAATCCGGATCTGAAACACTCACACTCATGGTAAATAGCTCAAATCGAGATCGAGAATACCTGATGAAAATAAAAGCAACCATCACAAAACTAAAAACAAAAATTTAACTATACATAACAAAATTGCGTTGAACAATAAACAAAAATTCTTGAATAGATATAGAGGATCACGAAATATATAAATATTAGGTATCAAATAAATCTGTCTAATGAAAAATACAGTACCCTAACCTTCCGCTATAACTAATTCCCTTTCATTCAGATTTAACTCGATACATAATAATCTCCTAATAAAGCCCCAGAGCAAAGACAAATATGATTCATATTTAACTACTATATTAAAGTCCATGATGAGCAACATTTTGACGTCAAACCATACAGTTGGTTATAATAAAAAAATATCTTAATGTAATATACACAAACTAAATTTCAAATTTATTTGTTGGAAATTTAATAAGCAAAGACAACCATCACTAAAGATGGCTTTGTAGCCGGTTTGTGTCATTTCACAATAAAAAAAAAAGTGTGAAACTAGTTTCTTTAAAACTGATTAAAAACTAATAAAATTGTTAAATTTTAAATATATGTTAATTTTAATTATATGTAATATTTTGATTACAGATTACAAAATGACCCAAACTTTACAAGAAGTCAATTTTCAAGACATAATGAGAAGGTAAAATACTTTACGCAAACAACCTTACTTAAATGAAACGAACGGCACAGAATATATCAATTATTTTCAAAGTACAAACATGTAATTACCTAGTTTCAGAAGGAGAAGGGATTATACGATTAACAGTTTCCCTTGTTTCTTTAACCGGTAGTTCCAAGAATTTCCAGAATGCGTAGTGTTTCAATAAGCAGCCCTATACCAAAAAAAAAAAAAAAGTTTAGAACTGTTATAAAATGTGGTATTGTGACCAACTTTGCTTTTTATACTAATAGTTTTTGAAAAAAATAATCTTTTTATACTAATAGTTTTTGAAAAAGATAATCATGTCTGTACTTACTTCTTCAAAGTGCATTAACCAATTCAAAGACCAATTTAAATTATAGAATATAAACCCCAAAACTTAAATAAATCTTAACTACTGACTTTCACAAAAGGAGTAAACTTGACGAACTAAAGATAGTCCCCGCATAACAGGATTCGGGTAAATAAAACACGGACCCAAAAACCGAACTAGAAAAATATGCTAGATAAAGGCCTACCGGGTTGATCCCCAAAAGATGAAAGCACTTATCCATTACCGCTTCAGTTGCCCTACACAACCCTACTTTAGCCTTGCCACGCCGAACCTGACAAAATAAACCAAACCATATTAAATTTTAAATACCCATACCCTGCCTCGGCGGGATTGGGTATGTTGTTGTTGTTGTTGTTGTTGTATATTAAATTTTAAATAATCAAAAACTAATTTTTAGAAAATTAACTTGGTTTAAGGAAACCAAAAATTCAACTAAATATTGTATGAAAAAAAAGCATTTAGTAAGATAATGTATCAACGATCTCTGCTTTCACTAACCTAGCAAAACTATCAAAATTATGCTAAACCAGGACTAAAGACATCACAGTTGTTTTTTTAAAGATTTAAACTTGAATTCAATACTGTAAGAGAAAAACCATATGCAAGCAAAATATACCTTGCTGTAGTAGCTGTGAAATAACTTGGATAAATCGAAGAGGTATTCGCACACAATATGTGGCACCAAACCTTCACAAGCGTTTTCAATAACCTGGAAACGAAAGTTAGATTTACAAATACACCAATTACAATTCATATTAACAAAATTAGGAAAATCTATAAAACCAAACTTTCACTTCATTATTTCATCTATATTTGTGAAATGTCTACAGGCAGGAGAATACTCAAACAGACAAACCGAGCCGAAGCCAAACCAAAACGATCTTATTTTTCGGTTTCATATAATTTTGGGTTTCGGTTTTGCGGTTTTGGGTTTTATTCGGTTCAGTTCGGGTCAAAACCAATAAAAATACACCTAAAATCGGTTTCGGTTCTCGGTTCACTTTTTCCTCAACATCAGTTTCATATAATTATTTTCAAATTTTCCATACACTCTAGTATTGCTAGTCGCTAGATACAGTATCATTTTGTATGATTGCTTACCCTTAAGCATGAGATAGATAACTTTACACCTTTAAAAGCATATTAGAAGAAACTATGTTTTGGAGTAACAAAGGAAAATAAAACAATATATTCAATTCCAAAGACTATGCTTTATAACTTCAACAAATAAAAGTATTACCCCAGTGAACTCCACCAAATGTAATCCCAACTCACGTTCTCCTTTGCCGGCCAAAGCCTCCTTTGCTTCAAAAAACACACCGGTAGAGTTCGAATCCTTGATAAGTGAACGTATCAAAGCTCTGGTACTTACTAGATATACCAACGAATTTCCCTATTTATCAGAGGATTGAAAATGAGTAATTTTTGTATTCAATAGTATAGCATTAATTGCCAGTAATGGAAGAACATCATATACCTCTTTATGAAGCATCTCTTCAATGCTGAAGCTAAGCTCAGCCAATCTATGACTCTTTAACCATGTATATCTGTTGAGAACACAAAACACAAAACTATAAATATAAATTAATACGAAACTAGTGCATCTCTTTTTTGAAACAAAGAATATAGCCATGTTGAATTCATTATATAAGAAAATTGTAACAGCAAGTTGACGAGAAAAGAACATTTACCACTCTCCTCAGATTATTGATGACAATAAAGTAGAATAAGGGTAAAAATTAAGACAAAAGCGTGAATATCTTACTTGAGAAGACAACCAAATAATTCGTCACGTTTGTAGCCAGCAGCCTCGGCTGATAAAAAGAAAAATCGTAAAATATAACTATGTTATATCAATCCCGTTAAAATAGTAATCGATTTGGGGCATGTTTTATCTTTAGTGCGTTAAGAAAAAGATATTAAAAAAAAAGTAACAGGCCAAACAAAGGAAGTTATATTTGCAATAAAATATTTTTAGTACTCACATTCTTTCACAAAAGAAAAATACAGAATAAATGAACAATAACTTTACCTAGCTCAAAAAAGTATGTGTATCCATGATGATCGATATATTCGTGCCACAGAGAATCCAGCTTTTCTTCTTGGTCGCTGGAAAAAGTTCGGTATCCGCAACATGCTAGTTGCGCTGATCGGAGCCACTCTGTTCCTCTAGCAGCCTGGGAAAAAGAAAAGATCAGTATCCAATTTCTCCTTCTTCAAATCTTTAATTTAAAAATGTTATCAGTTATGCATAACTGATGTGTAGAAGTCACGTACAGAAAAGCATTTTTGAATATACTCTCCGTCTAGTTGAGGGTTCACGTGGACAAGTGCGTCTGCTTTATGGATGCAAACTTCATACCTACATACATCATTAGGTGAAACGTTACACATGCATAGACATTAAAGAAGATATGTTGAACCTAAACCAGTTCGGAAAAAATATTGAAAAATTAGTTACCGTATAGTTTCGAGATCTGCATCAATGTTGTTTGATGGTGAACCATATCCTCCTCTGCATGCATCAAGTACATCAATCCCTGAATACAAAAATATTTGAACAAGCGCGTGTTTGATACAATCAGCTCGAAGCGTTTTAGCAGTCAAATCCCAAGAGTTAATTGTCCGGGAGACGAATACTGCTCTTGCTTCTGTTTCAGATGTAACCGGTGCCCATGTGTCGATGCCATTCATGAGCATATTATGGATCCTCTGCAAGGAAAAGGGTGTAGACAAGATAATTTATTAGGTGAGAATTTTGTAGTGTGTTTTAGAAGAGTTTGGAAAAGAATGGGAACAAAAAAAAAACCTGAGCTATCCATGACCCGTGTAGCTTGAAAGTTATGATACCAGCAGCAAGTACTTGTAGGGACTCTTGGTTTATCATATCAGTTTCCTCAAATCGAAATTCATCACAAATTTGCTACAATAACAAAATATGAGATATATAATATATAGATTATATTAAAATAACAAGAGAAACGATGCTTCACCATTGCAATATCTTTTGGTTTTTGTTTATCAAAAAGATCTGGATCCTCTTTCCTAGCTGTAATGATTTACCAAATGTGAATTTCTCAAATCATTCGGTAGAAAAAACTGAAATAAAATACGTAAATTACATACCACACATAGTCACCATAATCTCTACGAGCATCCCCTTCCAAAGGACGAATAAAGGCATAGTCATTCTCTAGATGAGGGTAACAATTTCTCACTAATCGATCAAATATGATGTTGATTTCTTCGCTTAGCATTGATCTATCACACTTCTGTATTACATAAAAGAAGACGAGTGAAAATTTATAAGATAAAATAAAATAAAAATGTTACCGTGTAAATTAATAATGATAAACTTACATTGTTTGGTGAGGGAGTGAACACTTCCATTGTTGAACTAGACATTTGTCTGGTAACAAATAAAAATGTAAGAACTTTGACCAAAATAATAATAAATAATGATTTCATAACAGCAATTTATAATATTGAAAAGCCCCAAAAGCATAAAACACATAGTTATTAAACAGCCTATAAGAAAAACAACCTAAATTTCAAATTTAGAAAAGCCCCAAAAGCATCATAACATCATCGTACAAAAAAAATAATAATAATAGATAAAAAGAGTAAATAAAAACCAACTTACTAGCTCAGTTGGAGTCTGCAAGTGACGGATTTTCTTCTTACTACGAAGCCGTGAGTTCTAGGGTTTCCCTTCGCGGGTCTCTCCTAGTGGTTTGCCTTTCTAAAAGAAAAAGAATAAAAAAAACTTTACCGGTTTATTGATATAGGGTATGTTTGAGCGAATGAATGTTTGAAAAAGGTTGGATCGTGTTTATTATATACCCAACTAATTAACCGACTTATTACTATTAGGTTTTCTCTTTTGTACCCTCTAGGTTTAAAATATTACCTTCTAAGGTGAATCTCTCATGATTTTTACTGTATTTTCCTTTTTTCGATAATCAAAAGCCACACATGAAATACCAATCTTTGAAAATTGACAGTCTTTCTATTTTTTTTTTTTTTTAATTATAATCAGCCAGGCGCAAACTTTGAATGCAAATGGAGTGGCCACAGCGTAGACATAGTAGAAGAGTTGAGATGATTAATAATCTGCTGAAAGATTTGTTGTCTGAGAGAGAAAAGAATGCCTTGCTTGAAAAAAAGATTCAAGAGGCAAAAGAAAAGATAAAAAAGCAGGACGAAGAGCAAGAAGTCCTCGTTGGAATATTTTCTGATGAAAGAAGCCGACAATATGAAATGGAAGAGAATTTGAGGAAGAAGTGGCAGGTTAGGAGACAAATAAATACTCTATTTTGTTTAACAAATCCTTGTATGAGTTTTATTAATTATAATGTCTTTGTTTTTTGCAAGATGCCATGAAGACCGTTGAAGAGTTACGTAGGCAGATTAAAGAGCTAGAGAACATCAAAGTCAGAAGTTAAAGGGAACCAGGATGCTTAGTGTTGGGATTTTAGATCTAGTTAACCAATTAACACTACAAGTACGCAGCGGAATTTAGATCTAGTTTATGCAATTAGGTTAACACATAATTAATAAACAATAAGTAATAAAAGAGATCTAGAAAACTAACTCTCGTAGTCACCCGAAAGTATTAAACGAACAAGAAACCAAGTATTCAAAACGAATACCTCTACGAGTTCACACACAAACACTTAACCACGAATACGCCCGATAAAAGCTAGTCGTGAACGTTTACCCAAACAATCTTTGTAAACTTGAACAACCTCGTACCAAAGAAACCCTAGAACACCTTCTATTCTTTTCTGTCCAAGATAATAAAACAAACCCAAGAACCTTCTTCCTTGTCTGATATCGGATAAGGCTATCCGATATCTTTTCCTTCTGTCCGAGATCAAAACCAAACAGAAAACCACCTTCACATGCTTTTGTATTTGACCAGGAACAAGCAAAAATTTCCAAACGAAAACCTAAAGCTATCTTGGATCAAAGATGATGCAAGTTTAGGGTTTCAAATTAAAACCAAAAGAAACCTAATCGGATGTTAATAAAACCAATCGGATCTAGGGTTTAGAGATAATGGATCGATCGTGAATATGCAGAGTTTAGGGATAGTATATGCATTAGTTTTGAGATCAAGGCATAGAGTATATATAGGCATGGAACCCAAGTCCTCTTGGGCTTCAAACTTGAGCTACAAGTTACACCTCTTTCCTTATCCAAAACAAACACTCCCTAGCCCATAAGCTTGATCCAAACGACCCCCTTTGAACCGGCAATGGGTCTTGGATCTTTGCACAATCGGGTTCAAGTTATATGGGTTGTATATTAAACGGGTTAATATATATATAGTTCAAGTATAAACGTAACTAACGTACTCTCATGTTTAACGTGTGTGCCCCCATAGGCTCATACACTTTTAGTCGTTTTCGTACGTACCAACTCCCATAATCCAACAGCTCCCACTTGGGAGTTGGAGTAGCGGATACCACAAAAACCAACGACGGAAACGCCTAGCAACGCTCTCACTCGCTATTTAACTAAAAGTGTTTGAGATATAGTTTCATAAAATTTTCTTAGTAGCATGGTCATTAATGTCTTACTTTAATCATCATTTGTTATAGATACCGTTAAACCATGTATATGGATCCTAACTCATTCCATATAGTTTAACCATTTAGATTCTCTTTATAGAATTTAATTAGATATACGAAATGTAATAAAGTATTATCTGATTAATTCTGGAGAGGCGCCATGGTATCTTTCTGCACATATCAAGTGGAGTAACAAATCATTTATTGACTACAAGTGTTGTGGATGCTGCTTCACATCACTTCGAAATATAATTTTTATAACTACCTTATTCAGGATAGCGTTTGGCTTATACTTACAAAAGTGATATCCACACATAACAGAACTTGCTTGTATCTCAAGTCTAAGGACGACTTTAACAACCATTTTCAATATTTTACTTATGACAAAGATCTAAAAGTAAATGTTTGAAAGTTGGGGTATCCAATATGCATCCCTTGTGAATACACATGAGGTTGGCGGGAACTATCCACATTCTCATTAGAATATAGCACACACTCACATTTTCCTTACATAACAATATTCCCATATTGTTAACCGACAATGGACATATTTAGAACAATAAAATTATTCAAGGATTAAACATGCAAATATAGGATAACAATTATTATATGAATGATTAACAAATACCAAGTATCTTTATTCATCATAAAGTAAAAATTGTCTTACAATCCCAATTATCCAAATACTAAAAACAGATATGCATGAGACTAATGTTGGAAAATTTAGTGCACTTGTGGGATGGTTCACACCTTGTAATGGGTTAGGAGGTACGGAGTGTACACCCATAAGGTCCATGAACACCCTGACTCTAATAGTGGTATGTATTGGTAGTGCTTGGTGAAAGTAATTGTTGTGGTTAATATCGATTATCGGTGTTTCCACTAAAGCAAGACTTTAGCAGATCGCTGTTTCCACTGGTGGTGTTTCCACTAAAGTGGTGTTTCCAATGAAGTTGTGTTTACATCGGGCAAAGGCGCTTCATCGGAAGCGGTGTAACCACCGAAAGCACTATGAAAGTACCGATAACAAGATCGATAAATGACATTACAACGCATCATTATGACCACATTTAATTGGTCATGTAACCACTAACGGCTATAATGGGGATAATTATGAGGCTATTAATGGGCCGATTAATACTCATAATTCCATTGGAACGGTCAAGAGTAACCTCCTATAAATAGGAGATCTGAACATGCATGAAACAGGACACAAAAAACACAAAACACTTATAAGCGCAAGGGTTAAAGAATTGTGCCTAATTCTCTAACTGCATTTGGTCTTATCCCAAGTAGATATTCGTGATACCCAGGCAATAGGGTCGAATAGTTTACTTTGGAAAGTGATCACACGATTCCAAGTGATATCCGGTAACCACCGGTGGTATCTGTTACTGCCGACCATTGTTTGTTTCTTGAAACAGTTGATCGTTTCAAGTTGATTATCTACACCGCTCGGGACGAATAACCACCAACAATCAAAGTAAACTATTTAGTGATAATCAATGGCAACTGCGCGCTATGAAACATATGGCTTCAAACTTTGCAAAGCTGGATACGTTTGAAGGGGTGGACTTTAGGAGGTGGCAGAAGAAGATGCACTTCTTGCCGTCAAGCATGAGTGTGGTCTATGTGCTGACTACTCCAATTCCCCGATGATGGTGGGGATGATGCTACCGTGGAGCGGATCGGAGGAGGAGCAAGTGGGAGAATGATGACTACATATGCAGAGGTCTTATTCTCAATGGTATGTCTGATTCTCTGTTTGATATTTATCGGAACTCTGAATCTTCCAAAGAACTGTGGGATTCCTTGGATGCCAAATATATGGTTGAGGATGCATCAAGTAAGAAGTTCCTTGTTAGTAATTTCACAAATTACAAAATGACTGATTCAAGACCAGTTATGGAACAATACAATGAACTTTTGGTATACTTGGAAGGTTTACACAACACAATATGCACATGGATGAGGCTATTTCAGTCTCTTGTGTTATTGACAAACTTCCTCCTTCTTGGAAAGATTTCAATCATATCTTGAAACATAAGAAAGAGGAATTAACTCGGTTGAGTTGGGCAGCCATCATCAAGCATAGAGGATTCTCTCAGCTGCAGGATAATGACAAGCCAAAGAGTAGCACCGCTATCGACCATCTGTTGTCAATATGGTGGAGCATAACAACTCCACCAGGTACAATGACAACAAAGGCAAGCGCAAACATCATGATAACACAAGGGTAGGAACCTAACAAGAAGGAAACACCTACTTGTTGGAAATGTGGCAAGACTGGTCACATTAAAAGGGACCGCAAGGGTATTAATGTTGGTGGTAAAGCCAATGGATCAGGCACTAAAAGTTCAGGGAGTGGTGGTTCAACCAACTCACTGAAAGGTCAGAATATGTTTAATAAGTCTTTTCTGATTTATTATGTTACATATGTATCCGAATCTTTTATGTGCGGATGATGATGTTGCGTGGTGGGTTGACTCTAGTGCAACAGTTCATGTGTGCAAAGATAGAAGCTGGTTCAAGACTTATGAGTCACTGAATGATGGTTCTATTCTTCACATGGAAATGAGTCAACAGCCTTGGTGCATGGTCGTGGTTGTGTAGATCTTAGGTTTAGTTCAGGAAAGATTGTAACTTTGTTTAATGTTATTCATGTTCCTGATATAAGGAAAAACTTGGTTTCAAGTAGTGTTTTGAATAATCATGGATATAAACAAGTTATTGAATCTGATAAATTTGTTCTTTCTAAATGTGGTGTTTTTATTGGTTTTGGTTATTTATGTAATCAAATGTTCAGGCTTAATATTATCACTGACAGTGTTATTTCAGCTTTTGTGACCACATATGATCAGAGTGATTCTAACCTTTGGCATGCTAGACTTGGTCATGTTCACTATAAAAGGATGCAAGATATGTCTAGGGATGGTTTAATCCCTGCTTTTGACATGGACACAGAAAAGTGTAAAACTTGCATGTTGACCAAGATAACCAAGAAACCCTTTCGGGGTGTTAGTCGTGAGACTAAGATCTTGGAGCTTATTCACGGTGACTGTGTGATTTGCATTCCACTCCTTCTTTGGGGAATAAGAAGTACTTTGTGACATTTATTGATGATGCTTCTAGATTTTGTTATGTCTATCTATTACATACCAAGGATGAAGCATTAGATAAATTCAAAGTGTTTAAAATGAAGGTTGAATTACAACTTGGGTCTTTGATCAAAAGATTAAGGACTGATAGGGGAGGTGAGTACATGGATACTCAAGATTTCCGTCTGTTGGAATAATCCATGAAACGATCGCTTCTTATACTCCTCAAAGCAAAATGGTATTTCGAAAGGAAAAAACAGGTGTCTTGAAGGAGATGGTTAACTCCATGTTGTCCTATTCAGGACTGAGTCAAGGGTTCTGGGGTGAAGCTATGTTAACAGCTTGCTATTTGCTAAATAGGGTTCCCAACAAAAGGAACAAAGTTACCCCTTATGAACTCTGGACTAAAAGGAAACCCAACCTGAACTATCTCAGGGTCTGGGGTTGTAGGGCTGTTGTAAGACTCCCTGATCCAAAGCAAAAGACTTTGGGTGAAAGAGGCATTGATCGCATCTTTGTTGGATATGCTGAGCATTCCAAGGCTTTTAGGTTCTATGTTATTGAACCTAATGAATATGTTTCAATTAACTCCATCATTGAATCAAGGGATGCAGACTTTGATGAGAATAGATTCTCATCAGTTCCTAGACCAAGTCAGAGGATTCCTAATGGAACTCATGACACCGTGTATCGAGGGTACCGATGATGAACCATCAGTGGTCCCTGATGAGGTTGTGATTCAAACAACTCAACCTGTGTCAGAAAAGCAAAAGGGTCGTGACTCCAAAGTCATTTGGACCTGAGCTTCAACTATACTTATTTGAAGGTACCAGGGATGAGGTCTCGCACAATACTCCTATTGCTTCATTGTTGAGGATGACCCCAAAACATTTGAAGAAGCAATGAAGTCCCAGGATATTGCTTTCTGAAAAGAAGCAATCAATGATGAGATGGATTCCATCATGGGCAACAACACTTGGGTGTTGGTTGATCTACCACCGGTTGCAAACCTCGGGGTTGCAAATGGATTTTCAAAAGGAAAATGAAGGTAGATGGAACTATTGAAAAGTTCAAGGCTAGATTAGTTATTCAGGGCTTTAAACAAAAGTCGAGGATAGACTATTTTGATACTTATGCCCCTGTGGCTCGTGACAGTACTATAAGATGCCGATTGCTATGGAATCTATTCACAATCGATTATTCATCGATGGATGTGAAAACAACTTTCTTAAATGGTGAATTAGATGAGGAGGTTTATATGAACCAACCTCGTGGCTTCATCTTGCCTGGTAATGAAAACAAGGTGTGTAAACTGATTAAGTCTCTTTATGAACTTAAGCAGGCACCTAAGCAATGGCATCAAAAATTTGATGAAGTGGTTTTGTCTAGTGGTTATGTTCTTAACCAAGTTGACAAATGTGTATATAGCAAATTTGATGAATCTGGTAAAGGAGTGATCATTTGTCTATATGTTGATGACATGTTGATCTTTGGCACTGACCAAAATCAGGTTGACCGGACAAAGGAATTTTTGTCATCAAGGTTCTCCATGAAGGACATGGGGAGACCGATGTTATCCTTGGTATAAGGATTAAACATGAAAGTAAAAGAATTTCTATCTCTCGGTCTCATTATATTGAGAAGGTGCTGAGGAAATTCAATTACTTTGATTGTACTCCAGTGAGTACACCTATTGATACTTGTGAGAAGCTAATGCCTAATCATGGCAAGGTCAGATCTCAACTTGAGTATTCTAGGGTAATTGGTGCACCTGATGTATGCCATGACTTGTACAAGGCCCGATATTGGTTTTGCAGTGGGAAAATTGAGCAGGTATACTAGTAATCCTAGTGCTCATCATGGCAAGCAGCTTCAAAGGGTATCGAAGTATTTGAAGAGAACTATGGATCATAGTCTCTCATATACTGGTTACCCATCAGTGTTGGAAGGTTACACTGATGCAAGTTGGATCGAATAATCAAGACAATTTGTCTACCAAATGGGTATTCCTACTTTGTGGAGGTGCAATTTCTTGGGCATCCAAGAAGCAAACTTGCATCACCAGTTCAACAATGGAATCTGAATTTGTGGCTTTAGCAGTACTGCGGTAAAGAAGCTGAATGGCTGAAAAACTTGCTTCTTGAGATTCCATTGTGGCCTAAACCTATAGCACCCATTTCTATCCGGTGTGATAGTGCAGCTACATTGGTTAGGGCTTATAGCCAGATGTACAATGGTAAGTCTAGACACTTAGGTGTCAGGCATAGCATGATTCGTGAGCTTATCATGAATGGGGTGGTATCTATAGAGTTTGTTAGATCTCAACAGTAACTTAGCTGATCACTTGACGAAGGGTCCGGCTAGAGACTTGGTTATAAAGTCTGCTAAAGGGATGGGTTTAAGTCCAACTTAGTCACTGAATGTTAGGACACCCAACTCCCTCCTGAGGAAACTTAGGAGCTGAGTTCAATGTGGAAAGTGAACATTCAGTGACTGGAGCACATGTTTTATATACATCCCAAGGTTGTGCTCGGAACCTGCTGAAAGGAGGATGAAGTCTTTACTTCTTAATGGTTAACTTATCTTTGAAAAAGTGCTTGGCAAGAGCATGAATAAAGAGGAACCACCTATGTAAATGTTGAAGTTTTGCCGCTGTGGAAGCTTTTGGACTTTTAGATTTTACAACATTTATGAATTTGGATATGGACACATGGCTTGTATAGTGTCGGGAGCTTTTAAGTGTTTGAAAACTTGTGTGTAGTTATCTTCAGGTATTCAAATGGGTTGAAGGGTTCAATTCTTAGAACACCTTGATTCTCGAATATTTGAACGTGTAATTACTAAGATGGAAATTCAATCCTCGGGACATTTTCGTTTATGCACATGTTTTGCTTGATGTTTATTTTACATGCAAAGGGAGTGAACTAAATTTGGGGAGGATTGTTGGAAAATTTAGTGCACTTGTGGGATGGTTCACACCTTGTAATGGGTTAGGAGGTATGGAGTGTACACCCATAAGGTCCATGAACACCTTGACTCTAATAGTGGTATGTATTGGTAGTGCTTGGTGAAAGTACTTTGTGGTTAATACTTGATTATCGGTGTTTCCACTAAAGCAAGATTTCTTTAGCAGATCGTGTTTCCACTGAAGTGGTGTTTCCACTAAAGTGGTGTTTCCACTGAAGTTGTGTTTACACTGAAGCAGTGGCGTTTCCACTGAAGCAGTGTAACCACTGAAAGCACTATGAAAGTACTGATATAAAGATCGATAAATGACAGCTTACAACCGCATCATTATGACCACGTTTAATTGGTCATGTAACCACTAACGGCTATAATGGGGATAATTATGAGGCTATTAATGGGCCGATTAATACTCATAATTCCATTGGAACGGTCAAGAGTAACCTCCTATAAATAGGAGATCTGAACATGCATGAAACAGGACACAAAAAACACAAAACACTTATAAGCGCAAGGGTTAAAGAATTGTGCCTAATTCTCTAACTGCATTTGGTCTTATCCCAAGTAGATATTCGTGATACCCAAGGGCAATAGGGTCGAATAGTTTACTTTGGAAAGTGATCACATGATTCCAAGTGATATCCGGTAACCACCGGTGGTATCTGTTATCTGCTGACCATTGTTTGTTTCTGGCGAAAACAGTTGATCGTTCTGGCGAAGTTGATTATCTACACCCTGTTCTGGGACGAATAACCACCAACAATCAAAGTAAACTATTTAGTGATAATCAATGGCAACTGCTGCTATGAAACATATGGCTTCAAACTTTGCAAAGCTGGACAAGTTTGAAGGGGTGGACTTTAGGAGGTGGCAGAAGAAGATGCACTTCTTGCTGTCAAGCATGAGTGTGGTCTATGTGCTGACTACTCCAATTCCTGATGATGGTGGGGATGATGCTACTGTGGAGCAGATCAGGAGGAGGAGCAAGTGGGAGAATGATGACTACATTTGTAGAGGTCTTATTCGAATGGTATGTCGATTCTCTGTTTGATATTTATCGAACTCTGAATCTTCCAAAGAAGCTGTGGGATTCCTTGGATGCCAAATATATGCTGAGGATGCATCAAGTAAGAAGTTCCTTGTTAGTAATTTCACAAATTACAAAATGACTGATTCAAGACCGGTTATGGAACAATACAATGAACTTCTTGGAATACTTGGAAGGTTTACACAACACAATATGCACATGGATGAGGCTATTTCAGGTCTCTTGTGTTATTGATAAACTTCCTCCTTCTTGGAAAGATTTCAAGCATATCTTGAAACATAAGAAAGAGGAATTAACTCGGGTTGAGTTGGGCAGTCATCATGGCGATTGAGGATTCTCTCAGTCGCAGGATAATGACAAGCCAAAGAGTAGCATTGCTACTGGACCATCTGTTGTCAATATGGTGGAGCATAACAACTCCACCCGGTACAATGACAACAAAGGCAAGCGCAAACATCATGATAACACAAGGGCGGAACCTAACAAGAAGGCAACACCTACTTGTTGGAAATGTGGCAAGACCGGGTCACATTAAAAGGGGACCTGCAAGGGTATTAATGTTGGTGGTAAAGCCAATGGATCGGCACTAAAAGTTCGTGGAGTGGTGGTTCACCAACTCACTTTGAAAGGTCGAATATGTTTAATAAGTCTTTTCAGATTTATTATGTTACATATGTATCTGAATCTTTTATGTGCGTGATGATGATGTGCGTGGTGGGTTGAATCTGGTGCAACAGTTCATGTGTGCAAAGATAGAAGCTGGTTCAAGACTTATGAGTCACCGAATGATGGTTCTATTCTTCACATGGGAAATGAGTCAACAGCCTTGGTGCATGGTCGGGGTTGTGTAGATCTTAGGTTTAGTTCAGGAAAGATTGTAACTTTGTTTAATGTTATTCATGTTCCCGATATAAGGAAAAACTTGGTTTCAAGTAGTGTTTTGAATAATCATGGATATAAACAAGTTATTGAATCGGATAAATTTGTTCTTTCTAAATGTGGTGTTTTTATTGGTTTTGGTTATTTATGTAATCAAATGTTCGGGCTTAATATTATCATGTGTTATTTCAGCTTTTGTGACCACATATGATCAGAGTGATTCTAACCTTTGGCATGCTAGACTTGGTCATGTTCACTATAAAAGGATGCAAGATATGTCTAGGAATGGTTTAATCCCTGCTTTTGACATGGACACTGAAAAGTGTAAAACTTGCATGTTGACCAAGATAACCAAGAAACCCTTTCGGGGTGTTAGTCGTGAGACTAAGATCTTGGAGCTTATTCACAGTGACCTGTGTGATTTGCATGCCACTCCTTCTTTGGGGAATAAGAAGTACTTTGTGACATTTATTGATGATGCTTCTAGATTTTGTTATGTCTATCTATTACATACCAAGGATGAAGCATTAGATAAATTCAAAGTGTTTAAAACTGAAGTTGAATTACAACTTGGGTCTTTGATCAAAAGATAAAGGACTGATAGGGGAGGTGAGTACATGGATACTCAAGTACTTTCATTGTTGGAATAATCCATGAAACGATCGCCCTTATACTCCTCAGCAAAATGGTATTTCGAAAGGAAAAAGTGGTGAAGGAGATGGTTAATTCCATGTTGTCCTATTCAGGACGAGTCAAGGGTTACGGGGTGAAGCTATGTTAACAGCTTGCTATTTGCTAAATAGGGTTCCCAACAAAAGGAACAAAGTTACCCCTTATGAACTCTGGACTAAAAGGAAACCCAACTGAACTATCTCGGGTCCGGGGTTGTAGGGCTGTTGTAAGACTCCCTGATCCAAAGCAAAAGACTTTGGGTGAAAGAGGCATTGATCGATCTTTGTTGGATATGCTAGGCATTCCAAGGCTTTTAGGTTCTATGTTATTGAACCTAATGAATATGTTTCAATTAACTTCATCATTGAATCAAGGGATGCAGACTTTGATGAGAATAGATTCTCATCAGTCCTTAGACCAAGTCAGAGGATTCCTAATGGAACTCATGACACGGTGTATCGAGAGGTACCTGATGATGAACCATCGGGTCCCCGATGAGGTTGTGATTCAAAGAACCCAACCTGTGCGGAAAAGCAAAAGGGTCAGGACTCCAAAGTCATTTGGACCTAAGTTTCAACTATACTTAGTTGAAGGTACCGGGATGAGGTCTCGCACCAATACTCCTATTTATTCATTGTTGAGGATGACCCCAAAACATTTGAAGAAGCAATGAAGTCCCAGGATATTGCTTTCTCGAAAGAAGCAATCAATGATGAGATGGATTCCATCATGGGCAACAACACTGGGTGTTAGTTGATCTACCACCAGGTTGCAAACCTCTGGGTTGCAAATGGATTTTCAAAAGGAAAATGAAGGTAGATGGAACTATTGAAAAGTTCAAGGCTAGATTAGTTATTCAGGGCTTTAAACAAAAGTCAGGGATAGACTATTTTGATACTTATGCCCTGTGCTCGTAGAGTACCATAAGACTTGCGATTGCTATGGAATCTATTCACAATCGATTATTCATCGATGGATGTGAAAACAACTTTTCTTGAATGGTGAATTGGATGAGGAGGTTTATATGAACCAACCTCAGGGCTTCATCTTGCCTGGCAATGAAAACAAGGTGTGTAAACTGATTAAGTCTCTTTATGAACTTAAGCAGGCACCTAAGCAATGGCATCAAAAATTTGATGAAGTGGTTTTGTCTAGTGGTTATGTTCTTAACCAAGCGGACAAATGTGTATATAGCAAATTTGATGAATCTGCAAAGGAGTGATCATTTGTCTATATGTTGATGACATGTTGATCTTTGGCACTGACCAAAATCAGGTTGACTTGACAAAGGAATTTTGGTCATCAAGGTTCTCCATGAAGGACATGGGGGAGGACCGATGTTATCCTTGGAATAAGGATTAAACATGAAAGTAAAAGAATTTCTATCTCTCAGTCTCATTATATTGAGAAGGTGTCGAGGAAATTCAATTACTTTGATTGTACTCCAGTGAGTACACCTATTGATACTTGTGAGAAGCTAATGCCTAATCATGGCAAGGTCGTATCTCAACTTGAGTATTCTAGGTAATTGGTCTGCCTCGATGTATGCCATGACTTGTACAAGGCCCGATATTGGTTTTGCAGTGGGAAAATTGAGCAGGTATACTAGTAATCCTAGTGCTCATCATGGCAAGCAGCTCAAAGGGTACTGAAGTATTTGAAGAGAACTATGGATTATAGTCTCTCATATACTGGTTACCCATCGTTGTTAAGGTTACACTGATGCAAGTTGGATCAAGAACACTCAAGACAATTCGTCTACCAGTGGCTGGGTATTCCTACTTGGTGGAGGTGCAATTTCTTGGGCATCCAAGAAGCAAACTTGCATCACCAGTTCAACAATGGAATCGGAATTTGTGGCTTTAGCAAATACCGCTGCTGGTAAAGAAGCTGAATGGTTGAAAACTTGCTTCTTGAGATTCCATTGTGGCCTAAACCTATAGCACCTATTTCTATCCGGTGTGATAGTGCACTACATTGGCTAGGGCTTATAGCCAGATGTACAATGGTAAGTCTAGACACTTAGGTGTCATGCATAGCATGATTCGTGAGCTTATCATGAATGGGGTGGTATCTATAGAGTTTGTTAGATCTCAAATGTAACTTAGCCGATCACTTGACGAAGGGACCGCTAGAGACTTGGTTATAAAGTCTGCTAAAGGGATGGGTTTAAGTCCAACTTAGTCATCAATGTTAGGACACCCAACTCCCTCCTGAGGAAACTTAGGAGCTGAGTTCAATGTGGAAAGCTGAACATTCAATGGACTGGAGCACATGTTTATTTTACATCCCAAGGTTGTGCTCGAACTGCCGAAAGGATGATGAAGTCTTTACTTCTTAATGGTTAACTTATCTTTGAAAAAGTGCTTGGCAGGAGCATGAATAAAGAGGAACCACCTATGTAAATGTTGAAGTTTTGCCGCCTGTGAAGCTTTTGGACTTTAAGCTTTTACAACATTTATGAATTTGGATATGGACACATGGCTTGTATAGTGTCGGGAGCTTTTAAGTGTTTGAAAACTTGTGTGTAGTTATCTTCAGGTATTCAAATGGGTTGAAGGGTTCAATTCTTAGAACACCCTGATTCTCGAATATTTGAACGTGTAATTACTAAGATGGAAATTCAATCCTCGGGACATTTTCGTTTATGCACATGTTTTGCTTAATGTTTATTTTACATGCAAAGGGAGTGAACTAAATTTGGGGAGGATTGTTGGAAAATTTAGTGCACTTGTGGGATGGTTCACACCTTGTAATGGGTTAGAGGTATGAGTGTACACCCATAAGGTCCATGAACACCTTGACTCTAATAGTGGTATGTATTGGTAGTGCTTGGTGAAAGTACTCGCTTGTGGTTAATATCGATTATCGTGTTTCCACTAAAGCAAGACTTTAGCAGGATCGTGTTTCCACTGAAGTGGTGTTTCCACTAAAGTGGTGTTTCATCGAAGTTGTGTTTACATCAAGCAAGCTGGCGTTCCAATCTGAAAGCAGGTGTAACCATCGAAGCACTATGAAAGTACCGATAACAAGATCGATAAATGAAGCTATAACCGCATCATTATGACCACATTTAATTGGTCATGTAACCACTAACGGCTATAATGGGGATAATTATGAGGCTATTAATGGGCCGATTAATACTCATAATTCCATTGAACGGTCAAGAGTAACCTCCTATAAATAGGAGATCCGAACATGCATGAAACAGACACAAAACACAAAACACTTATAAGCGCAAGGGGTAAAGAATTGTGCCTAATTCTCTAACTGCATTTGGTCTTATCCCAAGTAGATATTCGTGATACCCAGGCAATAGGGTCGAATAGTTTACTTTGGAAAGTGATCACACGATTCCAAGTGATATCCGTAACCACCGGTGGTATCTGCATACGCTGACCATTGTTTGTTTCTGCTGAAACAGTTGATCGTTTCTGCTGAAGTTGATTATCTACACCCTGTTCTGGGACGAATAACCACCAATAACTAATTAGTAAGTTGAAGTCTAATGTTTCCAACATTCTCAACCTTTCTTTACAAGAAAAACTAAATAGTCATCTGAGTAAACTTTCCGAATACTTGTTTCAAATTTCACATATAATGAGGGATTTGAAATATATGATGAGTGTCTTATCTCATATGCTCATACTATTGCAAGCGTCATAGTATGGAGATGTCGCCCTACCTTGCATGAGCTATTAGAAGTTAATGACACATTGACAATCATCATTACACTTTCTTAAAATGTAAAGTATTCTCATTCCTCAATGTGTAATGCAACAATGCTCTATGTTGAGCATACTTAGTTAGCAAATTTATCATAAAAGATAAAATCTTACTTTAGCTAGTATTAATTATCCTCTAGCATCATTGTACATATACAACACTATGCTTAATAATTTGTAAACATCTGTATTTAACAATAATCTAAAAACTCTCAATTAGATATTGTTTTTGTCAGCTCATCTTACTCTTGTACAAAAGCAACAACCAGTCCTATACACATTATAATATATACATGATAAATCCTTAGTTACAAACATAAGGTTTCCATCCATGTAATAAATTATTCCAAGTGAAATATACCATTTAAGACTTGCTTGAATGATATATTGCATTTGAGTTGGACTTAATTTTTCGCATTTGTTTATTTCAGATAAACATTTATTTCAAGGTTGTTTGTTTTATTCCCTAAATTCTAAGTGAAGTTTCATTCCAAGCTTAAGGATTAATATCTAGCTTAAATGGAATAATATCTTCAACATCTAAATTTTAAGGAAAAACTTAGAGCTCCCACTTAATGTCAGATGTACTCAAGAGTTATCTTAATTTAATCAAAATCATATTGTAATTATTTTCAAGATCTCAGCTCCTAGATGCATGATCCAATCCAAACTTAGATTGCTTAAATTTGTAAACTACATAAAGATTATATAGATTCATAACCTTTTGATTACAAACTGTCCTTGCAAAAGGTAATCATAAAGAAAGAGTTATAAAATTTTAATTGCCATATTCCACATACAAGGAAACATGTATCACAATTAATCATCTTTATATAATTAATACAAGTATGTATAAAAAAAATCTAATCACAGTCAATTGCTTAAGTATAATTAAAAACTTATTATTAAATGTCATGCATTAATATGTATACAATTTTGTTCTTGTGAGTCTTTCTTCAAAAAAAAACTCATTACAACCTCATAGATTAACTGTTAGGCGAAATAACAATCAAGCTCAAAACATTTATTTGACTTTTAAGGACTGCATCTTATCATTCCTAGTTCTAAAACATTTATCAGATTCAAGATGTGATAATATATTTTAGTAGTTAGCTGATTTACAATAATCTTCTAACTTATATCCCTCAAAGATTGATATTAAAATATCACTCAAGTGATGAGGCATCCTTACGGATTTATGAATGAGAACATTATTTAGTAACATTATACTTCGGCCTATTTACATGTTTAACCTTAGTATGACATTAATAAGTGGATTTTATAAGGTTAAGTATTTTGTTCTCAAATAACTTCCAAATTTGTATATGCTCCTACTTACTTTTGTAAGTAGAGACAATTCTCTAAATACTAAGTATTTAAGCAATAATAAATTGTTCTTTATTGGGAACCACAAAATATATTTTAAGTTCTCATCTCTAGATTTGTTAATAAAATGCTTCATAAGATTTTAACAAATTCAGAACTTAAATCAAGACATAATGAAATTCCTTCCAACAACTCTGATTAGTATCACTCTTTAACCAAAAATATTAGCAATAGTTTTGTGTTTCGTCAAGCTAGGAGGAACACCAAATAACCTTCAAGCTAGGAAGTGTAGAAAAATCAAAAATCCAAAAGGGTTTAGGATTCAATTGGTTTGAGTGGAAAAACCTAAAAATCCCTAAGGGATTAGGAGTTTCGGTTATGAGTTGTCTTGAATACCTTCTTGGTTTGAACTATATTGAGTGTATCCACGACACACGCAATTTTCTAACCTTGATATGTTTTGGAGGCAGAGCAATTAAAGCTATCATGAATCAAACAATATGAATAAGGTTTGTTTCAACACATTAGACATACCATAATAATGTGGTATTCTATGGGTATTAGAATTCCATAGATAACTTAATTCTCTTTAGACCAAATACTTGTCAATTGGGTCGAGCCAAATTGCATATTAAGTATTTTTGAACCAAGTGCATGCTATAATGTATATTCCTTTATATGTTCACGTGTTCACAAGAAGACAGAACTGTTCAAGAATTATATGTTCATGTGTTTACAAGAAAACAGAACATGTCAATAATACATTATAAGTCTTTGAATAATTCAAATGCCTCATGTTTATGTGTTAACTAGAAGACATAACAATTTTACTATATACTTTATGTTATAAGTCATTGATTAATTCAAGGACTTTATAATTATGTCCTAACATGTAAGTATAATTATACTAACAAAAGTAATCATGAACGCAAACTCTTGAGTTCTTTAGTAATTTCAAGTTAATATTATACTTCAGAATTATTATTATTATTAATTAACCATAATTATGTTGACTAAAACATGTAGTCAAAATGTTAAAGTATCTTTATATCATGACATTTGAATGTAATAGGGCAACAAATATCTTGCGTGTTCAAGTCCTAATAGAATTATTATTAGAATATAGTAGGGCAACAAAAATCTCGCGTGTTTAAGTCCTAGTAGAATTTTTATTAAAATGTAGTAGGACAATAAACATCTCGCGTGTTTAAGTTCTAGTAGAATTATTATTTTTCTTACCTTGCGGTCAAGAGATACCAATAATATTGTTGTTCCTTGCACACACTTTGAGATTTCTCCCACTTGTGTAAGGCACAACACCATATTATGAAAACAAACAACATGTGATTGATTGTGTAAACAATATGATAATGTCATAGATATTGCAAGTAGTTGGATTATTATTCTATAGATAACGCTTCAGAGAGAAACAACAGAAAGGCAACATGTTATCTTATAAAATAAAATCCAATTTTCCTTTAAGCAATTGTCGTTCATATTCGAAAAGTAATGAATTATTTCAAAGCAAGTTTGAAATGATAAGGGTGACTTAACAAGGAAATTAATCTCGTAGCTCCCATTGAAATTGACAACATTGCAGGAATGCTATTTCAGTAATAAAATGCAATGCTCCCATTGGTTTTGTCAATATTGTAAGTGTTACATTGCCACTAGAAAGCATATAGCAATTTTATACACTTTCCTATTCTCTTCAAATGCCTACAAGTAGCAATGTACTTAGGTATTGAACAGAGTATATGAAGTCCTACTTATGTAGATGAGGGACTAGCCACTCATGCTTTCATTTAACTTGAATCTTTAGCATGCAATTCCTCCTCTATTGTATACATAGCCCCAAGGGTATTTAGCACTTTAGGAATAATAAGAGCCCAAGAAAATTACCTAGCAAATATTCTAGTAATTTCTTTACTCTTTGCGGTTTAAACTCATACATCGTGACAAGTGCAAGATGTCATTTATTTTGGTAACTATAAACAAAATGTTTTCTAGATACACAAAATATTTTATCTTTCAATTATTTTTAGACCTTAAAAGCGTAATGAAATATCATAAATAAGTTTAACAATTTGTAACCCTATCTTAGTTTGTCAACTAATGAGAAATATACGAATAAATCTCACTCTTCTTACCAGGAAAAGAGACTAAGTGTGTCTTTTTAAGAAAAAAACAACTTTTGTTTACGAATTATGTTGCAACAACACAATTAATCAGAACATAGAAAGTTCAATTATAGTATTTTCAATAATTACATTCTTAAAAGAATTAACTACCCAATTAATTACTAATTAAGACTAAGATCCATCTTGACCTCCCACTTATTTACCAAAGGTCTGACCAATGAGTAACTAAGTAGGGCAAGAGATAAGCGACGAGCGTTAATTGCATAATGCAAATCTTAGATTTATGAGACTGATCAAGACATTAGTAGACAAGTAATAATGTCATGAGCATGTTTAGTCTCATCTTATGCCTCGGGTCCAAGGTCTAACCAAGCATACTCGAAATAAGTCGACCAAGTAAGAACTTGCAAATATCACCAAAGGTCTGACCAATGAGCAATATTCACCATGGGTTGGAATGACCCTAAGGTATGACCAAAGAGGTCAAGCCAAATGCACGTGTTCTTAGTTGGATGGCATAGACTTCAAATTTTTACATAGGGTATTCAAATAAATGTGGTAAAATCGTGTACAAAGAAACATGCAAAACAACTTTGTAACACTTATTTTAAAAAACTTTTAGTAATGACACAATAGTGATCATCATGGTTCACGGTAGCTCCAATCGAACTCACATGGAGGCGGAGGACCAAGTCAGCGCTAGGCAATAACCGGAAATACTTTAGGTGTGACTGCGCGCACCTCCTTAAACCCCCTTTATAGTTTGTTCTAGCGGGTGAGCCGTACATCCCAAGTGTCCATAGCGTCTAGTTTTTAATTTCATGAAAAACTTGTTTCATTAGTTTAGGTCACTTTATTTAACAAAAACAATTTTTCACGAAACAAATAGCAGGTCACAATGAGCATGGTATTTAGGCGTGTAAATTAAGACCATCATTAATGTTATGATTACGATATGTATTATTCCATATTGCACACAATTAGGTGTCAAAAACAAGTAACAATTATGCACATAAGGAATAACAAACATATAAACATAAAACATTAATAAACACATATAGATCCGAGTTCTCTCGCGAGGCTTCCCCAAAAAGGAGAACCATAAGACCGTCACTAGGTGCAAAACCTAGATTTCCCCATACATCACAAAAAGCAGTTGAGTGAGTCTTTTAGCCGGAAAAACACATAAAATATTATGGCAAACTTAAGTAACTTTTAATTATGCTATTTTATAACATATTGGTTTTCACAAACACATAAATACACAAGTTATGGGGCGTATGAAATGAGGTTTAGAGAGAGAAAGTGGAAGAGATTTGGGAACTTAGTGAGACAAAAAAAATGATATTATGAAAAGCTCCAACCCTTTGCCTTGATAGGCAAAGGGTATTTATAGGTTCTTACAAGAGACGCCACCTACGGGCTGTGAATCACAAACATTAATCAAGCATTATAAACGACCCCTCAATAAGGTTTTAAAATGTACCTTTTTGAGGGGTCGTTTAATCCCTTATTTGATCACTTTTGTATCCGTTATTACTTAATATCGATCCTTTTCACCTTTTAGGTATATTGAAGGCAAAACCCTGGAATGACACTTATTCGGACGAAAAGGCGCGAATATACGAAGAAAATGGCCAAATTCAAGAATCGAGACACTCAGGCTACTGGAACTGAAGGGGACGGCGTCAGGAGTTACAAGTGATGGCGTCAGGTTCTATTAGAGACGCCGTCAGACAAATTTTGTGACGACTTAATAGCCAAATTGCTCATTTACAAGTGACGGCTTCAGGTTTTAAAAGAGTAGGGCGTCGCAACTCAGACGGCTTAGATTTGATCCAGACGACATCAGAGACTTAAGGGGACGGCGTCACAATCATAAGGTGATGCCATCGCAAGACTAACGTGGCCAAGACGAAACCCTAATAACGGCGACCCGACGGCGTCACAAATTAAAGAGTGACGCCGTCGCATGTGTAATCTTATATATAGAATCCAAATTTTTTAGTTTTTAGTGTGTAGTCTGTGGAGTAAAAACCTAAACTGAACCAAGGCTGTCTTGTACAGTATTTTAGGGTTTCATACCCTATCTTACATCAAGATAAGTGTTTTACTTCATTAATTTAATTATGTCTTCCTTTGATTGTGTGTATGCTTGCATGTTCCCCATGTCCGGCTAATTTACTTGTGTGTTTGCTTAGGTAATATGAAACTTAGTTATTGAATAATGATTGGCCTAGTATTGCGATAGGTCATTCGTTGTGTTTATAATGCTTGATTAATCTTTGATGAACTTTAGTTTATAATCGCCTAGAGTAATTGTAGTCTAGTCATTCAAAGAATACCTTAGAGTTAAAGTTTATAAATCCTAGAGATTTTGTAGTCATTAACGTTTGGTAGCTTCAAAGAGTTAGGGATAAACGCATACCCTACGACCTTAGAGACACAACGCAATTAAGAATAAGGACGTGACAATTCAACCACCAATAGGAGATAACTAGGGAGTAATAAAGCCTAAGCAAATACATTTTAACTATCATACGAGCACACAACAATAGACATAGACTACATACACCTTAGTTTAGATAATTAGATAAGTAGAAGTAATCGGTAGAAATACCAACCCCCCAAATTCAAACCCCGAGATTCGTACCTTTCCATTTCCTAAAAAACATAAAAAAGATAAAAAAATTAATCTTCATCAACCCCAACCTTAGCGTAGTAACTTCTCACTAGCATTTCTATTCCCCTAGAGAACGATATCAATTCCTATGGCTTACCCTAATACTACACTACAACGATTAGGTTCACTGCCTAGGGTGTTGAAAAACTTGCTTGACGAAAAGGAAGTTCCTTTGACCCCGAACGACGCGTGTGGCGTTATCAAGTTTTTGGCGCCGCTGCCGGGGAATAGAATAGCTAGTTTGTAGTCCACCTCGTTTAGGTTTCTTTTCTTGATTCCTATCAAGTAAACGTTTTTCCCATTTTTAGCTTCCTCGTAGTCTATCCCCCTTCTTCGTGACATTTGTTAGTAACCCCATCACTTTTCATCATGGAAGGTGATAACTAACCACCATTCATCAACCTACCACCAAATGACCCGCCAAGAGCCCGTACTCTTGGTGAATACTCGAGACCAAGCCACCTAGGCTATAGGAACACCATTGAGCTTCCCGACCAAGCCCAAACTACGGCCCTGCGATCCGACACCATCCGGTTGGTGCAAAAGGGATGTGCATTCCATGGACTTCGTTCCGAAGATCCTAATCAGCATCTTAAGGATTTCCTTAAAATTGTCGATTCCATCGACCTCGATGCTACTACTCGAGAGACCACACGTCTGCGTCTCTTCCAATTCTCTCTACGGGACAAAGCTAGTAATTGGCTTGAGCGACTTCCCTCCGGCTCCATCTCAAGTTGGGATGATCTCACCTCTCGCTTCCTTGCTCAATTTTTCCCACCGGGAAGAACCACTAAGCTTAGGAATGATATCTTGATGTTCCAACAACGTCAAGGTGAATCTCTGTAAGAAGAATGGACTCGATTCAAGGACTTACTCCATAGAGTCCCTCATCACAGCATTGATCTTTGGCTTCAAGTCCAACTCTTCTATGATCATGTCAACTTCCCCACCAAGCGATCCATTGACCAAGCGGCCGGTGGAAAACTTAGTGATCTCACCGCGGAAGAATCGTGGGGTATAATAAAGGACCTTGCTCTCTATGAAAACGAAAGTTGGAATGACCCCCGTGAGTTGCCCAAAACAGTTAAGGCAATCTCCTTGCCTCCCATTGACTCACAATCTTCCGATCGTAGGATGCTCGAGCTTGAAGATCAAGTTAAATTCCTAATGAGCTCCTACGAGAATCCTAAGTCTTCACATCAATTGAATAAAATCACTCTACCTTGTGAGTTATGTAGTGGTCCCCATGACACTCGTGATTGCACAAAACTCCCCGAACAAGCTTTTACGGACTACGCCTCCACGAGTACCGACGGAGCGGGAGAGAAGTGGTACACATTCAAGCCCGAACAAAACAACTTAGGAAACTCTTACAACCCCTCATAGAGAAATCACCCTAACCTTAAGTGGAACCAAAATTCAAGCACACCCCAAAGCTCATCTAGTCCACTTAATAGGTTCAACCCTCCAAACACCGAGAACCCCACTAGTCTTGAGGAAATTGCATCTAGATTCATGTCATCTCAAGAAACTCGATTAACTAAGCTTGAAGCCGAAACGACAAGGCGAGATGACAAACAAGCTTGATGCCCTCTTAAAAGCCTTTAATGACCGGGAAATTGGAGCACTCCCAAGTGATACTATAAAGAACCCAAAAGTGAGTTCGTTTCATCGACTTCATGTTCTTATTCACCATGGGAGAGTGCGCACCCATGCCCCTCACACCCAACGATTCACTCGGTGAATGCTATCAACAAGAGTTTCAAGCAATCCAAAATGAGGTACCAAGGTCCCGCACCATTGGTAGAACCTACTCTTGAGAAACCCGTCAACCAAGAACACAAACCTAATCTAGAGGAGGAGTACAAGGAACTCCATCAAGAAAAACCGGTTCTTGAAGTCTTAGCTCATGCACCTTATTATAATGCTTTAAAAGAAAATTATGAGTTAGAACTTAAACTTGGAAAACATGGGTCTGCTTTCGTGCGAAATAATCTACCTAAGAAGTTAGACGATCCCGGGCTATTTACTCTTCCGTGTAGGCTTGGAACTTCCAAACCTCTCGATGCTCTAGCCGACTTAAGATCATGCATCAATCTTGTTCCGTTGTCCCTCCATAGAAGCCTTAACTTAGGTAATATAGAACCAACGGAAACCATCTTAGGTCTAGCGGACGGTAATATTGCATATCCGGTAGGGATAATAAAAGACATGGTAGTACACGTAGGAGAATTGACTCTTTTGGCGGATTCCCATGTGCTACACATGAATAAGAACCCGACATGCCCATTGCTAGTAGGAAGAGGATTCTTAGCTACCGCTAGTACCATCGTTGATTGTAAGATGTCCAAAATAGTGGTAGGAGAGAGGAGTGTTAGGTCAATTTACGATGTCAAAAAGCATACTTACTACAAAGAAGAGGAAATCCCACATGAGATTAGGTTGGATAGAACGCCATCTAGATACGGACCTTGGATAGATAAGAACTTGATACGTCCCCAACGACCTTTCTACCTAGATGAAGCCTTTGCTAGTAAAGCAACTTTCCATGAAAAAGAAATGGCTAGGGACATGGAAGTGAACCCGTTCGAGGACGCCTTAGTATTTAGGAAGATGACCGAGTTCCTAGGAAGCTTGCCCGTCAACCTTGTCATGAATAAGTGGAAAGTTGAGAGCGATAAGCCTAAACATAAGTGGGATTGGGATAGACCGCCTAGTGATGGTAATGGAGAGTGGCACATTAGGATAACGATCTATGATCCCGATGGAGAGAAATTTGAAAAGGCATATCGAACCAAACGTACTACTAGGAACTTAAATGATAAGTTTGATCCTTATGACATTGTAGAGGATAGGCTTACTTATATCGGTACGTAGGGGCACGACTTCGAGTCTAGCTACAAGACTCATAAATAAAGAAAAGCGCTTCGTGGGAGGCAACCCATGCTTAATTGTTTGCTTGTTTGTGTCATATATCTTTTATTGATTGTTTATTCTCATGTTTAAATTTGTAAAAATGCTTTATTGTGTCTTTAACCACGTCTTAATTACATATAAAGGTATTTTACATAAGGGATAAGTGTAGGGAGGATTACACACGTTTTCAAAAGAAATGTAAAACATGAGAATTTCAATTAATTAAAAGATATACATGTGTGTTTGTTCGAGTCAAATGCTTGTATCGAGTCATAATGGATGTTTTGCAGGAAATTTTTCCAGATTCTAAAGATGTAAATTTTCCAGAAAATCGCAGACCAGTTTCTGTCAGGATAACCTGATGGCGTCAGGATCGCAACCTGACGGCGTCAGGAAGGAGCAGAAACAACTGATACTTTTTCTCGTTTTCTGAGCTACTTGTAAATTTTTAGAATTTTCCAGGTCTTAATTTTCCAGAAAATCTGTAAACATCCATTCCACAAGCATTATATCCTAGTTTAGTAGAGTCCTATATATATTGTTACCGCCGATTTTATGCAAAGGTTTCGTTTGTTTTCTTTAAGTGTGCAGATTTAATTTACCAAGAAGAAGATACATAAGATGAGAAGGAGCTTTTCACGCAAACATTCTTCTTGAAGAAAGATGTAACCACCACTTTACACGGATGAGAAAATGTCGGTTAGGGTAATTTTGGCACCAAATTTAAAATTTTTCATGACATATAGGAGTGGGCCATTAGTTTTAATAAAGCGTCTCATGGATAGGAAGTTATATGACTAGCACAAAAACCCTTTACCACTTAAATTCCACCCAAAATGTGAGGATCGCCCTTAGATTAGTAGGGATTAAAGCATTCATCTTTAATGCTTAGTGTGTGAACCGGTAGTATAATAGATTCTAGAACTTGTTTTGTGATGCATCCCGAGATCGCTAGTAAGACTACACTTGTGTAGTTAGGAATAAATAAATGATAAGAGGCATTAGGATAACCCTTGTTTGATACCCGTAATATAATTACTTCTTCCACATCGGTTGAGTAATTCCCCCCACACTTTTGCGTTGTACTCATCTTTAGTACACGATACCCCTAGTTAACCCCTCAGAGCCTATCCTTTTCGCGGTTCTCATGATGTTTCGGTTTTCCGGAATATCAATGAAGAGCATTGTTTACAATCCACCCCCAAATGTACACCCAAATTGCCTTAGCCTACCTTGTATGCACTCACTTTTAGTGCATTATTGTTATCACACTAAACCCTTATTTCAATTATCTAGTTGCTTGCATAAGTTGCTAAGTTGAGTCATATCCTTTGTACACAGTTTTGGGACAATTGGGACTCATGGGAAAAGTTAAACTTTATGAGATGACGGGAAGGGAACGTTAAATTCAAATTCCCTTTATTTGTATAATAATGTACTCCAAGTGTTTTGATCTTTTCAATTCGGGTCAAATTAGTGTTAGAGTAATAAAAACTTAAGTGTATGGATGTGCCTATAAATCTCTATCATTTTGATGTTATCGTAGAGGATGGTAGAGTAAAGTGTATGAAAAAAAAATCGAAAAAAAATAGAAAAAGAGAAAAAAAAAATAGAGTGTTGAAAAACAAATACGAGCTACCATCCTATATCTATCTTTAATTTATGTTTGTTTGTTTCAGTTATCTAGAGTTTAGAGTGTCGAGTCTTGGCTTAGCAACGCCATTCTTCGCATGCTTGTAACATAAATATTTTTGACTTACCACCACTAAATAGCCTATCCCACCAAACCCTTTGTTTCCTTACCGTAAGCCTATCATTACAACCCTTTAAAAGACCTCTTGGATAGTCTTTCCTAGGTGCTTACCCTAAAGCGATGGAGGTTTGATCTAGTCTCAAGTCTATGGTAATCTATGTACTAGGACCGGTTAATGAGTGTTTATCTTCCATTTCCAACTTGTTATATTTCATATACACCCGAGAGATGTGAGTATCCAAACACCCCATGTGAGGTGCTAGTATTTAACTTCCGTGCTTGTTATGACTTTTACGGGGCTTATATGTGTTGTGAATCGTTCTAAACTAATGCTTCATGACCTCTAACTTATAAATTGATTGGCTAAAAGCATATTTGCTTGAGGACAAGCAAATACCAAATGTAGAGATATTTGATAATGTTTTAAAATGTACCTTTTTGAGGGGTCGTTTAAGCCCTTATTTGATCACTTTTGTATCCGTTATTACTTAATATCTTTCCTTTTCACCTTTTAGGTATCTTGAAGGCAAAACGCTGGAATGACACTTATTCGGACGAAAAGTTTCATTCCAGCGTCGGACAAATTTTGTGACGACTCAATAGCCAAATTGCTCATTTACAAGTGACAGCTTCAGGTTTTAAAAGAGTAGGGCGTCGCAACTCAGACGGCTTAGATTTGATCCAGACGACGTCAGAGACTGAAGGGGACGGCGTCACAAGCATAAGGTGACGCCGTCACAAGACTAACGTGGCCAAGACGAAACCCTAATAATGGCGACCCGACGGCGTCACAAATTAAAGAGTGACGTCGTCGCATGTGTAATTTTATATATAGAGTCCAAATTTTTTAGTTTTTAGTGTGTAGTCTGTGGAGTAAAAATCTAAACTGAACCAAAGCTGTCTTGTACAGTATTTTAGGGTTCCATACCCTATCTTACATCAAGATAAGTGTTTTACTTCATTAATTTAATTATGTCTTCCTTTGATTGTGTGTATTCTTGCATGTTCCCCATGTCCAACTAATTTACTTGTGTGTTTGCTTAGGTAATATGAAACTTAGTTATTGAATATTGATTGGTTGTCTCTTATCTTAATTGTGATTGACCTAGTATTGTGATAGGTCATTCGTTGTGTTTATAATGCTTGATTAATCTTTGATGAACCTTAGTTTATAATCGCCTAGAGTAATTGTAGTCTAGTCATTCAAATAATACATTAGAGTTAAAGTTTATAAATCCTATAGATTTTGTAGTCATTAACCTTTGGTAGCTTCAAAGAGTTAGGGATAAACGCATACCCTACGACCTTAGAGACACAACACAATTAAGAATAAGGACGTGACAATTCAACCACCAATAGGAGATAACTAGGGAGTAATAAAGCCTAAGCAAATACATTTTTAACTATCATACGAGCACATAACAATAGACATAGACTACATACACCTTAGTTTAGATAATTAGATAAGTAGAAGTAATCGGTAGAAATACCAACCCCCCAAATTCAAACCCCGAGATTCGTACCTTTCCATTTCCTAAAAAACATAAAAAAGATAAAAAAAAATAATCTTCCTCAACCCCAACCTTAGCGTAGTAACTTCTCACTAGCATTCCTATTCCCCTAGAGAATGATATCAATTCCCGTGGCTTACCCTAATACTACACTACAATGATTAGGTTCACTGCCTAGGGTGTTGAAAAACATGCTCGACGAAAAGGAAGTTCCTTTGACCCCGAACGACGCGTGTAGCGTTATCAGCGTAGGACTCTTAAAATATATTATTACTTTCCACATTATGTGAAACAGCAAGTTTTTCAAGAATATTGTGTCCTAACGAGACTTATTGATGATCTCTTGGCTCTAGACTCAATTGTGCACATTTGGTTTCCTATGCCGGAGACTAGGGAGAGGGTCTCCTTCTTTAATACCAAAAATCTCTAAGAGAAGGTTGATAGATTATGTAGGGTTCCCAGTGAGAATGAAACAAGTCCTTTTAAGAGGAACTTGAGTAGTTTGGGAAGTTTAGTGCAGTGCGTCACTGGGTCCATGACGTCTTGTCTTCAATACCAGTGTTACCTTAGTAACCGCCAGTAGCATATGTATTGAACCCGATTTCTGCCCTAAGGTTGAATTAATGGAGGGCTATTTCTTTTCACCCTTTACACATTCAATTCTTTTTCATTCTTCAACCCCTTCAGTACTTACCGAGACTTCATAACTAGAACCTTACTGGGTTTATTCCAGTACTAGCTCAGTCTCAGTCCGCACTCTTCCCGTATTCTCATTTTTCTCCTTTTTTCATCATACCTAAGGACTTCTACACTATCTAGTGGATTGTCCCTGGGTAGATCCCTCCGGCTCTGGCGGGATCGTGGGAATGAATACGTAACCTAACCATCCTTATAACACCATGCATAAAGTAAATTGGTCGGTCTTTTGGTATAGTTCATTCCCCTTGAAACCAATTGAAAATCAATCAAGGTACTTGTGATATAAAATCAAAGCATTTTGTACCTTAATTGTTTTTGATATTTTAGAAATGCTCCCCCTTAAGATGTGCTTCAAGTATTAGACATTATTTTAGCACATGGAGGCAAGAGAACTTATGAAATCTTAGATTGAGAATGAAAGGTCCAATCTTTTGATTAACATTTTATAAAATGATCATCATCACTTCCCGATCAAATATAGTATATTAGATACATTGGATAAAGCATTTTGGGAAGGATGAGGTTTTCTTATGATTTCTCCCCCTCAATATGTGCATCGAGATTCGAAAGTGTTTTGCACATATTAGAGAGAACTTGCTCTTAGAGAAAAATCAATCACGTTTCAATCCTTTTTGGTTTAAGATAGATTCTCCCCCTTAACTTGTGCATGGAAGATTTGAAATCGTTTGGCACATGTAGGGAGGAGAGCTTGTTGTTGTATTTCTAAAACACTTATCAAATTATCAGTTTATATCCAATTTAAATCACAAATTCTCCTCCAATCACAATTTTCAAACCCTTTGAGATTTGTGATCTCAATTGATTTAAATTATTTTTGAGAGTTTTTTGAGGAGAAGTGTGACCATGATTTTGAAACATTTAACTGATAAGGATCAGATTTTGAGACTTTAAACTCCAATGATCAAACATGCTTAAGTATCTTATGAAAACACAATATTAGCATTGGTCTGGATCCAATTGTACAAAAATAATGTCTAATTTTTGGTTATCCAAAATTAGACATTGCTTGATTAAGTGTCAAGTGTTTGAAAAATAAATTTTTGATTTAATAGAAATCATTCTCCCCCTCAATCAATGACCAAGGTTGTTGATTGAGAGATAGAGATTTTGACAAATGAGAAGTCGAGATGATTTTTAAAATAAAGATCGAGTTATTTTCAAAGCAATCTTGTTTTCATTAGATGACAAATATTTTTCAAAAGAATCTTTAGAAGGAAAAATATATGGTTGGAAATATTTGTCTTTTTAGCGACAAATATTCCTGATAAAAATATGGTTTTTAGAATCAGAGCGAGAGGTTTTAAAATTGGATGAAGCATAGCTCTGTTCTTTATTTAAGAACGGGTTACTGTCTGAAATGACAATAAACCATCATTTTTCTCCATCTCATTTTTTTTAAATGAGGATAAAATATATATAAGCATTTACAACAGTTCGAACTTCATCTAAAGACCCGTGCCATTCTTTGAGTGACAACTCTAAGTCCTTAGATGTTATCAAAACCAGATAACATGATATAAAAAATATTTTTGGACTTTTTCAAAATTTTCGGATTTTTATGGGTTTTAAAATTTTATATTTTTCTATTTTTCTTTTTGTTGGTTTTATAATTTTGTATTTTGCTTTTTGAAAAGATATTTACAAAGAATAGATGAAGAAACACCTTTACTCCTGTTCTTCCCCCTGAAGTCGTTTGAGTGTCTCAGGTTGTAGACTCTTCAGTCCAAGTCGTGGAAGGATGAACTCAAAACGTTCTTTAGGAAGAGCTTTAGTGAAGATGTCTACCAGCTGATATTCAGTTCTTACAAAATATAGTTCAACCACACCTTTCTCCACTTGTTCCCTGATGAAGTGATGTCGAATATCAATGTGCTTTGCTCTTGAATGTTGAAAATTGTTGCAGCAGAGAGCAATGGCACTTCTGTTATCACAGTACAGAGGAATTTTGTTGAATACAAAGCCATAGTCAGATAATTGGGATCTCATCCATAAGATTTGTGCACAACAAGATGACATGGCTATGTATTCAGCCTCTGTAGAGGATATAGAAGTGCTCATTTGTTTCTTTGAAGACCAGCTTACTAACTTATCTCCCAAAAAATGAGCACCTCCTGACGTGCTTCGACGTGTATCTTGACACCCTGCATGGTCTGCATCTGCATATGATGTTAGTGACATATCGGTGTCCTTCGGGTACCAAAGTCTCATGTTGATGGTTCCTTGGAGATACTGAAAGACCCGTTTAACCGCTTCAAGGTGCCTTTTGGTAGGCTTAGCCTGGTATCTAGCACACATGCATACAGCAAACAGATTATCAGGTCTACTGGCTGTGAGGTACATCAGGGATCCAATCATACTTTGATATTTAGTTTGATCAACCATGATCCCTGAGTGGTCCTCATCCAGTTTTGTGCGCTCCACCATGGGAGTGTCAACAGGGTCACAAGAGTCAAAACCAAATTTCTTTAAAATTTCATTCGCATATTTAGATTGATTGATAAAAATGCCTCCAGGACTTTGCGAAATTTGTAATCCCAAGAAAAATGACATTTGTCCAATCATAGACATTTGAAATTTGGAGCCCATCTCCTTAGAGAAACGGTCACATTCATGAGGGTTGGTCGAGGCAAAAATAATATCATCAACATAGATTTGAACATGAATTAAGTGTTTGCCTGACTTTCTGGTGAACAATGTGGGATCAACTGCTCTTTTGCTAAATCCATTAGATAAAAGAAACTTTGACAGTGTATCATACCATGCCCTTCGAGCTTGCTTCAAACCATAAAGGGCGTTCTTTAAGCGATAGACATGAGTAGGATGTTCTGGATCCACAAAACCTTCAGGCTGACTGACATATACGACTTCTTTCAGATCTCCATTAAGAAAAGCAGTCTTCACATCCATCTGATAAACCACCATGTTCTTACAAGCAACATTAGCCAAGAAGATTCTGATTGCTTCGATACGTGCAACTGGAGAAAATGATTCTTCAAAGTCAATACCCTCCTCTTGACGGTATCCTTTTGCAACTAGTCTTGCCTTGTTCTTTAATACATCACCATGCTCATCAAGTTTTACCTTGAAGATCCATTTGAGAGCAATGATCATAGCACAGTCAGGATCAGGTACCAATTCCCAAACATCAAGTCGATCGAACTCGTGAATTTCTTCTTGCATTGCGTTGAACCAACTGTCCTCAGACATTGCGGTTTTAACATCTTTCGGTTCGACCTTTGATAATACGGAATTGAAGAAGCACCATAAGGCATCAGTAGCAAGTTGTTTACGAGTGGATACCGGACGAGAAAGGTTCCTAATGATATTGTCCAATGGATGATCATGTGTCCATTTTCTGAAGTGCTCGTGTGGCTGTTGTTGAGGAACTGAAGTAGCAGAGTTGGAGTCCCCTGATAAAGATGGTTCGGATGATGGATCAGGGGCAAAAATGTTTTCAAATGGTGCATCTTCTGGAGTGGCAAAATGGTTATCTCTATCAGAGTAGGCAGTAGCATTACCATGATGTACACTTGAAGATTGAGGATTTGAGGATGATGATGAGTTGTCTGTAGCAGGCGCTTCTTGAGATACTGACACAGAAACTGATGGATTATCTGTGTTGACTGGATTAGGAGCCGCCACTGTTGATGGTGTAAAATGATCATTATCAAGAGGTTCATAGTATTCATCAAACATTGGATCAAAAAAATTCTTCAACTCTTCTTCAGAAGGAGGTACATATGGAACTGCAGGTGAGGGATTCTGTACAAGAGAAGAACTAATGGGACTACTTGATACATGTTGAGATGCGGGTCCAGAACTAGATTGTCTAGGAGCCATTTGCTCAGACAGCTCATCGAACGTGACGTGAATAGTTTCCATGATATCTCGGGTTCTTTTATTTTAGATTCGGTAACCCTTCCGGTTTGGTGCATAACCAACAAAAACTCCAATATCCGCTTTAACTCTCAACTTTCCTAAATCTTGACCATCATTTGTTGGATACATAAAGCACCAAATACACGAAGGAAAGAAAGATCTGGCTTTCGATTGTGGACAAGTTCGTAAGGATTTTTTCCAAGAGTGGTGTGAATAAGGGAACGGTTTTGGGTATAGCAAGCAGTGGCAATGGCTTCAGCCCAGAGAAACATTGGAACCTTTGAGTATATCAGCATAGTCCTTGCAGCTTCGACAAGAGTCCGATTTCTTCTCTCAACTACACCGTTCTATTGAGGAGTACGTGGAGCACTTCTTTGATGACTGATTCCAATGCTTTCATAAAACTGGCTTAGTTCTTTGTTAACAAATTCAGTTCCATTGTCTGTTCGAATAATTCTGACAGTTTTATTAAGTTGAACCTGCAGCTGCTTAATAAGTTTGATGATGACATCTGGAGTTTCATCCTTTGACCTTAAAAACTTAACCCAAGTAAACCGAGAATAGTCATCAACCACGACAAGTACATATTTCTTCCCGTTTATACTTAACGCAAGTGAAGAACTTCCATAACTGAGTTAGCAGGTTTAGGTTTATGGGTGTATTTCTTGCTTTTTCCTAATTGGCATGCTGAACAGAGATGATCATTTTCATACTTTAATCTGGGTAAACCTCTTACAAGGTCCTTTCTAGAAAGATCATTAATGGTGCCGAAAGTTCAAGTGATTGAGACGATGAGGCCATAACCATGACTTTGTTTTTGAAGCCTTTGGCAGTAAGCAAATTGGAGAAGACTTCATCATGTCTTTGATAGAGATGGTGTAAAGATTAGATCCACGTGTTCCCTTTAGAAGTTCAACACCATCTAGTTCTCTAACGAAGCAGGTATGTTTTCTAAAGGTCACTTCTAGATCCGAATCACGGAATTGACCAACAGAGAACCGATTATGACCAAGACCTTCAACATAATACACCCTGGAAATTACACTGTCACCAACAACATAATCTCCATATCCCATAATTGTTCCAAAGGGGTCGTTGATGAGTGTCTAAATACTCATCATTTTTGTACCATTTAAACTGCAAAAACATCTGAAAACACTCAGAAATGCATCAAAATGATAAAAAATATCACAAATAAGTGTTTTATGTGTTTTAAATGCAAAAATATCAAAATCTGGTGAAAAACGTATCAAGTTTGCATAATTGGCAGTTTTAGTCCCCCAGGTTTCAAAAGTTGTCAAAAAACAGTCCATGGTAGTAAAACAAAATAAAGAAAAATGTTATTCAAGGTCCATGAAATATTCTAAGTTGTCAAAAATGGTCCTTGAATAAATCTTTTGTCAAAGGCAGAAAAAGGTCCCTCACTTTCAAAAATGTCAAGTTTGGTCCCTGGAAATTTGAAAATGTCAAAACTAGTCCTTGTACTATTGGAACTTGTCAATATTGGTCCCTTGTAAAACTTTGGAAAATGGGCAGCTTTGGTCCTTGGTCTTTCAGAAATTACAAGTTTAGTCCTTGTAATACAAACTAAACCTTAAACCATGACCCTTTACACCTTTGACCTGCCATATGCAATTGTGACACTGCCTTAACACTTGACCTCCCCTGTTTGAACCTTTGGTCAAAATCAGTCAAATATCCCTTACCCGCCACACTGTTTATCTATCCCAAGTTGCCTGCAACCACTTTCTTCACTCTCACCCATCAAATAAACTTTCACTAAACCTCATCATCAAAACCCACCACAATAAATGCCACCCCCCCCCCCTACTTGCTAGTTTTAGAGTCCTACAGGTCAAAAACAAATTTCCCGCCAAAACTCACCCAATAGCCATTATGCACTCAAGTGATCCAGTGGACAAGGTATCAAGTGGGAATCATTCATGAT
>OU343225.1:44958089-45060865 GCA_910596185.1 Chrysanthemum makinoi | reverse complement strand
AAACATCTGAAAACACTCGAAATGCATCAAAATGATAAAAATATCACAAATAAGTGTTTTATGTGTTTAAATGCAAAAATATCAAAATCTGGTGAAAAACGTATAAAGTTTGCATAATTGGCGTTTTAATCCCCAGTTTCAAAAGTTGTCACGGTCCACTGGTAAATCTAAATAAAGAAAAATGTTATTCAAGGTCCCTGAAATATTTTAACTTGTCAAAATTGGTCCTTGAATAAATCTTTTGTTAAATGGCGAGAAAAGGTCCACTGAACTTTCATAAAATGTCAAGTTTGGTCCACGGAAAATTGAAAATGTCAAAACTAGTCCTTGTACTATTAGAACTTGTCAGTTTTGATCCCTTGTGTGAACTTTGGAAAATGGCAGAAATGGTCCTTCAAAAATTGGAGAATTGCAAATCAAGTCCTTATAATATTAAACCTATCTTTGACCCTTTACCATTTTGATCCCACTAAGCCCATTGTGACCCACACTTGTCTTTGACCTCCCCTTTTTGACCCCTTGGTCAAATTATCACCCAAACACCTTTCCACTCACTCCTGCTTCCTCCATTTTTCCCTTTACACCCTGCAACACTACTTTTCACCACCTCCCATCTACACGCACCCTTATCACCTCAACCCCCCTCATCCCATCATACCTACTCCACCCCCTAGTTGCTGTTTGGACCCCTACACTCAAATTGCCTTTCCTAAAAGCATAAAATGGCCAAAATGACCTCTACTCATTCATTGGCTCAGAAGAAAGGTGGGATGTGCTCATGAAAACAATGGTGGCAACACATTGGGTGTATAAAAGTTAGAAGAAGAAGGAGAGAATAAGTTAGTAGTTAATTTTTATTTTCAACATGTATGTCGTATTTTAATTTCGTAGGTCTTAAAAACTTTTCAGTTGTATTTTCAAGTTTAATGTATTAAGTAAAAAGCATTTTAGTGTATTGCAAGTTTTTTTAAGTATTAATTCAAGCTTTATATAAGAATTCATGATTTAAGCTCACTGTTGAAATTTTCCATTTTAAAGTCTCATACCAAAGCTTCAAATAGCTTGTTTTTCAGTTCCACAGGCTTTATAAGCTAATATAGCTTTTTACAAGCTTAAATTTAAGTTTCAAACCATTTTGGATTCGAGCAATGAAAGTCAACTGAGCATGGAAATGGGTATGAAATGAATTTGGTGTTGCAAAGCATGGGAAGGGGGTGATTATTAGTCTATTGGATTGGTTTAGATAGGATAGTGGCTCTTGTGTCATTCAGTTTCAAGCCATAGTGGCTAGGACTTTTGTAAGTCAATTTCAAGTAACATTGCATAATCTGTTTTTTGTAGTTATAATCTGTCAAACCTATTCAATTAGTGTAAATGAAGTTAGCTAAACTTAGTTTGATTATTGAAACAAGTGGATTAGTAGTTAGCTTATTTAAAAGTGTTATCAGTACTTTGAAGGTGTGTTTGGATTTGTAATTTAAACTGCATTGGAGGTGGGTTCAGTGGTTGATACTTGTTATGTTATGTGTTAGTTTAGCTCAAAGAAACTCACATCAGTCAATAATTTGAGCCTACATACCGTCAAAGTCAAAATCAACTAAACTGCCTTCATATGTTTCTGTTTGGAATTTGCAAAGGCAATATCTTGTTTTGTGTTTAAAATTGAGAGACATTGTCTGAAATAGTATCATTTCATCATATAACATCCATTTCAATCCAAAAAATGATTGCTAAGTTCATAAAAGTCAACTGATCAAGTTTGTTTCAAAAGTCAAAAACCTTGAAAAACCAGTTTTGAGCCCAAATAGGATGAATTTTCCTTGATTCATTTCTGGGCCAATTCATGTGAATCTTGGTATTTTAAAAAGTTCAACTGGTCTACTTGCTTATTGTCATTTTTGTAGAATTTTGTCATTTTTTTTAAGGCTTCAAAACTGCTCATCAATATGGTCCCAATGCCTGTACACACTCAATTAATACGAGTGTGCACATGTAAATTGCAAGGCTTGTATCAAGTGTAAGAGATTCTCTTGGCCTCAGCTTTGGTTCACAGGTTCTGGCAAGGTCTAGATTGAGTTCCAACTTTTCATTTTGATTTTCACATTATGCAGCTTATGCTTAAGCCCAAAGTTGGCCTCTAAACTGTTATTAGCACTTGGTCTCAATCCAACCAAACCTTGGTAGCTTGCAATCCAGAGATGTAGAGCAGTTGTAATTCATTGCATTTTGGTCATTTTAGCTTATCTTAGCTTCTGTGTTGGTTTGGTGCCCATTTAGTACCCTTTGGCTTATTCAAGTGCTTATTTTATAAGCACTTCCAATAGCAGTTCCAATTTCCTTCACACAACCCCATGTTTTTCTATTTTTCCTAGGTTCTAAATATTATTTTAGACTTTTCCTGAAATTTTCATATTTTTCCAAGCTTGTTTGCTATTTTTCTGCATTTAAATCAATTTTTAGCACTTTTTAAATAGCTTTTAATCCAATTAATTAAGAAAAGGTTCAAAAAAATAATTTTTCATTTTTATTAAGTTAAGATAAATATAAAAAGCCAAAAAAATATTTTTATAGATTTTTCTTAGTTAAATTTGTATTTTTAAATAATTTAAGTAGTTTTAAATAGTTTAAAATTCATAAAAAATAGAAAAATAATCAGAAAAATACAAAACTAGTTTTGAAAATTCTATTTTGTTATTTTAGACTTTTCCAAGTTAAAATTTTATTTTTCTAGCTTTATTTCCTATTTTCTTGTATTTTAGGCTATTATTAAATAGTTAAAAATAGTTTTTAATTAATAATAATTAGATAAATAGTTATAAAAATAATCTTCTTTTTCTAAATATTTTCTTTTATCATTAGGTTTGTAAAAATGTCATTTTCATATTTTTAGGTCTTTTATTTCTTAGATCTCACTTTTTATTTTGTACGTTTACGTAATTTTATTTAAACGTAAGTTTTAAGTTTTAAACGTTCATCAATTTTAAAAATAGTGATAGCGTTTATTTAATATTTCTAATTTTATTTATTTTGCATTTAAGCCCTTGTAGTTTATGTACTCTCTCTTTAGGTATAAACCAATCACAATCCTTTCCCGTTCAAAATCTCTCGATCACTACACGTTTGACTATTCTCGCACAGCTCGTTGGGACTTAACGACCTGGGGAAACACTATACTCTCCTGATCTTCATTGCATTTGTGCTTAAACTGTTTTAAGTTTGTTACGGTCGCCATTCACAAAGTGGCAGGCTTGAGTGATAAAACTTGACGGTTTTGCACGGATCAAATTTTGGCACGCGTGCGGGGAGCAGTGCTAACGTCTTACGTTAGCGGATTAGTGATTTGAATATTCACTCCTTGTTTATACCATCTATATATTTATATCTTCTTATAAAATCAAAAAACCCAAAAAGATTTTCATCCTTTGTTTTTGCAAAATGTTTTTCAAAAATACCAAAAATATTCATCTTAGCCCTCTTACCCTTTTTGATTCTTTATCTCTTTACCCTCTATCCATTTGATTCTAAACTTCTATTCTCATGGAATCTCGATGCGGCGAATTCTGGGACTAAGCAAAACTTCAGACTTTATCACAAATGTCAAGAATTGTGTTGTTCGTAATGATCCATTAATTCTCGTAGGGAAATGGAAAGAGAAACCGGGGTGACAAAGACAGGTACTTCCCTCTAATAAAGGAAGTGCTAAATACGTCCAACCTACGATTATCCAAAGATCTAATCCCTCAATTGCTCCTAAACCGTCTAAAATTGATCCTACACTTTCACGATTTACGGTTAAAAGCAAACATGAGAATGTAGCCGGTGACTAGCAAGAATGACTTGCCTAATCTTCACGTTTCTCAAGAACCGTAACCGAGACCATAACGGAAGTGGTGGAAATTGCTAGCTCTCAGAGCACACCACTTGTCCCACCTCCAGATTTTTCAAAATGTTCTTCGAGACTTGATAGTCATTCTGAACCATGTTGGTTTGTTGATTCTTTGAATAAATGATTCCTTCTCATGATTCTCAAATGAAATCGTTTATTCCTTGTGTCGGTTGTGGTGAGCCTCTTTTGGTTCACCCTGTCGTTGGTGTACGTGTGTACGTTGTGGTAATGATATTCATAACGGGAGTTGCTTGTTTTGTGGTTCGAGGAATTCATTTGATTATGATCCTAATCAGAACTCATTTAACGACCCCTCAAACTTTTCCAATTACCCACCACAGCCGACTCATCTTCATATAATCAACATAACTGCTGTGAATATTGTGAGGTCCTCACCAAGGATTAGAGTGTCAATCCGGAAACCGTTTGTCTACGAAAAGTCTACGGTAATACTCAGGACTTGGAAATGAACAAATTCCATATTATATTACACTGCACCACAACAATCATTTTGTTGTGAGAACTGTGGAGGTCCCATTTCAAACTCTCGATTGTCAAACAGGGAATCCATTTCCTTGTAACAATTACGACTATCCATATCCCGACCAACCTCCACAGTGCCAAAAGACTCAAACTCCTCAACAAACCCAACAAGACACTTATCTAGAGCTTCTGGAGTTAGTGAAAAGAGGTGAGGAGTTCAAAAAACAGATTTCATAATGTTCCCAGTATTTTTGTGTATATTGTGGGAGTCCTCATGATGATTATCAATGTCAACCTTCCGGTTTTGACAAATCTCCACTCCCACAATGTCGCGTCATTCAAAATTCACATGAGAAATCCATGGAAGAATTGCTAGCTGAAGAGCGGGCTGCTAAATTAAAATCCCAAATTGCCTTTGAAAAATCTATTAAGGAATCAATTGCAAAGAAAAAAGCAGCAGATCTAGCTCTCACTTTCGTTTTATTCCTGATGACAGTGATGATGAGGATACACTTGAAGACTCATCAAATTCATCAGTTGATATCCCAGCAGTTGAGATTCATTCTCAAACAACTGCTATCACACCGAGCTCCCACTCATCTCTGAACATGGGGGTTGAGCTTCTTGACACTGTTCCTGAAAAGGAATCGGACGAATTCATAAAGTCTAGTGTTGAGAACCTTGTCCCAATCCCAAGAGAGTCACAGGGAATTCTTGATCATGTGTGTGATATCCCTCCTCCTCTTGTCTTCCAAAGTAATCATGTTGAGATGTGCTCCGATTCTAATGATAATGATTCGTTATCTTGTGGAGACATCAGTTATATGGAAGAATTACCTTCTGAGCTTGTTAGCTTAGAAGAAGAGAATGATGAAGTTACTGACACTGAAATCAAAGATGAAGCACTTCGTGCAACATTATTGAATGTCAGTCTTCTCATTTCTAAAATCGAAGCTTTCAAAGAAAACCCCATTTCATCTCCTATCCCCATAAAGGATAGTGACATTTTTTCCGATGATTCTATTCCGGAAATGGAAGCCTTCTGTTTTGATAATATGGGAGAGAAGATTAGTGGCGGTACCACTTTTCATTCTCATAATTCTCTCCCCGCTTATGAATCATTTACATTGGATGAGTTCACCGGTGAACCCACGATACCATTCTGAATATGATTCATGTACCTTCGAGGAGTTCTCCTGTGAACTTACTCATATCATATCTCCGCCGGAGTATGATCATTTCTACTTTGATCTAGACACACCCATAATATGTCTTGATCAAGTGAACTTAACTGAGGAGATTCATGAAACTATGAATTCTCCTATTGAGGATGAAGAGTTAGTCATGATTTGTATCATGATTTTCTTTCTTTTCTTCATATATTCTGTCACTTCTCCTGTTCTTCACTCCTTCGGGAATGAAGACATTATCTTTGACCCAGGCATTTCCATGTACCATTTGTGAGCCGGGTCTGTCTCTGTATCTCATCGGTGTGGAACTTTCAAGTACTTCAATGTTTATCCAAACATCTTGAATGAAAGTCCGATGGAGATTGTCCTCTTCCACTCACTTCCCCATGAACAAATTAATTCGGGGTCGAGTCAAGCTAGCGACTCGGTAATCAAAAACAGAGTTAAACATAGGTTTTCACCCGTGTGACCACCTAGTGTGGGGGAGTTGTCCCACATGTTGTATATAGATCTTAAAAATGAATGAAAATTGTAAATACTAAAAAAGAGAATAATTGTTGTGTTTCTACACTTGGCTAGTAATGTTATCTTTTTATGTTCAAGGATTCGGCATAATAGCCGGGACTTTGAATATTGAGGACAATATTCATTTCAAGTGTGGAGGGGGGGGGGGGGAATTCTCACGAATTTAATCATGTATTATACCAACCAATTCCCCCATTTTTGAAAAAAAAAAAAAAAAAATTTTGGAGTAAGTGTTTTTCACTTACTCAGCATATGGTTATCAGTCCGCCATGTCTAACCCACATAAGGATTGGCTAATCCAGGAGCAAACGGCTCTTGGTAAAGATATCTCAAATCCGTTGACGGCTTGCAATTTGCCCAAAATTGTATGGTATCCAGCTCACCATATCCTTAAAAGTGAAGAGTTGGCTAGCCCGCAAGTTTATGGATTGTGGTAAAGGCAGTTGGAAAACCATAATTGGTAATCAGCTCACCAAAGATATTTTATCTAAGAGTTGGCTAGTCCAGAAGCAAACGGCTTCGGGTAAAGACAAATCAAATCCGTTGGAAGCTGGTGATTTGCTCAAAATCATTTGGTTATCGGTGTACCAAAGTTCTTACTTGAACTGAAACATTTGGCTACTCCAGAAGTAATGGCTTTTGGTAAAGAGATGAAATCCATTAATTTTCTCAAAACATTGCTAGGGACTAGCAATATCTTAGTGTGGGGGATTGATGAGTGTTAAATACTCATCATTTGTACCAATTAAACTGCAAAATATCCGAAAACACTCAGAAAATCATCAAAATGATAAAAATATCACAAATAAGTGTTTTATGTGTTTTAAATGCAAAATATCAAAATCTGGTGAAAACGTATAAAGTTTGCATAATTGGCAGTTTTAGTCCCCCAAGTTTCAAAAGTTGTCAAAAACAGTCCCTGGTAAATCTAAATAAAGAAAAATGTTATTCAAGGTCCCTGAAATATTTTAACTTGTCAAAAATGGTCCTTGAATAAATCTTTTGTTAAATGGCAGAAAAGGTCCCTGAACTTTCATAAAATGTCAAGTTTGGTCCCTGGAAAATTGAAAATGTCAAAACTAGTCCTTGTACTATGGGAGCTTGTCAATTTTGATCCCTTGTGTGAACTTTGGAAAATGGCAGAAATGGTCCTTCAAGAATTGGAGAATTGCAAATCAAGTCCTTATAATATTAAACCTATCTTTGACCCTTTACCCATTTTGATCCCTGCCAAGCCATTGTGACCCTGCCAATAACCTTGACCTCCCCTTTTGACCCTTGGTCAATTATCACCCAAACACCTTCCTCCACCTCCAGCTTCCCTCTCCAAGTTGCCTGCTACACCTGCAACACTCACCTTCCACCACCCTTATCCCTGCACACTTTCACCTCAACCCCCTCATCATCATACCTACTCCACCCCCCTAGTTGCAGTTTTGCACCCTACACTCAAAATTGCCTTCCCGCCAAAAGCATAAAATGGCAAAATGACCTCTACTCATTCATTGGCTCACAAGAAAGGGATGTGTCGAAACAGTGGCAAAACCATTGGGTGTATAAAAGAGGAAGAAGAAGGAGAGAATAAGTAGTAGTTAATTTTTATTTTTCACATGTATGTCGTATTTTAATTTCTTAGTCTTAAAAACTTTTCAGTTGTATTTTCAAGTTTAATTGTATTAAGTAAAAGCATTTTAGTGTATTGCAAGTTTTCTTAAGTATTAATTCAAGCTTATATTAAGAATTCATGATTTAAGCTCACTGTTGAAATTTTCCATTTTAAAGTCTCATACCAAAGCTTCAAATAGCTTGTTTTTCAGTTCCAACAGGCTTATATAAGCTTAATATAGCTTTTTACAAGCTTAAATTTAAGTTTCAAACCATTTTGGATTCTGGTCAATGAAAGTCAACTGAGCATGGAAATGGGTATGAAATGGAATTTGGTGTTGCAGAGCATGGGAATGGGGTGATTATTAGTCTATTGGATTGGTTTGGATAGGATAGTGGCTCTGGTTTCATTCAGTTTCAAGCCATAGTGGCTAGGACTTTTGTAAGTCAATTTCAAGTAACATTGCATAATCTGTTTTTTGTAGTTATAATCTGTCAAACCTATTCAATTAGTGTTAATTAAGTTAGCTAAACTTAGTTTGATTATTGAAACAAGTGGATTAGTAGTTAGCTTATTTAAAAATTGCTTATCAGTCTTTGAAGGTGTGTTTGGATTTGTAATTTAAACTGCATTGGAGGTGGGTTCAGTGGTTGATACTTGTTATGTTATGTTTGTTTAGCTCAAAGAAACTCACATCAGTAAATAATTTGAGCCTACATACTGTCAAAATCAAAATCCAACTCAACTGTCTTCATATGTTTATCTGTTTGGAATTTGCAAAGGCAATATCTTGTTTTGTGTTTAAAATTGAGAGACATTGTCTGAAATAGTATCATTTCATCATATAACATCCATTTCAATCCAAAAAATGATTGCTAAGTTCATAAAAGTCAACTGATCAAGTTTGTTTCAAAAGTCAAAAACTTGAAAAACGGTTGAGCCCAAATAGGATGAATTTTCCTTGATTCATTTCTGGGCCAATTCATGTGAATCTTGGTATTTTAAAAAGTTCAACTGGTCTACTTGCTTATTGTCATTTTGTAGAATTTTGTCTTTTTTTAAGGCTTCAAAACTGTCATCAATATGGTCCATTGCCTGTACACACTCGGTTAATACTGAGTGTGCACATGTAAATTGCAAGGCTTGTATCAAGCTCAGTAGAGCTTCTCTTGGCCTCAGCTTTGGTTCACAGGTTCTTGGCCAGGTCTAGATTGAGTTCCAACTTTTCATTTTGATTTTCAGCTTATTGCGGCTTATGCTTAAGCCCAAAGTTGGCCTCTAACTTTATTAGCACTTGGTCTCAATCCAACCAAACCTTGGTAGCTTGCAATCCAGAGATGTAGAGCAGTTGTAATTCATTGCATTTTGGTCATTTTAGCTTATTTAAGCTTCTGTTTTGGTTTGGTGCCCATTTAGTAACCTTTGGCTTATTCAAGTGCTTATTTTATAAGCACTTCCAATAGCAGTTCCAATTTCCTTCACACAACCCCATGTTTTTCTATTTTTCCTAGGTTCTAAATATTATTTTAGACTTTTCCTGAAAGTTTCATATTTTTCCAAGCTTGTTTGCTATTTTTCTGCATTTAAATCAATTTTTAGCATTTTTAAATAGCTTTTAATCCAATTAATTAAGAAAAGGTTCAAAAAAAATAATTTTTCATTTTTATTAAGTTAAGATAAATATAAAAAGCCAAAAAAATATTTTTATAGATTTTTCTTAGTTAAATTTGTATTTTTAAATAATTTAAGTAGTTTTAAATAGTTTAAAATTCATAAAAAATAGAAAAATAATCAGAAAAATACAAAACTAGTTTTGAAAATTCTATTTTGTTATTTTAGACTTTTCCAAGTTAAAATTTTATTTTTCTAGCTTTATTTCCTATTTTCTTGTATTTTAGGCTATTATTAAATAGTTAAAAATAGTTTTTAATTAATAATAATTAGATAAATAGTTATAAAAATAATCTTCTTTTTCTAAATATTTTCTTTTATCATTAGGTTTGTAAAAATGTCATTTTCATATTTTTAGGTCTTTTATTTCTTAGATCTTACTTTTTATTTTGTACGTTTACGTAATTTTATTTAAACGTAAGTTTTAAGTTTTAAACGTTCATCAATTTTAAAAATAGTGATAGCGTTTATTTAATATTTCTAATTTTATTTATTTTGCATTTAAGCCCTTGTAGTTTATGTACTCTCTCTTTAGGTATAAACCAATCACAATCCTTTCCCGTTCAAAATCTCTCGATCACTACACGTTTGACTATTCTCGCACAGCTCGTTGGGACTTAACGACCTGGGGAAACACTATACTCTCCTGATCTTCATTGCATTTGTGCTTAAACTGTTTTAAGTTTGTTACGGTCGGCCATTCACAAGTGGCAGGCTTGAGTGATAAAACTTGACGGTTTTGCACGGATCACGTGCCAGGAGCATTACATAAGCCAAAAGGCATACGTTTGTAGGCAAATGTTCCGTATGGGCAGGTGAATGTAGTCTTTTCTTGATCATTTGGATCAATGGGGATCTGAAAGTAACCCGAGAAACCATCAAGGAAACAATAGTATTCGTTCCCTGCTAATCTCTCAAGCATTTGGTCCATGAAGGGTAGAGGAAAATGGTCTTTACGGGTGGCGTCATTCAACTTACGATAGTCAATGCACACACGTCATCCCGTTACCAATCGAGTTGGAATTAACTCGTTATCTTCATTTGTGACAACAGTTATGCCACCCTTTTTCGGAACACAATGAATGGGCTAACCAGGACTATCTGAGATCGGGTAAATCAATCCTGCATCAAGAAGTTTGATAACCTCTGTTTGATAACATCATGGATTTTGGATTTACTCTTCTCGATGTTGACTGCGGCTTGAAGTTGATCTGCGCTAAACAGTCAAGCTACTCACACAGCAGCCACTGCGTGAATGGCCAACCGTAAGAAGCTTAAAACCGCTCAGACACAAATACAATGAAGATCGAGGAATATAGTGTATTCTGGTCGTTAGTCCCACGGAGGATGTATTGGTGTTTAAACAACTTCAGATGATAGAATGATCACTAAGGATAGTGATCAGGAAGGTTTTGAATGGATAATTACCTAAAGAGAAGATCTACAAATTAAAGCGACTTAAATGCAAATTAAAAGAAATTAAAAAGATAAAATATATTAAATAAACGCTATCACTATTTTTACAGATCGATGAACGTTTATTTTATAAAACAAAATAACTTAAATAAACTATATTAACTAAAACGTAAACTCAAATTATCTAAAAACGTTATTTAAAACGGAAACGAGCGTTACGTTTAAAAATTACGCTGGAGCGCAAGCAAAAAACGTAAATTATTGAAATAAAAGGCCTACAAGTGTAAAACTAATTTTATTACGTACTATATGATAAAAGAAAATTTTAGAAAAAAGATTTATATTTTTTAGACTTTTATATTTTTTATTATGAATTAAATACGATTTTAAACTAATTAAATGATTAAAAATAGTAAAACTATTAAGAAAAATCTGAAACTTTTTTGTAAAATACTTTAAGTAATGAGGAATCTAAGAAAATTCAGAAAACAGTGCTTTGTTAATGAAATAAGCTACAAATAAGCTAAAAATGCTTAAAGTAAAACTGTGAAATGCCACTTAAAGAATTAATGTTGCAACTAAATAACCAAGAAGGTCTCTAGTGCAGTGGTAGAGAGGGTGTGTTGTCTGTGGCGTGGTCTTTGTGCAGGAGGTCTGAGTTCAATTCCTAGCGTCACGTTTTTTGCAACTATTTATTTTTTTTTTTATTTTACAAACTTATTAAGTACAATAAATAAGCATTTTATAACTACAACTTTTTATAAAAATGACTAATAAGTTGAGAATAAACTATGATTTCTTGACAGTAGGCTTTTAAGAATAAATAAGAACAAGGATTAAACTAAGTTGGCTAAAAAGCTAATGAATAAGCAAAATTGTAAAATGGAAATAAGCTAAATACTCATAATAAGCTAGTTTGACAACTGGAAAAGCATAATATCTTAAAAATAAGCACTTAACAACTCCAAACAAGCATAAGTTAAACTGTTTTGCACAGGACACGTTTTTGAAAAAGGACTTGAAAGAAGCTGATGAATAAGCACTGAATAAGCTAATTATAAGTGAACTACTATTTTTCTAATTTTGTTAAGCAACTAAAATTTAATATCCCAAAAGGATTTAAGCTAAATCTTAGTAATAAACACACACTAAAATTCTAAAGTTTATTCAAAAACTGTATTTAGGAAATTTTGACTTTTTAAAGAAATGAACTAGTTTGACTTTTATGAATTTATGATCTATTCTACTAATTAAATATGTTATACTAAGTTGTAATATGAATTATTTAAGCTAAAGTACAAAGTTAAAAGCTACCTTGATGAGATATGCATTCTTAAATTTTGACAATTGGACTGCAAGTTAAGATTAGAAACTAACTTTGACTTTTTATCAAATGAGGACTATGTTTTATTGTTTGACTAAGCTAATAGATACTAGTATGACATGAGACAATAACAAACAACATAAAACATAAGCTAGAATGCAACTAAATTAGCAAATCCAAGCCCCTTTAGAAGCTGCTTTTGATCTTTTTCAAAGCTTAACAAAGATTTAGACTATTAACTAGATTGCAAACCTTAAATAATCATATATTAGGACTGAATAAATATAAAATAACAGTTATAGCAACATAAAACTTTGGATTGAGACTTATGCTAATATGACTTATGAAAAGGAGATTTTTATTATCTATCAATTAAAAGAACAAGCTTTACGGTTTAAAGGTTTCAATACACTTAATTGTGCCTAATTAACATGGAAAAACAAATATTAGAGCTTATGACTACCTTGTACAGTGAAATGAGAGATTAGCTTGAAAAGGCTTACTAATGATTCCAAGTAAAAAAATGAGAACCAAGAACTGAAATCACTTCCTATGGCTTCCCATGAAGCTTTATACCCAAAAGCAATCCATTTTCAACCTTGCTTCAATCTCTGGCATCCTCTCCATGGCATTTTTTATTTTCTCACTATTTTATCTTGATTTTTGTGAATTTTTCTATTTTGAATCTAAACTGAGTTTTAAGGATACTAAAGCTTAGAAAAACTTTTATAAGAGCTTATATGAGCTTTTGAATGCTTAACAACAAAGTATAACAACATTTAACTTATCATGAAATTTTCTTGATCTTGAAATTTTACATAAACTGGAAATTAAAAGAAAACTTGAAATTGATTCTTGAAATAGGTTTATAACACTCTGAAATCATTAAAACAGGGTACTAGTAAGCTTAAAATTACACTAATATTTGAAAATTACATAATACGACATAAATTAAACTAAACTACACTACTTGGTTCTCCACACAGCGACTCTCTGATATTTATTGATTCATTTTGTTCCTTGTCGACCTCTCGATGAAATCCCCTTAAATCCAACCATTGAATCGCTTGAAATCATCACAACCTTGCCCAAGTGTAAAATTGGCGGAAAAGTCTCATGAGCGAGTTCTTTGCATTAATGGGTTTTGGTGGATGTGGAGGTGTAAAGGGTTTGTTAAACATTTGGGAGGATAAGGTAGGTGAGGTGGAAAGGTTGGGGAAACCACTGGTTTTGGCTAAACCATCGTGGGGAGAAGCATGAACATACATGGCGGTTTTACGTTTTAAATACTGGGTCTTGGTTTTGGGCTGGTGTTGGGCCAAGGAAAGGATTGGGTTGGCGGTGGGTTTTAGTTAGATTGGATTAATAACAAAGGGTCCATTTGGTTTAATAACTTCACAAGGACCAAACTTGTAATTCCCAATTCTTCAAGGACTGCTCTAGCCAACTTTCCAAAGCTAACATAAGGATTAAACTTGCCATTCATTAGTAGTACAAGGACCATTAGTGATAAATTTTCATTTTTATAAGTCAGGGGACTAAAAATGTCAAGATTGAAACTTGAGGGGCCAAAAATGTAATTTCTCCAAAGTTTACCATAAGGACCAATTTTGTCATTTATGAATAGTACAAGGTTAATATTTGATAATTTTCACTTTTAAATTAACCAAGGACTATTTTGACAATTTTCAAAGTTAAAGGACTAAAGTTGTCAATTTGTGATTTTAAACTTTGAAGGGTTTATTTTGACAACTTTTGAATCCCAAGGACCTTTAATGACATTTTACAAGTTTTTGAATTACAGGGGACTAGATTTGACAACTTTTGAAACTTGGGGACTAAAACTGCCAATTATGCAAACTTGATACGTTTTTTCACCAGATTTTGATGTTTTTGCATTTAAAACATATAAAACACTTGTTTGTGATATTTTATCATTTTGATATGTTTCGAGTGTTTTCATATGTTTTGGCATTCTAAATAGTACAAAAATGATGAGTATTTAGACACTCATCAATCCCCCACACTAAGATATTGCTAGTCCCTAGCAATGATTTATGAAAAGTTAATGGATTTTATCTCTTTACCAAAAGCCATTACTTCTGGAGTAGCCAATTGTTTTAGTTCAAGTAAGAACTTTGGCACAACGATAACCAAATGATTTTGAGCAAATCATAAGCTTTAAACGGATTTGATTTGTCTTTACCAGAAGCCGTACCCTTCTGGACTAGCCAACTCTTAGATAAATTATCAATATTATCTTTGGTGAGCTGATTACCAATTATGGATTTTCCACTGCCTTTACCACAAGCCATAATCTTGCGGGCTAGCCAACTCTTCACTTTTTAGGATATGGTGAGTGGAATACCATACAATTTTGGGCAAATTGCAAGCCATAAACAGATTTGAGATATCTTTACCAAGAGCCGTTTGCTCCTGGATTAGCCAATCCTTATGTGGGTTAGACATGGTGGACTGATTACCATTTGTTGTGTTTAGTACAGTACTTCCAACTACAAAAATTTTTTAAAATTTGGCCATTTTGGGGAAAAAGGGACTAAAAGGGTACATTTATGATCAAATTCGCCAGAATTTCCCCACCACACTTAGAAATGAATATTGTCCTCAATATTCAAAGTACTGGTTGTTATGCCGAAACTTAGAACGTAAAAAGATAACATTACTAGCCAAGTGTAGAAACACAACAGTTATTCTCTTTTTTTTTTAATATTCACATTTTTCATTCATGTTTTTTTTTTTTTTTTTAGATCTCTATACAACATGTGGGGCATCTCCCCCACACTTAGGTGGTACACACGGGTGAAAAACCCATGTTCAGCTACTGTTTTTGATTACCGAGTCGCTAGCTTGACTCGACCCCGAATTAAATTGGTTCATGGGGAAGTAAGTGGAAGAGACAATCTCCATCGGACTTTCATTCAAGATGTTTGTATAAACATTGAAGTACGTGAAAGTTCCACACCGATGAGATATAGATAGAACCGGCTCAAAAATGATAAATGAAAATGCCGGGGTCAAAGATAATGTCTTCATTCCCGAAGGAGTGAAGAACAGGAGAAGCCACGGGATAGATAAAGAAGAGAAAGAAAGTCATGATAAAGATCATGATTAACTCATCATCATCAGAAGGAGAATTCATAATAGTATGAATTTCATCTTTTAAGCTCAATGGTCTAGACATATCCGGGTGTGTCTAGATCAAAGTAGAGTTATCATACTCGGCGGAGATATGATATGAGTGAGTTCACAGGAGAACTCCTCAAAAGAAAATGATTCATATTCAGGATTGATTTGACTGAGTTCACTGGGGAACTCCTCAAAAGTGAATGATTCATAATCGGGGAGAGAATTATGAGAATGAGAAGTGGTAATACCACTAATCTTCTCTCCCATATGATCAAAATGGAGCGTTTGCAATTCGGAATAGAATCATTGAACAAAAGTTCACTATCCTCCAAGGGGATAGGATATGAAGTAGGCTTTTCATTAAAAGCCTCGATTCTAGAAACGAGAAGATTAACATTCAATAATGTAAGACGAAGAGCTTCGTCTTGGATTATTCTTCCTCATTCTCTTCTCCTAAGCTGACTAGCTCAGAAGGTAATTCCCCCACATAACTTATGTCTCCACAAGATAAAGAATAGTCCTCATCGAATGGAGAACATCTCAATATGATCATTTGGAAGACAAGAGGGTAGGGATATCACACAAATGCTCGAGAATTCCACTGTGACTCGGGATTGGGACAAGGTTCTCAACACTAGACTTTATGAATTCGTCCGATTCCTTTTAGAGCAGTGTCAAGAAGTTCGTCCCCCATGTTAAGAGAGTGAGTGTGAACCTGGGTGTGATAACAATGACAGGTGAGGGAGTTGAGAAGGACTAGCGATTATGGATTCTACAGTTCCATTATTTCTACTGCTAGTGATTCAGTCATATTCTTTTCTCCCTGCATTTCCACGAATGGAATCTCAATTGATGAACTTGATGAATAAAATTGTAGAATATCAAGGGTATCTTTATCATCATCGTCATCAGGAATGAAATGGAATTGAGAGCTAGATTTGAATGCTTTTGTAGTCTAATTGATTCCCTAACAGTGTTTTCAATGGCAATCTGGGAATCTAATTTAGCCGCCCGTTCCTCCGCTAACAATTCTTCCATGGATTTCTCATGTGACATAGCCGACTCTTCCTTAAGTTCTTTTAATAACTCAAGACTCTTCAGTAGAAGGTCTGTCGTAGTTTCATGAGGAGTTGCTTGAATCATTTGGTATGGTGGAGGTTGGTCTTGATACGAAGAGTCGTAATTGTTACAAGGAAATGGATTCCCGTTTGACAATCCGAGCTAGAGTGTGGACCTTCACAATACTCACACAGTAAAAATGGCTGAGTGGCTGTGAGTCATTGTTTTGGAGTCATAATTGTTATCGAGGAACACGCTCATAGACAAGCGTGTTTCGATTGACAATCAGAATGGAATGTGAACCACCACAATACTCACAATGACAGTAAAACTGCTGAGTCTCACATGTGGTAGCGATGGAATAAATCAGCGTGTTATGGTAGGAATAGGGATCCTGGTTATAGACAGACCCGATTCCTGATTCCACCATGCTACAACTGGGGCAATTGCCACCATTATAAGGACCACCACACCATTGACAACCAAGAGGGTGAGGATAAGACATTGAAAGAATCAAATGGTTCTAGAGGGTAAGAAATGAAGAATCAAAAGGGTAAGAGGGTAAAGAGGAATATTTTTGGTATTTTTGAAAAACATGTTATAAAAACAAAGAATGAAAATATTTTTGGTGTTGTTAACACTTTAGGAAAAGTGTTAATGAACTTTTTGATTTTTTTAAAAATTGTTTACAAAAAGGTGGTATATGTGCAAGAATGGATCTGGAAATGCTTAAAAAACGCACGACCTCCCGGCCAGCGACCAAAATTTGATCTGCGCTAAACAGTCAAGCTACCTCACACAAGCCAGCCACTTGTGAATGGCCAACCGTAAGAGCTTAAACTGCTTCAGCACAAATACAATGAAAGATCAGAGGAATATAGTGTATTCCTGGGTCGTTAAGTCCCACGGAGGATGAATTGGTGTTTAAACAACTTCAGATGATAGAATGATCACTAAGGATAGTGATCAGGAAGGTTTTGAATGGATAATTACCTAAAGAGAAGATCTACAAATTAAAGCGACTTAAATGCAAATTAAAAGAAATTAAAAAGATAAAATATATTAAATAAACGCTATCACTATTTTTACAGATCGATGAACGTTTATTTTATAAAACAAAATAACTTAAATAAACTATATTAACTAAAACGTAAACTCAAATTATCTAAAAACGTTATTTAAAACGGAAACGAGCGTTACGTTTAAAAATTACGCTGGAGCGCAAGCAAAAACGTAAAATTATTGAAATAAAAGGCCTACAAGTGTAAAACTAATTTTATTACGTACTATATGATAAAAGAAAATTTTAGAAAAAAGATTTATATTTTTTAGACTTTTATATTTTTTATTATGAATTAAATACGATTTTAAACTAATTAAATGATTAAAAATAGTAAAACTATTAAGAAAAATCTGAAACTTTTTTGTAAAATACTTTAAGTAATGAGGAATCTAAGAAAATTCAGAAAACAGTGCTTTGTTAATGAAATAAGCTACAAATAAGCTAAAAATGCTTAAAAGTAAAAACTGTGAAATGCCACTTAAAGAATTAATGTTGCAACTAAATAACCAAGAAGGTCTCTAGTGCAGTTGGTAGAGAGGTGTGTGCTGTGTGCGTGGTCTTTGTGCAGGAGGTACTGAGTTCAATTCCTAGCAGTCACGTTTTTTTGCAACTATTTATTTTTTTTATTTTTATTTTACAAACTTATTAAGTACAATAAAATAAGCATTTTTTATAACTACAACTTTTTATAAAAATGACTAATAAGTTGAGAATAAACTATGATTTCTTGACAGTAGGCTTTTAAGAATAAATAAGAACAAGGATTAAACTAAGTTGGCTAAAAAGCTAATGAATAAGCAAAATTGTAAAATGGAAATAAGCTAAATACTCATAATAAGCTAGTTTGACAACTGGAAAAGCATAATATCTTAAAAATAAGCACTTAACAACTCCAAACAAGCATAAGTTAAACTGTTTTGCACAGGACAGTTTTGAAAAAGGACTTGAAAGAAGCTGATGAATAAGCACTGAATAAGCTAATTATAAGTGAACTACTATTTTTCTAATTTTGTTAAGCAGCTAAAATTTAATATCCCAAAAGGATTTAAGCTAAATCTTAGTAATAAACACACACTAAAATTCTAAAGTTTATTCAAAAACTGTATTTAGGAAATTTTGACTTTTTAAAGAAATGAACTAGTTTGACTTTTATGAATTTATGATCTATTCTACTAATTAAATATGTTATACTAAGTTGTAATATGAATTATTTAAGCTAAAGTACAAAGTTAAAAGCTACCTTGATGAGATATGCATTCTTAAATTTTGACAGTGGACTGCAAGTTAAGATTAGAAACTAACTTTGACTTTTTATCAAATGAGGACTATGTTTTATTGTTTGACTAAGCTAATAGATACTAGTATGACATGAGACAATAACAAACAACATAAAACATAAGCTAGAATGCAACTAAATTAGCAAATCCAAACGCCCCTTTAGAAACTGCTTTTGATCTTTTTCAAAGCTTAACAAAGATTTAGACTATTAACTAGATTGCAAACCTTAAATAATCATATATTAGGACTGAATAAATATAAAATAACAGTTATAGCAACATAAAACTTTGGATTGAGACTTATGCTAATATGACTTATGAAAAGGAGATTTTTATTATCTATCAATTAAAAAGAACAAGCTTCTGGTTTAAAGGTTTCAATACACTTAATTGTGCCTAATTAACATGGAAAAACAAATATTAGAGCTTATGACTACCTTGTACAGTGAAATGAGAGATTAGCTTGAAAAGGCTTACTAATGATTCCAAGTAAAAAAATGAGAACCAAGAACTGAAATCACTTCCTATGGCTTCCCATGAAGCTTTATACCCAAAAGCAATCCATTTTCAACCTTGCTTCAATCTCTGGCATCCTCTCCATGGCATTTTTTATTTTCTCACTATTTTATCTTGATTTTTGTGAATTTTTCTATTTTGAATCTAAACTGAGTTTTAAGGATACTAAAGCTTAGAAAAACTTTTATAAGAGCTTATATGAGCTTTTGAATGCTTAACAACAAAGTATAACAACATTTAACTTATCATGAAATTTTCTTGATCTTGAAATTTTACATAAACTGGAAATTAAAAGAAAACTTGAAATTGATTCTTGAAATAGGTTTATAACACTCTGAAATCATTAAAACAGGGTACTAGTAAGCTTAAAATTACACTAATATTTGAAAATTACATATCGACATAAATTAAACTAAAACTACACTACTTGGTTCTCCACACAGCTTCTCTCTTGATATTTATTGATTCATTTTGTTCCTTGTCGACCTCTGATGAAATCCCACTTAAATCCAACCATTGAATCGCTTGAAATCATCACAACCGCCCAAGTGTAAAATTGGCGGGAAAAGTCTCATGAGCAGGTTCTTTGCATTAATGGGTTTTGGTGGATGTGGAGGTGTAAAGGGTTTGTTAAACAGCTGGGAGGATAAGGTAGGTGAGGTGGAAAGGTTGGGGAAACCACTGGTTTTGGCTAAACCATCGTGGGGGAGAAGCATGAACAGTACATGGCGGTTTTCTGTTTTAAATACTGGGTCTTGGTTTTGGGCTGGTGTTGGGCCAAGGAAAGGATTGGGTTGGCAGCTGGGTTTTAGTTAGATTGGATTAATAACAAAGGGTCCATTTGGTTTAATAACTTCACAAGGACCAAACTTGTAATTCCCAATTCTTCAAGGACTGCTCTAGCCAACTTTCCAAAGCTAACATAAGGATTAAACTTGCCATTCATTAGTAGTACAAGGACCATTAGTGATAAATTTTCATTTTTTATAAGTCCAGGGACTAAAAATGTCAAGATTGAAACTTGAGGGGCCAAAATGTAATTTCTCCAAAAGTTTACCATAAGGACCAATTTTTTCATTTATGAATAGTACAAGGTTAATATTTGATAATTTTCACTTTTTAAATTAACCAAGGACTATTTTTGACAATTTTCAAAGTTAAAGGACTAAAGTTGTCAATTTGTGATTTTTAAACTTTGAAGGGTTTATTTTGACAACTTTTGAATCCCAAGGACCTTTAATGACATTTTACAAGTTTTTGAATTACCAGGGACTAGATTTGACAACTTTTGTAACTTGGGGGACTAAAACTGCCAATTATGCAAACTTGATACGTTTTTCACCAGATTTTGATGTTTTTGCATTTAAAACATATAAAACACTTGTTTGTGATATTTTTATCATTTTGATATGTTTCTGAGTGTTTTCAGATGTTTTTGGCATTAACGTTATAAAAATGATGAGTTTTTAGACACTCATCAATCCCCCACACTAAGATATTGCTAGTCCCTAGCAATGATTTATGAAAAGTTAATGGATTTTATCTCTTTACCAAAAGCCATTACTTCTGGAGTAGCCAATTGTTTTAGTTCAAGTAAGAACTTTGGCACAACGATAACCAAATGATTTTGAGCAAATCATAAGCTTTAAACGGATTTGATTTGTCTTTACCAGAAGCCGTACCCTTCTGGACTAGCCAACTCTTAGATAAATTATCAATATTATCTTTGGTGAGCTGATTACCAATTATGGATTTTCCACTGCCTTTACCACAAGCCATAATCTTGCGGGCTAGCCAACTCTTCACTTTTTAGGATATGGTGAGTCGAATACCATACAATTTTAGGCAAATTGCAAGCCATAAACGGATTTGAGATATCTTTACCAAGAGCCGTTTGCTCTTGGATTAGCCAATCCTTATGTGGGTTAGACATGGTGGACTGATTACCATTTGTTGTGTTTAGTACATAGTACTTCCACTACAAAAATTTTAAAATTTGGCCATTTTGGGGAAAAAGGGACTAAAAGGGTACATTTATGATCAAATTCGCCAAAATTTCCCCCCCACACTTAGAAATGAATATTGTCCTCAATATTCAAAGTACCGGCTGTTATGCCGAAACTTAGAACGTAAAAAGATAACATTACTAGCCAAGTGTAGAAACACAACAGTTATTCTCTTTTTTTTTTTTTAATATTCACAATTTTCATTCATTTTTTTTTTTTTTTTTTTTTTTTTTTTTTTTTTAGATCTCTATACAACATGTGGGGCATCTCCCCCACACTTAGGTGGTACACACGGGTGAAAAACCCATGTTCAGCTACTGTTTTTGATTACCGAGTCGCTAGCTTGACTCGACCCCGAATTAAATTGGTTCATGGGGAAGTAAGTGGAAGAGACAATCTCCATCGGACTTTCATTCAAGATGTTTGTATAAACATTGAAGTACGTGAAAGTTCCACACCGATGAGATATAGATAGAACCAAACTCAAAAATGATAAATGAAAATGCCGGGTCAAAGATAATGTCTTCATTCCCGAAGGAGTGAAGAACAGGAGAAGCCACGGGATAGATAAAGAAGAGAAAGAAAGTCATGATAAAGATCATGATTAACTCATCATCATCAGAAGGAGAATTCATAATAGTATGAATTTCATCTTTTAAGCTCAATTGGTCTAGACATATCCCGGGTGTGTCTAGATCAAAGTAGAGTTATCATACTCCGGTAGGGATATGATATGAGTGAGTTCACAGGAGAACTCCTCAAAGGAGAATGATTCATATTAGGATTGATTTGACTGAGTTCAATGGGGAACTCCTCAAAAGTGAATGATTCATAATCGGGGAGAGAATTATGAGAATGAGAAGTGGTAATACCACTAATCTTCTCTCCCATATGATCAAAATGGAACGTTTGCAATTCGGGAATAGAATCATTGAACAAAATTCACTATCCTCAAAGGGGATAGGATATGAAGTAGGCTTTCATTAAAGCCTCGATTCTAGAAATGAGAAGATTAACATTCAATAATGTAAGACGAAGAGCTTCATCTTGGATTATTTCTTCCTCATTCTCTTCTCCTAAGCTGACTAGCTCAGAAGGTAATTCCCCCACATAACTTATGTCTCCACAAGATAAAGAATAGTCCTCATCAGAATCAGAGAACATCTCAATATGATCATTTTGGAAGACAAGAGGGGTAGGGATATCACACAAATGCTCGAGAATTCCCTGTGACTCTCTGGGGATTGGGACAAGGTCCTCAACACTAGACTTTATGAATTCGTCCGATTCCTTTTCAGGAACAGTGTCAAGTTAAGTTCCCCCCATGTTAAGAGAGTGAGTGTGAACCTCGGGTGTGATAACAGCAGACTGAGGGAGTTGAGAAGGACTAGCAGTTATGGATTCTACAAGTTCCATTATTTCTACTGCTAGTGATTCAGTCATATTCTTTTCTCCCTGCATTTCCACGGATGGAATCTCAATTGATGAACTTGATGAATAAAATTGTAGAATATCAAGGGTATCTTTATCATCATCGTCATCAGGAATGAAATGGAATTGAGAGCTAGATTTGAATGCTTTTTGTAGTTTAATTGATTCCCTAACAGTGTTTTCAATGGCAATCTGGGAATCTAATTTAGCAGTCCGTTCCTCAGCTAACAATTCTTCCATGGATTTCTCATGTGACAAAGCCGACTCCTCCTTAAGTTCTTTTAATAACTCAAGACTCTTCAGTAGAAGGTCTGTAGTAGTTTCATGAGGAGTTGCTTGAATCATTTGGTATTGTGGAGGTTGGTCTTGTCTGAAAGAGTCGTAATTGTTACAAGGAAATGGATTCCCTGTTTGACAATCCGAGCTAGAGTGTGGACCTTCACAATACTCACAACAGTAAAGCTGATGTGGCTGTGAGTCATATGTGTTGTAGTCATAATTGTTATCAGGAACCTGCTCATAGACAAGCGTGTTTCCTGATTGACAATCAGAACTGGAATGTGAACCACCACAATACTCACAACAGTAAAACTGTTGAGTCTCACGGTGTGTAGTGATGGAATAAATCGGCTGTGTTATGGTAAGAATAGGGATCTTGGTTATAGACAGACCCGTTTCCTGATTCCACCATGCTACAACTGGGGCAATTGCCACCATTATAAGGACCACCACACCATTGACAACCAAGAGGGTGAGGATAAGACATTGAAAGAATCAAATGGTTCTAGAGGGTAAGAAATGAAGAATCAAAAGGGTAAGAGGGTAAAGAGGAATATTTTTGGATTTTTGAAAAACATGTTATAAAAACAAAGAATGAAAATATTTTTGGGTTTGTTAACACTTTAGGAAAAGTGTTAATGAACTTTTTTGATTTTTTTTTAAAAATTGTTTACAAAAAAGTGGTATATGTGCAAGAATGGATCTGGAAATGCTTAAAACACGCTTACAGCCTCCCCGGCAGCGGCACCAAAATTTGATCTGCGCTAAACAGTCAAGCTACCTCACACAAGCCAGCCACTTGTGAATGGCCAACCGTAAGAAGCTTAAAACTGCTCAGACACAAATACAATGAAGATCAGAGGAATATAGTGTATTCCCGGGTCGTTAAGTCCCACGGAGGATGAATTGGTGTTTAAACAACTTCAGATGATAGAATGATCACTAAGGATAGTGATCAGGAAGGTTTTGAATGGATAATTACCTAAAGAGAAGATCTACAAATTAAAGCGACTTAAATGCAAATTAAAAGAAATTAAAAAGATAAAATATATTAAATAAACGCTATCACTATTTTTACAGATCGATGAACGTTTATTTTATAAAACAAAATAACTTAAATAAACTATATTAACTAAAACGTAAACTCAAATTATCTAAAAACGTTATTTAAAACGGAAACGAGCGTTACGTTTAAAAATTACGCTGGAGCGCAAGCAAAAACGTAAAATTATTGAAATAAAAGGCCTACAAGTGTAAAACTAATTTTATTACGTACTATATGATAAAAGAAAATTTTAGAAAAAAGATTTATATTTTTTAGACTTTTATATTTTTTATTATGAATTAAATACGATTTTAAACTAATTAAATGATTAAAAATAGTAAAACTTTTAAGAAAAATCTGAAACTTTTTTGTAAAATACTTTAAGTAATGAGGAATCTAAGAAAATTCAGAAAACAGTGCTTTGTTAATGAAATAAGCTACAAATAAGCTAAAAATGCTTAAAAGTAAAAACTGTGAAATGCCACTTAAAGAATTAATGTTGCAACTAAATAACCAAGAAGGTCTCTAGTGCAGTTGGTAGAGAGGTGTGTCTTTGTGCGTGGTCTTTGTGCAGGAGGTACTGAGGTTCAATTCCTACTTGATCCGTTTTTTGCAACTATTTATTTTTTTTTTATTTTTATTTTACAAACTTATTAAGTACAATAAAATAAGCATTTTTTATAACTACAACTTTTTATAAAAATGACTAATAAGTTGAGAATAAACTATGATTTCTTGACAGTAGGCTTTTAAGAATAAATAAGAACAAGGATTAAACTAAGTTGGCTAAAAAGCTAATGAATAAGCAAAATTGTAAAATGGAAATAAGCTAAATACTCATAATAAGCTAGTTTGACAACTGGAAAAGCATAATATCTTAAAAATAAGCACTTAACAACTCCAAACAAGCATAAGTTAAACTGTTTTGCACAGGACACGTTTTTGAAAAAGGACTTGAAAGAAGCTGATGAATAAGCACTGAATAAGCTAATTATAAGTGAACTACTATTTTTCTAATTTTGTTAAGCAACTAAAATTTAATATCCCAAAAGGATTTAAGCTAAATCTTAGTAATAAACACACACTAAAATTCTAAAGTTTATTCAAAAACTGTATTTAGGAAATTTTGACTTTTAAAAATGAACTAGTTTGACTTTTATGAATTTATGATCTATTCTACTAATTAAATATGTTATACTAAGTTGTAATATGAATTATTTAAGCTAAAGTACAAAGTTAAAAGCTACCTTGATGAGATATGCATTCTTAAATTTTGACAGTGGACTGCAAGTTAAGATTAGAAACTAACTTTGACTTTTTATCAAATGAGGACTATGTTTTATTGTTTGACTAAGCTAATAGATACTAGTATGACATGAGACAATAACAAACAACATAAAACATAAGCTAGAATGCAACTAAATTAGCAAATCCAAACGCCCTTTAGAAAGCGCTTTTGATCTTTTCAAAGCTTAACAAAGATTTAGACTATTAACTAGATTGCAAACCTTAAATAATCATATATTAGGGTAGAATAAATATAAAATAACAGTTATAGCAACATAAAACTTTGGATTGAGACTTATGCTAATATGACTTATGAAAAGGAGATTTTTATTATCTATCAATTAAAAAGAACAAGCTTCTGGTTTAAAGGTTTCAATACACTTAATTGTGCCTAATTAACATGGAAAAACAAATATTAGAGCTTATGACTACCTTGTACAGTGAAATGAGAGATTAGCTTGAAAAGGCTTACTAATGATTCCAAGTAAAAAAATGAGAACCAAGAACTGAAATCACTTCCTATGGCTTCCCATGAAGCTTTATACCCAAAAGCAATCCATTTTCAACCTTGCTTCAATCTCTGGCATCCTCTCCATGGCATTTTTTATTTTCTCACTATTTTATCTTGATTTTTGTGAATTTTTCTATTTTGAATCTAAACTGAGTTTTAAGGATACTAAAGCTTAGAAAAACTTTTATAAGAGCTTATATGAGCTTTTGAATGCTTAACAACAAAGTATAACAACATTTAACTTATCATGAAATTTTCTTAATCTTGAAATTTTACATAAACTGGAAATTAAAAGAAAACTTGAAATTGATTCTTGAAATAGGTTTATAACACTCTGAAATCATTAAAACATGGTACTAGTAAGCTTAAAATTACACTAATATTTGAAAATTACATAATACGACATAAATTAAACTAAACTACACTACTTGGTTCTCCACACAGCTTCTCTCTTGATATTTATTGATTCATTTTGTTCCTTGTCGACCTCTGATGAAATCCCACTTAAATCCAACCATTGAATCGCTTGAAATCATCACAACCGCCCAAGTGTAAAATTGGCGGGAAAAGTCTCATGAGCAGGTTCTTTGCATTAATGGGTTTTGGTGGATGTGGAGGTGTAAGGGTTTGTTAAACATTTGGGAGGATAAGGTAGGTGAGGTGGAAAGGTTGGGGAAACCACTGGTTTTGGCTAAACCATCGTGGGGAGAAGCATGAACAGTTACATGGCGGTTTTTCTGTTTTAAATACTGGGTCTTGGTTTTGGGCTGGTGTTGGACCAAGGAAAGGATTGGGTTGGCAGCTGGGTTTTAGTTAGATTGGATTAATAACAAAGGGTCCATTTGGTTTAATAACTTCACAGGACCAAACTTGTAATTCCCAATTCTTCAAGGACTGCTCTAGCCAACTTTCCAAAGCTAACATAAGGATTAAACTTGCCATTCATTAGTAGTACAAGGACCATTAGTGATAAATTTTCATTTTTTATAAGTCCAGGGACTAAAAATGTCAAGATTGAAACTTGAGGGGCCAAAATGTAATTTCTCCAAAAGTTTACCATAAGGACCAATTTTTTCATTTATGAATAGTACAAGGTTAATATTTGATAATTTTCACTTTTTAAATTAACCAAGGACTATTTTTGACAATTTTCAAAGTTAAAGGACTAAAGTTGTCAATTTGTGATTTTTAAACTTTGAAGGGTTTATTTTGACAACTTTTGAATCCCAAGGACCTTTAATGACATTTTACAAGTTTTTGAATTACGGGGACTAGATTTGACAACTTTTGTAACTTGGGGGACTAAAACTGCCAATTATGCAAACTTGATACGTTTTTCACCAGATTTTGATGTTTTTGCATTTAAAACATATAAAACACTTGTTTGTGATATTTTTATCATTTTGATATGTTTCTGAGTGTTTTCAGATGTTTTTGGCATTCTAACAGTATAAAAATGATGAGTATTTAGACACTCATCAGAAGTCATCCTCCATCAAAATTTTATGAGTACAGAACTCAGGGTTTATACCCTTAATGTCGGAGAGTTTCCAAGCAATTGCTTGCTTGTGTGACTTTAAAATCTTTATGAGAGCAGTCTTTTCATCCTTACTCAAATCTCGAGCAATAATGACGGGTAATTTATCATTACCTTCAAGAAATGCATACTCGAGATGAGGCGGTAAGTCCTTAAGCTCAACCTCAGGAAATTCTTCAGTTTTCTCAACTGACTTGACTTCCTTGTTATGAAGCTTGACGGGAGGGAGAGGAGGAGAAGTGTCCAGATTTAACAATTTCTCAAGAAGAATATCTCCCTCCAGATTAATCTCATCAGGAATTGAATCACTAGGGTGAGGGGTTGATGATGGATCATCATTGAGCAACTTCTCAATAAGAAGTATGTCCCCCTCAATGTCAATTGGAGCATGATCAATTTCCCATGGAACAGAATCACTAGCCAAGTATGCTTCAATCTCATCTAAGATGAAGTCGCTTCCCTCAAACGGGTGAGGAAGGAGTAGAATCGGCTATGATAGGTTGAGAAGATGTGGTGGGATCCCCACTCACCGAATTATGAGAATAACCAAGAACTTCTTGAGAATACTCTTCAGTAGCAACATCAATGATATCTATTCGGTTAACTTGAGCTTCGAATCATAATGCGGAGTACCTCGAAGTTTGATCAAGGTTGAAGGTGACAGCTTCATTACCAACACGTAATGTGATTTCCTGCTCAAATACATCAATGAGAGCACGGCCCGTTCTCAGGAATCCTCGACCAACAATGAGAGGAACCTATGATCGGCATCAAAATCAACAACCACGAAGTCAGCTAGGAAATGGAACTTTCCTACTTTCACAAATACGTCCTCAGCAATGCCAGAAGGGACGGATATGGAAACGATCTGCAAGCTCGAGAGTCATGCATGTAGGAGTAAGTTCGGAAGAAAAGTTTCTTCCACACTTGAATAAGGCATCAGGTTGATGCTTGCACCAAGATCTGCCAGGGCAAAGCATTCAACCATTCCTGGAAATACACAAGGTAAGAGAAATTTTCCAGGATCTCCAGGCTTTTCTGGAAGCTTCTTGAGAATAACTGGCAGCGGTTCTGTTAAGAAGGAGTTTTTGCCATTTCAAACAGCTTTTCCTTATTGTTTAACATGTGCTTGAGAGTCGATGCGAACTTGGGCATCAACATGATAGCATCCGCAAAGCTTATGTCAAAATGTAGCTCTTGGAAAATTTGGAAAAACTTGTCCATTTGATGGTGGCTTTCTCGCGGAGCTTTTGTTCATTCAAACGTGATGGGTAAGGAATAGAAGATTTGGATTTCTGATTCTCAACAGGAGCTACAGGAGGTTCAAAAACAACTCCTTGATTAGACTTGGGTTTCTGGACAACTTGAGGTTGGACTACCGAAGGTAGGACGTGTCGTTACTTGGTGCTAGAATAATGCACCTTGTCCGTTGTTTCCTTGGTAATTTGACTCATTGCACAGGTGGAGGGCATTGGAGTCGTGGGTCCATTGTGTGTTGGAGGTTCACTTTCCCACTACCTTTGGGATAGAAGAAGAAGAAAGAGGTAGTAGGAATAGCGAGGTCCATCATATGAAACACCACTTCTGGTGATCGCTTTGCATAGCCCTTTTCGGGTTAGCGATCGCGTTGCTCGGAAGTTTTCCTGAGCCCGAGGGTTGATCATTTAAAGACTTCTTTAGATCAGCAATCTGACCGACCAACAACTTTGTTCATTTCATCTTGGGATTTCATGAATTGCTTCATAACTCATCGATGATGGTACTGGAGGAACAATGACGGGAGGAGCTGGAAGGATAAATTGAGGCCGTATGTTTTGATTATAGCCAAAATTCCCTTGATTAGGATTCACATTCCTGGCTGAAACTGATCCCTCGATTGAAATTGTTTGATGGAGGTTCCTTGATGTTGGAAACCTTGATGGGGTCGGGATAGAAATTACCTGGTTTTGATAACCTTGGTTCATTCTTGGTTGGTTCGATTCGGTTTTGCATGTTATGATTCTGGTTAAAACCGGGTGGTGCCTGATTAGTGTTAACACGGTAGTGTGGTTCATTTTGAGGACGGTATTGATTACCTCCTTGCTGTGAACTACTGGCTAGAGCATTGGCCTCAAATGGACTACCATCGGTGGCAGTACAATTGTAGTATGCATGAGGACCACCACAAGTAACACAACTCTCAACTTTCTTCACTTCACCATGTGTTGGTGTTGCGAGTGAAGGTCACTTTCTTTGGTTAGCAAGAACCAAAGCACGAACAATGTCGTGAGTTTGTCAATCTTAGCATCGGTTGCTAGATGTACTTCACGGGAGATGAAGAAGAAGAAGGTCCAGTATGAGACTGATATGTCTTTGCTCGGAAAGGGCGGACTTGAGATTTGTTCTCAATGATTTGCAAGGCCTCTTTTGTGGTCTTGCTTTCGAAATTACCTCCGCGGAGGCATTCAAAGAGTCTTGATTGGTGCGGTTCAGACCATTGTAGAAAGTATCCATTTGCATTAACTTCGGTAAAAGGATGCGGACACTTGCGAAGGAAAAACAACTCTTTGTAACGAACCCATGCCTCCCCGAATGATTCATCAAATCTCTGAGAAAATTTCATTATCTCATTCTTAAGACTTGTAGTTCGGGATGGAGGATAGAACTCGTTGACAAACTTGGTGACAAGATCTTCCCATGTCTCAATAATAGAACGAGGGGTTGTTTCTTAAGCCAATTCCGGGCTTGCCCCTACAGAAAATGGGAACAGATGAAGCTTGATAGCTTCATGTGGGACATTCTTGTACTTGATGGTAGATGCAATCTTGTTAAACCATCGAATGTGTGCATGAGGATCATCCCGCTCAAAACCATAGAATTGGCTTTGGGTTACAGTTAAGCAACCGGTTTTGAGCTCAAAGGTCTCAACCACGATGGCTGGGACAACAATAGCATCTCCGTAACCCTCGATGGGTGCTTGGAGAAGCTCATTCATGGGTTTGTCTTACGCCATTTTGACAGGAGGAGGTGGTGGTGGTAGGCGTTCCTCAGTCACGGAAGGAGGCGAAGAACGTCCTCTACGTCTACGAGGAATCTTTCCAAGTTCTGGAAGTGGACTTGTAGAACTGGAAGAACGAGTGCGCATGCACTAAGTATAAAAATCAATTTTCAAAACAAATGAGGCAAAACGACAAGTGAACTTAACCAATAATCACAAATGAAATGGCTTCTTTGAAAAAGGTACACCAAATCAAAGTTCATCTTGGTCAACTTTTGAGTTTTTCTCAAAAAGTCAAATTTTCATTTGGGTCGTTTTTGAATAAAATAGATATTTTTACTGTGTGCTTAATAATCAGTTTTAGCTTAAAAGCTCTTAGGGTATTAAAGTCTAGTTGCTAAACACCAAAAATTGGTTCGCTCGGAAACTAGCCTACCTTTTTTAGTCAACCACTTGTGAGAGGTCAACTAGGCAAGTCAAACTAGAAAGAGGCAAATGCAATAATCCGAGGTAGTACAGTTATATTCCCGGGTCGTTTATTCCCCAACGAGGTTGTGATATCCTGTGTTTGAACAAATGTGTTATATAGCTTGGTTGATCAGGAATAGGGTTATGAATGATTTGTCACAATACTAAAAGTATGAATAACTCTATTGAGTTATAACAACTAATAAGTACGATCAAAACCCTAGAAACGTAAAAGCGTATTAAAACAAATCGATTATAACTATAGTAGGTATTTGTACGTCTTAGCGACTTAAATGCAAATTAAAGAAAATTAAAAAGTTAAAATCTATTAAATAAACGCTATCACTATTTTCAAAGTGATGAACGTTTAAAACCTAAAACTTACGTTTAATAAAATTAAATAGCGTACAAAAATAAAAGTAAAAAATGATCAATATAAACCCCACAAATGTGAAATTTATATTTTTGAGATCCTAAGAATAAAAGAAAATTATTAGAAAAAGAAAATTATTTATTTAACTTATATATTATTTATTATTTAATTAATTACTATTTAATACTATTTATTAATACACTATTTAATTAGAAAACTAAAATAAGGCTAGAAAAATAAAATAAAAACTTAGAAAAAACTAAAATATTATAAAACTTATTTAAAACTAAAAATATATTTATTATACTATTTATTCTATTTAATATTAATTATTAACTATTTAAACTAGTATTAATTTTAAATATTATTAGATGACAAAAGAAAAATCTAAAAAAATTTATAAAAGTACTTTAATATAAAAGAGATTTACTAAAAATATAAAAACTTACAGAAGTGCTTATAAATAAGCTAAAAAGAAAATTAAATAGATATTTTATTAAATAGAAATTATTACTATAAATATTTTTGGCTTTTTGTGGTTTTTATTTTATAAATCTGTTAAAATACTTAAAATAAGAAAATATTACAAAAACAATAAGCTTGGAAACCAAGAATAAGCACTGAAAGTGCTTATTACCCAACATTGACTTAGTTTGACTTTTAGAAGGAAATAAGCTCAAATAAGCTTATGTGGGGTCCACTATGGTAGATTCTGGTTCCAATAAGTTACTTGGACTATATTTAGCAAGATTCAACCAATTGAGTAGCTTGAATAAGCCACAGAACACAAATAAGCACTTAGCTTATTGGATTCTGAGACAGAAAATGGGACAACTTTGTGAGGTAAAACCAAGTGGGGTCCACTATGATCTAGGCAAAACAAAGGGTCAATGGTTCAAGCCTGGTAGGAGGGGGGTTGGAAGAACCAAGATTTAAGGTGTGGGACCCACTGATAAGCTCAGAAAAAGCTTGTGAAGTGAGGAGTCCAAACTGAGTTCACTCAGATAACTGAGTGAATGGACAAGGTTCAAGCTGTGTGCAGCCCTAGTTAAAGAGCTTGTGAGTGAAAGTTAAAGCTTGAACTGATAATATAGGTTGCTTAGCTTCTTAATGAGCCAAAGATCACAAGCCAAAGCTTATTGATGAGCTTATGGTGGGCTTATGATATTGCTTGTTTACACTGTATGACCAGTGTAGTGTTAGATTTGATAGCACAAGTTAAAGAGAAATAAGCACTCCAATTTAAGCAGTTAGGGCAAATAAGTACTCAATTATAGCAACTAGCCACAAGGGCAACACAAACAACCAATATACTCAGACTAACACTCACTAATCAAGCTTGTGCAAGCTTGTGAAAGTAGGTGTCAAACCTGTGCACAGGGGAGTTTTGTGAAGAATCACCAAAATATAAGCACAATTTAAGCACTGTAACTGGCTAGATAAGATTTATGAAAAATAGTAACAAGGAGATCAGCAATAAGTCTAAATTATCCTACAAGCTCAAGTTCTAATATCAATTAACAAGTTCACAATTCAGATCCAAAGTTTGTCCAAAAATCATGAAAGCTGCAAATTGACTTTTTATGTAAAACCAATATGTTGACTAAAGTGAGCTTGAATCTAGGTTTGCTGATTACTTAAGTTATATTAAGCTAAGATAAGGTGAAAATAAGCTAGGTTATCAACTTTTAAGCTAGTGTGTGGAATATGAGACTTATTATACTAACAGTTTAACAGATAGACTAAATTAAAGATTATTTTGACTTTTAAACTAATAAGACCTATGTATTATGACAGAACTGAACTATGGTGATCTAAACAAACATGCAGAAGCAAGAATCAAGGACAGTATCATGCAAGAACTCAGATAAGCAGCTTGATCCAAACACACCTTAGCAAGGTTGTTTTTTATGATTAGTGTTACAAATCTAAAAATTACAACATGAGACTGATTCTAATCACTTGATTATGATGTAATGAGATCAAATGAACACAAAAACACAGCAATTAACAACTATAACCTATTAATCACTACTAGGCTATTTTAACTGTCTAACTTTAACAACTACTAACTATGATTTTTAACTAACAACCTACTGATTTTACTTTATTTTATCACTAACCAACACCAAATAAGCATAAAACAAGAAAGATTATACTAAAATGAGAACTAGTACAGTGAATGCCAAAAATCAAGAGATAAGCTTACAACTTGAGTTAAGGCCGAAATCTGAGAATCAAGAACTGAGAACCAATCCTAAATGCTCTCCATAGAGCTCTAAACCAAGGCAATCCAAGATGAACCTTGCTCCTTTGCTTCTTCACAGATTTCTATTTTTTATTTATTTTCTATTTTCTAGATTTTTGGTATTTTCCTACTTTATTGATTAATGATTGTTAAGATGACTTAAAAGCTTGCTAAAGCTTACTGAGAGCTTAGTAGTGTTATTATAAGTCCTCTAAACAACAATTATCAACAGAAATTAAATAAAACTTGAATTGAAAATGGGACAAAGTTGAAATTCTGAAAACTTGAAAGATAGAATGAAACTGAGTAACAAAGTTGTTTATTACACTTTAGCAAAGCTAACAAACACTTTAGAAACAAAATTTAAAGATTACACTAATGTGACAACTATTTAATTATGCTACGATTGATCATAAACTAGATTACAAATTATGATGCCTCTTTTCTTCTCCTTTCTTCTGTATTTATCACCCATTTGCATCCCACTTGCTTCCAGATATTATCCCACATCAAATCACAGCCATCCATTGAGTCTAACTCATCCCAACCATTTAAATCAGTTTTGGCGCCAAAATGCTCCACGTGGTACTTGAGGCGGTTTGAGCACAATTAAAGTTTTTTGTTGTAATGTGGAGGTGTAGGGAACAAGTTTGGTGAAGTTTAGACTAATTTGGGGTGGTTTTGCTCAAAACAGTGGGTAAGAGTGAACAGTGGTGGTTTTGAGGTGAAAATGGGTGTGAAGGGCATTAATTGTGGCAGGTTTCTGCTGTGAGAGGTGGTGAGGGAGTGGTTAGAGTGATAGGGGTGAGCTGGAGGTGATGAGGTGTTGAGTTACAGGTGGAGTGGGGGAGGTGGAAGATGAAGAAGAAAACGGGGGTGTTTGGTTTTATTTATTTAAAAAGGGCGGGTTTGGGTGGTGGTGTTGGGCGAGTAATGGTTTGGATTGGATTTTAGGCTAGTATTAATACAAGGATCCGTTTGGTTTAGTTTAATACAAGGACCATTTATGTAACATTCTGAAATTAAGGGACTGATCCTGCAAACTTCCCAAAGTTATCAAAAGGACTAAACCTGCCAAATATGGTTAGTACAAGGACCAAATTTGCATAAAATTCCATTTTTATATGTCTAAGGACTAAAACTGTCAATTTTATAACTCCAGGGACCAAACTCGTATTTTCTCAAAACTTTTCTCATGAGGACCAATTATGTCAAACATGAATAGCACAAGGTTTATTTTGATTAATTTCCAATTTTTAAAACCTTAGGGACTAATTTTGACATTTTTCAAACTTGAGGGACCAAAGTTGTAATTTTGTGATTTTAAACTTCAAAGGATTATTTTGAACAACTTGTGAATCCCAAGGACCTAAAATGATATTTTTACAAGTTTTGATTAACAAGGGACTAGATTTGCCAATTTATCAAAGTTCAGGGACTGAAACTGTAAATTATGTATGTTTTGCATGTTTTTCATCAGATTTCATCCCTTTTGCATTTTAATACCTAAAAACATAATTTGGAGATAATTCCAATATTTTGAAGCATATTTGTATGTTTTCAGATATTTTGTAGCTTAAATGTGAAAGAAATGATGAGTATTTAGACACTCATCAATCCTCCACACTAAACTATTGCTAGTCCCTAGCAATATTTTATGAAGATTTTAATGGATTTGAAAGAACTCTTTACCAAAAGCCATCACTTCTGGAGTAGCCAAGATGTTTCAGTTCAAGTAAGAACTATGGTCCACTTGATAACCATGTGATTTTGAGCAAATCACAAGCTGTCAACGGTTTTGATTTGTCTTTACCAGAAGCCGTTTGCTTCTGAACTAGCCAACTCTTGATGGAATAGTCAACATCTTGGTGAGCTGAATACCAATTATGGTTTTTCCACTGCCTTTACCACAAGCCATAATCTTGTGGGCTAGCCAACTCTTTCGCTTTTTAGGATATGGCGAGTTGAGGTACCATACAATTTTAGGCAAATTGCAAGCCGTAAACGGATTTGAGATATCTTTACCAAGAGCCGTTTGCTCCTGGATTAGCCAATCCTTATGTGTGTTAGACATGGTGGACTGATTACCATTTATTACGTTCTAAGTGAGAAAAATTTTTTTAAATTTTGGCTAAAAATGGGGTTCCTGATGGAATATGTGTTTGAATTCTCGTGAGAATCCCCCCCACACTTAGAACTGAATATTGCCCTCAATATTCAAAGCACCGGGTGTTAAACCGAACTTAGAACGTAAAAGGAAAATATTACTTAGCCTTTATTTAAGATGTATATACATACATATATTTTAAATTTTTTTTTTACAACATGTGGGCATCTCCCCCACACTAGGGTGTTACACACGGGTGAAAACCCATGTTTGTGCTAATGTTTTTGATTCCCGAGTCACTAGCTGGACTCGACCCCGATTTGATTTCTTTCCTCCCAAACTGTCAGGTTTATCACGCAAGCTAACCGCTTGTGAACGGATAACTGTAATAAAGAGCTCCTGAACAGGTCGGGAGAAAAAGCAATTGAAAAATCCATGGGGAAGTATCTGGATCTAAACCAATGTTATATGGAATATCCCAGGGTCAAAGGTAACATCTTCACTCCCGAATGAGTGAAGAGAAGGAGAAATCACCGGGTAGGTGAAGGGTAGTAGGGAGATCAGAACAGCAGTAATCACAAGAACTTCCTCCTCAAGAATTTGAAATTTAATTGAAGGAGGAGAGGTCTTATGCTTGATCTCAGGAATTTTATCAGTTGGTTCAACTGATTTGGATTCCTCTTTATGAAGTTGTTTTGGAGGGAGAGTGGAATAATTGTTTGGGTATAACAATTGTTCAAGAAGAAGAATAACATCTTCCTCTTGATCACTTTCGGTATCATCAATACCAGGAAGAAATGTATCCAGATTGAGATAATCATCAATCTCATCCATAATAGAATCACTTTCCTCATCCGAGTTAAGGAAGTGGAAGAGTCGGAAATGATGGAATGAGACAATGGAGTGGGATCACCACTCACCAAATCAAGAACATAACCAAGATTTTCTTGAGAGTACTCCTGTAAGGTAACATCAATGACATCGATTCGTTTAACCGATGCAGAGTTATAATTGAGGAGTATTTGAAGTTTGATCATGGTTGAAGGTAATAGCCTCATTACCCACACGCAATGTGATCGGCTCAAATACATCTATAAGAGCGTGGCCCGTTCTTAGGAATCCTCTTCCAAGAATGAGAGGAACCCTAGGATCGAATCGAATTCAACAACCACAAAGTCAGCTGGAAAATGGAACTTCCCTACTTTCACAAATACGTCCTCGGCAATACCGAGGGGCATAGATCTGGAACGATCTGCAAGCTCAAGAGTCATGCATGTAGGGGTAAGTTTAGGAAGAGAAAGTTTCTTCCATACTGAATTAGGCATCAGGTTGATCTTGGCGCCAGATCTGCCAAGGTGTTGCATGCAACCATTCCTGGAAATTCACAAGGTAAGATAAATTTACCAGGATCTCCAAGCTTCTCGGGAAGCTTCTTTAAGATAACTGCAGAGCAGTTCTCATTTAGAAAGTTTTGCCAATTCAACCAGTTTTTCCTTGTTGTTTAACAATTGTTTGATTGTTGATGCAAACTTGGGCATCAAGATGACAACATCCGCAAGACTTATGTCAAATTGCAAATCTTTAAAGATTTGCAAGAGTTTGTCTGTTTGATAATTAGACCTCTCGCGGTGTTCTTGCTCATTTAAGCGTGAAGGGTAAGGAATGGTAGGCTTAAAAGGTTTGGATCTAGGGATAGTAGGCTCAGGAGTTTCATCAGTCTCAAAGACAACTCCTTGTTTGGTTTTCTTACGAGGGACAACTTGCGGTTGGGCGTGTGCGGTACTTCATGGGCTTGGAATTTGCACCTGGTCCTTGGCAACCTCGGGCTCTTTTTCCACATCGTATAACGGTGGTGGAATAGGAGTAGAGGGTCCCTCATAAGCAGCACCACTACGAGTGGTGATAGCTTTGATGATGTTGGAATCCTCCTCATCATCACTATCGCTAGTATACTCTTTCGGGAAGCATTAAGCATATGAGAATAAGTCATAGCTGCCCTTTGGTCATAAAGTTTGTTTGACAAACTTTTAACCGTGAATCGTGAAAGAGTGGGATCTATCTTTGATGATTTAGGAGTAATTGGGGGTGTAGAATTTGGGACAACCGTGGTTGGTCCAACTTGAGCTGTATCACTATGTGTAGTGACAGCTTTGAGTTCACCCCTAGGATTATAGCACAAGTATTACTCGGGAGACTTCCCGAGGTGGAAGGTGGAACGAGTTGTTTCACCAAATCAGATATCATACTTTTAAGATCATTCTTCAGCTCATTATTGTTCTTTGCAATTGAAGAATCAAATTCATTCTTCAAATTGGAGATTTGATTTTGAACCACTCTCATTTTAGCATCAGTAGCCTTGATGTGGTTAGCTAGTTCAGTAGATTGAGATTCTTGGAATGATACCATTTGATTATTAGGAGCTGAATACCCTTGATTAAGATTTGAATTTCCCCTATGGGGTGGGTATTGAACAGGAACAATTTGATTGTTCTGAGTACGATATTGATTTTGGTTATTATGCCCTCTTGGCTGGTTAGGATTAGACCTATTTGAATTGTTGGGTTGATATGATCCTGATGGTCCCTCTTGATTATTAGCCCGGTAATTTGTTTCAGCTTGAGGATGGTATTGGTTACCACCTTGATTGAAATTACCGGCTAGAGCATCGACTTCAAATGCATTGCCATCGGTGGCGATAGTTGTAGTATGCATAAGGACCACCACAAGTGACACATGGTTCAATCTTTTTGACTTCAGCTGGTTTGGATGACTCTTTCTTTTGGTTAAGAGTCAAATTTTTAAGAGCATCCATGAGTTGAGAAAACTGAGTATTGTCAACAATTTGAGTCATGGGAGATGAAGTAGAAGGTGAATCACTTGCTTTGGGAACAACTGGTTTGTTTCTTGAGGTACGGACCTCAGCTTTGTTCTCTATAATGGCTAAAGCATCCTTTGTTGTTCGATTCAAAAAATTACCTCCCGCGGAGGAATTAAGAGAGTCTTGATCAGCTTGTCTTATGCCATTATAGAAAGTATCCAGATATATCAACTCAGTAAATCCATGATGAGGACAGTTGCGTAGCATTTCCTTAAAACGATCCCATGATTCACTGAATGTTTCATCAAAATGTTGTGTGAATTTCATGATTTCATTCCGGAGATTCGTGGTTTTTGAAGGAGGATAGAATTTATGCACAAATTTCTGTACTAAATCTTCCCACGTTTCAATCGACTTAGGGGTTGTTTATCAAGCCGATTCTGGCGGGCCCATCGAGAGAAAACGGGAAAGAAGAAGTTTGATTGCATCCTCGAGGGACGTTTTACATTTCAAGGTGGGTGTGATTTTATTGAACCACCGAATGTGATAGTGAGGATCGTCCCTTTCAAAACCATAGAATTGACGTGCTGTCACTAGGTTTATTAACCCTGTTTTAAGCTCAAAGTTCTCACTACAATGGCGGAACAACAATGGCATCTTCGTACCCATCGGTGGGTGCCTGGAGAAGTTCATTCATCGTTTGTTCTCCTGCCATTTTGACAGGAATTTTTGGCTCAGACGTAACTCGTGCACGATGGAGCGAACGTCTCACGACTTCTTCGAGGTATGGCGACAAGCTCGCGAAGAGGACTTGATGACCTTGAAGAACGAGTGCGCATGCACTAAGACGCTTCTAAGGATCCTTGAAGAAAAGGAAACTCAGAAGGGGTGCGAAGAGTATTTTTGTAATTATTTATCTTTTATATATATAGAAAGAAAAAGAAAATATTTTTGTTTTTTATATTTTTATTGGAAGATTAAAATACAATATATAATATATAATATATATACAATGGATAGATAATCAGCCAACAAAAATTGTTCAACGCAACACAGCCTCCCCGGCAGCGGCGCCAAAAATTGGTTCGCTCCGAAACTAGCCTACCTTTTTTAGTCAACCACTTGTGAGAGGTCAACTAGGCAAGTCAAACTAGAAAGAGGCAAATGCAATAATCCGAGGTAGTACAGTTATATTCCCGGGTCGTTTATTCCCCAACGAGGTTGTGATATCCTGTGTTTGAACAAATGTGTTATATAGCTTGGTTGATCAGGAATAGGGTTATGAATGATTTGTCACAATACTAAAAGTATGAATAACTCTATTGAGTTATAACAACTAATAAGTACGATCAAAACCCTAGAAACGTAAAACGTATTAAAAACAAATTGATTATAACTATAGTAGGTATTTGCACGTCTTAGCGACTTAAATGCAAATTAAAGAAAATTAAAAAGTTAAAATCTATTAAATAAACGCTATCACTATTTTCAAAGTGATGAACGTTTAAAACCTAAAACTTACGTTTTAATAAAATTACGTAAACGTACAAAAATAAAAGTAAAAAAATGATCAATATAAACCCCACAAATGTGAAATTTATATTTTTGAGATCCTAAGAATAAAAGAAAATTATTAGAAAAAGAAAATTATTTATTTAACTTATATATTATTTATTATTTAATTAATTACTATTTAATACTATTTATTAATACACTATTTTAATTAGAAAACTAAAATAAGGCTAGAAAAATAAAATAAAAACTTAGAAAAAACTAAAATATTATAAAACTTATTTAAAAACTAAAAATATATTTATTATACTATTATTCTATTTAATATTAATTATTAACTATTTAAACTAGTATTAATTCTAAATATTATTAGATGACAAAAGAAAAATCTAAAAAAAATTATAAAAGTACTTTAATATAAAAGAGATTTACTAAAAATATAAAAACTTACAGAAGTGCTTATAAATAAGCTAAAAAGAAAATTAAATAGATATTTTATTAAATAGAAACTATTACTATAAATATTTTTGGCTTTTTGTGGTTTTTATTTTATAAAACTGTTAAAATACTTAAAATAAGAAAATATTACAAAAACAATAAGCTTGGAAACCAAGAATAAGCACTGAAAGTGCTTATTACCCCAACAGTTGACTTAGTTTGACTTTAGAAGGAAATAAGCTCAAATAAGCTTATGTGGGGTCCACTATGGTAGATTCTGGTTCCAATAAGTTACTTGGACTATATTTAGCAAGATTCAACCAATTGAGTAGCTTGAATAAGCCACAGAACACAAATAAGCACTTAGCTTATTGGATTCTGAGACAGAAAATGGGACAACTTTGTGAGGTAAAACCAAGTGGGGTCCACTATGATCTAGGCAAAACAAAGGGTCAATGGTTCAAGCCTGGTAGGAGGGGGTTGGAAGAACCAAGATTTAAGGTGTGGGACCCACTGATAAGCTCAGAAAAAGCTTGTGAAGTGAGGAGTCCAAGCGAGTTCACTCAGATAACTGAGTGAATGGACAAGGTTCAAGCTGTGTGCAGCCCTAGTTAAAGAGCTTGTGAGTGAAAGTTAAAGCTTGAACTGATAATATAGGTTGCTTAGCTTCTTAATGAGCCAAAGATCACAAGCCAAAGCTTATTGATGAGCTTATGGTGGGCTTATGATATTGCTTGTTTACACTGTATGACCAGTGTAGTGTTAGATTTGATAGCACAAGTTAAAGAGAAATAAGCACTCCAATTTAAGCAGTTAGGGCAAATAAGTACTCAATTATAGCAACTAGCCACAAGGGCAACACAAACAACCAATATACTCAGACTAACACTCACTAATCAAGCTTGTGCAAGCTTGTGAAAGTAGGTGTCAAACATGCACAGGGAGTTTTGTGAAGAATCACCAAAATATAAGCACAATTTAAGCCTTTATCAGAATGGCTAGATAAGATTTATGAAAAATAGTAACAAGGAGATCAGCAATAAGTCTAAATTATCCTACAAGCTCAAGTTCTAATATCAATTAACAAGTTCACAATTCAGATCCAAAGTTTGTCCAAAAATCATGAAAGCTGCAAATTGACTTTTTATGTAAAACCAATATGTTGACTAAAGTGAGCTTGAATCTAGGTTTGCTGATTACTTAAGTTATATTAAGCTAAGATAAGGTGAAAATAAGCTAGGTTATCAACTTTTAAGCTAGTGTGTGGAATATGAGACTTATTATACTAACAGTTTAACAGATAGACTAAATTAAAGATTATTTTGACTTTTAAACTAATAAGACCTATGTATTATGACAGAACTGAACTATGGTGATCTAAACAAACATGCAGAAGCAAGAATCAAGGACAATTACATGCAAGAACTCAGATAAGCAGCTTGATCCAAACACACCTTAGCAAGGTTGTTTTTATGATTAGTGTTACAAATCTAAAAATTACAACATGAGACTGATTCTAATCACTTGATTATGATGTAATGAGATCAAATGAACACAAAAACACAGCAATTAACAACTATAACCTATTAATCACTACTAGGCTATTTTAACTGTCTAACTTTAACAACTACTAACTATGATTTTTAACTAACAACCTACTGATTTTACTTTATTTTATCACTAACCAACACCAAATAAACATAAAACAGGAAAGATTATACTAAAATGAGAACTAGTACAGTGAATGCCAAAAATCAAGAGATAAGCTTACAACTTGAGTTAAGGCCAAATCGAGAATCAAGAACTGAGAACCAATCCTAAATGCTCTCCATAGAGCTCTAAACCAAGGCAATCCAAGATGAACCTTGCTCCTTTGCTTCTTCACAGATTTCTATTTTTTATTTATTTTCTATTTTCTAGATTTTTGGTATTTTCCTACTTTATTGATTAATGATTGTTAAGATGACTTAAAAGCTTGCTAAAGCTTACTGAGAGCTTAGTAGTGTTATTATAAGTCCTCTAAACAACAATTATCAACAGAAATTAAATAAAACTTGAATTGAAAATGGGACAAAGTTGAAATTCTGAAAACTTGAAAGATAGAATGAAACTGAGTAACAAAGTTGTTTATTACACTTTAGCAAAGCTAACAAACACTTTAGAAACAAAATTTAAAGATTACACTAATGTGACAACTATTTAATTATGCTACGATTGATCATAAACTAGATTACAAATTATGATGCCTCTTTTCTTCTCCTTTCTTCTGTATTTATCACCCATTTGCATCCCACTTGCTTCCAGATATTATCCCACATCAAATCACAGCCATCCATTGAGTCTAACTCATCCCAACCATTTAAATCAGTTTTGGCGCCAAAATGCTCCACGTGGTACTGAGGCAGTTTGAGCACAATTAAAGCTTTGTTGTAATGTGGAGGTGTAGGGAACAAGTTTGGTGAAGTTTAGACTAATTTGGGGTGGTTTTGCTCAAAACAGTGGGTAAGAGTGAACAATGGTGGTTTTGAGGTGAAAATGGGTGTGAAGGGCATTAATTGTGGCAGGTTTCTGCTGTGAGAGGTGGTGAGGGAGTGGTTAGAGTGATAGGGGTGAGCTGGAGGTGATGAGGTGTTGAGTTACAGGTGGAGTGGGGGAGGTGGAAGATGAAGAAGAAGCGAGGGTGTTTGGTTTTATTTATTTAAAAAGGGGGGTTTGGGTGGTGGTGTTGGGCCTGGGTAATGGTTTGGATTGGATTTTGGGCTAGTATTAATACAAGGATCCGTTTGGTTTAGTTTAATACAAGGACCATTTATGTAACATTCTGAAATTAAGGGACTGATCCTGCAAACTTCCCAAAGTTATCAAAAGGACTAAACCTGCCAAATATGGTTAGTACAAGGACCAAATTTGCATAAAATTCCATTTTTATATGTCTAAGGACTAAAACTGTCAATTTTATAACTCCAGGGACCAAACTCGTATTTTCTCAAAACTTTTCTCATGAGGACCAATTATGTCAAACATGAATAGCACAAGGTTTATTTTGATTAATTTCCAATTTTTAAAACCTTAGGGACTAATTTTGACATTTTTCAAACTTGAGGGACCAAAGTTGTAATTTTGTGATTTTAAACTTCAAAGAATTATTTTGAACAACTTGTGAATCCCAAGGACCTAAAATGATATTTTACAAGTTTTGATTAACCAGGGACTAGATTTGCCAATTTATCAAAGTTCAGGGACTGAAACGTAAATTATGTATGTTTTGTATGTTTTTCATCAGATTTCATCCCTTTTGCATTTTAATACCTAAAAACATAATTTGGAGATAATTCCAATATTTTGAAGCATATTTGTATGTTTTCAGATATTTTGTAGCTTAAATGTGAAAGAAATGATGAGTATTTAGACACTCATCACTAAACAAAATTAGAAAAATAATAGATCTCTTTGAATCAGCTTATAAAGTACTTATTTTCTAGCTTTTTGTGGATACTTGTTCTGAAACCATGCCCTGTGCACAGTGAAGACACCAATCTTTGTCTAAATTGGGAGAAAAGCCACTTTATGGTCAAAGAAGGCATAGTCCTTGGCCATAAGATTTCCAAAAATGGGATTGAGGTAGATAGAGCAAAAGTAGATGTTATTGCTAAATTACCTCATCCTACTACCGTCAAAGGTATTAGGAGTTTTTTAGGTCATGCCGGTTTCTATCGTTATTTATACAAGATTTTTCTAAAATCGCTCGGCCTATGACCCATCTTCTTGAAAAGGATGCTCCTTTTATCTTCTCACCCGAGTGCATCATAGCTTTTGAAACATTGAAGAAAAAACTTACTGAGGCACCCATTCTCGTTGCTCCCGATTGGGACTTGCCTTTTGAGCTCATGTGCGATGCAAGTGATTTTGCTATCGTTGCAGTCTTAGGGCAACGAAGGAACAAGCATTTTCAGCCTATCCACTACGCAAGTAAAACTATGGCGAAGCTCAAACTCATTACACCACCACGGAAAAAGAGCTACTAGCCGTGGTGTATGCATTTGAGAAGTTTTGGCCGTACTTAATCTTGACCAAATGCGTAGTGTATACGGATCACTCGGCTCTCAAATATCTCTTTGCAAAACAAGATGCAAAGCCGAGATTGCTTCGTTGGATTCTCCTCCTCCAAGAATTTGATATCATTATCGTGATAAAAAGGAGAGAATTTAGGCTGGCGATCATCCGTCGATTAGAGAACCCTCACCAAGATGTTTTCGAGAAAAGGAAATAAATGAAACATTTCCTCTCGAGACACTCAATGCGGTTTCTTTTCGTGGAAATTCTTCTATCCCATGGTTTGCTGACTTCGCAAATTACCATGCGGGTAACTTCATTGTGAAAGGGATGTCGACCCAGCAGAAAAACAAATTCTTCAAAGATGTTAAACATTACTTCTGGGATGACCCCTTCTTATTCAAAATCAGTGCGGATCAAGTCATCCGACGGTGTGTTTATGGACAGGAAGCTATTGACATTCTCACATCTTGCCATGCTGGACCCACCGGGGGCCATCATAGTCCAAACTACACCGCCAAAAAGGTGTTTGATTCCGGGTTTTATTGGCCCACAATCTATAAGGATGCCCATGATTATGTCAAAACTTGTGACGCTTGTCAACGTCACGGAAATATATCTCAAAGAAATGAAATGCCACAGAATGCCATTCAAGTTTGTGAGATATTTGACATATGGGGTATTGATTTTATGGGGCCATTTCCTTCGTCTCGTGGTAACAAATACATACTCGTGGCTGTTGACTATTTTTCAAAATGGGTTGAAGCAAAAGCTTTACCTACCAATGATGCCCGAGTTGTTGTGAAGTTTTGAAATCTCTTTTGCCGTGTTTGGAACTCCGAGAGCGATAATCAGTGATCGTGGTACACATTTCTGCAATGACCAATTTGAAAGAGTCATGCAAAAGTATGGTGTTACCCACCGTCTCTCTCTCGCATACCACCCCCAAACAAGTGGGCAGGTGGAAGTTTCCAACCGTGGTATAAAAAGAATTCTTGAAAGGACAAGAGGCTGTAAAATCGCATCCCGGTCGGATAAACTAGATGACGCACTCGGGCTTTTCGTGCATACTTACAAAACACCCATCGAGTGTACTCCATACAAGCTAGTGTACGGAAAGGCATGTCATCTTCCGATTGAGTTAGAGCACAAGGCATACGGGCCTTAAAGCATGCAAACTTCGATATCTGATTTGGTGATCACAGAAAAGTTAAAATGAATGAATTAAATGAACTTCGTGATCAAGCTTACGAGAACTCTTTGATCTACAAGCAAAAGACAAAGAAGATCCATGACTCAAAAATCAAGAACCGCGTTTTCAACGTTGGTGATCGAGTCCTTCTTTTCAATTCAAGATTGAAGATTTTCTCGGGAAAGCTCAAGTCCCGTTGGTCTGGTCCATTCACCATTGCTAAGGTTTATCCTTATGTTACCATTGAGTTATCTCAACCCGATGGTCTTAATTTTAAAGTGAATGGTCATCGAGTGAAGCATAACTTTGGAGAGGACATTCCTCCTGTGGTTGTCCCGGATCTACAAACTTTCCCCATGAACCAATGAATGCGGGGATCGAGTCAAGCTAGTGACTCGGTAATCAAAAACATTAGCACTCACCATATGGGTTTTCACCCATATTTCTGTCTTCTTTCTCTATTCTACCACCCTAGTGTGGGGGAGTTGCCCCACACTGTTGTATATAAGATCTTTAAAAAAAAAAAAAAAAAAATCTTTCCAAATAAAAGGCCGTAGTATTTCCCTTTTATATTCTATGTTTCGGCATAACCGCCGGTACTTTGAATATTGAGGGCAATATTCATTTCTAAGTGTGGGGGGGAATTCTCACGAATTTTATCATATGTATTATCCACCCAATTCCCGTTTTGGCCAAAATTTTTTTTTGGAGTAAGTGTTTTTCACTTATTCATCAATTGGTTATCAGTCCGCCATGTCTAATAGACAAAAGGATTGGCTAATCCAGGAGCAAACGGCTCTCGGTAAAGATTTCTCAAATCCGTTTATATGGCTTGCAATTTGCCCAAAATTGTATGGTTCTCAACTCACCATATCCTAAAAAGTGAAGAGTTGGCTAGCCCGCATAAGGTTATGGCTTTGTGGTAAAGGCAGTGGAAAATCCATAATTGGTATTCACTCACCAAAGATAATTCGATAATTTATCTAACGGTTGGCTAGTCCAGAAGGGTACGGCTTAAAGACACATCAAATCCGTTATATGGTTTATGATTTGCCAATAAATCAGATGGTTATCGGTGTACCATAGTTCTTACTTGAACCGAAACATTTGGCTACTCCAGAAGTGATGGCTTTTGGTAAAGAGTTTTTAAAATCCATTAAAGATCTAAATCATTGCTAGGGACTAGCAATATCTTAGTGTGGGGGATTGATGAGTGTCTAAATACTCATCATTTTTGTACAATCTAAACTGCAAAATCATCTGAAAACACTCAGAAACACATCAAAATGATCAAAATATCAGGTTATGATTTATTAAAGTTGAGCAAACAACATACGATACAACTTTTTGTTTAAGCATTATTCATTTGAAAAACTTAGAGAATAACATACCAAACTTCAAGACACAACTTTAGGAAAAATACTTGTAAAAAAAACTACTTGAACACTTGGTTTTAGGTATCAATATTCTGTCCACTATTATTGCTCTTCATAGTCGCTGCCATAAGGGAACTCTATCTCTTCATAACTTGCATGATTGTTAGGATATATAACCTGCAACGGTTCCACATCTGCTGCTATTGGTGTTGCTAATGACAATTCCAAATTGATGTTTTTTTTATGTGGTTAGCTTTGAAAAGCCTTTGTCTCAATTTTTCGTGTTTTTGTAATTGGTAATTCTGGATTTTCCTCTATCCTTCTTTTTTCTTCCTGCAGTTTTGTAATTATCTCTTGCATCTTTTCATTAGTTTTTGAATCACCATCCTTGCCCTATAATGAAAACAAATTTGGAAATCATAATATATAAAGCATATGAATATGTACTATAAAAATCATAGTTAAATGTTAATGTTTGTGACTTAAAATATGTATATATTAGCAAATAGGGAAAACCATTACTATAATATTTAAACCATTCTTTTATTTGGAAATATTGATACCTGCAGATCAACGTTTTTCTCTTAGATTAGGCTTGTCGTATGAAATTCAGAATCAAAAGTTAGGGTCAATTGATTGCTAACCTGAAAATAGTTAATCAACCTTTCTAAACTAAGAAGTTTTCGATTTGGCCAACATTGAATTCCAACCGATCGACAATGCACTTTAAAAAAAGACAAACCAACATTAAAGTATTTTGCAGCTTGGTGTAAGGGCATATGAAAGTAGTGCGAGATGACCTCCCTGCTGAATGACATAGGTTTAGACTTGAGATAGTTGATTTTTGTGCGATAATAAAGAAGTTGATATGTCTATGTTCTTTGAGAAAAGTTGCTTTTTAAATGCCTCATCAAGCTTTTGAACTGACTTGAAGTTAATAAAGGATATGTAACTCCTAATCAACCATAAAATCAATTTATTGGATATTTATGTGAACCTTTGTGCATATTATTAATATTGTCTGCAATAATACTACTTGATGAGTGTTCAGTTATGTTTTTAGGTTATTTCATAAGTCAGAAAACAATGCTCTATGAATAAGTATTGGTGGTCAAAATTTATTATGTGTCTTTTAACATGGAAATACAGATAATGGATTCCTGTTAAGAGTTGGAACAATATTATAAAGCTTAGGAGTGTTTGTGGCAAATAATCAAGTAATAATAAATAATTGTGGTGAACTATGCATAGGTGTTGGCATTCAAATTTTATTACGTGTCTCTGAATATGGAAACACAAATAATGCATATCTAAAATAAAATATACGCCTTTATTATATTTAATGTTTGAACATTACATAGACATGCTACGATAGGTTACTGAAAGTTTCTTTGAAAACATTGTTACTTGTGCAGTGCTTAAGTCTAGGGTCTTTATCTTCAATCATTAGTATCTTAAGGCCGTCAGGATTGGTAACTCTAGATAGCGCCACATAAAGCTGACCATGTGTGAACACAGGAGTAGGAAAATAGAGGCCAACGTAGTTAAGTGATTGGTCCTGACTTTTGTTGATAGTCATCGCATAACATGCCCTTACAGGGAATTGTGTCCGTTTTAGGATAAATGGCCATTTGGATTGCGCTGATGTTAGTATAATCATGTGTATAATGACATTGTCTCCTATATTTGAACCTGTCAGGATCTTTGCGTGAATAACAAATTGGCCTAAATCTGTGATGAGCAATCTTGTTCCATTACACAGACCTTTGCTTGGATTGATATTACGCAAGAGCATAATGGGTAATTCCTTTTTTAAGTGAATTTCATGCGGGGGCATCCCGGGAAAATTTACGGAATTTAGAAATTCAATCGGGTACAAGTCATGCTGATCTAGGTTGTCTGTAGATGCCTTGCAAACTTCATTTGCGCTATTGTATGTAACAGAGTCCCATGTTAATTGTTTAAACATATACTCATTGATAGCATCAGCATCATCATTCCGAGGAGTTAGGATTGCTCTTTCTTTGAGATACACATCATCAGTCTGTCTTGTTGTAAAATCAGGGTATGTCTCTGCCACAATCTTCTCGATAGGACAATCCCATGATTCAATTAGGAATATTTCAGGAATTTCAATCCAAGATGGCTCGTCCTCCTCTTCTTTGCATTTTGCTGGCAAATTGCCATCCCCCACAGCCAAGACCCATCTATTGAAATCCTATTTTCGAGTATCAAGCAGTCCATTTTCACTATACTCATTGACACGCATATTGCGTGGAAGGGTAAATACCTTGCAATGCTTCCACAATTCAGACTGGTTTATACATGATTGAACAATGACTGGCCTGCTTGCTTTTGGTATAACTGGCAGCACTTGACGAAAGTCACCTCCCAGCAAGACGCCTCCAAATATTCGATCTCTACTGTCAAGGTCATGATATCCTAAGATATCTCTCAGCGTCTTTTCCAATGCCTCAAAAGCATATTTTTTAGTCATTGGAGCTTCATCCCAGATAATAAGTTTAACTTGTTGCATGAGTTCTGCCATATGCGTGTTTTGTTTTATGCCGCATGTGTTGTTTTCTAATAATTCAAGTGGTATAACAAAACGGCTATGTGCCGTTCTCCCGCCTGGTAGCAACAATGAAGCAATCCCTATATAATTTAAGGGTATTAATCAGTTGTGTATTTTTTTAAATACTCAAGTTAGTTGTTTGTTTAAATTTAGTATAAATATATACCTGAAGATGCGACGACAAGAACTATCTTACGTTCTGATCTCAACCTTGAGATGATAGTTTTGTATAAAAACGTCTTTCTGGTTCCTCCTGGTCCGTACACAAAGTAAAATTTCCCTTTTTTACCATTCACATATTCAATAACCTCCTCATATATTAAGCGTTGTTGGGGATTTAACAATGAATGGAGTTGTTGATGTTCAATCTTACTTTTCTTCATATCATAATCCAGCGCTTCTCTTATGAGACGATTGTCCATGTTGGTTAGTAACATTGGGTCTGGCAGTGGTAGATCTTGAAAATCTCCTAAAGATCTTCCATACCTATTTAACAACTCTTGTATTTCAAGCAAACAATAGTTCTGAAGTTGTTCATCTGTCAACTCCAAGTCAGGGTACTCGAACATTTTCCTTTTCTTGTGTAGGATATCCTCTGCTAAAAACTGCCAGTTTTCTTCCCATAATTTTAAAGGCCTGCTGACATCACAAAACAATAAAATTGTCACAAATATGTCACAAATATGTCACGTAGTTGTGGTCCGAACATCCATACACTTGCTTCGGATATAGCATGCGTCCATTCTGTGTCATCATTTAAAAGGCCATATGCAAAACAGGCTTCCTTGAACGTGGAACATAATCTGGCCGTTAACATCATGAGTTCCTTAAAAGAGCGAGGTCCTCGACAATGTTCAACAACATTGAAGATAGTATCATTCTCCGGATGCGGTGCGAGTAAACAATCCTCTCAATGCATTTATGCTTCTTTCGTTCTTTCCACATTTTGTCTTTCTCATGCCACACATAATGGGCGGTATCTCGAATCACGTGTATTTATTCGCTTCCGTATCACGCTTGTTTAATTCAAACCAATCAGAGAACATGGTTATATCGATGCCTTCCCTTTGAATTATGGTGGTAAGCTTTCTCGAGTCACGAAGTGTGATTGAATCTGATTTGGCGGGTGGTAATTGAGTTTAATGACTGATGGATCTGAGTAATGGATGTCATAGGAAAACAAACGCCACACCGCCTCACATGGAGCTAAAAAACGACAATTCAAATAATTCTTTATTTCGTCCACCTCCAAAATCTGGACATCTGCCTGATCACCATTGTTTTTTACATTTTTTGTATAACAATTGTGGCTCTATCGGGACCTTTATTCAAGTACTTGAATAAGTACTTAATTGCCTTTTATCTGTTGCACCGTTCTACTTTGATGTGGGCCTGGTATTTCAGAAGGAGATAACAGTTGTGAGGAACCACATATCTGTTGTCATATTTGAATTTTCCTTTTATATGGTAAGCTTTATTATCTCTCCGACGATAAATAGCATAACCATCACTATCAACCATTGTTTCAGCAACGAAAGGTTTAGGAAAATGTTTTGAGCATTTACCCTCAACTGTACATGGTGCGTATTTATCATCTTCACTTTATACCCATCTGGATCATTTACTCGACATGGTATCTCTGTTGTAATTATATCATTTATCTGGGACGGGGTTTTGCATTTCAACTCTTCTTCCAGGTTTTTGAAATTCTATGACATATACAACTGAAAGAAAAATGAGAAACGAATAAGGTAATGCATAAATTTGTTATAAAAGAGTATTGCCATTATTAGCTAAGGTGCATTACCTCCCCGCGACTTGCCAAAAATATGGTTTTTTGTAAGATCATTTAACAGTTCAGTAAGCTTAAGCTTGAATACGCGCGTGGCCACTTCTGGACGGTCATGTGCTTTTTGTCCCGGAATGTGCTTTAACATTTCTGAAATCTCAGGCTATTTTGTATTAGCAGTGAAATTGTTGAACAGGTCTGGGTTTCCATAGGTTCGACATATAGCCATTGCATCTTGCTAGTTTTGCATCATATACCTTGGTCCGCCTACAAAACTTTTTGGTAGGACGATTCGTTTTCCCAACCCTGCTGCATTTGTATCACCTCTTGTTACAGCGTCACACAGGTTGTGATATAGATCCATGCGTAACGTATCTTGATTTTGCCTATTCCATGTAAGCCTTTGCTCCTCGACAACGCGTATCGTCAACCAAAAGCTGTTGGAATAATCGCCCACCTCTAACCAATGTAGTGCCTTGATTATTTCACTGTTGTATGATGTATGAGTAGTACTCTTTCATTGTAACAAAAGGCATTTTGGTTTTGCGTACACCTTTGTTGTTGTGATACGGTATCTTTTCATGAAACCCGTCCTCTCCATATGGAAATAATAATGGATATTGGAGGGCCATGTATTTCGAATGCAACTCATAAATACGTTTCAGCCCTTCCTCCTTGTTTCTTACAACAATATCTCTCGTGGGAATACCATCACCAAAATATTCAGTAATCAGAGCTGCAATCTCTGGTACGGTTGGGGCGTTATATTGCCGAGATGCACCTCGACCACTTAGGAGATGCAGTTCAAAGTGGGCTGAATTATGGGACTCAGCCAATCCCGGGCCATTCGAAATGCCTTGGTGATTGGATTTGTTTGATTGAAAATATGCATCAGGCTTGCTACTATATTTGCATCCACGACTTCTCCACTATCTTTGCTTATAAAAGCTCCCATTCGGTTCTTAACTTCATTTCCTGTCAAAAAGTATAGCTGCATATTTAGGTGAGTGCCCTGTTTAGGCAGTAGAGAACCTATTCGATGATAGCTTTGGCCATTTACTCTAAAGGTATATGGACCCCTGCCTGTGTTAATTGAATGGTCTATTCTTGCTCCAAAAGATGTGTAACAAAACATACCATTATATACCCAGATTTGATCTTTGAAACTTGAACTTGTAGGATTGCTATAGTCCATAAACTCATTAAGAGGTGAAGATGTTTGATTATATATTGGAAGAAGCAGTTTTCCCCCTTGGCAGCAAATAGAGAAAGTTGGGTTGACAACGGTTTTTGTTACGTTAGCTCTTTCCTGGTACCACATAACCGCCTTGCAATTTTGACATTCAAATGTTGGAGGGCCAATATCATGGTACACCACAGGAATACCTTGAAAATAAAGGTAAATATCATGGAGAAGAACAACATTATAATACGTTAACTAATAGGATGCAACACTTATAAAATGTTTAATTACCTGCAGATGCATGTGCAGCTCCATGTGGGATTTTTTTAGTTGCACGATGAGAGAGTGTTCCTATAGGAATAACCATTACGGTAATATTCAATATTATGAAATCGATTAACTGCCAAATTTAATATTAATTACCTGCCGATCTTCTTTTTTTATAGACAAAGGGATTTTTGGATGTCGAAGCTATTTGGTTCGGTGGCAGGTCTGTCAAAGTGCCTACCGAGCGTGATTCTTGTTCTAACAAAGTATGTTGAGAATGCAAATCAGGTATGCATTATTGGAAATTTTTTGTAATTGCATAATGTAAGCCAAGTTTTATAAACGGCATGTACCTGTAAATGGTCCAACAATTTGTGACATCCGTAAACCACAGAAACTCTGCATCTTTCCACTTCCATTGATAATTGTTGTTGAATGAATAAAAAAAGTTTTGTTCAATATGTCTGACAGGGATGGAATTTCAGAATGTTCAGCGTGCGACCCTGCAACGAAAAGACAAATATAGCTTTAATCATATACATAATCGCCAGGTATGTAAACTTGTAAAATTTAAATGTACCTGTATCCATTTATTCTTTGAAGGACCTGATTCACTTTTGCAACACATTACCTTGCAGATTTGGCAAGATATAGAATGAAGAAGTCTATTAGATCACCTATTGGGATTCTACTGTTTAACTGATGCAATAAGTGTGGTGTACAATGAAAAGGCAGCTACGTATAGATCATGGTAAATGTCTACATGTATTCTAGATTCTTATTGAGTTTTTAATAATGATACTGAGTTTTATGAAATTATTTGGTTAAAAAGCCTAAGTTGAGTGTTTTTTAGTCTACTTTCTAAAAATGTATACCATTTGTCTTAGTTCTTTAACAGTTATTCCAGAAAACTAAAAGAATACAAAGGTACCAGGTCTGTCCAAAATCAGAAAACATAACTCAACTTCATTTGGTCATATCTCCTTCGTTACTTATCCTTACGACTTGATCCAACTTGCTATGTTTAAGTTAAAGTATCGTCTACAGAAATTTCAAAAGGGTCGATTTACCAAACCACTCCTAAGATGGTGATTTATACGATTGGAATCTGGAACTCAGTTTGTGGTCGGTTTTGACAACCGATTGCATATTGTTTGTTAAAAATACTAAATCAACTCCAAAAATTACGAAATTCGATAGATAACATTTTAAGACATGTATTAAAGTGTGTGTGAAATGGCTTTGCCCAGAAAATTTTATAAAGTTGAGTTTTATAATAATTACAACCTAATGCATTTTATTTACAAACTCTCTAAATGCAAATTACTCTTCGCTATTATAATGTAATTGTTTATAAGACAACTGTTATGGTTAAAGGAATGAATTTACATGGAAATTAAACAAATGTATTATAGGACATAAAACTATACAAATAGAAAGAGTATTGGAAACCCATATAATTAATAATAAACCGCGGTGAAATATCATATGTAAACATTCAGAATTTTTTGTTTGCCAACTCCAATCATCACCTAACATTGGTAACTACTTAAACTACCATAACCACAAAGCTTTATATATCATAATCTAACATTCAATATCTAATTTGTTGGGGATGGTCCAAAGACAATTTCAGCCAATCTTGTTCAATATAGTCAGTAGCATAACCATCTTCAATATCTTGATCATCCAAGTTATTCTTATAAGATGGATTATGTAGACCTGATGCTTTTGAAACTTGTGCTATTGGCATGTGATAGTATTGTGATACCATTTCCATATTGAACTCCATGAATTTACTGGATGAATATGGAAATAAGGTATTGTTGGACTTTTAAAGGCAATGGTAACCCAATGGCATTCCATATAATTCAACAGTTTTTGTAACTGTTATCTTTCCAAAAACTGATTTTTTCACAATAATCGTTAACAGGCATTTCCATTTGATATCTTGTGGAAATTGTCCATATCACAGCAGGCTCATATTGGATGTACCTGAAATCAAATCAAGCACAAAAGAAACAATATTTTGCATGACAGGTATGTAGAATAAATTATCAAATAAAAATAAAATCTGATGCAACGAAACATAAGAGTTTTGTGTCTTCCAAACAACAAAAACAAAGGATCCCAAAAACAGTTTTAATCCAGTGTATTATTCATGTCATAATTGTTTATTTTGAAAATGTTTCTTGGGGTACAGCCGGCTCAGGCTCATTCTGAATCTTCCACGACAAACCTGACCACAAAATATACAAAGAGGGTTGTATTAATATGTGGCCAAATATAAAACTACAGCTGACCAAATCTGGTACACACCATGTGCTCACCGTCTCGTTTTCTTCCTGTCAGTTGGGTGTCGTCCTCACCATCTACAGATATAAGCTCAATATCCGGCTCTGAATGTTCAATATCCGCCCTGCAAACAATTAAACCATGTTTGTCATGTTAACTTTGCTGCATAAGTAATAGGTTTAAGGCAAAAATGTTAAAATGTTTTGTATTTTTGTCGTCACAAAAGGGCATATGTTGTGATGACCTCTTTTTTTTCTTATCATCTCTAGGGGTGGACTTGAGCAACCGTTTCAACGATGAGGCCGATGTTGAAGTCGTCTTTTTAATTGCATTGTTGGTCTCATCATCTTGCCCATCAGCCGTAGGCATCAGTTCATAATCTCCTTCTGAATCTTTAGGGTCCACCCTGAAAATAACAAAACCATGTTTATCAGGTACATTTTTTTTATATTAGTAAGAGTCCTTAAAGAAACGAATATTGTTATTATAGGACATTTTTGGGAGACAAATATTACATGCTTTGATTACCTATTTTTGTTCTTATCCTCTTTAGGTTTGGACGATTAAGGTAACGACGGATGGAGCTGGGGTGGATGGCTTGGATGATGCGACTGCACCAACAGTTTCATTATCAACGGTGCTTGAGCTTCCAGTTTCAATTGACGGATGAGGTGAGTCCACCCAACACGTAAAACTCTCAAACGTCCCATACTCATAATAGGTATGACTTTTGATTTCAAACAGGTGTTTTGTGCCAATGAGATCGAGTATAGGAGATGGCAAGTTGGCATGATCATCAAAACTCTGTATAGCAAGTCATGAGTAATGGGGTACGGGAAACGAGGTGTAAATAAATAGTAAAATTATAGATGTACCTCTTTATCATTTTTCAATAATGCTGAAGCTGGAAACTTGATCAATTGAACTGAGGGCTCATCAAAAAGGACCACCACAGTACGTCCGGTATCATCCGAGATACCAAGTTCAAGGCGATACCTGCAAAGAGCATGTCGCAGATAGTAAGTCCCAATGTCAATAATTATATATATTATATAAAAATGCCTAACATATAAATTACAAACATAATAGTACCTTATCACAGGGTATTCAACCAGCTTTTCACATGAATCACACCAAAAATGTCCACCCTTCCTAGTAGCTCCTTTCTTGCAGTTGTCACCTCCACACGATGGAAATTCCATCCCTTTCTAGTACGCACATCATCAATCCACGGCCTTACATAGGAAAGTTGCGGTGTAGAAATAAAATAAATCAATATTATGCAGTTTAAGGAGTCTACATAGATGACGGGGGAAAAAAAGACACACATAATTTTTCCGATTGCGGGCCCACATGAGCAGATTCTCGATTGTCCCATCTTTTGGTTCAGAGATGTGTGCACCCAAAGATGCTTTTGAAGACCCAACACTGCTTAAAAACAGGTAAACGATCTTGATAAGTTTGATAACAGTATGAACAGTATGAAGCTTATCAATAATAAATTTTATATTCAAACAATTTCCTACCCTGTGTCTTTTTTCAATGCGTTGATTGCAGGGATGTCAATAGAATCTAGTATTTGTGTAGCTGAACTACTCGATAAATAGAGCTTATCTTAGAGGTAAAATTAAAAACCAAATTAGCATGATAAAGGTGTCTAATATGGAAAAGGTAAATAGTCCAAGCCGACTCACTGTTATAATGCTTTGCAGATGTGGACGTCACCACAACAGCACGCTGTCTGTTTTGCTTTCTTTTCAATCAACATATCGGCAAGCCCTCCCATAGAGTCACCCGTATTGATTGGCCTCTGGGCACGGGAAAAAATAAACAAACGGTTAGTTCCTTAACACATATTGGCCAGAAAAAAGTTATCAATTTGACAACATCAATTGTAAATAACATAAATACGAACCTATGATTGGTCAGGTAGAAATCAATGTTTTTTTAGCCTGCTTTCGTATGGTTCATCCTTCCAACATTCGTCACATAACCTGCAACATCTAAGAGGTAACAATTTTTATGGCAACAATGTTTAAGGCCAATTTAATTGAACAAACCTAGAAAATAGTAAATTACCAATAAGATATTTGTTCTCCGTAGGCTTGATATGATCAAAATCCACCAGCTGAAAAGGATGCCTGGCAAACCCTTCAGATACAACCAAGGATTTTCTTATTGACGTTGATCCATCAAACTCTATCATAAAGGTATCATCCTTCCTAATTCGAAAGTCTTCCTTGTTATGCATGACAACAAAAATTTTAACAGTGTATACACCCCCTCTTTTAACCTCAAGAAATTGTGAGTCACGGTTGCCTTGGCGGTACAATGGATAACATTACCCTGCAACAAAACCATGTTAAAAGTTGTTGTTACATAATAAAGATATTTTATTATCCTTTATTATCTATTCTTATAACTCAGGTTTTGGGGAGATATATATGAATATACCTTTGCATCAGACACCAAGAAATCGGTGCTCAAGTATCGGCCGGTTGTAGCATTTACATCCCACATTCTACACAACAACACCACAATGGTACCAGTTGCATCCAGCTTCAATTCGTTTAGGAACAATTCACCTTTTGGGCCTCCAACTTCTGTAGCCATGATAATACACGTAATGGACCTTTTTTAGTTTTATTCCTATTGGTCTTTATGCCTCATTTATGGAGTCTCCATTTAAGAGAGATGTAATTGATAAGTGGTTCAAATTCTTTAAAGGTGCATAAATGCAGCCCTTTTGTGTTCCATAACTGCATATTTCGTTTGCAGCATTCAAGATGATTTATCATAAGCATTCAAGATGAGTTTATCATATACTAAACGAACATTTGTACTTATTAGTGTGCAATGCATTGGTTGTACGGTACTTTGATTAGTGCACAAATCCTCTCCCACTTTAAACCATTCATGAAAAATTGTATTTATTGGTGTGCAATGCATATGTTGTACCGTACATGATTTTGTGCACAAACCCTCTTGCACATTAAATTAAGGGGTTCAACTTTTAGGTATAATAGATATTTAAACATGCATAAAAATCAGTGTACTTTGGGTATATTAACAATTTCGAACATATGTATATGACTTCAAAAGTGTTTTTCTTTGCTTCAAATATGTGAAAAAGAGTGTAATAAATTGAGTGAGCGCTAGTAACTCCTTGAGCAACTATAGACTATAGTTACATAACAACATTGAATTCACTTTTGACATCTCTATTAGACTAAACTGTAACATGGAGCACAAGACCGCATTCATCATCGTTATCTCAGCGTCACATCAACTTTCTTTTTTTACGGCCAATTTCACCATCATCTTAATATAATAAGACAACCAACTTCACCACAAAAATGTATCTCACTTAAACACATATATACTCCACCAAAACACACACAAAAAAAACACAAAAAACACACACTCACGACTATGTCTTACAATGAACCGAGTCCTCCATTTTTGGTGTTGAAGACGCGTGCTATGGGGTGACCCCCTAATAGGAGAAGGCAGTGTTGAAAAAATCGGCCTAGGCGGCCGATTAGTCGTCGATTAAGCGCTAGGCGGGGATTAAACGTTCCGATTTTCACTAATCAGCCTTATTAATCTATTTGGTAAAAAATCGGTCAACATACCGATTAATCGAATAAAATCGGCCAAATTGGGTATAAATCGGTCAAATCGGATAAATCAGCCAACTCGGTTACTAATAGAAATCGGTCAAATCGAAAAAAAAAATAGGCCAAATCAGAAAAAAAGTTAGCTAGATCGACCAAATCGGACATATAGTTTCAAATTTTTATAATTTTATATATTAAAAATCTAATTCCCGCCTAACCGATTAATCGTTAAGTGATATCCGACCGTCAAGCTATCGCCTAGCGTTTTTTGCAACCTTGATACTTTGATAGAAAACATGTCTCGGGAGCCTTTGCACTATTATGGCCCACCTTAATATAATATGTATGTATGCTTTTAGTGCTGAAAAAGGGAAATAAGAAGTATTTTATGTGAATGATTTCATTTGGGTCACGGATGATCCGAGAGACAGCCATCATATCATGGCATGGCTTAAAAAGTCAATTGTTTTCAAGGAATGTACCATTGTACAACTTATATGCCTTTCATGATATGCTACTTTACAGACATTAAAGAGGATCCTGTTAAATGAAAACTTGTTTTTTTCCCTTGCCTTGGTGAGTGATATATATTAGAAGGATTTTTCTGACATGTGCCCCGGGGCACATGTTAAGCACACAAAAAGGGACGTCCAGACCCACATATTTTATTTGAAAAATGTATTTTTTGTGGGCCCGGACGTCTTTTTTCATGGGTTCCGCCGGTCTTTTTGTGTGCTTAACATGTGCCCTCGGGGTACAACTATATCATATATATTCACGATACAAAAAAAGAAAAGGTGAACATATGTAACAAATATTTTTAAATTAACTGATACACGTAATATACTTCTTTTATTGTCAACATACGTAATATACTTTTAGATACTTACTAATGTACGTAATATTGACCGAATAGTGACTTGTTTGACCGGTAACCACTTATAAACGTTATATTTTTGAACCTTGTCGTTTGCGTTGACTTCCACCATTAGTTCTTTGACATTTTTTCACTTTGAAAAGTTAAAGTAATGGTCCCTTAACTTTTGTGTTGACTTCTATCGTTAGTCTCTTGACATTTTTCACCTAGTATATGTATAATTTTTTATAATTTTCGCCGAGTATTTCACCCACTTATTTCACCCCTTTTATGTTTTTTTTTTCGTTCTTTTACATTTGCATACATTTTGTGTCTCGTTTTTTACGTTTTTGTACGTTTTAATTGTTTTTGTCCGTTTTTACCCACTTATTTTGACCCCGTGTAACTGCCATATCCAAACACTCATGTAACTTGGAGTGTCACTTAAACTGTGGTCTGTGTTTGGATATGGCATTTTAAATAGTCAATCGGTATTTGGTGGTACGTTTTGTATACGTTTACGTACGTTTTTATCAGTTTTTATCTGTTTTGGTTTTTTTTCTTTGTTTTTGTCCTTTTTTGTACATTTTCGTATGTTTTCATACGTTTTTGTCCCCGTTGATACATTTTTGTGCGTTTGAGTACGTTTTTAAACGTGTTGGGTTTTTGGTTCCTTGGATCAAGAATTACTTTAAGTGTTGGAACCACGGACAGTCTTGATAAAACCACGGATAGAAGAATGGAACCACTGCTGAAGACAAACCGCGGCTAGTAGTATTATGTAACCACGGATAATGTATTGTAACCACTGCTAGTCTTGTATAGTCGGTTTAATATTTTGTATTAGATAAATATGGAAAATGTTAATACAAATAAACCGTAAAAACGTTTATTAATATTTTGCGATCTCTTTGTGTTTTGTTGATAACAAATGTAATGTTATCTTAAGTAAAATTTTAAGGATACATGTTATTTTTGTAAAGCATTTACATATAGCCATTTAAATACAAAAATGTAATAATTAAGCATTTGTTGTAATAGTTTATTAGGATGGGTAAAAACTATAACCCATGGATCTTAAACCCATACCAAAGAAAACTTGATACAATGTATACTTAGATACATTGAATCTAGAGAAAACCCATGGACCAACCCATAACCAAAAAACCCATGGGCAAAGAGGAGCGTACCACGGATCCCTAGGATTACACTAGCCGGATCCCAAGTGGAAGGGATCCGTGGGATCCGTGGAACAGAGGAGAAATTTGCCTATAAATAGAGAGTCATTTCTTCATTCTAACCCACCCCTCTTCTTACTAAATCTCTCATACACTCTCATTCTCTTCTAACATATAGATCACTTGATCTAGAGAGTTGTTCTTCTTTCTTTCTATTTGTGATCCTCATATAGGTCCTTCTCTAAGGCGAGATCACGAGCATTCTACAAGTCATGCAAGCAAGGGGTCCTTGATTGATTTGTCACTCCACAAGATTTCTGTAGCGAAGATCTTGTATTTGATATTTCACATATTTGTTGTGTAATAGTTGTGTTGGTTTGGTCCACCGTGCTACGGACTCGTTATCTAGCTTTGTACCGGAAAAAGTGTAAGCAACATTGGGAAGGCTTCTCCGCCAAGTGAAGGAGTTTGTTGACATAGTGCTTGAACTCTCGAGTAGGTGACTCGGGGAGTGGAGTAGGGCAAGGAAGGTGACCTTGTAGCCGAACCACTATAAATCGGTTGTGTCATTTCTATCCCTTAACTTTATCTATTTGCTTGCATTATCATTAAATCTATACGTTCTCAACATCCATACGATTTCACATAATATCGAATCTAAAAGTTTTTGAAATCAACTTAAAATCGGCAAAACTATTCAACCCCCCTTCTAGTTTTCCACAATTGGCATCAAGAGCTAAGTTTATAAAAGTTTTAAAATAAAATTGTATTTTAAAAACTTTTCAATCACTATGGGTTCTGAAAATTATAAGAAATGGCAATCTATGCAACGACCACCACTACTTGAAACTAATGGTTTTATATATTGGAAAAATAGATTCGAAACATATGTGAAGTCTAAAGATATTGATCTTTGGTACATTATTGTTGAAGGTGATTTTGAGGCTACCTCAAATGATGATAAAGGAAATTTAGTTCACATACCTCATGATAAACTAAATGATGAAATGAAGAAAAAGATTTCTAAAAATAGTGAAGCAAAAATGGTTTTATATAATGCTTTACCGAAAAAGGAATTTGAAAGAATTTCTATGCTTAAAACCTCTAAAGAAATTTGGAATTCTTTAGTTGTAACTCATCAAGGCAACCAACAAGTTAAAAATAATAAAATTGATTTATTTGTTCAACAATATGAACAATTTTCAATATCGGATGAGGAAACTATAGATCATTCATTTGCTAACTTTAATACTATTATTACATCTTTACAAGCACTTGATGAATCTTTCTCTAGCCGTAACCATGTTAGGAGATATCTAAGGGCACTTCCATCGAAGTGGAGATCCAAGGTGACGGCAATCGAAGAGTCAAAAGATTTGACAATCCTCACCCTCGATGAACTCATAGGCAACCTAAAAGTCTACGAGCTTGTCCTTGCTAAAGATTCCGAAGCCTCAAAGGTGAAAGAGAAACACAAATCTCTTGCCCTTAAAGCCAAAAGGCTTTGAGCGATGAGGAGAACTCATCTTCGAGTAGTGACGACGAAGAGTACGCTATGGCGGTAAGGGACTTTAAAAAGTTCTTTAGAAGAAAGGGTAGATACGTCAAACAACCGTATGATGATAAGAAAGGCTTTCGGAAAAGCAAAGAGGACGAGAAGCCAAAGGATGATCGTACTTGCTTTAAGTGTGGGGACCCAAACCACTTTATTAGTAAGTGTCCCAAACGGGATGATCAAAAGGCGTTCGTGAGCGGCACGTGGGGAATGAGCGACGAGGAGGATGAAGAAATTTGTCTTATGGCAAATGACGAGGTATGTGTTGAATACTATAGTAGCTCATCACTTGATGACGACTCATTGCATAATGAATATGATAAACTATGCAATATTAGCTTAAAACTAGTTAACAAAAACAAGCTTTTAAAGAGTCAAAATAAACGTTTAGATAAAGAAGTCATAGAATTAAAAGCAAAACTAAAATGTTTAGAGAGAGGTAAAATAACAAGTGGTGAATGTGAACTTTGCGTTCAACTTCAAACACTATTGGATCACTTAGATTCAAAAATTGCTAGAATGAGCACGAACACTTTAGATACAATACTCGATAGCGTTAAAACCGGTAACAATCAAAAGGGTCTAGGTAGTCAACAACTTGATCCATCAACTAGTGAAAGTAAAGAAACAAAATTTGTTAAAGAACTAGAAAAACCAGCCACTTTTGTGGCGGATCCCACGGATCCCAAAAAGGAACCGGCTAGTGTAGAAAAAAGGATCCGTGGATCTGCTGTAAGCAATAATGTAGCTTCTTCATCTAGAACTGAGTTTGTCATAGTTAATAGGAAGAAACCAAATCATGTCACCACTAGACAACCACCTCCAAAATATAATCCTACTTTTGCAAGAAACAAAGCTCCATCTTTTCAAAACCTAATTCATTTAGGAGACCTAATAGCGTTTACCTAAAAAGTAACCATCAAATGGGATGGAATCAAAACATGCAAAACGGTTTTCCTTTTCAAAACTTTGCTCCATGGAATGCATACTCATCTTATCCATACATGTCTAACATGAATGGAATGTTTAACACTAATGGACCCATGAACAAATGGGGACCAAACTTTTGAGTTTATTATTGTTTTAGGTGTGCTTAAAGGTCAACCTAGACCCCAATGAATGGGTCAAGGATAGCGGGTGCACAAGGCACATGACCGGCAATAGGGATCTATTCTCCACATATGAATCCATTAATGGAGGTAATGTGGTGTTTGGAAATAGCAAAGTAGAATCATCGGTAAAGGTACGATTTCTAACAAATCTCTAACCATTAACGATGTGTGTCACGTAGAAAACCTAAACTTTAATCTCTTAAGTATAGGACAAATATGTGATAAAAAGTGCAATGTACTTTTACCAAAACCGGTAGTAAGATTCTTAAAAATGGCATAACCATAGGAAGAGGAATTAGGAAACATGGAGTCTATGTCATTAAAATCGGTAATGAACCTAAAGACAAATTATGTCTTACCTCTATGGATGATACTTCGACCTTATGGCATCAAAGATTGGGTCACGCCAACATGCGACTTCTTCAATCGCTATCATCCAAAGATCTAGTAAGAGATCTACCTAAGTTAAAATATGAACATCATTTTTGTGATGCTTGTAATATAGGAAAACAAGCTCATTCGAGTCATAAAGCTAAAAACATGGTGTCCACAACTAGGTGTCTAGAATTACTACATATGGATTTATTTGGTCCATCCGCTATCCAAAGTTATGGAGGCAACTACTACACTTTGGTAATAGTGGATGACTACTCTAGGTATACATGGACAAAATTTTAAAGAACAAAACGGAAACCTTTAACTATTTTGAAATATTAAGCAAAAAGATCCAAAGACAACTAGGAAGTCCCATAGTGTCTATTAGGACGGATCATGGTAGGGAATTCGATAATGAAGTGCAATTCGGAGCTTTTGTGACGCTAATGGTATTACTCACAACTTCTCGGCTCCACGCACTCCACAATCGAATGGGGTAGTAGAAAGAAAGAATAGAACTCTACAAGAAATGAGTCGAACCATGCTTAATGAACAATCCACACCTCAAAAATTTTGGTGTAATGCCGTTGATACTTCAACGTATATACTCAATCGAGTCTTGATTAGACCAATCTTAGGAAAAACTCCATATGAGTTACTTCGAGGCAAAAAGCCTACGTTAAATCATTTTAGAGTCTTTGGTAGTAAATGTTTTATTCTTAACACTAAAGATTACCTTACAAAATTTGATCCTAAATCAACCGAAGGTATCTTTTAGGTTATTCGCCAAATAGCAAAGCTTACGCCATATTAAACAAAGAAACAATGAAGGTAGAAGAGTCATTAAATATAAAATTTGATGAAAGTCCACCCAAACCCTCTCCACCTCTTGTCGATGACGAGATTATAGAAAGTGAAGCCATAGTAATAAAGAAAAAGATAAGTGAAGAAGAAAAATCTCTAAGTGATGAAATAGTAAACATTAAAGAGTTCAAAGATCACCCCGTAGATAAAGTCATAGGAAAACTAAACGAACGAACATTAAGATCTCAAGTTCAAAACCAAAGTAGCTTGTTTTGTTTCGTTTCAACCTTAGAACCTAAGAATACACAAGAAGCCATAAAAGATGAAAGTTGGGTAATGGCTATGCAAGAAGAACTAAATCAATTTGTTTCTAATGATGTTTGGACACTTGTCCCTCCACCTAGTAATCAAACCATAATAGGAACCAAATGGGTTTATAAAACAAATTAGATGCAAACGGAGTAGTGTCTAGGAACAAGGCTAGACTCGTTGCTCAAGGGTATAACCAACAAGAGGGAATAGACTTTGATGAGACCTACGCCCCGTGGCTAGATTAGAGTCTATAAGAATACTTCTTGCGTATGCTTGTGCTAATGATCTAAAGCTTTATCAAATGGATGTCAAAAGCGCTTTTCTAAATGGTGTCATAAATGAAGAAGTATATGTAGCTCAACCTCCGGGCTTCATTGATTTTGAAAAACCCAAACATGTGTATAAATTAAAGAAAGCCCTTTATGGTCTTAAACAAGCTCCAAAATCTTGGTATGATAGACTCAAGTCATTTCTAGTTAAACACAACTACACCATGGGGTTAGTTGACAACACACTTTTTACTAAGACATGTGTGATGATTTCTCTAAAATCATGCATGACGAGTTCGAGATGAGTATGATGGGAGAACTTAGTTTCTTTCTTGGTCTACAAATAAAACAAGTAGAAGATGGTATCTTCTTTAATCAATCTAAGTACATCAAGGAGATGTTAAAGAAATTCGGTCTAGAAGAGTCAAAACCAATTAGGACTCCAATGTCATCCGACACCAAACTCACAAAAGACGAGGACGGAGAATCCGTAGATAATACTAAATATCGTGGCATGATAGGTAGCCTTCTCTACCTCACGGCAAGTAGGCCGGATATCATGTTTAGTGTTTGCTTATGTGCTAGGTTTCAAGAAGACCCCAAAATATCACACCTAGAAGCCGTAAAAGGATATTTAGATATATTAAGGGTACAACACAATTAGGATTATGGTATCCTAAGGGCACGGGAGTAGAAACAATTGTATATGCAGATTCGACCATGCGGTGATTACGTTGATAAAAAAGTACAAGTGGGGTATGTACTTTTATGGGATGTTGTTTAACATCATGGTTTTCTAAGAAACAAACGGCACTTGCAATATCAACAACCGAAGCCAAGTACGTCTCCGCAAGCAAAGCATGCCAACAAGCACTATGGATGAAACAAGCGTTAGTAGACTACGACATCCATCTAAGCGACATAGCCATCCTATGTGACAACAAAGGTGCAATCGATCTAAGCAAGAATCCGATATTGCATTCTCGCACAAAGCATATAGAGATTCGTCATCACTTCCTAAGAGACAATGTTCAAAAGGGGAACATCTCTATTGAGAAGGTAGCATCCGAAGACAACATAGCCGACGTCCTCACCAAACCGTTGAAGCGGGAACAATTCAACCTACTTCGTCTTGGTCTTGGTCTAATGGAACAAACGTCGTAATTTATTTGACTCTACAAGGTATGTAAACACTAGCCTTCTTCTTTCTGAGTCTAGGATTTCTATTTCACACACAACTCACAAACAATACGGAATTTTCAAAACCCAAGATGAGTTTTCTTTTTTTTCACTTATAATTTTCTTATTTTTTAAGCCTACTTTCACAATGTTTTCTAAAAGGATGATACCTTCCTGTATCAATTTCACAAAAGCAATTTCTCACGTCTAGGACAAATCGCTTTTCATTATTAATACAAAGTAAAAACCCGCTTTCATTGCATCTCATGTCTTTTGAATGCTAAAGGGGACACATAACTAATATGTGTTTTCGGTTACATTCATTTAAGCAACAATGAATTAGGAGCATTGATAACACAAAATTACGTACTCATGTACTAAATATGTGTTTTCGGGTTATCTCAATAGGATGGTTTTACACTTCTAGTTTATTTTCTATTCCTTTTAGGGGTCGAGATAACCGAAACTCCAAATAGTTTGCATATAGGCACACACTAGGCAAAAATGTTTCCAAAAGGAAAATTTTGTGTTGCCTAAAACACTGCACCCACGGATCCCAGCCTTTATCTTTGGACGGATCCTCAAGGGAAGGATCCGTGGGATCCGTGTAACAAGTGTTTTCAACTTCTATTCTCTCACTTTGGATGAAAAATCCACATTTGCTTCATTTTTGGGAGTATGCTCTTTAATGCTTGTGTTCTCATGATCACATGCCTTGAATTCATATCTAATCATTAGATTTTAATCCACATTTTGGGTCAAGCATTCATTACAATGCTTTGTTTTTCTATATATATAACTCCCAAAATGCTTGCATACTCCATCTCCTTCTCACAAACACACTTCATCATGTCATCCAAAACCCTTTAGGAGAATCATCTAGTACAAACAATCATGATATCCAAACCTTTGTACTTCCACCATCCAAAATACCACAATCAAATGCTAGGATATCCGCACGGATTAGTATCCGATCTTGTTGTTTAGCAAAACCAACCTCAAATGGTTCATCCTCAACAAATAATTCACCACAAGATGCTTCCATTATAGCACCACCCTCATCACCAACAAGTACACCAACTTCATCACCACCTAAAATAACTCTTTTGGAACTCCTTAAGACTCCAACAAGATCTAACCAACCTAAAGAAAAAGAATTAGTCTTTTCAACACCCCCACATCTCCAAATACTATCTTTCAAGATCATGAAACATCACCACCATTAGCTCCCATCACATTACAAGAACATCTAGGTTCTTTTCCACCACCACTTATTAACATTCCGGATTGTGATCCATATTTTCCTATTTTTCCACCACAACTTCCACAAAACTCAAATCAAAACAACCCGAAAACTTCCGCACTCATTACCCACATCATTTACATTGTGAACATTGCCAATCCACTAGGGAAATTGCAATAGAAGTTAGGGAAGAAATGCGTTCCATACTCAACCTCATCCTTGATCGCATCAATACCATTACTCATCAAAATCTCCATCCATAACCTTATGCAAGCATGGAAGGAATCACTACTACTACTTTTCTACATTTAGTATTATTTTTCTTTTGAAGTCATTTTCAAGAACAAGTCTTGTTCTTATTTTACATGCTTGTAAGTGGCATACATACCACTACAATTTGTTGTTTTATTACAAGGCCTTGTTTACATACCTTGGCTCCTAATCTTGATTCTCGACAACCACAAGATTATATAAGCATGTTACTAACCTTTCTTTTTTATAGGAATTTTTTTTTCTTCTCTTGACGCCCCAAACAAGGGGAGCTACCGTCAAGGGGGAGTTAGGAGTTTGTTTATTTCTTCCAAGGGTTAACTTTTTGTTTCGACAAAAAGGGGAGAAGAAGTAAAACTTAGGGCTTTCAAAACATACATCTATTTTTAAGTTTTACTCATCATAACATTATGTTTTGTCATCAACAAAAAGGGGGAGATTGTTAATACAAATAAACCGTAAAAACGTTTATTAATATTTTGCGATCTCTTTGTGTTTTGTTGATAACAAATGTAATGTTATCTTAAGTAAAATTATAAGGATACATGTTATTTTTGTAAAGCATTTACATATAGCCATTTAAATACAAAAATGTAATAATTAAGCATTTGTTGTAATAGTTTATTAGGATGGGTAAAAACTATAACCCATGGACCATAACCCATGGATCTTAAACCCATACCAAAGAAAACTTGATACAATGTATACTTAGATACATTGAATCTAGAGAAAACCCATGGACCAACCCATAACCCATGACCCATAACCAAAAAACCCATGGGCAAAGAGGAGCGTACCACGGATCCCTAGGATTACACTAGCCGGATCCCAAGTGGAAGGGATCCGTGGGATCCGTGGAACAGAGGAGAAATTTGCCTATAAATAGAGAGCCATTTCTTCATTCTAACCCACCCCTCTTCTTACTAAATCTCTCATACACTCTCATTCTCTTCTAACATATAGATCACTTGATCTAGAGAGTTGTTCTTCTTTCTTTCTATTTGTGATCCTCATATAGGTCCTTCTCTAAGGCGAGATCACGAGCATTCTACAAGTCATCCAAGCAAAGGGTCCTTGATTGATTTGTCACTCCACAAGATTTCTGTAGTGAAGATCTTGTATTTGATATTTCACATATTTGTTGTGTAATAGTTGTGTTGGTTTGGTCCACCGTGCAACGGACTCGGTATCTAGCTTTGTACCGGAAAAAGTGTAAGCAACGTTGTGAAGGCTTCTCCGCCAAGTGAAGGAGTTTGTTGACATAGTGCTTGAACTCTCGAGTAGGTGACTCGGGAGTGGAGTAGGGCAAGGAAGGTGACCTTGTAGCCGAACCACTATAAATCGGTTGTGTCATTTCTATCCCTTAACTTTATCTATTTGCTTGCATTATCATTAAATCTATACGTTCTCAACATCCATACGATTTCACATAATATCGAATCTAAAAGTTTTTGAAATCAACTTAAAATCGGCAAAACTATTCAACCCCCCCTTCTAGTTTTCCACAGAAAAGATATTTATCTTGTAGGTTACGTATTGTATAATGTAAAGGACTTCTTAGTCTATAAAAGGAGGTTCTAGGTTAGATTAAAAGCATCGAATGTTTATCTAAGGTCGATACACTTCAAGGTTGTAAAACCCTAATCTTTAGAGTATTAGTATTAATAATATTGAGGTGTTGAAGGTTCTTGTTCTTCTTCTTAAGATTAAGTATTAAATTCCGCGTAATACTTAATAAGCTTTTGTTTAAAGTCAGTTTCTATATTAGATCGTTTGCTCAACTGGGATCAACAAGTGGTATCAGAGCTTGTGATCTAGAAACTGTAACCAAGAAGAAGTTATGTTAAGTTCTATTCAAAGGAAGCTAAGATGTCTGACGAAACTCACATGGTGACTGCATCTAAGGTACCTATGCTCAAGCATGGTGAGTACCAAATCTGGAGAATGCGAATGAGGCAATACATTCGTATGATTGATTATGGTATCTGGGATGTCGTTGAAAAAGGTGATACTCTTCCTAAGAAGGGTGATGATGGTAAAGAGATAGCTATTGTTAGTGAAATCGACAAGGCTAAAAGGAAACTGGAGATCAAAGCTCACAATATTCTCTCTATGGGAATACCTAATGAGTATGCTTTGGACTTTGAAAGATATGAGTCTGCTAAAGAGTTACTGGATGCTCTTGAGACAAGGTTTGCTGGTAATGAAGCTATTAAGAAATCAAGGAAGAATATGCTCAAGCATCAGCTTGAAAACTTCACTGCTTTTAGTAGAGAGAAACTTGATGGCACGTATAATAGGCTTCAAAAACTTATCAGCCAATTGAAGTCGGTGGACTACAATGTCTTTCAAGAGGATATTAATTTAAAGTTCATTAGAAGTTTATCTCCTGAATGGGCAGTTCATACAATTGTGTGGAGAAATAAGGACAACTTTGATAAGATGACTCTGGATAATCTCTACAACAACTTGAAGGTTTATGAGTCTGAGAATAACGTTGCAGGTACATCTTCTGCAAATCAAAACATTGCTTTTGTTTCCACTAATCACAAGAGTTCACAAGATGTAACCAATACTGCCTATGGAATAACCACTGCTATTGCAAACAATACCAATGTTAGTGATAATGTCAGTGATGGTGCAATTTGTGCTTTCTTGGCCGATTTAACTACCAGTGTTACTGTTTTAAATCAAGATCTAGATCAAATTGATCCTGATGATCTTGAGGAGATAAATCTTCAATGGCAAATGGCAATGTTGACTCTTCAAGCTAGGAAGTTTCTGAGAAGGACTGGAAGACAGGTTAAGTATGATGGTCAAAGGAGAGCTGGATTCGACAAAAGCAAGATGGAATGCTTTAACTGCAAGAAGAAAGGTCACTTTGCTAGAGAATGTCGAGATCCTAAGAGAATAGAAGGCATTAAGAAGACCACAGAAGAGCCTTCTGCTTCTTCAGCTTTGGTTGCTCAAGATGGGATTGGTGATTATGATTGGAGTGATCAGATTGAAGAAGGTCCCAATGCAGCTTTTCTTGCTAGTGAACCTTCAAAAGAGCAATGGCCTATGCTTCATCTTCTGGTTCAGATTCTGAGGTATCAAATGATTCTACTTGTTCTTTTAAGTCATGTCATGATAACTTAGAATCTCAAAAAGCTATCACTGAGAGTTTAAGAAAAGAAGTAGAAAGACTGTCTATGGACAACCTAGGTTATAAAGTTGGTCTAGAAAGTGTGGAAGAGAAACTAAGGTACTGTATTAAATGTGAGTTTGAGTATGTAGATAAGATCAATATACTAGGTGGTGAAATTGATCTTAAAGAAAGAGAGATTAAAATGCTTAAGGATAAATTAGCAGAGGCAGAGAGTGTAAAACAAAAAGCCCTAAAAGAAAAAGAAAAACATGTGGTGAGGGTAGCTAAAACACAATTTGCTTCTGATTTGGTTCATAAATCAATAGAGAGTCATTTAATGAAAAAGGGTTCTGGGATAGGATACAATAATATGCCACCACCCACTCTTATGCAACAAGCACCACCTGCAAAAGAACTCTCATTTAGCAGTGAATTTAGCTTCAATAAACCAATAGGTGAGGCTAACAAGATTGAAACACCTAAGATAGGTTATGATAAGTCATCTGATGCTCCCACAATTGAAGATTGGGAATCAGATTCTGAGGAAGATAGATCTGAATCAACTCAATATGAAAAGATAGAACATGTTAAGAAAGTTGATTCTAAACAAGCCAACCTTGTACCTAGATTTGGAGCTCAAATTGCTAAGAGAGTAGTTGAGTATAAGGAAGTACCTAGGGAACAGATGAAAAGATATATACCTAGGGGTAATCAGAGAAATTTTAATGGCCTAATTTCTAACAGATTAGGTGATGAGTTTCAATGTGTCAAGAAAGCTTGTTATAACTGTGGTAGTTATGAGCACTTACAGAGAAATTGTTATAATAACAGACCACAAGTTTGGAATCATTGGAGGAGGGTAAATCATCAAAACTTTTCAAAGAAATCAAACCCTCATCCTAACAAAAACATGATTCCTAGCGCAGTGTTGATGAGGAATGGGAATACAAAACAATTGTCACTTTGCTCCTAAATGGGTTCCAACCACTGTTAAGCAAAATGTAAACACGGCTAAGCGAGTCAAACCAGCGATAAGCTAAATATCACCACTAAAACAAAGAAGTTTTAAGAATTCCAAAGGTGATAACTGACACAGTGGTTGGAAATCATTTTTATGCTGTTAAGGCCTCACCAAGTTGGCAATGGAAGCCTAAGACCAAGGTTTTACATCATGTCAACTGTGCATCAATGGACCTAAAGAAATTTGAATATTTTGATGCACAGGCGGACCCAAGTCGATCTTGGCTTGGGTCCACAAAAGGAACTAACTTGTTTAATTTCATGTGCGGGGCAATCTACAAGATGAGCTAAAAGACAAAGGAGTTTTGATAGTGGTTGCTCTGGGCACATGACTTGGGATGGGAGCAACCTGGAGGATTTTGAAGCTTTTGATGGAGGATATGTGGCATTTGGAAATGATCCAAAGGGAGGAAAGATACTTAGCAGAGGCACAATCAAAACATGGAATTTAGACTTTGAAAAAGTCTATCTGGTACAGGGACTTAAGTATAATCTATTCAGTGTATCTCAAATGTGTGATAAGAAAAATTGGGTACTTTTTGGTGAATCTGAGTGTGTGGTGTTATCTCCTGAGTTTAAGATGCCTGATGAGAAGTTTATACAACTTAGGGTACCTAGGAAGGAAAACATATATTGAATTTGATCTTAAAGATGTTCTCCCAAATAGGTCATTAACATGTTTGTTTGCTAAAGCATCTGTAGATGAGTCAAAATTGTGGCATAGAAGGCTAGGTCACCTCAATTACAAAACAATCAATAAACTGGTAAAAGGAAACTTAGTGAGAGGGTTACCTTCTAAGGTTTTTGAGTGTAAGGAACTGTGTGTGGCCTGTCAAAAAAGGAAAACAACATAGAGCTTCTTGTAAGACCAAAACTGTAAACACCATCACACAACCACTGTTTATGCTTCATATGGACTTATTTGGACCTACCTTTGTTAAAAGTTTGAATCATAAGCAGTATTGCCTAGTTATCACTGATGATTATAGTAGATTTTCTTGGGTATATTTTTTGGCTGCTAAGAGTGAGACTAGTGAGATTCTCAAGAGTTTCATTACTAAGATAGAAAATCTAGTAAATCATAAGGTCAAGGTAATCAGATGTGATAATGGAACTGAGTTTAAGAATGATGTGATGAATCAGTTATGTGTAGCTAAGGGTATAGAGCGACAATTTAGTGTTGCTAGAACACCACAACAAAATGGTGTAGCTGAAAGGAAAAATAGAACACTAATTGAGGCTGCTAGGACAATGTTGTCAGAATCTAAGCTACCCACTACCTTTTGGGTCGGTGTAGGAACGCATGTTATGTGCGAATAGAAGTAAGGTAGTGAAGCATCATAACACGACCCCTATGAGTCATTTACATGATAGGAAGCCCATGATTGCATTCCTAAAACCTTTTGGGTGTCCTGTTACCATCTTGAATACCATAGACTACCTAGGCAAGTTTCAAGAAAAAGCTGATGATGGATACTTTTTAGGCTATTCTTCTAATAGTAAAACCTTTAGAGTATACAATAGGAGGACTAGAATTGTTGAAGATAACCTACATGTTCAATTCAGTGAAAAGACTCCAAGTGTTGAGACCAAAGGACCAGACTGGCTGTTTAACATTGATATGCTAACCAAATCTATGAATTATGAGCCTATCATTGCAGGAACTTCCACTAATGTTAATGCAGGTACACAAAAGGATTCTGATACTGAAACACCTTCTAAGGAAGCTGATTCTCCAAAGGAGTTCTATTTGGTTGAAAAGTGGAAAGCTAGTTTTGTTCCTTCCATCATTGATAAGAAAGGTCCCACTGATGATGCTGGCCTGAATAATGGAAGCAATGTTGAACATCATCAAGATAAGGATGAGTTGTTGAAAGATAACTCAGTGTTGGTAGAAGAAATTGAAAAGAAGAAAAGGGATTCTGAAAGCACTGATAAGCCATCTGAAAGCACTGATAAGCCAACTGAAAGCACTGATAGTCCATATGAAATCCCGGCTGCAAGTACTGATAATAGTATTTTCTTTGGACCTCATGCAAAGCCATTATTTGATGATGAGGAGTATCCACATGATCCTACCATGCCTGCTTTGATAGAAATTGATACTCCTACTGATGATGAAGACATGGATGATTTCTTCAATGCTGATTTGACTAACTTGGAAATTATCATAAATGAAAGTCCAATCACCACTACAAGGATTCACAAGATTCATCCCAAGGAACAAATACTTGGAAACTTGAATACTCCAAACAAGAAGCAGGGTTAAGAAAACTGAACCCTTTCCTGAACATGGGTTCTTTGCAAGATCACTTCACAAAAGAAACAGTCATAAAGATCTGCAAAATTGCCTGTTTGCTTGTTTTCTGTCTCAAAAGGAGCCCAAGAGAGTGGAAGAAGCTTTATCAGAAGAAGGTTGGGTAGAATCAATGCAAGAGGAGCTTCTACGGTTTAAGCTTCAAGAGGTTTGGACATTGGTTGATCTTCCAAATGGTAAGAGGGCAATTGGGACTAAATGGGTGTTCAGAAACAAGAGGGATGAAAGAGGAATTATGGTAAGGAACAAGTCAAGGTTGGTTGCTCAAGGATACACACAAACTGAAGGTTTGGATTATGATGAAGTGTTTGCTCCAGTTGCAAGAATAGAGGCTATTAGATTATTTTTGGCTTATGCTTCATTCAAGAATTTTGTTGTGTATCAGATGGATGTTAAAAGTGCATTTTTGTATGGCACAATTGATGAGGAGGTTTATGTTTGTCAACCTCCTGGTTTTGAAGATCATGATCATCCTGACAAGGTTTATAGGGTGAGAAAGGCTATGTATGGGTTGCATCAAGCTCCTAGGGCATGGTATGAGTGCCTGTCTACTTATTTGATGGACAATGGGTTTAAAAGAGGTTTGATTGATAAAACTTTGTTCATTAGAAAGCACAAAGATGATATTTTATTGGTTCAGGTTTATGTAGATGACATCATCTTTGGCTCAACTAACAAGGAGCTATGCAAGGATTTTGAGAAACTTATGCATGATAAGTTTCAGATGAGTTCTATGGGAGAACTCACTTTCTTTTTGGGGCTACAGGTTCAACAAAGGACTGATGGTATCTTCATTAGTCAAGACAAATATGTAGCAGATGTTTTGAAGAAGTTTGGGTTTCAAGATGTAAAGAGTGCTAGTACACCTATGGAGACTCAGAAACCACTGCTACCAGATGATGGAAGTCTCAAAGTTGATTTGAAGTTGTACAGGTCCATGATTGGATCTTTGATGTATCTCACTGCATCTAGGCCAGATATTATGTTCTCAGTATGTGTGTGTGCAAGATTTCAAGTCACACCAAATACCTCACACATGCATCTTTGTTAAGAGAATCTTTAGATATCTTAAAGGTCATCCTAAATTGGGCCTTTGGTACTCTAAGGATTCCCTTTTTGATTTGGTGGCCTACACAGATAGAGACTATGCTGGTGCTAGTTTGGATAGGAAGTCTACTACTGGAGGATGTCAGTTTTTGGGAAGCAGACTAATTTCATGGCAGTGTAAAAAGCAAACTATTGTGGCGAATTCTACAACTGAAGCTGAATATGTGGCTGCTGCTAGTTGTTGTGGTCAAGTTCTTTGGATTCAGAATCAATTGCTGGATTTTGGGTACAATTTTATGCATACTAAGATTTACATTGATAATAAAAGTTCAATTTGCATCATTAAAAATCCTGTTTTACATTCTAGAACTAAACATATTGAGATAAGGCATCACTTTATTAGCGATTGTAATGAGAAAAGGTTGATTCAAATGGTAAAAATTCATACTGATTTCAATGTTGCTGATCTTCTCACCAAAGCTATTGATGTGGGGAGGTTTCAGTACCTTGTTGTTAGTATTGGAATGATTAATCTCTAACTCTCAAATTGTTTTGTACTAATTTGTATAAGTATTGGACTGTTATTATGTAATCTTAGTATTGCTATTTTTGTTTCTAACCTCTGATAGTTGTGTTCAAACCATTGTTTGTTGCTTTGTGTTCCCACTAACCATTTTGCAGATAAAAGAAAGTTCATTATAGAAGAAAAAGAAGTACTGAAGTTAAATTGTTCATTCATTCAAGAAACAGTTTACAGCTTACTGCTTACAATTAACTTCCAGTGCAATTAAAAGACTAGTTCTATACATGATTTCCTAAACCTATCCTAGCTCATATCTTCTATTCCAACTGCTGGATATGCATGACCAGTACGACGAGCTAAGGATCAAAATGGGAAGGATGGATTGATGAAAATGCAGATGATGAAGATGAATACAGTAGATGAATGTGTGATATGATATTGTCCTTTGTGCTTCATCTACTGGTTTCACCAAAAAGCAATCACTCCATCTTCCTTTTACCCTTCCCCTTTACGATATGTGAAGAAGCACCACAACCTTGTGCAGAAAGACCAAGAACCACCTCTCTGTCCTCTGGGAGTGGTGGATTTCTTGCTCGTGGTCTTGGTTGGGGTTGGGATGATGATGGTTGTCCTTTCTTTGTTTCTTCTCTAACCAACCTATTGAAGGTTGGTTCAAGGCGCTTCAGAGAATCATCTGAACCTCTTGATGACTCACTATGATCTATCACACTGTCATCTTCAGATGAAGGGAGAAAGGGGGATTTTCTTGGTCGAGGTTCTTGTGGAGGTATGTAAAGACGCCATGGGTCAGATTCATCACTTGATGATGATGATGAGGAGGATGTTAGATCAATTACTTCTGGTTTATTCCAACTGGGATTCCACATGGTGATTGTGGTTGATTGTGGATTTTGGAGAAATTAGGGTTTTGGTTTTAATTGATGTGTGAGATATGAGATTTGGGTTCTTTTTATAAGCAGAGATATGGTTTATGCAAGTAAATGAGAGGCAGGTTAAATGTGGTTGAGGAGTTAATGAGTTCATTGGGCTTTGAACTAAACTTAATACTGGAAGTTGACTATATTGACTTATCTTTGCTTAATCACGGATAGGTCATTTGGAACCACTTCTAGCTTTTTCTAACCACTGATAACAATAACTTTCTTCTCTGTGGTTGGTTTTTGTTTGTGTCTTGCAGGTATGAAGGCTTAGTGTTCATTGGAGCTGGTGATTTGTTTAGCTGCTCCTGTAAAAAAAATGTGTGTGTAATCCTTCATATTTTTGTGAGATCTCTCTTATTTTGACACAGATTTGCTTGTTGTATCTCTTGGTCAACTGATTGAAGTGAAACATTGTATCCACTAATGGTATGTTTCAAACCACGGATAGCAGTTTTGAAACCTCTGATAGAATGTTGCTTAATTTTGGATACTACAGGGGCTGTTTGGTAACTTTGGCAAAAGCATATTTATTTCCCCAAATCACGGATAGATAATTTAATTGATCTTTTAATCACTTCACATTGGCGCTCAACATTAACCCTAATCACTTTCCTTTGCATAATTCATATATCCACATCATATTCATCATCAATCACAATGGCGACCCAGTACTCTAACACACATAATCTTGTTGCTAACCTCATCAAAAACAATCGCTCTGAAGGTTTTCATCAAATGATTGATTTCCTTCTTCACAGTCCTATTCACTATGCTTTAACTGTCACACCAACTATACTTAAAGCCTACATACATCAGTTTTGGAAGAATGCTAAACTTGAGGAAGTTGAAGGAGTAGAAGTGTTTTGCACTATTGTGGATGAGAATGATATCTCTGTTAATGAGGAGATCATTAGGGAAGTTTTAAAGTTTGATGATGCTGATGGTATTGCTAATCTTTCAGATGTTGAGATAGTTCTTTGGTTTAGAACGATTAGGCTATACACAGGGGTGAAAAGGTACAACTTTTTAAGAGTTTGTTTTCAAAACAATGGAAGTTTTTGATTCATACCCTGTTGATGTGTATGAGCAATAAGACCACTGGGTTTAATGACTTTCCTTCCAAAATTGCTACGGCTGTTATTTGTTTGTCTGATGGAAGAAAGTTCAATTGGTCTAGGATGATTTATGAGGGGCTTGTACAAAACATTAGGAAAAAGGGTAAATACTATTTATATCCTAGGTTTGTTCAACTCATTGTGGCAAGTCAAATTGAGGAACCTGTTGAGCATACTCGGGAGTATGAAGTACATCATATGCTTCCTAAGGTTTTTGCACATATGAGGAATCAGCCACAACATGTACAGATTAGAGATGTTCCTTTGTTTCCCCATATGCTTACTTTGCCTACTGATCCTGAGTTTGATGACGGTCTTGAATCTCAACCTATTGTCACTGAACCCACTGTTAGTACATCTGAACCCACTGCTAGTACACCTCAAACCACTGACAGTTCTATTGCAATCTCTGTTAGTGTTACTCAACCTACTTCTAGTCAAACCCATATCACTATGAAACCAATAGTATGGACTAGGAGAATGAAAGGCATCAAGCAACCTCAAGCTGGTGTTAGTAGTATTGTTCCTGAGGCTGTCACATGGAGTGGAGGTGACATGATTGGAAGGGCTTTCACTACTGATTCATGCTTAGATGCTGGTCAGGATAGTGGAAACATAAATAAGACCCAACCTTTGGCAACTTCTAATGTGGAGAGTTCCTTGGAACTTAACACATGTGGAGGAATCCCTAGCCAACTGGCTATTACAGGGTGCATAGATGATCAGGAAAGGTCTGGTGCTATGTCTACTTTATCCAAGGATTCACCTCTCTGAGCAGTTCACACAGCTCGAAGTGATGAGGATAGTTTGGAACATGAAACTGAATTGACGGATCCTAAGCAGGTACATGATAACTTTTCCAACGAACCACCTCTCGGACCAGTTCACACAGGTCGAAGTGGGGAGGATATTCTTGAACGTTTTACTGAATTGACGGCTAAATATACCAAACTGGAGGATACAATCTCAAGTCTTCAAGAGTTGGCTGTGTTTCAGGGAAAAGAAATTAGGCGCTTGAAGCACAGGGTATTGGTTTTGGAGAAAGTAAGAAGACCTGGGGTTGCTGTTTTGAGACGTATGAGAAGGATGAAAAAGAAGGTGGACTCCTCCCCAGTTTTGAATGTGGAGGATGTATCCAAACAGGGGAGGAGTGAAGGCATGAATTCAGGGGAGGTTGTTGATGTATCTATGGAAGAAGATGTTGATAGTGGAGATCAAGAATTTTTGGTATCTGATAAAGATGGGAATGAGGCAGTTCTTGAAAATTTGAAGAATGTTATAGAAGATGAAGTAGTGCAGGACATAACCACTGATAGTATGTCTGCAACCACGGTTAGTTCTCTTGTAACCACTGCTGCAGTTTCAGACATGGCAATTATACCCACTACTATCATACCCACTGCTATCACAACCACTTCCACTGTTGTCACAACCCTTTCTGTATCATCACCACCCAAATCTAAAGAAGTTGAGAAAGAAGCTGCAAGCACATTGATAAATCTAAGCAAAACTTCAGCTTCATCTACATCTATTATTGCACCTGTTTTATCTCTTGAATCTGCTGAACCCAAACCTAGAAGTAAAAGTTTGATTATTGGTGATCCATTAAAGAAGAAAGTGGTTCAACAAGACATTGGTAAAGGTAAAGGGATTGTAGAACCAGAGTTGAAGTTTAAAAGTAAAGCAGAGCAGGTTGCTTATGATGAAGAGTATGTAAGAAATATGTTAGCTGAAGAACAAGAAGCTTTAGAGAAAAGGAAGCAAGAAGAAGAGGAGGCTAATCAGAAATGGTTAACTACATGGTATGAATCACAAAACTATCTTCAAGCTTCTAATCAAATACATGATGAGTATACTTCACAAGAATGGTCTCTGTTGGATGATGAGGAAAGAGCTAGACTTTTGGGACAATGGGCAAGAAGGATTGGTAAAGAAAGGAAGCAAGTTATAAGAAAGAAATCTCCTTCAATTGCACAGATGAGGAATGTACTGATGAAGATTATTAAGAATTCAGGCATTCATATTTCTGATAATCTTAATAAGTGTTCATTTGAAAGAATTCATGAGATTTATATGAGGTGTATGAAGATTAATAATGATGACTTCTATCCAATGAATTCTAAGAAGGAAGAAGAGTGGATTCAAAGTAGGCAAAAGAGAAAATCTGAGCTTCAGGAGACATCTGATTCTAAAAGAATGAAAGTTGTTGAAGATGTTAATCAAATTATTTCTTATGAGTTTAAGCTTAAAGTTGGAAGTGAAGGAGTTTGGAAAATTCAAATACTCAACAATGAAGTTTATGAGTATAATAAATTTTCACAAATGCTTCAGTATTTTGATAGAGATGATTTAATGAATCTTTGGATACTTTACAAGAATAAGTTTGGTGAAGTACATCCAAATGATTATCATGAGAGACTGGTTTATCATCATTTGAATATTTTATTTGAACCTACTCATGATGAACATGAATTGAAAGGACTCTACAATGGTCATGTTACAGGATGGTTTTTATATCAAACTTATGGAGTTCATGTTTTGACAGTTTCTGGAAAAATTATTCATATGCTTGTAGAAGGTGATTATCCTAAATTGAATAAGTATCCCGGAATTATTGCTCAGATGTTAAAGCCTGGTTGTATCAAGATGTTGTTGCCCTATGATGGTCAAGCTTACAATTTGTTGCTAAAGTATGAGAATATTCTTAAATCTAGTAAGTGTTTGACTACATCCTCCAATTCAGATGTTTTGAGCTTAAAGGAAACTTGAGAATTCTGTTGGAATGTATCAAGTTTAGGGGAGGATTGTTGGGTTTTTGGTTCCTTGGATCAAGAATTACTTTAAGTGTTGGAACCACGGACAGTCTTGATAAAACCACGGATAGAAGAATGGAACCACTGCTGAAGACAAACCACGGCTAGTAGTATTATGTAACCACGGATAATGTATTGTAACCACTGCTAGTCTTGTATAGTCGGTTTAATATTTTGTATTAGATAAATATTGAAAAGATATTTATCTTGTAGGTTACGTATTGTATAATGTAAAGGACTTCTTAGTCTATAAAAGGAGGTTCTAGGTTAGATTAAACAGACGAATGTTTATCTAAGGTCGATACACTTCAAGGTTGTAAAACCCTAATCATTTGTTTAGAGTATTCGTATTAATAATATTGAGGTGTTGAAGGTTTACTGTTCTTCTTCTTAAGATTAAGTATTAAATTCCGCGTAATACTTAATAAGCTTTTGTTTAAAGTCAGTTTCTATATTAGATCGTTTGCTCAACTGGGATCAACAAAACGTTTTCATCCGTTATTATTCGGTTTTATCCGTTCTTGTAAGTTTTGGCCGTTATCTGTTACATCTTTTGGTATGTTTCTTTTGTTTCTGTCTATTTTTGTACGTTTTCGTACATTTTTATCCTTTTTGTTACGTTTTTGTATGTATTGGTACGTTTTTATATGTTTTCATCCGTATAATAACGGATGAAAACGTACGAAAACGTATAAAAATGTACCAAAACATACATAAACGTAACAAGAGGGACAAAACCGTGTGAAAACGGATAAAAACGAAAAAAAATATACCAAAGCAAATAAAAACTGATGAAAACGTATATAAAACGAATAAAATGTCAATGGACTAACGGTGGAAGTCAAGGCAAAAGTCAAGGGACTATTTCTGTAACTTTTCTAAGTGAAAAAATGTCAAGAGACTAACAGTGAAAGTCAACGCAAACGACAAGGATCAAAACTGTAACATTTATAAGTGGTAACCGATCAAACAAGTCACTATTCAGTCAATATTACATACATTGGTAAGTATCTAAAAGTAAATTACATATGTAAAAGAAGTATATTACGTATATCGGTTTATTTGAGAAAGTTTGTTACGTATGTTTAGCCTAAACGATATAAAAAAGGAAATTGCTTATAATTTTTTTTTTCTTTTTCTTTTTGAACTGAGTGATATGAACAAAAAAGGTTAATACACAATGTCACTATTTTTTAAAAAAAATTATCTAAGTTAAGGAACTTTCATTTGTTCATTTGGGTTACTTAACTTATAAGAATAATACTATTTTATAATTTCATTGTTGATCGGAGTGGCTTTTTTTGAATAAATTAAGTAAGATAATTGACGTGTTTTACAAGTTTAGTGATGTGTACATATATTTTTATATGTCAAGTGACCCAAATGTCATTTTTCATAAATTCGATAACTCAAATGAACAAAATAAAATATCGGTGTGTTTGTTAAAAATAGCAGTGACCAGTAGCAGAGATGTGACCAGTAGCCACGGCTCACTCCTTATCGTTTCTTAAAGAAACATTAAAAAAATAAGCATTCTCAAAAAATAGCAAAGCTCAGTGTTCTTTTGCCAAATGACTACTAAAAATCAAAACGCTCATTACTCACCGCTCATTGCTTCAAAAAGCTTCACACCACTCGGTGCCAAGCATACCCTTCGTAACTCTGAACAAAAATGGTAACATAATTCTCAACGACCACAAAATCCGTTGATAGTTTGTATATTTTTAACAATTTGATAATTGTTATCTGTCCATAGGTATACAATATATGTGTATGTACAAGTATATGATTTAAGCGAGTGTACACGATTACTCGGCATTCAACTTAGTGATAAAAAGCTTGTAACTGTTATCATTAAAATGTGAAAAATCTCATCTTTAATTTCTGGTATGTGCAAACAAATATAAATTAGTCACACCAATCTTTTCAAAAGAAAGGGGCTTTATTGGGATTAAGTTTGTATGACGGTTGACTCAAACCCCATGAATTAGTCGGTTAAAAAATGATTAAAACAATGATCTTGGTGTGCTAAATGGTTGTAGACTATAATACTAGATTCTGTAGTTCAGCCCATACTATCAGGCCCAAACTGTTGCTCAAATAATGACTTGATAATCTTGCATTACATTGTTAAAAGTTTTACACAAATGCAATCTAATTAACCAACTAACCCAATAATAATATAACGTAATCAAAGTGGTCACGGCAACCTTCTTGTAAAAGGGAGGATTTTACGCGGTTTGAGTATGTGTGACGGTGGACTCACGCGCAAATAATCCAGTGAATTAGTCGACCAAAAAGTCAGAAGAAAAAAAAAATGTAATCAAAGCCAAAGAGCACCAGCTTTCTTAAGCAAAGGAACTAACGTCCCATTTATATGAGAACCCATTACTTTATCCATCGACCCAACAAGCTTCCCTCCAACGAAAACCACGGGAACACTCATCGAGTTTCCAACGAGTCTACGTAACGCTCTTTCGATATCTCTAGCTCGATTTGGGTCATGAACTTGGTCGTCTAGCTCGTAAATAGTAGGGCTAACACCCATGCTTGAAAAAAGACTCTTGACTGCATGGCACATGCAACAAGTGGTTAGACTGAATATAACGACTGCGTTTTCGGATACGAGTTTGGCTAAGCGTTCGATTGGGTCGAGTGAGTGATGATGATGATGGTGTGGTGTGTAGTGAGAGTAGTACATGGACATGGATGGTGCCCATGATTCTGTTGATGCTTCGTATTGCATTTTTGGATATGATGGTTTAGTATGATGAGTAGTGTTTTAAGGTTAAAGATTTGAAAGATGATGTCACTACAAAAAATATCTTTATTATCCACACTTATTTTGCTACGGTATGCTCAAGTGTGGACATTTTTTTATATGGATAATAATTTTGCTACACTAATATGTGTTACAAATATTTTAAAAAGTAATCCACATATATAAGTGTATACAATTATAATAAAGCTACACTTATATGTGTATCAAATGTTTCCACACTTTTTATTATAAACATTTTTTATAATTTTGCCACACTTTTAAGTGTGGACATTCAAAAAAAATTTCCACACTTTTAACTATAAAATTTTGGATAATATCTCCACACTTATATATGTAGAAAATTTTGTCACACCCATTATATATGTAGAAAATTTTACACATTTTTAACCGTGGTCAATTGCCCTTTAAAATGTGGAGAATTCAACTAGTTTTTTGTAGTGTGTTCAAATGATGAAAGAATTATGCTAGTTCTGGTTTGGTTTATATAGGGGTCCTTTGGTGGGGGGAGGGGGGTTGGTAGGTAATTACAAGACACCAAAATACCTTGGTTACAATAGTTTTGCTACAATCTTTTACTTTTTCTTTTTACAATTTTTTTTACGCACACAGTAATACTATATAGTTCTTTTCACTCATTCTCTCTCTGCATCCGAATCGTCCATTTTGACATTTGTCAGCATCCAGTAAGTAAAATATTTTGTAAGAACATTTAGGTTGCGTTTAGTTGAGGGAAAATACCCTTGTTTTCCACAAAATGTTTTGTGAAAACAAGAAAAACAGAGATCGCGTTCAAATCAACGTTTTTCAACAAAATGTTTTGCAAAACACAAATCCTCTATTTCCTAACTTAACAAGGAAAATTACAAAACAAATTTTAGTTGTTTTCAGACCCTCAACTCTCCATCCCTTTCTTCAAAACAGAAAATAGAAACATCAAATAAACGTGTTTTCTATATTTTTAAGTGATTTGTGAAGATTGATTCTCCTTCTAAATTATTACAAAACTAGAGATGAAAATAGGAGAATTTGTTCTCCAGCTAAACGCACATTTACCATTTTGGGTATCCTTGTTCGCTTTTAATACCGTGGCATATGTAAATTTTGAAGATAAAAAAAGGGGGTAAAAAACAGGATCAGAATAAAGGGAAGTTTGTCTGCAGTTGTCGGTGGGACAAGACAAGATAAGATAGTTAAAAGTAAATAATCAAGGTCAAATGGTTGTGTAAACCTAAACATAAACATTTAAAGGTGGCTCGATACCAACACTGACCAGACACACCATCCACCAAACAATAGGGAATTGATACTTATACCATAATTTTTTATGCATTCATCACCATTTATGCATTACATGCGATTGTACTGTACAATACTGTAATGCATAATAGTGATGAATGCATAAAAAAATGTGATGTGAGTATCACCTCTCCAAACAATAGCTTGCTTCTTCTTTTTTGTTTTATATATTTGTCATAATTTTCGTAAGAAGACATTACATATGAAATTAGGACCAAACAAAAGTCAATTACTAATCTTATTTTTATAGCACGATTTTTTTTTTTTTTTTTTTTTTTTGAAGTGAGTTACGTTATATCTACTAAAACTTTTGTTTTACATATTTCTTTAAGTTATGCATGCTTAAACTTTATTGTACATTATGTATTAATACTTTTACTTGAAAAAAATATGCAGATATTTAAGTTAGAATGAGTATATGCAATTCTTTTTTTTTTATATATATAAAGTTAACTAGAGATCTGGATTACTGTGTTGAAGAGAAATCATTCGAAATAGACTTATTTTAATTTATCAGTGCATAAAAATTACTTGGTAATAAAAGTTGATGTTTTTTTTAGAGCATCCTCAATGCTATATAATTTTGTAAGTTTAATAGAGTGCTAAATAAGCATTATGCTATCCTTTATAAAATCCTTCCCAATCCATTAAACTTTTAATGTGCTCATCATTTGTGAAATTGAAAGGAAACCATGTACAAAACTAATGAATGAACAATAAATAATTACATATGGGTCCACCTTTGTGTATAATAGGTGTATGTTTAGAGAAGCATCATATATTGTGCGTGTAATGTGAAAACCTACAATGGATTTGAGCACTTAATTCTTTGACACTTCTTTTCATTGCACCATGACTAGGGGTGTGCACGGTCCAAAAACCGGACCGGCCAAGACCGGACCGAGACCCGATTTCGGAAAAAATCTTAGACCGAGACCGGACCGAATATGGTCGGTCCGGTCTCGGTCCCAGTTGGTCCGGTCGGTCTTTCGGTCGGTCCAGTCCAACAAGGCCAAATTTGTCGGTTTTTGTCCGAACCGGACCGAAGACCGAATTGGACCAAAAGCCGAGACCGCAGACCGGACCTTATGTAGTCGGTCCGATCCGGTCCGGTCTCGGTCGGTTCGACGGTCGGTCCGGTCCGTTCGGGTCGTATGCTCACCCCTAACCATGACACATAAGTTGATTGTCGATGCCTTTAATGGTTAAGAATATTGAGCTCTTACGTATCACAACCGGCTCACCCAATCACAAACCGACACGTGTCAAAAAGAAAATGAAAATTTCTTAAATTTTGTCAAGCAAAAGCATAAGTTTGGCCTAGCGAAAATACTAATTTATACATGCAAAAGTACAATCTCATTCATAAGTTGTGAGCATTTTGCATGTATACATTTCATATCTAAAAGCTAGACATTTTTTTATGAAAAAACCAAATATCTATGTACTTCTTGAACCAACTAGTTAAAATCTTTAAGATACGGAGTAACTTTGAACCATGACACTCCAAAAATTGATTGGGACACTCAAAACTGTGCATTAAACAGTTGTAATATATATATATTATGCTTTAACAGGTTACACATTAAAGTGTGCAAATCAAAACACAATGTGTACAAATCATCTAACAATAAAAAGTGAGTAAAAAGTGAAAACTGTTAGGGAATCTCAGAGCATCTAGGAAAAAGTCACTTTAATGTCTCTGAGTTGTCTTGTGTAGCATGCTTATTTTTATTTTTGAGAAATGAATATTTGACATTTTCCTAGTAGTATTATTTTGTTACTCTCAACCACCTAAATTACTTCTCATGATCAAGTTTTGTGTTAGGTTTATAAAGCTTTTTTAATATGATTTGAAAGTCTTTCTAAACCACCACTATACGAACACAACCCGGCTATATTCGTCCAAGACCCGGTTATATGCTGCCAAGATTCGGCTATTCCAGTCAAGATCCGGCTATATCAAATTAGATCCGGTTAAGACCTGGTTATATGTAGGGCTGAGCACCGAATGTTCAAAACCGAACCGGACCGACGAAACCGACTGAACCGACAAAAACCGAACCGGACCGACAGCCCGTCGATTCGGTTTTGGTTTCAGGTCCTACATGCTTTTGGTTTCGGGTCGGTCCGATTCGGCCCAACACCGACAAAAACATGCCAAAATACACCTACACCGACAAAACCGAACCGACAACATTCGGTTCGCGTTTTTCACGGTTTTCGGTCCTCGGTTTTGTCGGTTCGGGTCAGTTTATGACCGACGCTCAGCCCTAGTTGTATGTGTGATATTTTAGTTAGACAGGATAGTTGTGAATTATGGAGTAAATGGTACACTACTGATGTTTCTAATTGTTGTTGAAAGATCATTCATAAGTTAAAAGACCAAAACAAAACACATTTACATAAATGTAATACAATAATGATACATAGTCAAATTACAAATGGTGGTTTAGAATCTCTTCCTAGACATTGAGGCAGCAGGATTACCTTCAAACAAAGTCTCAATGAATGCCTCAATATCTTCTGCTTGATACTTTATATATTTATCCATACTTTTCCTTCCCTCAAAATGATGTTTGTACCTTCCGACAAACGACCGGTACGCCGGAATCACGATAGCCGATACCGAGGCTCGAAGCTCGGACAAGAGTTGCTCATCACTCACAACCCATGAACTTTGTGTCTTGTGTATTTCATCAAACATTGCATTGAAGTTTTTGAAACCTTCTTTTAGTACTTGTTTGTTCACTTTTCCATTTACTTGTATTCCTTCTTGTGTGATACATTGTAATAGCCTTGCCCATGTTTCCCTTTGGTAACTCTTGTGGTATTGTCGCACCTCGGATGACCTTCGTCTACACCAATTATCGCCCATTAGTTTCTTTATCTCGGTCGAGGATTTTACTTTTTGTAAAATGTACCTTCCGTTGTTCATTAAGAAAATGTAACGCAACGAAGGGTCTTTGTAGAGAGTCGACTTGACGGACAAGTTGCCATCTAAAACACTCATTACCGACATGATTTGTGCGGCTAATGGTGATTTCTCCATGTCGATTTCCTCCGGGGACGGGGTTTGGTTGAGTTTAGCATTTTGTTGGAATATTTGTTCCAAGGTGTCACCATACTCACACGCGTATTTCACGTAGTTTAATACGTAGCGTGTGAGTGGGTGGACCGCGCCTCCTGGCACGGGCGTTTTGGCAACATCATTTCTAATAGAGTTTTCTAGATCACCAAAAATATTAACTGCTCCTTCGCCTATACGCTCACTGACGGACGATATTTCCGTGCTCAAATCGTTACTCGATTGTTCTTCTTTGGTTTCACCCGAATCTGAATCATCTGAATCGCGCATTGACTCACTAAGGCCACGAAGCGCCTCGTACATATCAAGAAACTTAAACAACCTTTCTGCTGACCTTTTTGTCATTGCAATAGCACCCGCGTAGTCAAGCAACGACGTGATCAAGCTACGAACCAAATTTTTGAACAAAGTACTAAAAATGGCTCGATTTTCTGAAAAAATTGTTTCGCCTAATTTTTGCTCAGCAGGAATTAGAAAGTGTGAACAATGCTTAATGATTCGAATCCATTTACACACGTCTGATTCGAGCCAATCCCAATTTAGTTTTTGCACGTCTTCAGCGTTAAGTTTCTCAAAATCGAGCCTTTTAAGTTGCTCATACAACGCGTTTCCTCGTGCCATGCTATAAACATTTGAACATTCGTTTTTGTAACCCGAGGATATCATTGTCGTCACGATTATGTTTATTCTACTAATCTTTTCGTCCGGAAAGCCTGGATAATCGTCGTCCGTGCTTGGCTCTGGGACGGGACATCGTTCTTGTTGTTTGAAGGAAAAATGCTTGGAAGACATGGCCTTTAGCTTCGGTTCGGGATGAGCCTTTGAATTATCGAGCAAAAGGGCTCGTAACTCTTCTTCCATGAATCCCATAGCTCGTTGCATTAGCTTGTTGATCATATCAAACGATGAACCGTCGTCGTTAAAATCTGCTAAGGCGTTTTTCAAGTTACGTAACCGTTTGATAGATTCATGCAAAAACATGTCCTCGTCGACCATGTCATGACCATTAGCATTTCTAGCTAATGATTTTTTTGTTTTGGATTTTAAGATTATGGCAAATGTGTCAATGACATCAGGAAGCTCGGGTGATGAGCTTCCCTTGTCATGATCCACATTTGCTAAATCCTCAACGAAAACATCGATTTCAGACAATATTTGATCATGATCGACGTCGGGTATAGACTCAATAATGTCTTCATCATCATCTTCTTCTGACTCGGGGACAACGGGTGATTTTTGATGGATTCCAATTCTTGGAGAAAACGAGGCACGGTGTGTCTCGAGATTGGCACGCCAACGATGGCGACCGATGAAACTACCGGATTTGGCACTATGTTTCTCCATTGATGGATTGATTTGGAAGAAGGTGATTAGATTAAATGAGATTAAGGAAATGAAATGAAGGTGGTTGAATATTGGTTGGTTTTTGAGTTTGACCCGAATATGAAGGGAGTATGTGCTCATGCACCATCTCATTTCAAATCATAATCATGGTCATATAAAACAACGAGAATATATATGTTTAAATATAGATATAGATATTCTTTTCAACTACTATTATGTCATTGTTCCACGTTCTTCCTTGCTTTTAATGAATTAAGGTAGAGGGCAAATCATTACAGACAGGGACGAAGCCAGAACCAAATATAACCAGGTATACAAAATCTTTTGAACTGTGATACTGGAAACATATTTTGAAAGATTGGGTGCATTTAAGAAAAATCCGTATTTTTTTCAAAATTAACGCTAGATCGAAAAAATCTATGAGATTTCCGGACACCCACGGGAACACCCTAGTTCCGTCCCTGATTACAGAAAAAGGTTGTGATGTTTATATTTCTTGACTAAATTTTTATTTTATTTTCTATTGATGGGCCTTAAATAAGATCATGTTATGTGTAAACTTGTGATTATTGTTGGACTATAGTTTAGTGGGTTTGATAAATGGGCTCACAGTGTTTTGGCATTGGGCCTCATGTAGTTGTATTCATGCATACGTGATACACCTTTTTATTCCCTTGCAAATTTCTTACTTCTTTTTTTCATCATTATAATACTCCGTAATATGCAGTGACGGACCGAGGGGGTTCTTGGAGGTACACAGGAACGTGATGATTTTTTCTACTTAGTATAAATTTTGTTAAAAATTATGAATTTTTTCAAAATGAAACTGATAACTTTTTAAATCATCAATATATATATATATTTTTCTTTTGAAATAAACCTGATTTTTTTAAACGAATCTAATCATTTTAAGTCTTGGGTCCGCCCTTGATAATATTGATATAGTAACAAAGTTTAGAAAAGAAAACAAAACCTTGAGGATATATAATTGTCACCAAGGATATTTTGGTTGTGTATTTAGAAATTTCATCCCCTTATATATACAAGGGTTTTTTTTTTGTCGCCTTGAAAAGATAAAAAAGAGTCACGGGATTAACTCATTCGCACTGATTCAAAAAATTTGCCCTCCTCGAATAATCTGAACAAGAGAAAAACTCATCCGTTTTACCTCTCACCTTGGTGAACACCAAAATTACTAAGGGCCTGTTTGGTTGGGGTGTATGGGTATGGGTCTATGACTTTGAAAGTCATTAATGTTGTTTGGTTGGTTATGGGACCCATCACAATTGAATGAGGATACTCAAATATGAAAGTTTCCTCCTATATTATATGTGTGGGTGATTTTTTCATACTCTCTATTATTATTCCACTCTATACCAATATCCATACTCGGCCTAATTATATCAACCATACCATTAATAGAATATAGAAAGTTGCATATTGATTCGTATATATTTTTGTTTAGTTATTTCTGTCCACTAGAGTTGCTGAAAACTTTTATGTTTGATCACGTGAGTATTTAAACGTATACAATTATCTTCTTTTCTAGCACCATGTCACGACCCGCCTACTCGACTAGATCATTTTTCAAGGATGTTCGGGATTCCGGATTATTCTACACTTCTCTTGGGAGGTCTTGAATAAGCTTGGAAGAGTTTAGAAGCCCATGGAAGATTATGGATAATCTTGGAAGCTTTTGGAATAAGTTGGAAGCTCTAGAAACTTACTAGAAGCTTATGGAAATCATAGAAGCTAGAAGCTTCCAGAGAACCTTGTAGAAGCTTGTATAGAGTAGTATAAATAGGTGCTAGCTCATTTGTAGAATTCATCCATAGAATTTCATTTGTAAAAGCTCTCTTGTAAAGCTCTAAGTAGTAATACTAAGTGTTCCTTTACATTCCACTTGTTCCATTCTTTGAAGTTTACTTTCGTTGCATACATCGTTGAGTATTCGAGAAAGGCTGAGCTTAGTCGAGACTAAGTGCCGCACGGGAAACCTTGTAGAGACAAGTCCGTGACAAGTGGTATCAGAGCCAGGTTGATTTAAGGTGATGGCAAACGAGACCGATAAGATTGGTGCTAGTGGAAGTGTGATCGTTGACGATAGGCAAGGTCGAGATGACAAGCGTCAAGACCCGAAGAAAAGAGGTGCGTCTAAGGACGTTATGTCGAGCTTGGATAAGAGATTGGCGGGTGTTGAGACATCCGTATCGGAGTTGAAGACCCAACTTGAGGGCTTGGAAGGTTTAGACTCGGACTTTTCGACCATGAAGGATGACTTTAGGGTCGGCCTCAATACTCTTAGTGGCGACTTTAAACGCGAGATCCATGATTTAAAGGAGATGCTCATGGGTGAGATCTCCAACATTCATAAGACCATCGAAGACTTACAAGCCGATGTAGTGCTATGCAAGCGATCCATGGCTAACGGAGGTGGCAACGCTAATCATAATGCTCCGAAGATTGATGTTCCAAAACCATCACCGTTCGTGGGAAAGCGGGAAGCTAGGGCGGTTGATGATTTCCTATGGGAGATGGAGCAATACTTGGAGGGCGTCAACATTACGGATGATGACACCAAGATCAAGATGGCAACCCGATACTTGAAAGATACCGCGGCATTATGGTGGAGACGTCGATATGGAGATATCGAACGAGGTACGTGTACTATCGATACTTGGGCTGATTTTGTTGCTGAACTTAAGAAGCAATTTTATCCAGAGAATGCTAAGAACGAAGCAAAGAGTCGGCTTCGTAAACTTAAGCATTCCGGAACGATCCGGGATTATGTTAAGGAATTTACTACACTAACCTTGCAGATTCCGGATCTTTCCGACCAAGACTCTCTCTTTTATTTCCTCGATGGTTTGCAAGGATGGGCTAAGACGGAGTTAGAGACACGTGGAGTTCAAGACCTTGCTACGGCTATCGCCCATGCCGAGGGCTTGATCGACTTTAGTACGAGGAGGGAAACGTCTAAGCCGAGGGATCGAAAGGTGAACCATGAGAAAGGTGGGGGAGAGAAAGTCGCTCAAGCAAAGCACGATAATGCACATAAACCACCAACCGGAAAGAATAAAGACGTAAAGACGGCCTTCAAGAGTGGTGGATGCTTCATATGTGACGGACCTCATAGAGCTCGAGATTTCCCCAAGAAAGCAAGTCTTAATGGAATGATGGTCCATGAAGACGAAGGCCCAGTGGGCGGATGCATGAGCTCGATGAGGATCTTAAATGCAATCAAGGCCAAGGCGAGGTACCGAAAGTTGTAGGGAAAGGATTGCAATTTGTGGAAGCAACCATCAATGGGACCAAGGATGCGTGCTTTAGTAGATTCCAGTGCCACTCATAATTTCGTGTCGGTTGATGAAGCCAAGCGGCTAAGGATTAGCGCTACGAAAGGGAGTGGAACGTTTAAGCCGGTAAACTCGAAGGCCAAGCCAATGGAAGGAGTGGCCAAAGATGTTCGGGCAAAGATTGGAGAATGGGAAGGGACGATTGACTTGTCGGTGGTCCCGATGGATGATTTCGATGTGGTTCTTGGGTTGGAATTCCTCGATAAGGTACGAGCTTTCCCTATGCCATTTGCTAATTCTTTATGTATCCTAGATGGTGGAAGGACTTGCATGGTTAGCACGGAGCGGGATTTGAAGTGTGGAGCGAAGACCCTTTCGGCCATGCAATTCAAAAAAGGGTACAACAAGAGCGAGCCTTGCTATTTGGCGGTAACAAGGCTAGAAACGGATGGCGAGTCGGGCAAGGTAGAGGTACCGAAGGAGATCGAGCGGGTACTTGATTAGTTCAAGGATGTGATGCCCAAGGAGTTGCCCAAGAGACTACCACCTAGGAGGGAGGTGGATCATACCATCGAGTTGGAACCGGGTTCCAAGCCACCCGCTAAAGCCCCTTACCGAATGCCACCACCCGAGTTGGAGGAGTTGCGTAAACAACTCAAGGATCTTTTAGATGCGGGCTATATTCGACCTTCGAAAGCCCCGTATGGTGCGCCGGTGCTATTTCAAAGGAAGAAGGACGGATCCTTACGGATGTGCATAGACTACCGGGCACTTAATAAGGTAACGATCAAGAACAAGTACCCGATTCCTCTCATTGCGGATTTGTTCGATCAACTTGGAAAGGCGAGATACTTCTCCAAGTTAGACTTGAGATCGGGGTACTACCAAGTACGGATAGCGGAGGGAGACGAAGCCAAGACGACGTGTGTTACGAGGTATGGTTCTTACGAGTTCTTAGTAATGCCTTTTGGCTTGACTAATGCTCCCGCTACTTTTTGCACCCTTATGAATAAGCTATTTCACCCGTTCCTTGATAAATTTGTGGTGGTATACTTGGACGACATCGTTGTTTATAGTCATACCTTAGAGGAGCATGTCTTACATTTGAAACAGGTGTTCCAAGTGCTAAGAGACAACGAACTTTATGTTAAGTTGGAGAAATGCTCTTTCGCCCAAGACGAAGTCGAGTTCTTGGGACACAAGATCAAAGACGGTGGATTGATGATGGACGGGGCAAAAGTAAAAGCTATCCAAGAATGGGAACCGCCAACCAAGGTGACGGAGTTACGATCTTTTCTTGGCTTGGTGAACTATTATCGAAGGTTTATCAAGGGATACTCGGCAATAGCATCTCCCTTGACGGACCTATTGAAGAAGAACAAAGCTTGGACATGGGACAAAAAGTGCCAAGCGGCGTTCGAGAGTTTGAAGAAGGCGGTTATGGAGGAACCGGTGTTGAGACTACCGGATGTAACCGTGCCTTTCGAGTTACATACGGATGCATCGGACTTTGCTATTGGAGGAGTTCTAATGCAAGAAGGACACCCGATCGCATTCGAGAGTCGGAAGTTGAATGAAACAGAGAGGAAGTACACCGTGCAAGAGAAAGAAATGACGGCGATCATCCATTGCTTACGGACTTGGAGGCATTATTTGTTGGGTTCGAGATTCGTGATCAAGACGGACAATGTTGCTACGAGTTACTTTCAAACCCAAAAGAAGTTAAGTCCGAAGCAAGCTCGGTGGCAAGACTTCCTAGTCGAGTTCGACTATCACTTGGAGTACAAGCCGGGGAAGGCTAATGTGGTAGCCGATGCATTGAGTCGCAAGGCGGAGTTTGCGGCAATCACCCAAGCGCAATTCTTCCTCCATGATCCTTTTGCCAAGAATCTCGTGGCCCTAGCAAGAGAAGGAAAGACTCGGAGATTTTGGCTTAAAGGAGACATGTTGTTCACGAAAGGAGATCGGCTTTACGTGCCTAAGTGGGGTGATCTTAGACGGTTAATCTTGAAAGAGTGTCATGATTCGAAGTGGGCGGTCATCCAGGGGATCAAGAGGACGTTGGCATTGGTCGAAGGCACTTATTATTGGCCAAGGATGGAGGACGATGTAGAGACATTCGTGTGAACGTGCCTTATTTGCCAACAAGACAAGATAGAGCAAAAGAAGTCAGGAGGATCTGTTGGAGCCTCTACCAACGCCCAAGGGACCATGGGAAAGCGTTTCCATGGACTTTATCACATGCTTGCCGAAGTCGAAAGGATGCGGGAGTATTATAGTGGTGGTCGACCGATTCTCGAAGTATGGAACTTTCATTGCCGCACCACCCGATGTCACAGCGGACGATACGGCTAAGCTTTTCTTTAAGAACGTGGTGAAGTATTGGGGAGTGCCACATGTGATCGTTAGCGATAGAGATCCTAGATTCATGGGGCGCTTTTGGACGGAGTTGTTCAAGATCATGGGGACGGATTTGAACTTCTCTACGAGTTTCCATCCCCAAACGGACGGGCAAACGGAAAGGGTGAACGCATTATGGAGCTTATCTTCGGCACTATGTGAGTGCCAACCAACATGATTGGGCTAAACTCCTTGACGTTGCTCAAGTCTCGTACAACATGCAAAGGAGTGAAGCCACGGGGAAGAGTCCTTTAGTTGGTCACGGCGCAACCATTGACTCGAATGCCTTAGCCGCATCATACGAAGGGAGTAGCCCGACCGCTTACAAAACAATGAAGGAATGGCACGAGCAAGCGGACTTAGCCCGGGCTTCGTTGGATAAAGCGGCTAAGAAGATGAAGAAGTGGGCGGATGAGAAAAGAAGACACGTCGAGTTCGAGGTCGGAGATCAAGTGATGGTGAAACTCTTGCCTCAACAATTCAAATCATTAAGGAAGGTGCACAAAGGCTTGATACGGAGGTATGAAGGCCCTTTCTCGGTGATTGGACGTGTCGGGAAAGTTTCTTATCGACTTCAACTACCGCCCAAGTTGAAGATTCATCCGGTCTTCCACGTTAGTCTTCTCAAACCTTATCATGAGGACAAGGAAGACTCGGAACGAGGGGTGTCCAAGCGGGCACCAACAGCGGTTGTTACTTCGTACGATCGAGAGGTTGATGAGATCTTGTCGGATCGTACGATACGGAGACGAGGAGTGCCAAGCTATAAGGAGTACTTGATCAAGTGGCGTAACTTGCCCGATAGCGAAGCAAGTTGGGAATCCGAAGACTTATTGTGGCAATTTGCGGACAAGATCAAGAAGTATCACGAAGATGGCACGACGAGGACGTCCGCGAGCAGGTGGGGAGGATGTCACGACCCGCCTACTCGACTAGATCATTTTTCAAGGATGTTCGGGATTCCGGATTATTCTACACTTCTCTTGGGAGGTCTTGAATAAGCTTGGAAGAGTTTAGAAGCCCATGGAAGATTATGGATAATCTTGGAAGCTTTTGGAATAAGTTGGAAGCTCTAGAAACTTACTAGAAGCTTATGGAAATCATAGAAGCTAGAAGCTTCCAGAGAACCTTGTAGAAGCTTGTATAGAGTAGTATAAATAGGTGCTAGCTCATTTGTAGAATTCATCCATAGAATTTCATTTGTAAAAGCTCTCTTGTAAAACTCTAAGTAATACAAAGTATTCCTTTACATTCCACTTGTTCCACTCTTTGAAGTTTACTTTCGTTGCATACATCGTTGAGTATTCGAGAAAGGCTGAGCTTAGTCGAGACTAAGTGCCGCACGGGAAACCTTGTAGAGACAAGTCCGTGACAACCAGGTACCCTCGAGAGCATTTTTTTTGGTGCCGTAAGGAAAAGTGCTGTCACATTAACGATTTTTCTTATAACATCATAATTGATCATAACACTGAAAACACCCCTTTCTCCTATAGCACCAGATTCTGGTGGAGTTGTACACCCCTGAATCCAAAGACGAAACCAAAGGGTTTTCGGGACACCTATGGATTTTTCAATGTAGTGTTAATTTTTGAAATGGACATCAATCTATACTACTTTATAATGCATTTAGGCCTTCTAAAATTAGAAGGCTTAAAAATTCAGACTTTTTTACTTGCTTATTATGGAAAGAGTTTTTCTAACCAAAAATTAAGATAAGGAGCTCCAATCATAAGATGACATGTGTCACTTCTTAACAAACTCCAAGCCTAACTTCTAACAAACTCCAAACCTAACTCCTAACCACTAAAAATTAAGATAAAGAACTCCAATTATAAAATGACATATGTCGTTTCCAACTAAAAATCTCTTTATTTTTAAATTAATATATCTTTTTATCTACTTATTTTTTTATAATCTAATTTCACCATATTTTCTAAAATTTTATGCTCTTTAATTCAACATCCATTTTGATATATTTTTATGAGTTTTTAGTTTTTATATTTTAATGGTTTTATTTTATTTTAATTCAAATTTTTACAACTTTAACCTTTATTTCAATCACTATAATCTTGATTCGTCAAAATCATATACTTTTGGGGTAGTGTTTGACGCGTAAGAGATTGCGAGGGTATTTCTATATGCGGGAATAATGATGTCGCGGGAAAGCTACGGGAAAGTTACGTGTAACCCAAACAAACACTTACAACTAACACATATACATTCGAAGTGTTGTGAAACGAATTCACTAAACGGGTAAGCAAACACATATAACTATACTTATCGCCGCCGCTGTGCGCGGGTACCCGGCTAGTTTTTCTAAATGCATCTTTAAATGTAACCGGTTCATTGAAATATGTTTCTATTATATTACGGTTTAAAATTTATTTTGTACACGGTTATATTTGATCTTGATTTCGTCCCTGGCTGAATTCCACATGTAACACAAAAAAGTGAAAACCGTGACCATTTGATGGGAAAACGCGAGGTTCAGTATGGAGATGGCGTTGTCGTGTTGCAATTTTTCAAAAACATTTTTTCTTGTCATGAGAGCGCGAGACGAAAAAACACAAAGTCTGATATGAGGCTGGCGCCATCGCATTACATTTTGAAAAAAAAAAACGTCACTCTTAGCCCAGGGCACCTGGCACTCTAAAGAGGCTATTCATTGAATTTATTCCCAACACCTTTCTTATACATTGTTAAAAAAGAACTATTCATTAAAGTTACACAAATGCAAAAAGGTGGTTATAAATTATTTTTTCGTATTGTTTAGTTCCCTCAAGAAAGAAGTCATACTTTGTTTAAAAAGTCACTTTTTTAAAGTGAAAATCATATACTACCTCCGTCTCATTTTTATTGTCATCTTTAACTTTGATCAGTCTTTTTTGTTCAACTTTGACCATTAATATATTTATTTGTGTCATATAATACTTGATGAAAATTATACCAAATGAAAATACATTTAAAACCTAATATATTCATATATTTTTCAGCAAGTATTATATAACACAAACAAAAATAATTATTGTCAAAGTTGAAGAAAAAAAACAAAAAAAATCAATATGAGACAATAATTTTGAGACGGAAGGAGTAATTAACCGGTACATATGATCATAATTTGATTCACAACTATGATATGAGTTTTACGCGGTTCAACTAACTATTATTCAATGATATCAAACTATATAAAGGCATTAAATTGAAGTGCCTTTTAGGTGGAAAAAGGTGTATAAATATATCATAAAATAAGATTTATATTTTTTTATATGTAATAGTAAATATCTTATGTGGTTACAAGTATATTGAAAATGACGAACCAATGGTATTACTTGTATGTGGTTGGACCGATCTTCTTGACCTTTCCCTAGCCAAACATATTATTCCAATTTTAGGAATTCCACACATAAAGTATCATTCTAAAAATACTACTCCACCATTTAGAAAATTACGATATGACTCAACCATTGAATTTTACGAAGACCGAGTGGAACGCGTCCCTTAAACTAATGCATTTGTTTGATCCGTTAGTGGACCGAAAGAACGGTTTGGTTTGTGTGTGCGCTTTTTGTTTTAATTTATTTTTTAGGTTGTTTTTTGTTGTGACTCAGTCTCTTTACTACGACTATTTATTCTGTATTTAGTTCAGGAAAAAAAAAACTTAGTTGAAACTGATTTGATAAAGTTGCTTGTGGTCTTACTTTTTGGCCTCGAGTGATGAAAGAATATATTGATGTGATTATTAAAGTTTGAATATATATATGAAATAACATAGTGTTCATATTTATTTATTTGTTCACATATATATTTTGGCCTCAAACGATGAGAGAACATGTTGATTTTTGAATATATATATATGTGCATTTAAAAGTTTGTGAAGTATATTGATATGATTATAAGATTTTGGAAAGGATATTGATGTAATTACAAAAGTTTGGGAAATATATTAATGTAATTATAAAAATTTGAAAAAGATATTGACGTAATTACAAAAGTGAGAAAGACATTGATAGGTTTGGGGTCCATTAGGTTGAGGGTTAGGATTGCTTGTTCAGTAAGTCATGTTATCACTATAAATACACATGTAATGTTACTTGTGTAATTACAAAAACACATTTCAATAAAACATCTATCAGCTATTTTATAATAACTAGTTAAATTACTTAAATACTTTTCAAAATATAATAAATTAACGCGCAAAAGCTAAAAATATATATCTGATAGGGATGAGTAAAAGAACCAGAGAACCAAACCGGAACCGAGAAGAACCGAACCGAATCCAAATCCGCTGGTTTTGGCTCTTGTTCTTGCCTTTGATCTTTGTAATGGCGCGAGTTCGAATCTGGACTAGCAGCATGGAATCCAAATCTGCTGGTTCCGGCTCTGGTTCTTGGCTTTAAACAATCATATTATAGATCCAAATCACTGTTTGTTAAACATTTAAACAATGTGAAACTATAATATGATTGTTTGTTTGAGTTTATGCTTTAGATGTTAAACATTATTGGTATACACGTAAATAGTTACAAACGCTTAAAAGATTCAAATACTTTTTTATTGTCCTAATTCATTAGTGCATGAGGGTTTTTATTTTATTTTCTAGAAATCGATTCCTAACCGGTTAGACCCGAAGAACTGGAAACGTATTTAGAACCGGAACCAAAAATTATATTTGGTTCGATTTTTGGTTCCTACTTTTCATAAAATTCAATTCCCAGATCCATCGGGTTCGCTTCCGGTTCCAACTGGTTCCGTACCCGTGCTCATCCATAATCTATGAATTTAACTGAAAATTTTAGCTTCACCTAATTCGTAAAACAACTTTATAAAAATATAAGCTACAGATTCCGGCTTATAATATAAGCTAAAGCTCCGACCCCAACTATAACCCATTTGGCTAAACATTCTCACTGTACTTATTTGGAGTAACTTATAAAATTTATTGTTTCGGTAAAAAAAAATTGTCGACTATAAATATAAATTTTTCTTTTAATAATTAAGTACAAGAAAAAAAAATACAAAACAAGTGGAATGTTAGTAGTACACACTATTACTTCATTCGTCCTAAAATTATTGTCATGAGAGAGAAATCATAAATTTTAATAAAAGTGAGGTTATTTTAATTTTCAAAATGATGAAATATTCCGCCACTTTATTCTCTCATTTAAAAAAAATGAAAATATACAATTATTTTGAGACTTTCAAACAAAAAAAAATATGAACTAGTAGTATCTCCGTCTCAATTTAAGTGTCCACAATGGAATCTTTAGATGTCTCAAATTAAGTGTCCATAGAATATTTCAACCAATGAGATGCGACTTTAGTGGGTGAAAATGATATTTGATTGGTGGAGAGTGTAGTTAGTGGAATTTTCTAAAACTTTGTGTATAAGAATAGTGGACACTTAATATGGGACTTACTGAGTATAATTTTAGGAGGAGTTGTACGGTACAAGAAGTACAAGAAAGCCGGCTGTTGTTGTTTGTAAAGACACGCTTCAGTTTTATCTCTTCACTCGTTTAACTAAACTTATTATTATTATTTTCTTGTCCCCCTGTTCTTCTTCTTCTTCTTCATTTTCAATCAATAATAATAATAAAAAAGTCTTGATTAATTTGCCCTCCTCGAATAATCTGAACAAGAGAAAAACTCGTCCGTTTTACCTCTCACCTTGGTGAACACCAAAATTACTAAGGGTCTGTTTGGTTGGGGTGTATGGATATGGGTCTATGACTTTGAAAGTCATTAATGTTGTTTGGTTGGTTATGAGACCCACCACAATTGAATGAGGATACTCAAATATGAAGGTTTCCTCATATATTATATGTGTTGGTGATTTTTTCATACTCTCCACTATTATTCCACTCTATACCAACATCCATACTCATTGTGATTCATAACGACAAATCAAACGCACCCTAAGCTCTATTGTAACACTCACTTGGTAAGCCATTTGGTGAGCATCCTTTTGATGGCTACACATAGTTCGGCCAAATTATATCAACCATACCCATTAATAGAATATAGAAAGTTGCATATTGATTCGTATATATTTTTGTTTAGTTATTTCTGTCCGCTAGAGTTGCTGAAAACTTTTAAGTTTGATCACGTGAGTATTTAAACGTATACAATTATCTACTTTTCTAGCACTAGGTACCCTCGAGAGCCATTCTCTTGGTGCCGTAAGGAAAAGTCTTTGTCACATTAACGATTTTTCTTATAACATCATAATTGATCATAACACTGAAAACACCCCTTTCTCCTATAGCACCAGATTCTGGTGGAGTTGTATACCCCTGAATCCAAAGACGAAACCAAAGGGTTTTCGGGATACCTATGGATTTTTCAATGTAGTGTTAATTTTTGAAATGGACATCAATTTTTTTAAATGCATCTTTAAATGTAACCGGTTCATTGAAATATGTTTCTATTATATTACGGTTTAAAATTTATTTTGTACACGGTTATATTTGATCTTGATTTCGTCCCTGGCTGGATTCCACATGTAACACAAAAAAGTGAAAAACGTGACCATTTGATGGGAAAACGCGAGGTTCAGTATGGAGCTGGCGTTGTCGCGTTGCAATTTTTCAAAAACATTTTTTCTTGTCATGAGAGCGCGAGACGAAAAAACACAAAGTCTGATATGAGGTTGGCGCCGTCACATTTCATTTTGAAAGAAAAAAAAAAACGCCACTCTCGGGCCACGTCATCTAGCACTCTAGAGAGGCTATTCATTGAATTTATTCCCAACGCCTTTCTTAGAGCACTCCCATCCATAACACCATAACACCAATAACACCGTCCACGTCAGCGCCACATCAGCTTTAACATTTAACATTAACATCCCAAAAAAACACTCCCATCCATAACATCCCAATAACACCATAGCACCAATAATATTTCATATTTTCAATTTCAACCCCTAAACTAAAACAAACATTTCATTTATTAAACTAAAACAAACATTTCATTAAACCGAAAAACATATTACAATAATGAGATTAAAAAAAATACAAAAATTAAAAAAAAAAAAAAAAAAAACACACCTGCAGCTTAAAAAAATACATAGAAAATACTTATTCATCGTCACGCCTGTTGTTGTTGTCCATGTCGTTCAAGATTATTACGCCAAACATGCTCCATAAGGTCCTGCTGGAGTTGGGTATGCGTTTGTCGGTCGTGTATTTCTTTTGCCTTACTACTGTGAGTATCACATCTTTCGACCCATCTTCGTTGCCTCAAATTTCTTGACGGATCCACCCACAGTTCGTTATAGTCACGTAATTCAAATTTTTGATCCTTTACAATCATGTTATGCATAATAATGCAACAATACATGATTCTACGTATCGTAGCAATTTCATATTGACCTGCCGGTTGTTGTAGTATACCCCAACGACCTTGAAGAACACCAAAAGCACGTTCATATCCTTTTCGGCACTTTCTTGTCTCCTTTTAAAGTACGTATGATTTTTCATCAGTTGTTGCCGTGAAGGATTTGTGAAAGTTGCCCATGTGGATAAATTCCATCACCAAGTAATACCCCTGTTCATACCTAGTTCCGTTGACCATATAAGGTGCTCTTGGGGCATTATCAGCAAGAAGGTCGTCGAATAACGGAGAGTTATCTAAAACATTAATATCGTTATTTGCCCTCTCCATCCCAAAAAATGCATGCCAGATCCATAAATCTTGAGAAGCAACAGCTTCAAGCATAATTGTTGGGTATTTTTATCACCCCTAGCAAAATGCCCTTGCCAAGCCAATTTGGACAATTTTTCCATTCCCAGATGCATGCAAATGCTACCAAGCATTCCTGAAAACCATGTTTTTCTTCATGTAGTTGATAATTTTTTGAATGTCGGCCCATGTTGGTTTTCTTAAATACTCCGGCATAAACAAATCAATAATACATTTGTTAAAATTATCAAGACATAATTGTGACGTACTCGCACCCATTT